>JAUMIR010000001.1:418438686-419111186 GCA_030847615.1 Gambelia wislizenii | reverse complement strand
TACATAAAACAGCATTTTCTGAGCAGAAAACAGATTTTTCCTGTGCAGAAAATTGGAGATATTCCACACAAAATTTACACATAGTAGATTTGCACTGAAAACAGCTTTTTTTTGGCACAGGAAGCAGGTTTTCCTATGCAGAAAATAAAATTTCCATGGAGAAATACTATTTTCTGCACAGGAAAAAAACTGTTTTCAGCACAGATAATGCTTTTTGCTGTGCAAACCAACCACATGCAAATTTTGAGCAGAATAAGTGCTGAATTGTGAATAGGCTCTGAAAACTGTATGGTTTCACATTCTTTCTTGCAGCAGGAAGAAAATTGCTAAAAATTACTCCTTACTTCCTTTGAGAAGGAACTTAGTGAAGAATTACATCCCTACCCCAACTGCAAGTCTTCACCTTACCTTTGAAGTCATGAGTGCTGTATTTATCCTTGATGTTGATAGTTACATAGATGGGCAATGGGTTCTGGCCATCTATCAAAGCTTCCCTCTGGTCAGAGAGCCTGTGGTTATTTTTCTAATTGTAAAGGAAAAAAATGTTATCTGCAAAGCCATGGAACAGACACATGAAATAACATCAACTAAAAATCCCTTTTTTGTTTTGTTTTGTTTAAAACTAAACCTAACATCAGCCTTAGTCTAATATATTGAATTGGTCTTGATCAAGCCCCTGCCCATGACTGAATATACTAGAAGGTGATATAAATTTATCTGGATATTAGTAATGTCACAGTCAAGTCTTTGTTCATTGAAACTGAAGGGAAACATGCATATAAATCTTAAAACAACCAAGTCGTTTGGCACTCCACAAGGGAGAAGGTTGTACAGTTGTCCCTTCATATTTGCTGGGGTTTGATTCCAGGACCCACCTTGGATACCAAAATCCATGAATACTCAAGTCCCATTATATGCAATGGCATAGCAAAATGGTGCTCCTTATATAAGATGGTAAAATCAAGGTTTGCTTTTTAGATTATTATTTTTTAAGAATATTTTCAAGCTGTGAATACTTAAACCCATGGATACCAAATCCATGGATACGGAGGGACAACTGTATATGTCTAAGAAAGCTTTTGCTATAATAAACTCATTAATTATTGTGAAAGAGCCACAACATACTTTGTTATTTCTGCTATGATGGGCTAATACAACCATTTCTTTTGGAAATTGGGTATAAAAATGTTATATGTTGTTCTTAAACAGCCTTTCTGAGAGAGACGTAAGCCCTATTCACAGGGCCTATTCATATCTGTGAATATGAACAGGAAAGGGGTGGAGAATGGGATCATACTCTTTATTAACCCCCTAATCTCAACATAGTTTAGATATTTCAAGAAATACATGAATTCTATTCATTTACAAAGAATGTTCCTTCAGCATGTAAAGAGGAGAACACACTAGTCTCCCTCCCATTGTGTTCCTCTATGTACACAGAGAGCGACAAATCTAAACAGGTGAACAGAAAAGCTTCTGTTATGTCTGGAGACTCTCCATGTAATCAGTAACTCATTAAAAACAGGATTCCCAATTGTATGGAGAGCCTCTACGTGTAGTAGAAGCTCTCCTTTCCACACTCATCATTGTCTGTGTGAGGAAAAATGATGACCAAGGACCATGACTAGCATTCTCCCTCCCTCACATGTTGTATCAACACAGTAAGTAATGCCTGAGTATGGAAACATGTAAACACAATTCTTCCTATATACAGACATTTCATGTTAGTGGAGCTCTTGTTGTGTGTGTGTGTTTATGTGCCTTTTAATCATCTGTCAACATATGTCAACCCCATGAATTTCATAAGGTTTTCTTAGGCAAGGAATACTCAGAGGTGGTAAAGCCAATTCCTTCCTCTGAAATATAGCCTACAGCATCATATAGGTATATAGAATCATAGAGTTGGAAGAGACCACAAGAGCCATCTAGTCCAACCCCCCTGCCTTGCAGGAATACCAACTCAAAGCACTCCAGACAGATGGCCATCCAGCCTCCAAAGAAGGAGACTCCACCACAGACATATAATTCCAAGGAAGCCATTTCCCAGCTAAATTGGTGCCTGGCTTCTGTAATTGACTGGATGAGGGTGTACAAATTGAAGATTAATCTAGACAAGATAGAGACGGTCCCGGTCAGTCAAAAACAGACCTGAGAATAGGGATTCAGCCTGTGATAGATAGGGTTACATTCCCTCGGAGGATTCAGGTTCACAGTTCATGTGTATTTCTGGATTCAGCCTTGAGCCTGATGCAGGCGTGCATTTGCAGTTAAGGCTAGCGCACCAGGTGTGGCCATTCCCAAAGTCTGGTTTGGCTACAGGAACACAGATATTGCTTGCATTCCATTCGGATTATTATAATGTGCTCTAGATGGGAGTCTTTGAAAAGTGCTCAGAAACTTCAGTTGGCCCAAAGAGCTGCAATCAGAGTGTTAAATTGATCAGGCTAACAGGGAACATATGACTCACTTGTTGCAACAACTCCACTGGTTGTTGGTCCTTTTCTGGGCAAAATTCAAAGTCCTAGTGATGACTTATAGTGCCCAATATGGTTTGGGTCCAACCTATTTGAAGGACCATATCTCCCTATATGAGCCTGTTAGAACACTTAATTTTTTAGGAAAGACCACTCTCTCTGTCCCACTACCTTCTTGGGATAATATGATAGTAACAAGGGAGAGAACATTCCCAGTAGCTGCTTCCAGATTTTGGAATTCACCCTAGGGAAGCAAGGATGATCCCTCCCCACTGTCCTCCTGCTGGCAAGTCAAAACATTCTTATTCCATCACACTTTTTAGGAAATGGTTGCTATGGCCTTTTAATGGTGTACAGTAGGACCCCCCCCCCATCCACAGGGCATTGGTTCCAGGCCCCACAGCGGATAACGAAATCCGCAGATAATTGTAAATTCCAGACTTCCCTTGCCGCCACCACTGGAAACCCCAGAGAGAAGGTAGAAGGGAGGTAAGCTCTCCTCCTCCCACCCTTCCCTGTCCACTACCCCCCATCAGCTATGCCATGCCGCTGGAAGCTCCCCTATGGAGAAAGGAGAAAAGAGGTGAGCTCTCCTCATCCCACCCTTCCCCATTCAACTCCCCACCAGCTCCACCGTGCTGCCAGAAGCCCCCTCCCCCCATGGAGAGGTAAGAAAGGAGGCAAGTTCTTCTCCTCCCTCCATTCCCCATCAACCCCCCCAGCCAGCTCCACCATGCTGCCAGAAACCCCACAGAGAAGGGAGAAGAGAGGTGAGCTCTCCTCCTCCCCTCTCTCCTCCATCCACCCCCCTGCCGTCGCCATCCACAGATAACTGAATCAGCGGATGGTGAATCAGTGGATAAAGGGGTGCTACTGTACTATGCTGTTTTATTGATTTTTAAAATATTGTTTGTTAATAAATTTTAAATGGTTTTAATTCTATCAATTGTTCAACTATTCTTAAAATAACTTATATTTATGTATTTTTAACTGGTTTTGTGTATACTTTAAAATCTGTACAGCCTTTAATAGTTTGTAAGCCACATTAAAGAGATTACCAGACATGGAGAAATGCGTCAAAAAACTGCATCCCAAACTGTGTCAGAAGAATGTGACAAAAACAGACAGGGCAATATTATCAAACACCCTCATCTTCAGCTGTTCCCAGGGTGTACTGGTGTGCATGGGGCTTCACTTTTATATTCATGGGCAGCCAATAAAAATGGATGCCTTATTCACGCCCACGCTACAACCCCAGAATGCTGAAGGATGTCATTGTCTGGTAATGTTGCCCATTTCTGTTTTTGTCACGTTCTTTTGATGCCGTTTTTGCCACGTCTGATAATCTCCTAAATCATGTTATTGGGGACAAAGAAAGATATAAATGAATAAAATGATGATGATGATGACGACAATATAGATTTGACCTTGATGTGTGTGCGTGATGATGGTGAGGTATTTCCATTACTTAGTTCCCAATCTTGAATTTTCTCCTGACAGATACCTAGAGGCACCATTTTAAATACTGGCAATCTAGGTTCACTGGCAATCCAGATTAATTTAGCTAATAAAGTAATTTAGGTTTATTCATCAGACAGAAGTTTGAATACAATTGAGAATTTCTATTATCCATAAACCTATATAGGAATTACCCTTCCAAATTCTTCCAGCAAGATTACTTTTTGTGCTTATAAAGAGGGTGTCAACAGTTCTTTGGGGCAAAAAAAAATTAATAAATAGATTTGATACTGTACCCCATCATTAAACAAATATTCTATGATGAGTCCCCAGAGGTCTATAAAAGTTGTCTTATATCCTTCTTGTTTCCTTTGATTCAGCTGTTGATGATAATATTTCATACGTTTCATAGCAAACATTTCCATCTTGCTTTTCGTTACTTGTTTCTTAGCCTCTTTTATTTTCTCACACAGATCCTTGTGGGACCAATACGCATCTCTATACATGTGTGCCATGGCCCTGAAGAAAGGCAATACAGAAAGAAAAGTAAAGGTAAGCAACTCCGCAGCAACAGGAAATACATTAAACACTATAGCCATTTTCCTAAAATTTGAAGGGCACAAGGAAGAGTGTGTGACACATTCACTTGCTCATCCTCTAAGGTGATATATGCCATCATCTGTCAACAATGACCTTCAGCACTCTACATTGGGTAAACAGTCCAGTCTCTGCACCAGAGGATACATGGACATAAATCAGACACTAGGAAGGGAATACACAAAAACCAGTTGCAGAACACTTCAATCTTCCTGGGCATTCCATCTCAGAGCAGCCATCCATGAACAGAAAAAGTTTGTAAGATAGGAAAGAGGACCAGCAGAATTGAAATATACCCACAAACTCCAGTCCATTGACAGTAGGTTGAACAGGGACAATGGTTTCCTGGTACACTATACATATTACGAGACTAGTTAACACCCCAGCCTTATGAGGGCTCTCTCGGCTGGATTAACACATCTCCTTTCTAGTTCCTAGCTGGCATCACACTACATTCCAATAATTCCTTCCACCTGGCTTTAGGCAACATCTTTCCTCCAGCAACAACCATCATTAAAATTGAACTTTCCACCTCATCACCATACCCACAACTTTTGCATTTCTATGGCTATTCACACATACAGCCAGCTCATAAAGTTCTGACCGGTTTAAGGAATTTGGGGGCCCCCTGCAATGCTTTGTTTTGGGGGGCCCATAACTAAGCATGGGTAGTTAATGTAGTTAACTAAGCGTGGGTAGTTAATGTAACCTAACTCAACCTAAGCTATTCACGGTACAGGATATTCAGATTATTACGAATAATGCTTTTGAAGGAGGAGGGTTACTACGGGGGCCCCCACAATGATGGGGCCCCCTGCGGATGCTGATGCTGCCGGTGCCTTAAAATGGCCCTGTTTTCCTAGGAACTTCACTCTAGGCATCTGAGGAATTAGACTTAAGTTTATGAAAGCTTATGCTACCAACTTCTTTCTCTCAGTGACTGTGTATTCCTGCATAGCAGGGCATGGACTAGATGGCCCTTGTGGTCACTTTTAACTCTTCTGTGATTTTATGATTCAGTATGCAAAGGGAACATGTAGCACCTTTGAGACTGAGAGAAAGAAGATGGTAGCATAAGCTTTCATAGGACTTGTCTAGATGGGCTATTTACCCTGTCTTTCCCCCATCCTGGAGTCCTGCAGTCCATACAACTTAGGGCATTTGCCCTGTTTTACCCCAGGCAGTCCTAATGATGCCTGGGGCAAAGGCAGGGGGATGGGGTAAAGCCTGTTAAACCATTATATTTTAACACCAGGGTTGGGGGAAATGCCTTATTTAAGAAAAATTGGTTTATACTACCATTTTTTTTTTTTAGTTAGTTTTCAAGGTGCCAGAAAATCCCTTTGCATACTGATATTCCAGACTAACATGGCTATGTCTTCAAATTCTTTCTCTCAGTTAGTGTCAAAGGTGCTACAAGATCCCTGTGCATACTGATTTTCCCCCTATTCTCACACAAGTTTGCAATGGGCTTATGTCAGCAAACACAAAGCATACAAACTACTACAGCAACTTAACATACCTAATAAAGTCAAGGCAGCAGGACCTCCATCTTTACTGTATTAAGCTAGTTTTACCAGTTATGTGTATCTTAAGCCAGTGGGATACCTTACTGTATTATACTGCAGGGGTATGCATCATGGAACACAACAAATCCTGGTGCACTAACACATGCATGTGTAACTTATAGGCAAGAGTGCATCTTTCCAGCATGCATGTGAAGCTATTTTATGAATAGGGAAAAAATGTTTTGTGTGTACTTATCAAAATACAGAAGATAAAAAGATTGGAACCTGTTTGATTATACAAGTAGGGGAGCAACAGAAACTGGGTAATCTGTAACATTTGTTTAAGGGAGAACATAAGAATATATAGGTTGTCTGCTGTATCCGCAGGGGATACATTCCCAGCCTTACAGCAGATACTTGAAACCACGGGTAATAGCGAACCCTGTAGAATCACACTGGAGGACCTGGGAAATGCCTAGAGGCCACCTCTCTAGACATATCCAGTACAACTCTATGGTCACGTCCAGCCCAAATTACCATAGAGTCACGCTGGGAGACCTAGGAAATGCTTAGAGAGACCATATTTTTGGACAACAGATAATTGAAAGAATGTGTACCAGCACATCCTGCGTGTATTGGAGGGGTGGTGGTGAGTGACCTGTAATTCCTAAGAGATAAGACCAAACCCCTATCGAGTCCAGAAATTGATTCCCGCAGTAGCTAGTCAGTTACCTATGGGAAGCCCATAGAGCATGACGCGAGCACCATAGCACTCTCATACTCATCTTCCACAGCAATCGGTACACACACAGGCATAGTGCCTCCTACATTGAAAGTACTAGTCAGCCACTGTGCCTAGTAGGTAATGATACTCTTACTCTCCATGAATTTGTTGAATTGTTTAAAAACATTCAATATTGAAGCTATCATGACATCTTTTGTCTATCCTGAACCTCTCACCATCAGCTTCCTTGGATAATTTTGAGTTCTACCATTATGGGAGAGGGAGAAAAATCTTTCTATTACATCCTACCTTACTTGCTTTAAACACACATACAATGCCTGAAATATACTAATGTGTTCATATGTGCCTTCAAGTCACCTGAATTTCATAGGAATTTATAAAAGCAAGGAATACTCAGAAGTGGTTTTGCCAGTTCCTTTCTCTGAAATGTATCCTACAACACCGGGTATTCTTTTGCTGTCTACCATCCAAGTACCAACCAGGGCTGACTCTGCTCAGTTTCCAAGATCAGATGGGATCTGGTGCCTTTAGGATATTTATTAATGTTTAGACCATAGGCCATTTGCATACAAAACAACTGCAACATAAAACAAATAGCATATACAGTTGTCCCTTGGTATCCACAGATTTGGTCTCCACAGATTTAAGTATTCACAGCTTGAAAATATTCTTTAAAAAATAATAATCCAAAAAGCAAACCTTGATTTTGCCATCTTATATAAGGGACATGATTTTGCTATGTCATTGCATATAATGGGACTTGAGTATTCACGGATTTTGGTATCCATGGGGGGTCCTGGAACCAAACACCAACGAATATGAAGGGACAACTGTACATCTAGGATACTTTAAAAATGAATAAGATTAGAATTCTTTGAATGTAAATATCAATGCTATGATTAGATAAGAGCATCCGCATCTAATTTCATCTACCATCTCTTCATGGGTTTCGATCATTCTCAGTTCCAGCTGTCAAAACTTATCATAGAGGTCATGGTAGTGGTGGCCTTGCTACACTTATTTCAGTTGATCTGCAAGTCCATATTTGACTGCTGGCTATTTCTTTTCCACAATGTATACAGGTCTTCTTCATTAAAAGCATGCATTTGGTTCTCTTATTTGTCTATTTTCCACCTTGTTTATCAAAAATGTAGGTCCCAATAGCATTTGGAATAGCCTATCTGAAACCTTTACCCTCCTGGTGTGTCAGTACCTCTCCACAAGACTCCTGCTATATGGAGATTTTAATGCTAGATATGGGGCTCGTTGGAAAAAAGTAGAGGGTACTAATTTTGGACAAGCCTCTAAAATTACACTTGCTGTTAGAGTTTCTCAGGATACAAGTACAAATGAGTCAGGCCTGAGGTTTTAAGAGGTTCTCTCTTTGCACCATCTGCAATGTCATAATGAACCCACCATGACATAACAATGGGTACCTATACTAATATTACCAACAGGGGTGCTAGCACAGTTGATTACAGTTGCCCCTCCACAATCGCGAACTTGATATTCGCGGTTTTGATTATTCGCGGTTTTGGGAGGGCCCCCCTGGGCCCCCCAAAACCGCGACACGGGGCCTCCAGAGGCCCCGTGAAAGCCCTGGCAGGGAGCGGGGAGGGCAGGGGAGGCCTTCACGGGGCCCCCGGAGACGCTCCGGAGGCCCCATAAAGGCCTGGGGAGGGGTGGGGAGGGCCGGGGAGGCCTCCATGGGGCCCCCGGGGTCGCTCTGGGGGGGCGGGGGGAGGCCGGGGAGAGCGACCACGAGGCCTCAGGAGGCCCCGGGGTCGCTCTGGGAGAGGACGGGGAGAGCGACCACGAGGCCTCCGGAGGCCTCCGGGTCGCTCTGGGAGGGCGGGGGGAGATCGGGGAGAGCGACCACAAGGCCTCCTGAGGCCCCGGGGTCGCTCTGGGAGGGGGCGGGGAGGCCGGGGAGAGCGACCACGAGGCCTCCGAAGGCCCTGGGGTCACTCTGGGAGGGCTGAGGAAGGCCGGGGAGAGCGACCCAGAGGCCTCCGGAGGCCTCCGGGTTGCTCTGGGAGGGCTGAGGAAGGCCGGGGAGAGCGACCACGAGGCCTCCGGGGGCCTCCAGGTCGCTCTGGGAGGGCAGGGGGAGACTGGGGAGAGCGACCACGAGGCCTCCGGAGGCCCCGGGGTCGCTCTGGGAGGGCGGGGGGAGATCGGGGAGAGCAACCACGAGGCCTCTGGAGGCCTCCGGGTCGCTCTGGGAGGGGGGGGAGACCAGGGAGAGTGACCACGAGGCCTCCGGAGGCCTCCGGGTCACTCTGGGAGGGCGGGGGGAGATCGGGGAGAGCGACCACAAGGCCTCCTGAGGCCCCGGGGTCGCTCTGGGAGGGGGCGGGGAGTCCGGGGAGAGCGACCACGAGGCCTCCGAAGGCCCTGCGGTCACTCTGGGAGGGATGAGGAAGGCCGGGGAGAGCGACCCAGAGGCCTCCGGAAGCGTCCGGGTCGCTCTGGGAGGGATGAGGAAGGCCGGGGAGAGCGACCACGAGGCCTCCGGGGGCCTCCGGGTCGCTCTGGGAGGGCGGGGGGAGACTGGGGAGAGTGACCACGAGGCCTCTGGAGGCCACGGGGTCGCTCTGGGAGGGCGGGGGGAGATCGGGGAGAGCGACCACGAGGCCTCCGAAGGCCCCGGGGTCGCTCTGGGAGGGCTGGGGGATATCGGGGAGAGTGACCACGAGGCCTCCGGAGGCCTCTGGGTCGCTTGGGGAGGGTGGGGGGAGGGCTGTCATTATTCACGGAATTTTCACATTCGCGGGGGTCTATGGAACCTAACCCCCACGAATGTGAAGGGACAACTGTATATGGCACTTTCTGTAAATTTGCTCACTGACATTCATAGATGTGAAGCTGACAACAAGGTTGAAAGTGATAATTTTCCACTGCTGCTGCCACTTCCTCTCTCGTGCCCTTCACCAAATCCAAATGGAATTTAAATGGCATTCATGTAGAACAGACAATATGGTGGTCATTTAATCTGGACACCTCCATCTTTCACACACTTGAGACTATTACTTTTAAACCCTTTCACCAAGGCATTTTAAGAATCTAATTTGGATATTTTGCATGTTTATTCAGCCTAAAATATAAAAAAACTATTCCTTACAGAGTTGTTGCTGTAGCTATCTGATAATTTTGGTTACCTTTCTCTGCACTTTTTAAAGCTTTATGATACCTTTTGTGAGATGCAGCAATCAGAAATCGGAATATTTAGTATTTTATGTGTGTTCACACCATCGATTTGTATGTGGGTATTATGATTTTGGCAACACACCACTTCTCTGTGCACTAACCTTCCACACAAAAATTTCACATGAAGCTTACTTACCATGAAGTGCCAGACAAACCAGATATGTATGTTATGCAATCTAAGAGATTTAATTTTTGGAGACCACTCATACAGCCATACGTTGTTGTGAATGATCTTGTACCACCTCCTGTTGTTATGACTGCTACCACTGGAACCTGTAGAGTACATATACATTTTAAGAAGTTGACACATAGCTCACTGTTCCCACTGCTATTAACTGGAGGACAAAAAAGGCACACAGAAGAAACAGAGGATTCTATTGCACAGTGCGACATTTAGAATATATTTAGGCTGACTGAACCATAGACCCCATTTAGCAGGTGGCCTTTGGAGCTCATAAAGGAAACAGGCATAGCAAAGTGGGCACAGCCAGGAGTATCTGATGATGGTCACAAAGAATGGCCCAGGGAGCCATTTGGGGAGATTTCAGTGATCAGCTTCATTGCTGCTCACCTCTTGTGAAACTGGCTAGATTCATTTTGAGAGGATAGAGGTTGTGGGACCCTGCTTCAGAGCAGAGGATTCCCACAAGGATCATTGGGTTTGACACTACAAGGCTCTAGCCTAACTTGGGTGGGATACTGTCTTCCAGAGAGTATGGCCAGGGCAGGGTTACTTTCACTTTCCCCTTCAACATATTCAGACTGAATGGCTGAAGAGGGCTTACATGTTAGTATCTGCACACTTATCATCCAGCCATTAAAAAACAAGTAAGTTGCATAGAGCCAGTGCAGTGTAGTGGTTTGACTAGGACTCTGGGAGACCAGGGTTTGAATACCTGCTCAGCCATGGAACAGACACCCCCCCCCCCCGGATCCTGAAGAATGGTGGATCCGGGGGAGGTGTTTTAATGATGAGCAGGGAGGCGAACCCATGGGCAGGCCTGGGCGTGGACACGTCCCGGCTGGGAGGAGTCAGGGGAGGCGCCAAAGCAGGGCCTATTTCACCCATTGCCTCCCCTGGTCTCCTCCTCTTTTCCATCAGTTCGGCTCCCAGAATACCCAAAACAGCATGCTAGTTTGGGGAGTCTCAGAGTTGTAGTTCAGAAAAGTAGCTTTTCCAAACTCTGCAATAAATCAGTTCTAGAGAACTATGTAATAAACAGCTACTTTCTTCAAACCACCGTGAAAATGTATTCAGAAAAACCACATTGGTGTAGGATTAAGTTGGGTGGGGGGAGAAAAATAATTGTCTTGCTTTTTTTTCCTGTAGTAAGTAATAGAATAAATGCAACTTTGATTTTAGATAAACCTCAATTAGTATCCCATTTCATATACCTCATGATCTTGCAGATCATAATCTAGCTGCAAAGTCTGCTTCAGAGCTTGAGCAACTCTTTTCTTTCGTTTCCATAAGAACTCTTCCTCCTGTGGGCACAGATTATATCCCAAGCGCACATCTAGGTCTTCTGGGCAGGAACAATGACTAGGACAAACACAGACATTGCACTTTATCTAAATACATGAGAAAGCCAACATCTTAGGGTTTTATCAAGCAGAAAATGCCATGTGAAATAACCATTTACTATTCATGCACAATGTGATATTGAATGCTCAGAAATAATTGTAAAATGTATTGTTGAGATTATAAAATTATAGAATTAGTAGAAGACACTATCATGAGCTGCACCCAGTGGTCTACCATGGTGAAAAGTGTCCTCCCCTCAGTTTGAACAAAAATACAAACACAGAATTACTCAAGTGCAGTACGACCCCCATATCCATGGTGTATACATTCCTGGACTTACCAGATATCAGTAACTGCAGATAATAGCAAACCCTATTGAAATACACAACTTCTAGGCCAAGAATACCATAGAATCATGCTGGAGGACCAAGAAATTCCTACAGAGAATACCTCTTTACACTTTGGTAGGTCCTCCGGTGAGACTCTATGGTCAACTTCCAGCAGAAGGATACAACAGAATCATGCTGGAGGACCTAAAAAATGCCTAGAGAGGCCATTTTTTAAGACAGTGAATCCATGGGTACAAGTACTGCAGATATGGGGATCATACTGTAGTTGTAATTGTAGTTGTAATAGACTAATTCTAGTTGTAATAGGAATAATAATACAAGATGGTATTGCTATGACAACAGCCTGGAGATCTTACCCTTTTGGATTACGACCCCTAGAATCCTTCAGCCAGCTTGGCCACTGGGACATTCTGGGAGCTATAGCCCAAACAGTACTTCTTGTGAGATCTGAATGACATACCTATTCCTTAAGGTAATTATGGAAGCCCATCTTTGACTCCCCTCTCCATCTAAGGATAGGAGGGGGCAATAAGAAAGAGGAGCTTTTTTGGTGGTGGCCCCCTTGGTTTTTGACTGAACTAAATAGAGAAGTTCACCTGATGCCTATGTCATTATTATTATTTTGGCACCATGTTTAGATTTCTCTGTTCTCTGAGGCATCTTAAGTATTCTAATATTTTTTGGAATTTAAGATCTAGGCTGCATTCCTGTTGGTTGGCCCCAACTAAAGTAGACTCATTAAACCACAGGTAAATCCAGTTGATTTGATGGTCCTACTCTTGCCAAGACTAAGCCATAATTTCATCATGCAATGTTGGTCTACTGCAACACAAATCAGTATGCTGTGCTGGACTTTATTGAGCTGGTGTGTTTTCCTTGTGTTTTGAATGTTTTAACTTTACTGTGCAATGCCTAGAAAATTTTGAGAAATTTATTTTATGAGGAATTTCATAATGCAATGAATAAAATTAAAAACAATAGCTAGGGTGGTGTAGTGACTACAGTGGATAACAGCTTCAAGTTCCGACTGAGCCATGAAACTCACTGGGTGACCTTACGCTAGCCTCTGGACTTTATCAGACACACTAAATACAGTGTCATAACAATGCCCCATAAACACAAAAGGGTCGTGTGCCATGCAACATCGCCTTTTTGCGTTTATGTCCTGCCAACAAAGCCGATCTATTTTATGGATGGGACAAGCTGTCAATAGATCGGCCGTGCTGGTTTTTTTGCCAGCATTGCTGGTGTATGAAACCTAGTGCTTCCCCACCCACCCCTGTACTTACTCAGTCAATGGCTGGTCCAGCCAGAACACTTCCGAGTGAGATTGCAACATCCAGGTAGGTGACACACTTTGTATGACCCTCCCTGGGTTACTGGAAGTTTTTAAGTGTGTGTATGTGCTTTTAAAAAAACTTTTTGTGTGTTGTTTTTGTTTGTTTGAATTTCCTGCATTAGTGTCTTCTTGCAAGAATCCATGGGATTTTGAATGAGAAGTGAACGGAGCTCCATTCACTTCCTCTTCATTGCTACAGAAGCCTTTTCCGGAGTCAAAGGTAAGTCTGGTGGGAGGCATTCTTTTGCTGGCATAAAAATGGCTTTAATTATGCTAGCAAAAGAATGTTTTAAGAGGCTAGTCTGATAAAATCCTCTCTCTCTTTCTCCCTCTCTCTCTCTCTCTGCCTGATCTGTCTCACAGGATTGTGCAGATAACAGTAGGGAAGAGTAGTAGCACATAAGCAATCTTGCACTCACTGAAAGAAGGATGGGATATAAATCTAATAAAGAAAATAAAGAAGTAATCAGGCTATAATCCTGTGCACTTTTACCTTAGATTAATTCTCATTGAAATCAAAGGAGTTTCCTTCTGAGTAGGCCTATATAAGATTTTATTGTAAGATCCCATTTTTGTATATTATATTGCCAGGGATGTCTTATACTGGGGGTGATCAAAGTGTAGCCCTGTGTCTGTTTTTATGGCCCTCAACCCCTCAAAACTCCCTGGATAACCCATTTTTGACCATTAAAAGAGTGAGTTGTCTTTCTTAGAAACATCCAAGAGCAGCCATTTACCTATTAAATGGATTTCAGGAGCCCACTGCTTTATGAGATATATATTCCAAACCACAAATGAGCTTGCAGCCAATTCCAGTGTTGTTTTTCAATTTTTGGTCATATTTTGCAGTCAGTGCAGCCTGGACCATCGCCTACCCAAAATAGTACTCTACGGTGAACTTGCCACGGGTCAGCGTAAGAGGGGCACTCAAAAAAAAAATGATACAAGGACTCCCTGAAACAACATCTCAGGCTGTGCCAAATTGATCACCAACAATGGTCCGCCCTGGCCTCACATCAGGAGGCATGGAGACGCACTATCCACAATGCTGCAGCCTAATTTGAGAACTCACGCCAAACAAGTCTTGAAGAGAAACGACAACGCAGAAAGAATCACAACCCAGAAACATCACCCAAGGAGACCTTCTGCTGTGCTTTTTGCAACCGGACTTGTTTATCTCAGATTGGCCTTTTCAGTCACTCTGCACTTGCAGAAAGTGCGGGATGAGTCCTTCCTGAACCTTTGTTTGCGAAGAAAAGTCAGAGAGAGAGAGTGAGAGAGCAGCCTGGAGGGGGCAGAAAATTGGGCCCATGACCCACCATAGTTGCCCACTTCTGTTTATAGGAATGAATAGATAAAATATTCAGATCATGTGTAGCTTTGTGATAACTATTAGGGGCCAAGTATGGTACTGGTGTACTTTATCAAAAAGGCAAAGAGAGCACATAAAAAGTTGAAGGCCAACATAACTGGTTTAGGAGATTTTCAGACAGGCAAAAATCGCCCCTTGCCGCGCGAGCAGCCTCCCGAAACTGCTGCGCGGCAAGGGTCTTTTTCGGACGACGCTGTGCCTCTAGCGAAGCCGTCCGTGTCACTTCCGTGAAGCTTGGGACGGCTCCGCGTCATATTTCAATCACGGGCAGCCTCCGTGCTTGAAATATGGCGCGGAGCCGTCCCAAGCTTCACGGAAGTGACACGGACGGCTTCGCTAGAGGCACAGCGTCGTCCGAAAAAGACCCTTGCCGCGCAGCAGTTTCGGGAGGCTGCTCGCGCGGCAAGGGGCGATTTTTGCCTGTCTGAAAATCTCCATAGTCACTAGAAATAACAAAAATGAAATATTCAAGTATCTTACCACTCATCCACTTTCACGTGCAAATTGTAATTTTTCTCCTGAAAAACAGAATGTAAAAATCTTACAGGACAATCCTCATGTAACATTATTACACTCTTTCAAATGTGGGGGTGGGGGGGGGGGGTTTCCTGGTTTTTCAAATACCTTCCTGGACTTAAAACCAGTTGGGAAATCATTTGGTTTGATATCTTTATCCTAAACACAATTACTTGGAAGTATATCCCAGCAGAATGTACTTAGTAATTTATATTAAGTTACAAATCTCTTGATTCAAAATCTGTTTACTGGGGACACACTAAACATCAAATATTTTTTTAAAAAAAAATAAATGACACAGTACAGTAGGGCCCCCGTATCCATTGGGGATTGGTTCCAGGGGGTTCCGCGGATAATGAAATCCACGAATAATAATGAATGTCTCATTTCTGGCCTGGGAGCGATCCCGGGGGCAAAGGGAGATGGGAGGCAAGTTCTCTCCTCCCCTCCCTTCGCCCCCACACTGCTGTTTCCACCCCGGGAAAGATCCTGGGGAGCGATCTCAGGGCAAAGGAGGAGCGAGGCAAGGTATCTCCTCTTCCCCTCCCTTCCTCCGTCCACCCCCCACTGTTGCCATCTGCAGATAATTGAATCTGTGGATGGCATATCAGCGGATGCAGGTGTGGTACTGTAATTACAAAGATAACAGACTCAATTCAAGTGTAGAAAGACAGAGAAACAAGAAGTGGCACAAGGGAATGATGGGATCATGAGGCAGGAACAAAATTCTGGAATTTTAAATTCCAACACATGGCAGCTACTATGACGTGATGAATCAATAATGTAGACAAAGGAATAATAGCCCTCTCACCTGGATCATCCTTTTTTTTTTTTTTTAAATGTTGGCACTTTTGTGGAGAAAATTTTCTCAGCTATGTTTGGAGTCACTCCACACCAACTGGCTACCTCATGAAAACACAAAAGGTACCAGATGGTGAAAATTAAAGGTGGCTCCACTTACTGGCTATAGCATGTAAGCTAGCCCACTTTCCCCCTCAGTCTGAAATTGTTCTCAAACTGCAACTTGCAAACGCCATTAATCATCAAATCATAATGTTGGAAGGGACTACGAGAATCAGCTAGTCCCTTGCTTTTTTTCCCCTGTGTCTTGTTTATTTGTTGTTTTTTCTGTGTCTTGTTTATTTGTTATTTTTAATAGTTCTAATTTTGATTTTGATTTTATGGCTAGTTTAATTATATTTTAACTTGGGTATTTGGCATATTTCTTAGCAATATTTCTAACAGTTGTAAGCTGCCTTGAGTCCCAGACTGGGAAAAGCTGGGATATAAATATCGTCATCATCCAGTCCCTGTTATACAAAAATACACAACTAAAGAACTCATGAAAGATGGCCATCCAGCCTCTGTTTTAAAAGCCCCCAAACAAGGAGAGTCTCAGGCAGTCTATTCCATTTCGAACAGCTCTTACAACAAAGAAGTTGGTGGAAGCTGATGGAATCCTATTGGGTAGTAATAAATGTATAACAGAGTTATGTATTTGTGACTGCTTTGTATTTACGATCTCTACGTATCCCCTCGTTTAGGGATACATAGGGACTGCAAAAGTCCCCCAATCTCCACTTACCAGTCAGCAGCCACTACGATTGACAGGGGTCTCTCGCTGTCACTCAAGTGGTGGCTGAATGACTTTCTCATTGTGCCTGCTCCTGCAAGTGGTTTCCGCTGTGCCAGAGGGTGACAACAGGGACTCTGTTTCTGCTTGTCCTAACAGAGATTGCTCACGTGACAGGGTGGGAACATTAGTCAATTACTTTCTAAGCAACAGGGGAATAGACCACCACTGATCACAGTGACTGCTGACCAGTAAGTGGGGATTGGGATGGGTTGACTGGGATTCACTATGTAACTGTGTAACTACCATGATCATATAGCAACATAGTGCATAGAGGATTCTGGCCATTTTTCTCATGTCTTAAAAAAAAAAAAAATCTTTTCTTATACAATAACTTGAATATATTGGTTCTATAAAGTCTATTGACTTGTAGTATGCAAATAATTCCATAAGAAGTGAAATAGTTTTTGCAGCCCAAATAATGCTTTTTCTCCTGAGGCAGCGCAGAAACTTATGGTGCATCTACACTGTAGAAATAATGCAGTTTGACACCAATGGTTAACTGCCAAGGTTCCATCCTACAGAATCCTGGGATTTGTAGTTTTGTGATGCACCAGCACTCTTTGTCAGAGAAGGCTAAAAACCTTGTAAAACTACAAATCCCAGGATTCCATAGGATGGAGCCATGATAGTTAAAGTGGTATCAAACTGCATTATTTCTATAGCGTAGATGCACTCTTAGGCTGCTGGCACATATAGAAATAATGCAGTTTGACACCACTTTAACTAGCATGGCCCCATCCTATGGAATCCTGGGATTTGTAGTTTGTTATGGCAACAGAGCTCTCTGACAGAGAAGGCTATATATCTCACAAAACAACAAATCCCAGAATTCCATAGCATTGAGCCATGGCATTTAAAGTGGTGCCAAACTGCATTATTTCTGCAGTATAGCAGCAGCCTTGGTGATGATACCGGTAATAGCTGGTGACTTGCCAGTTAGTGGGACATTGAGTCTGTGCTGGGATTTAGTCTGAAATTTGATAGACCCTTCCAAGGTGCTGCACTGTTAACATAAAACTGACATGTTGAAAATACCATTATGTTCTTTCTTCCTAGATCTAATAATTTATTTATGATTTAATTTATATCCCACCTTTTTCCCAATATGGGACACAAGGCAATTTACAACATATGCTAAAACAAAATACAGCTGAAACAATTTGTAGTACAAAAGTTTTTAAAGTGGTAATTATCCTTCCTGATTTAATAATTTCAAAAATGTTATGCTTTTACTCACTGAAAGCTGAAAAATTGTGCTAACCTCTATTATTGGTACTTTCTCTCCAATGGGCAGGGAATTCAGCATCACAGGTGGAACATTTCCTTTGGTGCTATAAGAACAGGTAAGCTGAGGAAAAAGGGGAAAAAATAACCCCGTCAGAAAAGACATATGCTGATTAATTATGCAGAGAAGTTTGTCTTGTTATTTGATGATTAAGTTGATATACAAGATTATAATGTGGCTTTGTCTTTGGTAGCATCACATCCAATGTTGGTTCCTTGTACTTGATGTAGTGGAATGTAGTAGGACATGGGGGTGTGACGATAGCATCTGAACCCAGCTTAAATGAGTGACTCCATTCACAGGATCCTTTTATGGAAAGGGAAATATCTTTCTCTAAAGACAAGAGGCAAAAGAGATGGTCAGATACATCATTGTTACATGGGTTTCTACAAAAAATCAACAAACAGAAATAGTTTTAAAAGTTCCACTTTGACTCTAGAAAGGATTTTGAACCTAGAAAGGATCTGCTGTCCCCAGATCTTTGCTGTATCAAAATGTACAGATGGTCAGCACTTGGAAAGGTAACTTGTCTCAAATGCAGATCCCAGAATCTTCTACATTTCTGGAAATCGTACTCAGAAATGACTTTACTAAGCTGTGTATCATGCTGACCAAAGGGAATTCCATGCTTTTTCCTTCCCTTTTCACCACCAGAGCACCCCCCTACACAGAAGATGGGGGGGGGGCTCTCTTGAATTGTGTTGGCTATAGGGAGAGCTCTCCAAGCTCAGTGTTACCTGGCCAACATAGATAATAGCACAAATGGCATATATCACATTTGCCAATGAAAAAGAGTGTTTTCCAGATTTCCAGATTTTTATTCATTTCTTATAACAAAGTCTGGCATAAATGCCTCCATGCAAACTCACTTGATTTATGCCGTTTCTTTTGATCCACCGCAGCTTCAAGTTTGCAAACCTCGCGACACTATAGTAGGGGGGAAAAGCACACAATATAAATAAAGATCCATCACTCTGTATTTTGAGTTGAGTTTTGTTAGATTTTTTTAAAAAATTATGTAATCAGGAAGCATATTTTTTGGAAGGACTGATATCAGGGGTAAGGTGTCCTTCTAGGAAACATAAATATTAAGAGCAGATGTTACCAAATGGAGCAGGAGGAGGCAACTATGGGAGGTTAGGGGGCCACATTAACCCCTAGGAGACATTTGAGGGCTGCACTTTCCCCACTGCACCACCCTGCAAGAAAAAATATCAAAAAGATTGTTTGCTCCAAGTACCCTCTGAGGGCATGGGGGGGGGGGGAATTTGCTATGGTTCTTGGACCCCATGGCCCAAACAAATTTTTAAAAAAACCACCACAGTTATATATTTACATAATACAAAAGTTAAAAAGAGACAAAAAGATTTTAAAAAATAAAACCAGATTAAAATATACACCATTAAATATGTTTATGCAAATGTGCATAAGCACATGCATAACAATTAGCAGGATCCAGTCCATTGTTTATGTGAGACAGGCCTTATACAATCAATCATCAACTACCTGTTGAAAAAGAAAAGAAGGCAAAGGTGTGTGCCAGTCTAGCCTCTCTGGGAAGGGAGCTCCAGATGCTGGGAGCAGCCACTGAGAAGGCCCTCTTCTATGTTCCCACCAGATATACCTGTGAGGGTGGTGGGATCTGCTTCCCAGCAGATCTCAAAGCATGGGTTCATAAGGGAGAAGACGGTCCTTCAAATAACCTGGACCTAAGCCATAACGGGCTTTAAAGGTCAAAACCAGCACTTTGAATTGTGCTTAGCAATGCACCAGCAGCCAGTGAAGCTGTTGTAACAAGGGAATTGTTTGTTCCCTGTAGCTAGCCCCAGTTAGCAATCTGGCTGAAGCTCTTTGGACCAGCTGAAGTTTCCAAACACTCTTCAGAGGCAGCTCCACGTAGAGCATGTTACAGTAATCCAACCAGGATGTAACTAAAGCATGTGTCACCATGGCCAGATCTGACGTCTCAAGTTTAAACTGTGCAACTGCACTCCTAGCCACTGCTGAAACCTGAGCTTCTAGGCTTAGGGCTGAAGCTAGGGGGGAGGTTACATGGCAAAAAAATCCTCTAAGAATTCGCAAAGAGTCCTAATAGTACCCATACCTTTTGGATCAAAGTCGCCATATTCAGAAGGAGGGGGGGCAAAAAAACCCATAAGCCCCACAGTATCAGCTTTCGCCATTTTCCCTGAGTTTTTTGAAAAGTAGCGCAAGTTAGCACATTATCAATTGTGTGAACTACCATTCCGCTTATGACAGTGGGAACTACCAGCAGTCTTCCTGAAACAGCCCCAGCAGAGCTTAGCCATGATTTGTTGAATTGACCAAGGAGGGTAGACTTGCAAGAGATGAGCCTCAACCAAAAAGATCCAGCCAGCTGGCTTGCTTTCTAGCATAATTACTGTTCCCCCCCCCACTCTCTCTTTCTCTGTGTATGAGAGTGTGTGTGTGTGTGTGTGTGTGTGTAGGGATCTGCTCCACCGGCTGATCGCTCCCTCGCCTGTTTGTGTGTGTGTGTGTGCATGTGTGTGTGTGAGAGAGAAAAAACAGTCTGCTCAGCTAGCACGTCACAGTGGGTGAGGGGAAGGGGGGCTTCAGGGAAGCTGACTCCTTTGTCATTATTCCTCTCCCCCATGGTCTCCCCCCTTTTTTTGGTTGCTTTATCTCCTGTTCTCTGGCTAGAACTGCTAACTTTGAAGCCATTTCCCCCTCGTTGCCCCTCCTCGCTCCTTCCCCACCTCCTGCCTGGCTTTAATGACAGGCAGCCTGTGGTCTGAAGGCCATGCTCCCCACCTTTGTCTGTGTGAACTGCGGAAGTTGAAAACTCATCGGATCTTCCAGTTTAGCCATATACCATGTAAACTATGCAGCACTGGTGCGAAAGGACAGTAATCCAGAATTTTTCACACTTTATTCTGCTGTGTAACTGGCCCCTAAGAGTACATCCAAGCTGCAAAGCTGTGTTTTCAGGGGACTGTAACCCCATCCAGCACAGGCTTAATCCTTATTCCATGAGCTGCCTTTTGACTGACCAGGAGCACCTCCACCTTATCTGGATTTGTGTTTGCCCCTATCTACTCCATTACTGATCACAGGCACCAGTTTAAGATTAAAACAGCTTCCTTGGCTTGTGGAGTAATAGAACTGGGTGTCATCCACATACTGGTGGCACTGAACCCAAGAACTCCAGACAACCTCTCCCAGCAGTTTCATGTATATGTTAAATAGCATGGGAAACAGAACTGATCCCTAAGAGACCCCACAGGTCAATGGCCAAGGGGTCAAGCAGGAATCCCCCAGCATCACCTTCTGTATTTGCCCCTCCAGGAAGGAATGAAACCACTATAAAACAGTGCCTCCCAGTCCCATTCCAGCAAGTTGATTCAGAAGAATACCATGGTTGATGATAACAAAAGCTTCTGTGAGGTACAGCAGAACTATTAGGGACACATTTCCCCTGTTTAATTCCCGGTGTAGGTCATCCACCAAGGCAATCAAAGCCATCTCTTCCCATAACCTGGCCTGAAACCAGATTGAGAGGGATCTAGAAAATCCATCTCATTTAGGGAGGTAATATGACGGATCCCATCCGGCAGGTCGTTCCATAGCCTGGGAGCGGCAGATGAAAATGTACTTTGATTTGATTGTGCCTGGCTTGAAACTCAAAATTCAATTACATGGCAAACTTGACTGTCAAGCCTGTAAAGCAGATCTCTTAAGGGCAACTCAATTTATACTCTTTGAGTTAAGGTTTGGATTTTCAAAAGTGTTATATGTCAAGAATTCTTCCCCCAAAGGGTGACCCGTAGATGATTTAGGAATACTGATCTTTGGTATTAGAAGGTTCATTATGTCAGTTAGTCCCCAAATGTGGGATTTACTTTTATGACCAAAGCTGATCTTGAATTAAATAAATATTTATTCAAAACACATGTGCTGGATGCTCTCAGCAGAAAGTAAGTTGAGTTGTTGTTGTTGTTGTTTTTGTTGTGTGTCTTCAAGTTGTTTCTGACATGGCAACCCTAATGTGACCCTAATAGGATTAGCATGGCAAGATTTTTTCAGCGTGGGTGTGGGTGGGTGCTATTGCCTTCCAGTTAGGAGATTTTCAGACGTGGCCAAAATGCCTGGTTACTTCCCCGCCACCTCCTCTCCTGTTCCTGCCATGGACTAAAGTAAATCTTTCACACACTTGATTTAATTCCATGGCAGGAACGGGCTCCCCCTCCCCTTGCTGGCCAGCTGTAAATGCAGCCATCATAAGGCTGCATTTATGACCAGGAACACGGGTGGTAAATTCAAAAATAAAAAATCCCCCAAACATAAAATCATTTCACCAAGCACAAAAACACACTTTAAATTACACAATCAAAACAGGGAGGGTAAAATAAAGGGTGCCACTTACCTGGATGTCCAGATCATGCCAGGAAGTGCTCGGATAGGACCTCCCCTCCATGGCTGTCATTTCAGAACAGGAACAGGGCTCCTATTCGCACACCCATGATTCCATGACTGACATGGAATGGGTGGTCTATTCATGATGTTTCATCATGAATACATTATTCCAGAATAGGCACGGGAGCAGGACGGATGCAGGACAGAACGGGGTCGACGTAGTCTGAAAGGGAAAACCTTTCCTGACCCTGTTCTCTTCCTGCCATGGGATATATAGCCCGTGTGAAAATCTCCTTAGGCTGAGAGAGGTTGATTTGCCCAAGGTCACCCAATGGGTTTATGTGGCCAAGCGCAGATTTAAACCCTGCTCTACCAGAGTCCTAGTCCAATATTCAAACCACTACACTAGTAAACTGTGCTAGCTCCATGTTCGACTATAAACAATTCATATTTTTCTAAGTTACTGCTGTATTATTAGCATTAGAAATTGTAGACATGCCAAATAAATAAATAAATAAATAAATAAATAAATAAATAAATAAATATTACCACTAGAACTCCATTCGTAATTATGGTTTCAGGAGGACCTGACCTAGAAAATAAATATATAAATAAATTAAAAAATAAATAAAAGAAAAATGCACATTTATTCTCAAATGGTAAAATATTATCTACAAAGGCTAATACAAGTTTTTTTTTACTCTTACTCCAAAAGGTGGGATTTCCCTCTCCCCCTAAGGAAATGTGGGTTTAGTATCTACTCCACAATTTCCAAGTTTATAACACTACTTTAGCTTCAGGAATCTTGAAGTTCATAATTTTATGAGCAATATGGCCAGCACTTCCCCATGGCTGCATACCCCATTATTCTAGTATTGTAGGAAAGAGCATTATGCAATCAGATGGCAGTGACAGAATCAGAGAGGAAGACCAGTGCTGATGTTGCTCTCCAACCTGATCTCTGACAAATACCATAGTTATTTTCATGTCATTCCAGCCCTTCCCTTGTGCAGAAGTACAGTGCTACAATACTTGGGTGGTGTGGGATATAGCTTCAGGGGAGCAACAGCCATACAACTTCTATAACACAGATGAAGCTCAAAAAGTCCAAGCCCCAAGACAAGTGCTTTAAATTCAACTATTTACCAGTACAAATTTGATACATAATGTCAATTATGCCAAATATTCAGTTTCTAACATTTGAAAAATGACATTTTAAAATAGCACTTGGAGGACAGTGTAAAGCACACTAAAGTTACATTTCTGTGTTACTGTATACAAAAGATTCTTGTAGTACCTTTGAGACTATCTGAGAGAAAGAAACTGCAACATGAGCTTTCATAGACTGAGGCCTTGTCTAGTTGGGGTATTTACCCTTTCTTCCTCCCAGGCTTGGAGCCCTGCAGTCCAAATGATGCAGGACTCTTGTCTCGTTTTTCCTACAGGCAGTCCAGATTATGCCTGAGGCAAAGCTGGGAGGAAGCCGGGATAAACCCATTTGAAATGTTCTAAATAAACACGCAGGAAAGCCCACTTCCTGCAGAAAAACCCAGATTGGGCCAGACTGGGTGAGAACACATGCCAGCCTGCATGAACAGACACCACCTCCACCGCCTCTGGAGTTGCCCTGCAGCCAGGAAGGAGGCCTCCCAGCACGTGATCAAGGCTTCCTGCATGTGACCAGCCTTGATCATATGCTGAGGGCCTTCTTCCTGGCTTCAGAGGGATCAAAGTTCAACAGCAGGGGAGACACCTGCTGATGCCAGTGCTAGTGTGTGTGTGGACTTCATCCCATTTCAGCTAGGCCCATATCCATATCTGAGGCCAGAATATGTTGGTTGGAGGGGGGCATATTCAGGTTTGTCTAGACAGGCACTTAGTCTACTTCCTCAGATGCATGGAGTGAATTAGTGCCTAGGAACAAACTTTATAAGTAGGCTGTATGAATAGCCATAGAAATGCAAAACTTGTATTGTGATGAGGTGACAAATTCAGTTTTAACAGCAGTCATTGGGGGACAAAGACAGTAGAAGCGATGTGGCCTAAGGCCAGGGTGGGTAGATGACCATATGAATGGTGGAAATGGTTTTGGAATGTAGTCTGATGCTTGTTAGGAACCAGAAAGGATATGTGATAAACTGACAAAGAGCGCCCTCATGAAGCTGATGTATAATTAGTGTTATAATATGTGTAGTATGACAAGAAACCATTGTCTCTTTTCAACTCCCTGTTGGTGGACTGGAATTAGTTGACATATTCCAATTCAGTTGTTTCTCTTTCTAATCTTCCTTTGTAGGTTTGTTGTTGTTGTTGTTGTTGTTGTTCATTGCATTTGAACATGTTATTGAATGATTGATTGATTTGACAGAAAAATCTTCTATTCTTTATTTAAAAGTTATCATAGTAGTATAGAAAGACAAAGAATTTAAAATACTTACGTAGGTTCCACTAAAAATTCAATTTCCAGTTCTTCTTGAGCCTACCGAAGAAAAGAAAGGAAAGGAAAAACAAAACTTAAATGGGTACATAATTGTTCTTCATTGTGAAATAAAAGAACATCACTTTGCCAGCACACAAGGCAAACATATTCAGGAATTATGAATAGCAACTAGTACATTTTTCATTTTCATTTTAAAAAGATCTTTTTATTTGCATCTCTTGTTCTAGTTTTATTGCTGACAAGAAATTAAATGTAATTGTTAGTCCCAGCTAGAGTATATTAGCAGAATCAATGAAGTTTCTACATATTCAGCAGATCTATTCTGTTTGGGATCAACAATTGGATTTTGCTTTAAGTATTATGATGACAGCATTCCTCATATCCTACTTTAGTGATATTTTACATGTGGGAAAATTATTGCCAGTTTTTGCATTTGAAGTCTAATGAAGAGATTTCCCTTGACATTCTTGATGATGGAATAGAGTGCTCCTTACAAAAAGAGAAAATGTTTTCTTCTAATTCTCCTTTTCCTCTGTTCCCCCAAATGGGACTCAGGAGGACTAGCTGACCCACTAACACAGAGCAGGAGATGGTGGTGGTGATGGCTAAGGGAAGGAAGAATTGGTAAAAAAAAAATCCTTCAGTCCCAAGAGGAGCTTCCACTGGATTTTACTCATTTCTGTCCACAGAGAAGCAACCTTTTAAACCTGTTGAAATTTGTAACTTATAATTAAGAAGCTCTATTTAATGTGGATCAAAGACTCTACACGTTATTAGGAAGCAAGATAAGTGGACTACAGATGGGTGAGACCTCTATCTGGTTCATTTTCTGATGATAAATTTCCAGCATTTTCAGATTTGTTCAAATATATAATGGAAAGAATGAGATTTTTTAGGGCTTATCTACATGGACCAGGATACACTGGCCCCCACTGGCATATCCTGCACATGGATTAAGCCCATTCCTCCCCCATTACCTCCATGAGATGGGCCAGAGTTCAGATGGGCACACAGTCCTGTCCCTGCAGCCGCCACCACCTTCCATGTCGCTCTCTCTGATATCAGGAAGGGGCCCCGCAGCATGCGAGCAAGGCCGCGAGCATGTGACCAGCCTTGGTCACATGCTGTGCCCCCCCCTTCCTGGATTTGGAAGAGTGAGGCAACTGGCTGCTGAACTGATGGTGGGCCAGAATGGGCTCCTGTGATCACGCAGGGCCTTATCCATTTTGTTTTCGCTTGAACACATTTAAATAGCTATTTGTTTTATTGTCCCTACCCCATCTTCCCCATCTTTGCCCTGGGGGTCATGAGGATCGCTCAGGGGGAAAACAGGGGGAAATCCTTGTGTTGTCAGGACAGCAGGGCTCCAAGACAGGGACAAGATGGGGTAAATCGCTTGTGTAGACAAGCCCTTTAAAAAGGATTTGCATGTGGGATTAAAAATAACCTTCATTCATCCAGGGTGCTTAGCATTTAAAAACCTGGCATTGAATCCACGTATATAGAAGTGTTCCTGTCATGCTTCATTAGAAGGACATTGTCTTTTTTTAGCTGATAGGCCTCTCATTTTTAACAGCTATACAGAAGGCAATTAGAACATAATCCTCTCCATATTAGGAATAAATATAGCTGTTCAATTTGGGCAGTGCAGATAGCTGACAATTTTGTTTGTTTCATATTTTTTTTATAAGTATGTTCCAAAGTGTGCACATTTCTTCATATATCTGATGGAAAGAATTCCAGATTATTAAAATTCAGGCAAAAATTAAAGAGACAGATGACTCTATTCCTAAATTGGTCAAATGACAAGTCTGTCATTTGGATATTATTAGCTCAACTGTTATCAATATTAGTTTTGCCCAATAACTACATAATGTGAAATGGGAACAAAAGGAAAAGCACACACCCTCCAAACCAGTAACTCCCCCCCGCCCCGCTGCCACTGGACTCCTGTGAAAATTATAACGGACAGATGAAGTAGAAATTAAAAGAAAACATACATACTAAACATGCTTACTGGAAAATAAACTCTGTAAAATATAAATTAGACTTTTTTTAAGAGAAAATATGAGAGCGTTGTGACCACTGGTGATCCTAGTCTACCACTCCTACTCACGGGTGTAATTACGAGGGAGGTGTGAGGGCATTACCCCCTCAAATAAGAATCCCCCTAGTGAAATTTTCCTTTAGTCCCCAAATATATAGTATTGCAGAGAATAAGACACTGAAAATACTAACCCCCTAGAACTCTCACATTGCTGTGTTTGCATGCCCTGAGTCCCTCACATCTCCTGCCTGTTTCCTTTAGTTGCATATACTGTGTTTTTAAATGCTCAACAGAGATTTTAAGTTGTTGCAATGCTAGCAATTTGAGGACTGCAGGAAACTTTAATGGAAGGAAGAATTCTTATTTTGAGGGCAATGCCCTCATTTTGCTAACCCCTCCCCTTCTCTTGATTGGACTAACTGGCTTGGCTGTGACATATTATCCTTATTTATCTTCTAGAAATCAAAAATATAGTATCATACCACAGAGAGAGGGGGGCAGAGGGCTCATCTACACCAGCCAGGATACATTAGCTCCCCAACAGCATGTCCTGGCTGCAGAGGTGGGCCGTTCTACCCCCATTACCTGAAGAAAATGGGCGAAGTTCACACAGGAATGCCAGCCTATTGCTGCAACTGCCACTGCTACTGCCATTTTCCTGCTCTGCTGGGTCTGGACAGCAGGTTGCCCCATGTGTCAAGCCCCTTGCATGTGACCAGCCTTGGTCTCATGTTGCAGGCCTGCTGCCCAGACCCCACAGAGCAAGGGTGACCGGCAGCAGCAGCAAGGGCCAGCCTGCCGGGATGGCCTCCCTTGGACACGGTGGGGCCCTGATTTATCCTGGTGGGAACACATTAAACATGGAATATTTTTTATGCCATAAAGGGCCCTATCCTGACCTGCCCCCAATCCAGCCCCACATCTGCCCTGGGGGTGGTGAGGACTGCAGGACTCTGGAATGGGGGCAAGCTGGGGTATTTGGTCAGTGTAGACAAGCCCAGAGAGAGAGAGAGCTATTTTCCCAGCCTCAGTCAAATACAAGAGTTGGTTGATTCCTGGTCAACCTTCATACAGAGCTGGTGGAATGTATTCAACTTAGCTTGAAACATCACAACCTGTTAAGGCCTGCATTATAATATACCATGTTTACAAACCATTTTAGCATTGTATGTCAGAACTCACCTTTGGATCAGACTTAAAATACATAAGAACTTTTTCACCAACTGGAAGTCGAGCAATATCAAAGCAAATAGTGAAAAGGTGGTCATCTGTACTGATGACATCCTCATCGTAAACAGCCAGCTCTAGCACATTCTGTGTGGAACAAGAAATATATTAAATGCTACATATGATCTGTGCCTATAAAATCAGTGAGTTACTTGGAATATCTCTGTGGTCTGTGAAAAGAAATAAGAAGGTATGTAGTACTGTGGAATTATTACGTGGGAAAGATTAATCTTACACACACAATACACCTATAACTTCTGACTGACACAAATGCTTGTTTGCTTGTTTAACTAACTTAATAAATGTATGTACATACCACTTAACAAAAAAAAAAAAAAAACCCAACACCTTACCTGTGTGGTGGAAAATAGAAAAACATAATCCAGAAACTTAATAGAATACAATAGCCTATATCCTACTATTTTGAGTGGGGTTCTGTCAATTTTTATAATGTCTTTTAATGAATTTTAAATAGTTTTTACCTCTACAGATTGTTTTCAAAATCACTTTTATATTTATATTTTTACTTATTTTTTTGCATGGTTTCTAATTCACACTGCTTTTAACAATTTGTAAACTGCCTTCAGTCCTGTTATGGGGGGGGAAAGGTGGGATATATATCAACAACAACAGTAATATGTTTTTCAAAAAGGTAGTTATGCTAGTCAACTTCAGTGTAAAAAGAAAAAAGAACCTTCTGCTACTTTAAGAGTGACACTATAATCCACTAAGCCTCATGCTAAAATTAATTTTTTTAATTTCTTAAAATTCTATGAATTAAATTTCTTAAAAGGTGCTAAGACCTCTTTTTGACTGTCAGATGAATCCAGGAAGAGTGCAGAACCACCAAAATGGCCTTTCCCATTGTCCAAAGGGAACAAGCTAGAGTATAAAGGATGAACTGGTCTGTCAAATCAACTAAATTTTGGGAGGCCTGGTATACTCCTCACATGAAACTTGGCCTGGTGGCATATAAGCAGGCAGGGCTTTTTTATTATGTATGTATTTATTTATTTATTTATACCCCGCTCTTCAGCCACAAGGCTATCAGAGCGACTTACACATTGTTTTAAGCAATAGCTATTTGCACATCTACACTGCATTAAACAGTTTCCAATGTGTGTTAGCTAATTGCCCCCCACAAGCTGGGTACTCAAACCCCACAAGCTGGGTACTCAGGGCTATTCTTAATGTTCTTGTGTAGCAGTGTATGGTGTGATTGTTAATGAGCTCTCCCTAGTGGAATTATTTCCCTATGCATGGCTTCTTTAGTACTTTTTTTAGGGGGGGCTTAAAAATGGTCTTGTTCTGCCCGGCATTTTATTGTTTTTGTTTTGGGTTTTAAAACTGAGAGCTGGTGCTTTGGTTGCTGATCTTTTTAGGTAGCTATTTTATGAGTTTTTGTTCTGAAAGATAGTATAATTTTAAGCCATTTTAAAGTATTTAATTATGTTACAATGCATTACTTATAGCAAAGTATGTATTGTTCATCAAAAGCCATACTAGGGTCTGCTGTAGTACTTTCATTTCCTTTATACTTTTATGCCTCTAAGATAAAAAAAGAAAAGAATGGATCGAATTCAAGATCTGAATGTTGAAGGTCTCCATTCACAGAAGGTGCCTCTGTTGAATCTCCCCCTTTCCATAGCTATACCACCACTGACCCACATTCCTTCATCCCACCCCCACCCCTGTCCCCCAGCCTCTGTACAGCAGGGGCTGGAGGAAGTGGGAAAGATTTCTTTACTTAATTTTTTAGATTAATTTTTTAGCACAAACAGTTTAATTTATAATCTGTGGGACGGTCTATATGAGAGAATAAAATGTGGATTGGTGCACAGTAACACCAATTTGCAGCAACTTTCATTTGTCTCCACATTTTTTTTTTTTGCAAGATCACTGGTGAGTGAAGCTATCCATGTTTGTTGTTCACATGGAGGCCTGCCAGAGAATCAATATGGTGAATGCAAGTGAATTACTTGAGTTTTATTCTTCCCAATTTGCCCCCACAAAACAGTATTTAAAAAACAAAAAACAAATCCAAGATACAGAAGAGTGATCTTCCTTTTAAATTTAAAAGAAAGGTTGTTTCATCATCTCAGCTCATGATCGCTACTGCGAAAATCCAACATGATGGTTCCGGGTGCTGCCTTGTTAGCAGGCTCCAACCCCTCACATGTCTGACCAATCAGCTATCTGCTTCAGGAATGTGCTGTGATGCGATTTGGTTGTCCTAATGGATGGGAATGCACCTTTCCCTCGCAGTTTTTTAAAAACTCGGGAAAAGCTGCAAAAGCTTTTCCCGCATAGTTTTCCTGAATTTTGGTCCCCCTCCCTCCACAAATGACGGACCGCTGCAGGATCCCATTTGGATCCTGAATTCTATGAGGATTTATTTCACTGTCTGGACTGGCCCTAAGTAATATGCAATCAAAAATAAAAGAAAAACAGAAAGAAGAAAAAGAGAAAAGGACATACAACTAATACACAGTCAGGCTGATCAAAAGCTCACCATAGAGCAAACATCTCCAATTTTTAACCCATTCTTTGTTTTTTAAAAAGGCTTCCTGTTTATACTTATACCAAATTCATAAGAGAGCCTTTCTAATACAACAATTTTTAAATTCAGCACATGCCTTAACTTTATCATACTAAAGAAAAATATGCCAAATAAACCTTAAATTATGGTCTTCAAGTTTGAAGAGTGTCACATCTCTAAGCAATATCCATTCCTTCAATATTTCAAGCCTGGTTCTTGAGTTATTTATCAGTTCAGCAAATGGAAGGAGAATTATCACATCTCTTGGAAGTTTTTCCCCTCTGGGAATAAGCAGAGTTTTGCCTATATATTGTTCCTATCTTCTTGTTAAGTTCTTCAACTGAGTTGTTTACAAGGCCCACCAAAGCTAATAATAGTATCTATTTTAAGTTAGTTGGTTCTTCTGTAATGGCTCTTAACCTAATTTGTGTTTCTTTTTAACTCCATCATCATAATTCTATCCTGTGCCTTTTCTAATTTCCACCATAAAACGTCCATTCCCTTCAAATTATCAGAGATCTGCTATTCATGTTTATGTGTAATCATTGTGAGATTCTGAACTGATGCTGTGATCTCTTTGAACTGTTTTCAGCAATCTCTTTAAAATAGTTTACTTGTCCTGTAATGTCTAATCTTAACAAGTCCAAGTTCTGCTCTAAATTCCTATTTCTTTCTGTTACACATTTATTCAAATCTGAAATCTGTTTAGACATCTTGGATATTAAGGCTTGAATTTTAATGAGCATAGAATCAGTTTCATCTAGCCCAGCTCTGGACATTTTTCTTGCAGCCATGTTTATGGTGTTGTATAAATCACTCTCTGCTTAAATTCTGATGTCAGGGGCAATATTTATTTCCCCTTTGCCAAAATATGACTTTCGTCATTTTAATTGTTTAAATCTCACGGACACCAAATATATTTCTTATTTCCAGTCCAAATTGCTACTTAGTTTAATCTTCAGTTTTTTAAGATAAATAAAACTTAACTTATCCATCTCTCTGAGCTCTTAGTTTTATTTATTTTCACTTTAATGTACTTTCTCAGTGGAACTTGCACTTCAAATATTTATGATGCAAATTGTTTATACTCACTTGAGCATAATAAATCACCAACTGATTGGGAGGTTTCTCCATCCCTGTTCAGCATGGGCCATGTAAGGTCCTTTGACAATATTATAAATCTTTGGAGAAGTTTCTTTCTTGCCAACCTTAATGAATCTTTGTGATTCTTCAGCTTTGCAGTGAGAAATATTGCAGTTTCCAGCGTGCATGTCTGTACCAGATAGCTTCCCAGCCCACTACTGAGCTGGGAAGTTATCCAGGAGACTGCATTTCTGTCCTTGTGGAATCCTTCCATATCTTTGTGGCAAAGCTAGGAGCAGCATGCAAATCATGACACTAATGGTCAGCCATCTTGGCCAGATGGAGAAGTAAATTTCTACCAGCTCAGTTGTGTGTACCTCAACCTGGATCCAACTCAATGACATTTGTTGCAACTTAAAACATCTCTTTACTCATTAGTATGGCTCCATAAGTACAATGCAGACAATTAGCAGCATGGAAAAATGCCCTTTTTGACCATACTGGCTGGGGGATTCTGGAAGTGGTTATCTATAAAGGTAACTTTTCTAAGCTCAACATATACAATACTATAGCTATAGATAGATAATGTTTTCAGTGCCTGGTGAGAACACAGGATATTTGTAGTCATGTTGTAATACATTGTTATGTATTTGTATCAACACTGTTTCAATATCTAGTAATACAGTGATAAGTTTGGTAGTAAAGCACAGACTACATTATACAATACAGGTATATGGAATGATTTAGATTGTAAATATGAATAATAGGTTATTATTAGACATGTACCTACATAGTTAGTCTGTAATAAACATAAGCATGACTCTTGTAGCACATAAAGACTTGCACATTTATGGCTGCATGGATTTTTGTACGCAATAACCTACCTTATCAGATACACCATGGAGACAGCTTTTGGCTATGAAAGCTTATGTCACAATAAATGCCCCAAGTTTGCTGCAATAATCTTTCTTGCCTGTTATTATAGTTGTCACATCATATTTATTCTCCTCCCTATCCTAGGCGTATGATCACAGTGTTTTATAGTATTTTAAATTATAATGATAATGTGGCATTCACAGTGGAATGTTCCTACAATTTCATTGTGGCAAACCAGCCATATAAATGAATCTGTACATTCACCAGCAATTCACCAGCATTGTATTTGGGTCTAAGTACACTTATCTAATAATAATAATAATAATAATAATAATATTTATTTATACCCCGCCCCTCTGTTAAAACAATCGGGGCGGCTTACAAAATTTAAAATACAATACAAATAAAATCCCTAAACACCCCCACTCCCACCCTCCCCCATAAAAAAACATTAAACAAATATAAATTAAAAACAACTAATCTAAAATCACATTTAAAACTATAAATACAATAAAATATAATAAATGGCCAGCAGCCTAGAAGAGGCCAGGATCCCCTGAGGCCGGGATCTAATTAGGAAAGGCCTGCCTAAGAAACATGTGAAATTTTCAACACATAGGTGTATGGCTTTTTACCTTCAAACTGGAGGGGTGGAGGAATGATTTATTTTCCCATCCTCCCTCCAAGGTTTTACATTTATGTGGCAATTTGTATGAACATCACACATGTCATAGAGGTATTGCTAGACAAGAAAATCACACATGATTTTATAAACTTTGGGAAAAGCCTGAACGTACTCTGTGCTCCATTACAAATATATTAGAAAAAAGATCTGTGACAGCAGCAAGCACACAAGGCCCTATCATAGGTGTGCCCATTCACCTTAGGACTTTATCAGACGCATCCTCTTTAAATGGTCTTTTGCCAGCATAAAAAAAGCATTTTTATGCCAGCAAAAGAACATTCCCCCTGCACTTACCTTGTAATCCTGGCAAAGGCTCCCAGCAATGAAGAGGAAGCGAACAGAGCACCATTTACTTCCTCATTTGAAATCTTGCACGATTTCATCACGTGGGAAATTCAAACTTTAAAATAGAAATAAACATCTAAAAGTTGCACTAAGCACCCAAACATACTGTAAAAGTCCCAAGAAACCCAGGGAGGGTCATAAAAAGAGCGAAACTTACCTGGCTGTTCTGATTTCACCCAGAAGAGTTGGCGCTAGAGCACCTATTGTTGGAGTATGTACGTGATTTAAATGGCTCGAGGTATTGCATGCCAACAATGCTGGCAAAAAAAGCAGCAGGGGAATATATTGACGACTTAAGCTGTCAATTTTGCCTCCTTAATTTATTCCTCCAGAGAAATATTTGCGATGTCTGTCATAGTCGAGTGATGCCCAGTGCAGAATGCCAAACAGAACATCGCCTCATAAGATGTAAACTAAATCTTCAGCTTAAGTTCAAACCTAAGAGGGGTGGAATCTTAATGAAGAGACTCCAAGTCAACAATCTTCAACAATCTACCATGAAAGACAACTTCCAGGCAAACCTGCAAACAAAACTTGAAGACCATCCTACAGATCCTTCTCCTACAGTGCTTTGGCAACATATCAAAAACAGTGTCCTCCAGTCTGTGGAAGAATCCCTTGGGTTCTCCCACAAGAAAAATCAAGGCTGGTTTGATGAACACAACCAAGAGATCCAGGATCTGTTGGCAAGAAGAGAACTGCTCACCAGGCATTCCTCGCCCAGCCAACTTACCATGTAAGAAAAGCAGCTTTCCGTCTCACATGTAGTAAACTTCAACAAAAACTCCGAGACATGCAGAACAAGTGGTGGATCAATATAGCAGAAATGACAAAATGCTGTGCAGATCTGGGTGATCTTAGAGGGTTTTATGAAGCTCTTAAAGCAGTGTTTGGCCTACTTATCAGGTCCAAAGCTCCCTATACAGTACAGATGTTCAAACACTAGTTACTGATAAAGCCTCCATCCTGAATTGATGGGCTGAACATTTTCAAAGTCTCTTTAGTGCCAACCAAGTAGTTCAAGGCTCAGCTATCCAGCATATGATACAAAAAACTGATGAAAAATGAATTGGATATAGCTCCCACTTTGGAAGAGACCCTTAAGGCCATACAGCAGATGAAAAACGGCAAGGCAGCTGGGATTGATGGAATTCCACCTGAAGTTTGGAAACACAGAGGTCATGTACTCCATGTTAAATTCCATGAACTCCTTGTAAATTGCTGGGGAAAAGGGGAACTGCCATCAGATCTCTGAGATGCAGTCATCATCACCCTGTACAAGAAAAAAGGAGCAAAATCCGATTGCTCAAACTATCGAGGCATATAACTGCTCTCTATTGCTGGAAAAATCGTTGCAAGGATACTCCTGAACACATTAGTTCCTGCTATTGCAGAAGAACTTCTCCCTGAAAGCCAATGTGGCTTCAGAGCCAATAGGAGTACTACAGACATGGTATTTGCCCTTAGGCAACTACAAGAAAAATGTAGGGAGCAGAACAAGGGTCTCTATGTAACATTTGTCGACCTCACCAAAGCCTTCGACACTGTAAGTAGAAAAGGTCTGTGGCAGATCCTGGAAAGACTAGGATGTCCCCCCAAATTCCTTAAAATGATTATCTTGCTACACGAGGGCCAGCGTGGTCAAGTCAGATATGGCAATGCTCTTTCAGAGCCCTTTCTAATAACTAATGGAGTGGAGCAAGGTTGTGTACTTCCTCCAACTTTATTTACAATCTTCTTCAGCATGATGCTCCAAAGGGCTATGGCAGAGCTTGTAGAAGAAGACAGCATCTATATACGTTACCGTACTGATGGTAGCCTGTTTAACTTAAGCCATCTGAGGGCTTGCACTAAGACTCTAAACTATCTAGTCCATGAGCTGCTCTTTGCCGATGATGCTGCCCTTGTTGCCCACACAGAAGCAGCTCCGCAGCGCCTAACATCCTGCTCTGCAACAGCTGCAGAGCTGTTTGGCTGGAAGTCAACCTGAAGAAAATGGAAATTCTTTACCAGCCTGCACCACAGGACAAACCCCATCATCCCCACATTGCCATCGGCAACTCTGTGTTTAAGTCCGTTCAGCAGTTCACCTACCTGGGAAGCATCATCTCCTCAGATGCCAAGATTGACAAAAAGATCGATCACAGATTAGCAAAGGCATATAGCGCATTTGGAAGACTTTACAAAAGAATCTGGAGTAATAAACACCTGAGGCGAAGCACAAAAATCAGTTTGTATACAGCCATTGTACTGTCTATTCTCCTTTATGGGTCTGAAACATGGGTCACCTATCGCCAACACTTACGACTCCTCGAACGCTTTAATCAGCGCTGTATATGCACAATCCTAAATATACACTGGACTGACTATGTTACAAATGTTGCTGTCCTTGAGCAAGCAGGGATCACCAGCACTGAGACCATGATATTGAGAACACAGCTGCGCTGGGCAGGGCACGTTTCCAGGATGGAGGACCATCATCTCCCAAAAATAGTACTCCACGAAGAACTTGCCATGGGTCAGCATAAGGGGGACGCTCCAAAAAAGCAATACAAGGACACCCTTTAACAACATCTCAGGCTCGGCCAAATTGATCACCAACAATGGTCCACCCTGGCCTCACATTGGGAGGCATGGAGACGCACTATCCACAAGGCTGCAGCCTTATTTGAGAACTCACACCGAACAAGTCTTGAAGGACTTTTTTGGACGACAGTTTACAACACTAGCAGCCTTGTCACTGTTGCGAGGCTGCAGTGCTGCAGAGCGTCCCTTTCGGATGACGCTCTGCCCTGCTGTCCCTCTTGCGGTACTGTTGCGTAACCGCGGGGACGCAGCAGCATTATATTTGGCATTTTTCTACTCATGAAAAATGCCAAATATAACGCTGCTGTGTCCCCGCGGTTACGCAACAGTACCGCAAGAGGGACAGCAGGGCAGAGCGTTATCCGAAAGGGACGATCTGCAGCGCTGCAGCCTCGCAACGGGGACGAGGCTGCTAGCGTTGTAAACTGTCATCCGAAAAAGTCCGAAGAGAAACAACAACACAGAAAGAATCACAACCCGGAAACATCACCCAAGGAGACCTTCTGCTGTGCTTTATGCAACCGGACTTGTTTATCTTGGATTGACCTTTTTAGTCATCAGCACACTTGCAGAAAGCATGGGATGAGTCCTTTCTGTATCTTCATTTGTGAAGAAAAGCCAGAGAGAGAGAGAACCATGAAAGGGCAACATCGTCTGATCCACGCTCCCTTTCACGGTTATGTGGCATCCTTATGACGCAGTATTTTCCTCATCTGATAAAGTCCTGAGCATGAACCATTACAGGCAGACATGGATAATGAGACACACATATTAGGTGCAGGACAGATGCGCGAATCTGGATGGCATTGTCCTGTTAAGGGAGCCTGGTGCAAACAGCTGGAAGATAGATGGCCCACTATCTTCTCTCAGTCCCACCACTTTTCCTGATACATTGAGTTTAAACAAATGAGAAGGCTTGCTCAGAGATTGCTTCCAGGCATTAGAATTTCTTCCCTGGGGAGGATGGCTCCCTCCTTGCTCTCTATTAACCAGCAAGTGAAAGTTCAATATTTTAGTTGTGTTTAGTTGTGTATTCCTGCATGACAAGGTGTTGGACTAGATAGCCCTTCCATTGCTAAGATTTTATGATTTTGTAATTCTAAGTCAAAACATTTCTATTTGGACAGGCTTTAAGGAACTGATGCAATGGGGTTTTAAAGGTATGCTGTTTCATGAGCTTTTATCTTTTTATACTTTTCTGGTAAGCATGTTGGTTGTATTATTATAATTTTTGTGTAGTGCTTTTGTAATGTTTTGTAATGGATGTTGTGCCATAGACAAATAAATTTGATTTGAGATTTGATCTTTTTAATATATTTGTTTTGAAAAGTTTGAAATCTGCAGAAATTTTACTTGCATTTTAACAACAGGTTTTTGTCTTTGAATGTGTGTTTATCTGTATTTGTTTTAATTTTTTTAAGCTAGCTTGAGTCCTAGTAGTAGTAGTAGTAGTAGTAGTAATAATAATAATGTGTCTGTTTCAGGAAACAGCTGAAAGAGAGGGGTGTCTCAGCTTCTTACCTTTACTTCTCTTTGAACCCTGTAGTAAAAGGTTTCATTCCAAACAGGATTCTTGCAATTGTTAATAGTTTTGGTCCGCAGCTTTTCACATGTAGCAGTTGGTAGCCAGAGGGTCACGTAACAGTCAGATTGACTTACTATTTGAAAAAGATTAAAGAAAAGAATGATATAACTGGGGTTTTGAATCAGACCTTTTAAGAGCAGTTTGGCCCAGTGCCATTGGAAGGGCATTATGGCACCCTGCAGATTTCGGTATTCTCTTAATGGGACATGGCCCAATTAGGTGTCTATCTTCTGGCTAGTTGACAACTTTAACCATAAATTCAGAGGCATATGAATGTTAATAGTTAAGGAGAACAGAATTTTTTTTAAAAAAAAAGAAGGATAAAAACCAAGCACCCACCAACACTTTTCTAATGTCGATCCCTCTTCAATAGTATATTAATTTTTTTCTTGTCAAAAATATACTCTCACAAAAATGCAGGTTTTTTGTCACTAATACTAATTAGATAATCTGTCAGCAACCCAAACTTCCATATTAGAATAAAACAACTAGGCAGACTCTTTTTCTGCTTCTTGCTTCCTCTGATTGGCTGCTTTAACTTGGAAAAGGGCTACCCTTAGTGTCACAAAGGTACTGACCCCTTCCAACAGAAAAGTCAGTTTAGATTCCTCATCTCACTCCCTCCAACTATCTCGCAATGAGTCTCTCTAATATCTCTCTAAATATTAGTATATAACTGACAGTGCAAAAGTAAAGGGCAAAATCTTCAACTTTGGATGCCCCACATATACAGAGTTTATCTTTAATAGGGATGCCTTGATAATGTCCTTGTAACATCCTTGTATCCATTTGCTCAAAGCATAGCGTGTGAAGGCCATACATAAATCTTTCATTGTAAAAAACAGGTATTTTTCTTCCTGGAATAGTATTTTGTATCTTGCTAGCCATTTGATAGATCTTACTGAAGACAGAGCAGCTAGATCTAAATGTCCATCACTCCTTGTTTGAACATATTTCTAACATTGGACTTGCATAAACTAACATCCGCAACACTCAAACCATGATTTGAGAGCATTTTTGAAAAATTGGAGAATCAGGAATTTGTTGTAGTTTTTAACACTTGTTCATTTAAACAGATCTTGGGAAGCCTGTCCAAATTCATTGGGTTAATTTGATCCAAATATTAAATAACCTTAAAAGGCACAGATCTGAAACAGCTGCCATTCCAAATTCAGCTCTGACTGCCAGTGTCAGCCTTAAAAAAAATTGTTCTGAGTTCTTTCAATTTTTGTATTTTCATAGAATCATAGAATCATAGAGTTGGAAGAGACCTCAAGGGCCATCCAGTCCAACCCCCTGCCATGCAGGAATACACAATCAAATCATTCCTGACAGATGGCCCTCCAGGTTCTATTTAAAAACCTCCAAAGAAGGAGATTCCACCACACTATGAGGCAGTGCAGCTCTTTTGAACAGCTCTTACTGACAGAAAGTTCTTCCTAATAATTAGGTGGAATCTCTTTTCCTGTAGTTTGAGCCCATTGCTCCGTGTCCTAGTCTCTGGAGCAGCAGAAAACAAGCTTGCTCCATCCTCAGTATGACATCCCTTCAAATATTTAAACATGGCTAACATGTCCCCTCTCAACCTTCTCTTCTCCAGACTAAACATGCCCAGCTCCCTAAGCCGCTCCTCATAGGGCATGGCCTCCAGACCTCCCACCATCCTGGTTTCCCTCCTCTGGACCTGTTCCAACTTCTCAGTATCCTTCCTGAATTGTGGTGCCCAGAACTGGACGCAGTATTCCAGGTGAGGTCTGACCAAAGCAGAATACAGTGGCACTATTACTTCCCTTGATCTAACACACTATACTTCTAATAATGCAGCCTAGAATTGCATTGGCTTTTTTAGCTGCTACATCACACTGCTGACTCATGTTCAGCTTGTGATCCACTAGGATTTTATTGTATGCAACATGTTAATAAAAAATATAAAAAGAAAAAAATCAACACTGCAGTTTGTCCTCAAGTTCCAGCAGTGTGTGGTGGCGGTGATGGGGGATGGCCCTCAGCAAATTCTTGGGAGAATCAGTCCATGGATACACCCTAGTGACTTATCCATAAACCAAAGTGGGGGAAAGTTCCTAGGAAAATGAATTTTGCAACAGCCCACAGGGAGCTACATCATTTTTGCCTGTCTGCCTATCTACCTATCTTTTTTTTAGTGCAATAAAGTCTTCTGCTCAACCAAAACTTAGGTTAAATGTTCTTCGTGAAATCTCCTACATTTTTTTTTTTTTTTGCAGGATCTATATAAAGAAATAAGTTTAAAAGGGGCCCTGGTTTTTGCAAAAACTGAAAACATAGTGCATTTATTTCTGGCTAGCCATAGGTTTGAATTTGCCTTTTGGAAATAGGACTTCCTTTATTCACAGAAGGCAAATGGTTGGGACTTCATTGTCTTTGTTCATGAAGTGTTCCTTTGGGTGGGCTAAAATTATGGATCCAATCCATAGAGTATACTATTGTGTTATTACTATGGCTGTAATCCTGTTAGTACACTAGCCTAGTTGGTTATACTTTTTCTAAGTTCATGCAGTGATGAGAAGGAAATCAAACAAAATGCAAACGAAGCCAGCTGTGCACAGTCTGGGTCACCCTCCCAATAACTGACTTTTCCTCACAAATGTGGTGCTCCCAATGGTTGACAGATTGAATAAAGGAAGGACTATCAGACACAGGGAAACACGGCACAAAACCACGTCCCAAATAATATCAGAAGAATGGGATGATAACAGAAAGGGTGGCATTATTATTATTATTATTATTATTATTAATACATTTATTTATATAGCACCATAGGCTTTACATAGTGCTTTACAAAGGAGAAAAACAACAATCCAAAATAAACACAAAAACCTGCCTACAGCGCACAATCTAAAACCACAAACAAATAAAATTAATAAAATATTACTATAACAGGATTAAAACAATACTATAAAAGTGTCAATAAATATAAATAATATGGACATAAAATCAAGTTGAAAGTTGGAAGGCTTCCCTGAATAGAATAGTCTTTAATTTAGACTTAAAGTAGTCTAGATAGGTGGTGGTCCACCAATTCATGGAAAGGAGATTCCAAAAATAAGGGGCAGCGTGGGAGAAAGGGCATATCCAAGTAGGGACAGAGGAAATCCTTGATTGAATCAGCAGCCCTGAATCACTAGAGCGCAGGGCACAAACAGGAAAATAGGGGGAAACAAGTGCTGACAAATAGGTGGTGGTGGGGGTAAACCATGAAGATCTTTGAAAGTTAATAATAACAGCTTATAATGAATTCTAAATGGGATCAGGAGCCAGTGAAGGGACAACAATGGAGTGACATCAGACACCCACATCCTCAGCTGGTCTGGGGGTATAGTGCAGACGTGAATAAGATGTCCCTTTTTTATTGATGGGCTAAGCCATCAATAAAAAGTGACACCTTATTCATGCCTGCACTATGTCCCCAGAACAGCTGAAGGATGATGTCGTCTGATAATTTTGCCCATTTGTGTTCTTGTCGCATTCTTCTGATGTGTTTTTCACATGTCTGAAAAAGTCCAAAGAGTCTCTTGTAGCACTAATAGTTTAAGGATCCTGAATTAGGAATAGGCACCATAAAGTGCCATCGGGTGGAACTAGAGCATGTCTGCTCCCTCTGCTCTTAAACATACCTTTTTTCTTCTGCCTCTGCCCACCCCGTGGTTATTTACTGGCTGATGGAGAACAGTATCATGTGGAGAAGTGTTCAGCTCTCTTCCTGTAGCTGCACACAAGGAGATTATCAGATGACTTAAATATGGTATGACAATGACGCCAGGAGATCACAAAAGGGCTTCCCTTTCAGACGACCTCATTCTGCAGTCATCCTGTGCCCCTTCCATTCCACCATCGTTCTTTTTTTTTCATGGCCTAGCCATGAATAGATCACCCATTCCATTTGTCACGGAATGACGGGTGAGTGAAAAGGTGCCCCGTTATGCTGGCACGATACCAGCATTAGTGGGAGGTCTGTAACGAACACTTCCAGGTGTGATCGAGACAGTGAGGTAAGTAGCACACTTTTTTGTACCCTCCCTGGGTTACTTGTATATTTTAAAGTGTGTTTTGTGCTTTATTTTACTTTTTGACTTTTATTTCTCGTTTTATTTTTGAATTTCTCACGTGATTGTTCTCTCACGAGAACGGCTGGGATTTGCATTCCAGGAAATGAATGCAGCTCCATGAGAGATCTATTCACTCCTGGGCTGCCAAGGGGAGGGAGTGAACATGCTACGGGGACGGGGATGGGGGGGAATGAGAGGAGATTGTGAGACAGCAACGCTATTTTTGTCCCCATCTGATAATCTCCACAGTAATAATTTCACCTTCAGTTCTCTGTGTCCAGCTACAGAAAGAGAACTGAATGCTTCCTATAGAAATTTATCATAGCCTTAATCCACAGACTTTTCCCTCCTGCTGCCACCACCTATAATGACATAGTCATTCTGTCATTTTTCATAAATAAGATTCTAGACAGTCTACAAATCAGTGAAATCAGTGATATGTAGTATACATTAATCATTACAACACATATGAAATTTACTACTGTTGACCAATGGAAATTAAATACACTTAGGAAACTCAGGCTGAATCCACACTGTACAAATAATCCAGTTTGAAACTGGATTATTTGCCATGGCTCCTTCCTATGGAATCCTGGGATTTGTAGTTTGGTGAGGCACCAGCACTCTTTGGCAGAGAAGGCTAAAGACCTTCTCCAGTTTCAAACGAGATTATTTGTACAGTGTGGATTCAACCAAAGTCATCTCCATGCAAATGAATTAAACTTCTAGTTATAACATGACTCTGAACAAACTTGGGCAACATGTGCCTTCCTCCAGAAATTGTTGACATGCAACTCCCATGAGCCCTAGCTAACAAGGCAATGATAAGAGATGACGGGTAGGAGTTTCAGTCAACAAAATGTTAAGGACTACAGGTTGCCCATTTCTCTTGTAAGACATAACAGACCCCATAACAATAAAGACCCCATAACAATAAAGACTTTGGACTTTATCAGATGCAGGAAAACGTGGCAAAAAAAATGTCTCCAAAATCACATCATGAGGATGGGACAATAGGCCAAATGGCAAAATTATCAAACACCCGCATCCTCATCTGTTCCCAGGGCTTAGTGCTAGCACGGAGGAGGCATCACTTTTTTTAATTGACAGGCTAAGCCATCAATAAAAAGTGACACCTTATTCATGCCATGCTACTCCCCCGGAATGGCTGAACAACGTCTTTGTCTGATAATTTCACCCTTTTGCATTATCGTTGCATCCTTATGACACATTTTTTCATGCATCTGATAAAGTCCTTTGATTCTGCCTTAATTCCACATAGATCATCTGCAGGTTAATTTGTGGTTAGAAAAGAATATGTGCTAGGATTTCTAGCTGCTGAACTTCAAAGGAACACTAATTTCGCTCCCCAATTATTATTGTTGTTGTTGTTGTATTTATACCCCACTCTTCAGCCACAAAGGCTATCAGAGCAGCTTACAAATGGTCAGTTTAACAGTTTCCTGCCCTCAGGTTTACAGTCTAAATAAGACATGACACATAAGGGAAAGGGAATGGCAGTGGGGGGTAGGGATTAAATCCAGCAGATACTGCTGGTTCTTCTCTCCCTCCATCGGCAGGGCAGTGACAGTTGGGCTGGAGGGAGGGCCTTTCACCTGCTTCTGCAATCCAAGCATGGCTACTTGTTTTTAGAATTTTTTCTCTTTCAATAGCCCAATGTGAATGTGTGTAGGTGTAAGCAAACTAGCCTTTGTATTATCTCAACACACTTGTGCAATCTGTTTGTACAATCCTTTATTTAGCGTTGTATCTCACAATCCCATGCACATGTTACCTTGGGAGCTCCTGATGTATTTCACAAACTTGAAGAAAGTTGTAAAAGCAGTGTAGCATGTTACAGTTTCAAGTTATATCCTGTCCCCAAATTCAGGTCTGAACTCTTCTTTTTTGGAGTGGTAATTTAGCAGAACACCGGTATGGTTAACAATTCTTTCATTGTCACTGCATTAATTACTAAAATCTTCTACCAGGCTAACTAGATTTAGTATGTTTGGTAGCTATTAAGACCAAACTCCAAAGTAGAGCTTGGAAAAATTATTGCAAATACTAATGCATTACAGTCAGTATTAACAACCCTCCCCTGCTCATTCCTATTGCTTGTTACCCAGATGAGGATGTGACTTTAGTTTGCCAGGGAGAGAGTGTTCCTTGTTACTTTATTCATATATGCAGGTTGCTGGACAGGCTTTCTAAATGTCAAAGCAATATGATGGCTATTTGAAAGCCTGAAGACTCGGCAACCAGTTTGTGATTTTAAAAGCAAGTATAATCCTTAGCATGTTTACCTTTTGTACTGTTCCACTATTACTTGCCCTTATACCACCACACTTCCAATAATTCAACAATTGGCTATATTCATAAATTGGCTTATTTATTGACACTTCATAAATTTAGCAGTAGTTCCAGACTTCCTCAGAAATAGGGACTGAGCAAAGGTTTGCTCAAAACCCAATGAAGAGGCCATTCCAAAATCCCAAAAGACATGCCTGAGTAGTAAATATGTGGACTCCCCTTGGACAGTAGTTAGGATGGAAATGGGCTAATTTTCCTAGATGCACCTGGAAGTGAGTCATTCACTAATTCAGTCAAGTAACTGGAAAAATCATTATTCTGCAAACTGGTTTTCCTTTGCACCCTTCTTCTCAAGAATAGAAAGTTGCCTGATGCCCATCAGTCTTAATTTCTCAGCCATTAGTGATTGTTGACATAGCTGGAGCTTCCATTGCCTAACTGGGGGACACACCATCTACCATTGTATTCCACTCATAACAGAGGGCCAAGTTTGGGTATAAATATTGCCCCCAAACACAGTCAAAGCATTCACAGCATTCACAGCTTCCTACATCTCATCATTCTGTTTGTCTGCTGTGTCACCCTCAGAACTCCATCTGAGTATTTTCCACTACACCAATCTCTGCTCTTCAGACTGGTATAGTATAGCCCATCACCCCCAACTCTATTCCAATACTCCTACTTTCTTCAATAGCCTTGTGTAATTGCTTAAAGCTTGTGTATTGGTGTGAATGCTTCCGAGATTATTTTTTCAATAAAAAATGTTTTATTTTATTTCCTGGCTGTGAGTCTCATCAGTTAGTACTGGTATACATAGGTCAAAAGGTCCCATAGTTACCCAGCCTCTTGTTGTCATATTGAGCTAATTAAAATTCCCCATATTAACATCTGGAAACGAGTGGGTTCTTCATAGACCCCATGCAATTTGTGTAACACCACATTTTCTCCAGATGTATCACAGAAAAACTTCCCCTCACTCATAGAAACCTTTCTTTCCACCAATATACAATTCAAGTACAGGTATTTCCCTTTATCACTCATCTTCAGAACTGAGTCACCAAGCTGTAAACCACACTAGGACAGTGACATACATACATTTCCTTGTGCAATGATTTAGTCAACAATGAAGTCCTACAGCAGATCAAAGCTACAGCTGTCTAATGAACATTAGTGACTGTAATACATTCATTTCAAAAACAATGTGAAACAACTTACAGGCATCAGCTTGGCGGAGGTTCCTCATACGTATGACTCTTACAGTAAGCAAGTTGCAAGGAAATCTTTCCCTCTGCTGGAAAACAACATACAGAAGGAAAGATGAATATTAAAATTGTATGAAAAGGCATAAACAGATGCCTGACAGCTATAATCCCTTGTGCTCTACATTTTTCCTGTTGCACAGGAGCAAGCTGAACCATTATTTAGGACTTCTGGAAAGAACTTCTAAGGCCTTTTCTAGACTGCCCAGAATATGCCAGCTTCCCAGTGGCATATTCTGGCCCTGGATCAGGCCAGTTGCTTCCCTGCACAGAATGGGATGGAGTCCAGGCGAGCACATTGGCCTGCCTTGACAAACACCTCCACTGCTGTCTGCATCACCCTCTCTGACACTGGGCAGGAGGCTCACAGCATGTGACCAAGGTCCCCTGCATGTGACCAACCTGGTCACATGCTCCAGGCCTGCTTTTTGGCTGTGGAGAGAGCGACATAGATGGCAGCTGCAGTGACATGGTGGCATGCCAGTATGGGCTTCTGCAGTCATGCAGGGCCTGATCCATTTTTTCCAGCTGAAACAGTTTTTGTGGGTGCTCTAATGTAGTGTAACAAGCTTTGCCCCTTCTTCCCCCATCTTAGCCCTGTCTTTGCCTCGGTTGTCGTGAGGACTGTCCAAGGGCAAAACAGAGCATTAGGACTGCAGGACCCCAAGACAGGACTAAGATGGGATAATTAGCCCGTCCAGACAAGACCTAAGTAATTGTTTAGGTTGGAGAATGAAACAAACATTACCCATGTCTTTTGCTTCCCCGGACCATCAAATGTCATTAATTTTCAAGAAAAAATGAGAAAGAAACCTCTAAACAGACAATAAAGTTGACCACTACTATTCCCATGTTACTCTGGATTTCTAAGAGGGATGTGAAAAACTCTATTTCATGGTATTTCTTCAGATCTCTCCTTCATTCCCATTCTCATCCTTTGTTCATAGACCTTTTTGAATTTTATTCACATTTTCTATACCAATTTTCTATAATGTGCACGTGGCGTAGTGGACTGAGTGTCGCATGATGACTCTGGAGACCAGGGTTTGAATCCCTGCTCAACTGTGAAAACCCAATGGGTGATCCTGGACAAGTCAAACACTCTCAGCCTCAGAAACCTCTGTGATAGCTTTACCTTAGGGTCACCAAAGTCAGAAATGACTTGAGGGCACACACAACAACAGCAGCACATTTATTTTCAGTTTTGCTAATGTGTATGTTTTTGTATACAGCTCACATTGAATAAAGCATGTTTGTTCATAGTTTTGAACTGGACTGAAATACATTGCATTCTTATAATGTGTGGATACTTTTTGCATCCAAAATATACCACCTTGTCAATGTGTGCATTTCTGAGGCAGGGTGCATTTTGTTGGGCTGTGATTCTTAAGTGGTACAAAATGAATAATTTTGGAGACAATGTAGTACCCATTGAATTTCCCACTGAAATTCTTTTTCACACCTACCAAAGGATTAAATGTCTTTGTGTAACTGCTTTTCACTGGGCTGGGTCCAAATTTCACCCTTAACTAATGGAAAGTTTCCTTACTTCCATGGAAGACTTTTGATTCACCAAAGGTGAATCTCTAGCTGGAAGTGCAGAGAAAAGTAATTTTCACTGGTTTCCCCTTCCAAATGCACCTTTCCCCTACTATTCTAGAGGGTTCCCTAACCCTCAAAAGTAGATTTGGGAAAAGCCAACTCCCCACTCATATTGATGGGACTGTCCGATACAGGGATGTAAATCTTTCCTTATTTCAATCTCACATTTAAGAAAGAGGAATTGCAGAAGTTTTATCCCTTGTTGGTAAGTTTACAAGAATCTGTGTGAATGTTTGGATGATTTTCCACATTTGTTGGGGGGGGGCATTTGTGAAAAAGCTACTTTTCTTTAGCCAAAAAAAAAAAAAAAAGTTTTCTTCCCTGAAAGCAGTGTATTTTGCATGAAAAACACTGCTTTCTGCATAAAAAAAAATCCAGAAATGGAGAGTAATGGTAGGCCCAGCCTTAGGAGCCCACATGCAGTCTGTGGGTTGTATTTTCTCCACCCCAGTTTAGATCACCATTATGAATGGTGGCTTCCCAAATGAAAATATATTTTAAAGCTGGGAAACATGAATCTATGTTTATACTATATTGCCTTTCATAGTCACCTGACCATCATAATTTATCCTTTTAAAAATATTTAAGTGCAATGGGAAGTTGGGCAATTGTGAAATACGTGTTATTCATTTTCTGTTTCCTGCACTGAGATGATACTTTGATACTAGGCTGTAATCCATGGCTAATACCAATCAATGCATTCCATGAAATGCATAACCTGAATCTTCCTCATATCATTACAGTTATCAGGATACACCACACAAAGAATCAGCACATTTCTTTATCTTTCCCATAAGTCAGCTGGAAGTCCCATAAGTCAGCTGAAAGGCATGATTTAACCCACATGTGACAGTAGTGTATTCTGAACATACAAAAGAAGGTGTTTCCTGCTACTCTTTGGTTAAAAAAAAAATCTGTAGATATCTAGTCATGCTGTTGAAATGAAATGCCAACATCCATCATTTCCTGTAACCGAGACATTTGATAATAATCCTCAATCATAGTAGCTGACATTATTTCTTGCAACCTTCTCTTCCTGTGGGTGGGGTTTTGTGTGCACAGAAGTCAGTGGGTATGTTCACATCATATTAACCTAATTATTATTTATCATCTGTAGATAATTTTAAATGGAGAAAATACTGTACAGTCTTTATCTCATGCATCTTCATAACAATTCCACAAGATGGGTCACTCATCTAATATATATGAGGACCTGAAGCCATGAGACAATGCTTTCCCCAAAGCTATCTATTCAGTATGCTTGTAATTAAACACCCCATGAACCCTGGGGGAAAAAAAAACCCTTCCCAAGAACCCTGTGAAGCTCCCCAGAACACATTTTCTTCAATGGAGAGGGCTGGAAGTGGTAGGGATCAAAATTCCAACTTTACTGCTAGCATCACATGAATACAGGCAAAGGTTTCCTAAGTTTGAGTCCAGTTTTGCTGTCATCTTGGCACCCAGGGCTCTTAAGTTGTTCCCCAAAGGGAACAAAATCTGATTTTACAGAAGGAAATGGGAATTTAAGCATTAGATAGCAGAGAAAGGCCTGTGCCTATTAAGTATAAATTTGTAAGGCTGGGGCAGGGGGGAAGAACTGCACACATGATGTGCACCATGTTTTAAAGCAAAGTTATGTGCTGAAGTACCACTATTACTGCTGCACCACTGGAATCTGATGATACAATAGCAAATTTGGCTCTGTAAAAATGGGTAGGCTACATGGGGTCCCACAGGCCATATGTTCTGCCACCTCTTGTGTTAGGTTAAGTAACAGTAAGCATTTGGTTAGAATCCTGCCTGAACTGAAAGAAGAGGGTAGGATGGTGAGCTTTGTAGATAACCTCCTCTCCCCTGTAGCTCCTTCTGCCTCTCAAACAGCTACTCAGTAGGTCATAGGAACCTTCTGGAGCACTATGACAGGTAGCACAAGGTTCCAGTCTAGATCCAACACATAAATATTACTCCTTCTTTTGCGAGTCATTATCATAAGCTGCCATATATAAACTAGCACTGACAGAAAAATCTAGACCTGTTCCCATGCAGCACTTGCATGGCTGTGGGGAGGGGCTGCCTTTGCCAGCCCTGGCATGGAAGGGAGGCCAAGGACTTTATCAGACACATGAAATATGGTATCATAACAATGCCACATGAACACGAAAGGGTGTACATACCAGATGACGTCACCTTTTCACGTTTATGTACTGGCCATAAGCTGTTCTATTTTATTGCTGAGACAAGTTATCAATAGATTGGCTGTGGTGATTTTTTGCCGGCACTGCCAGCATTTGAAACCTCACACCTTTTTTTCCATGTGAATACAGCATGAATGTCCAGACCGGCCAGAACACTTCCGGGTGAGATCACGACATCCAGGTAGATGACGCTCTTTTTATGACCCTCCATGGTTTACTTGGAAGTTTTTAAGTGTGTTTGTGTGCTTTTAAACACTTTTTGAATGTTATTTTTTTTGGGGGGGGGGTTGTTTTAATTTCCCATGCTAGGTATTCTCGTGAGAATCAGTGAGATTTCAGATGAGGAACTGAACGGAGCTCCATTCACTCCTTGTTCATTCTGGGGCTGCCTTTTGCCAGGATTACAGGTAAATGAGGTATGGGATGTTCTTTCGCCAACATAAAAACACCACAAAATATGCTGGCAAAAGACTATTTGGGGTTGGTGGTCTGAAAAAGTCCCAAGAAGAGGGCATATGTCACAGCACAGTGATGCCATGGCACAGACGCTTGAGGGTGGTGACAGAGGGCTTTTTAAGCCCCAGCTGCCCCAAAACGCTCACTTTCACTGGCAACACTCAGCACATCCACCTGCCTGTGGGCTTTTGCTATTCACAATTGGACCAGGTAGGAATTCCCACCCTTTTCAACAGGTTTTTTTCCACTGTACACTATATCTCAGGGGATGTGGTGCCTTTAAATAGATGGTCACTGAACCAGTAGTGGAGCAGAAACATGATGAATGCTATTGAACCCCTGCAGGCACCATTTGTGGGGGATAGTTCTCCAGAACTCTCCCTTTTGGCTTCAGGACTTGGAGTCTGAAGGAAGCTACCCTTAGGGTTCTCCTGGGCACTTTAAGTCACAGGATTTGGTGAGAGTTATCCATGGGAGGGCTTTCCAGAAGATTCAGTTCCCAGGCAGCAACCTAATTCATTTGGGGTGCTACTGGAGCTTTAGGTGCATTGCCTAGGGGTGGCTGAGGAAGAGGTCTAGGGGTGACTCTTGCCTCAATGGTGCCCATATTAGGTTGTACCCCCCCCAAAGCTTTGTAGTTCATCCATTAATTCAAGTTTAAATAGGTAAAATAAAGTGCCCTTATTAAACACAAGCTTTGTGTGTGGTCTCATTATTTCCAGAGTGGGGTAGTAAAAACCCTAGGTAGGAAACATCATTTATGAATAGAAGTGCTCCAGTATTGATTTTTTTTACTGGTGCCTTTAATGCTGCATTTGTTTCACCTCATGTTAAACTTAAGAACTCCACACTGTCTGAATTTAAAACAGTAGTAAAGACCTAGTTCTTCTGGCAGGTCTACCCAGTTGGTTTTATGAATTGTAAATTGGTATTTAAAGTTTATGGATGTTTTTAATGTAATGTTTGTTTTAACCTATGTGTAAATGATTTTATGTATTCATTATATACTGTATCTTAATTCATGTTGTACCCCCCCACTTCGAGCCATGGGGAGAGTCAGGTAAGAAATGAAATTAATGATAGATTTTCCTTGGTTTTTTTCCAGGCTGAAAGGCAAATTCATTTGCTGGCTTTGGAAACAATGATAGTAAGATGGAAAATGCCATAAAAATTTTCACAGAAGAGAAAAAAATCAACAAGAATTCTGTAATTGACCTGGAAAAAATAACACCTTCTCTTATACTGCTGTTATGCTCTCTGCCATTCATTGCACAAAGGGTTGCATTCTTTTCTCTGTAATGGTGGTTGAAGACACCATAAGGTCATTACCATACACGTAGGCACCTGCTGACACATTAGGAATACCTTGTGTTGGATTATCAGAGAAACAATAGAGTTGGAAGGGGTCCTATGGGCCATTAGGTCCAACCCCCTACTCAGTGCATTTTATTGCCTTGCTCCCACACAGGGCAATGCTCACTAATCACGATTCACAGGCAGGTATGTAAAATGCAAATGTTTTCTCATACTCATTCTGAAAAGGCATCACAATTCCAAAAAAAAAACCAGGATCACCTACTACAGTTGTCCCTTCACATTCACTGGGGTTTGGTTCCAGGACCCCCGTGAATACCCAAATCTGTGAATACTCAAGTCCCATTATATGCAATGGCATAGCAAAATGGTGTCCCTTATATAAAATGGCAAAATCAAGGTTTGCTTTTTCGATTATTATTTTTTTAAGAATATTTTCAAGCTGTGAATACTTAAAACTGTGAATGCCAAATCCGTGAATGTGGAGGGACAACTGTATACAAATTTTATCATTTGCAGTTTTGTGGGAGTGAGGGTTGTGTAGAAAATCTTCTGGCAAAAACACTGATTCCCTCACCCCCAAAAAAGTGTTTCTGTGTCCCATGATATCTTGCACATAAAATTGTTTTGCACAAAATGCCACGGTTTCTGCGCAACATACAATTTTTGCACAAAAATAGTTTTTCTATATTAGCAACATGTTCGCTCAAGCAAAAATTTTTGGAGAAAAATCCCAGAGTGCAAATCAATCAATCAAATGCACAACTTTCATAATGTTGCTCACTAAGGAGAAAAAATTGAAATTCTTTATTCTTGTTGCAAGAATGAAATAAGTGATAATTTACAACCCTATAGTATGAGTGCATAGTGCTGACCTTGCCACAGCTGCCTCTCAACACCACTCCTTGCCTCCTAACCAGTTCAGTTCCACAGCAGTGAAAACCACTGGCACTCCTTGGTGCCGTTTACACAATGAAAAAGTAGTTGGAGGAATTTGTGTTGAGCACTGGCTGTTTACATGTACATCGTGTTGGGCACGGGATTTTGGGAAGGGGGCCACCTTTTATCACACAACCCGTGGGACTTTCAGTCCTGTGGTTTGTTCGGTTTTTTAAAAAAGTCACGGGAGGATTCGGAAAATCATACGTCTAAACAGCCCGGGACAAGATAGCTCAGTACTTGGTGATGACCAGAAATATATGTGACCAGGGGCGGACTCAGAGGAGGGGTCAGTCACCCGTTCAATAGATTCAGCCTCACCAGATGAAAACAAAGGCTTCCATTCCAGCTGCAAGTAGGTTGTGTGTGTCTGCATTAAATCGCCCTGTTCAATGGGTTTCTACACTGGGAACCCTTCTACTTTAACCCGCCCCTCCCCTGCATGTTTGGTTTAAATTTTAAAGAGAGAGTAAATTGTAAAGAGATCACAGACGATCCCCCCCGCCTGCATCCACTCCATATGTGTAAAAGCACAGTAAAAAATGCCACCGTCTGAGCAGACGAATTGCACATTCACACTCGCCTGCATCTTCACTTTCAATGGGCTTTAAATGGTGTTCTTTCAATTCGGAAGGACAGCAAAGGGTGTAGCCACTGAGCACCCCTTCCTTCCTCACTTTCAATGGGATTTAAATGGTGTTCTTTCAATTGGGAAGGACAGCAAAGGGTGTAGCCACTGAGCACCCCTTCCTTCCTCACTTTCAATGGGATTTAAATGGTGTTCTTTCAATTGGGAAGGACAGCAAAAGCTGTAGCCATTGATCGCTCCTTCCTCCCCACGTTAGGTCATGGTTCGCTCATTCCTCCCCTCATCCTCTCATCGCCTCATCCCCAACTCAACACTCAATCATCCCCTCATCCCCAATGCAGAAGCTTTAACAAACATTTGTGCTAGCCAATAGCATCGCTCATGGTGCGAAAGTCTAAGTCACTGAGGTTGTGAAAAAACGAGTAATTGCATCCTTGATTGACAGCTTAAAAAAAAATCCTGGGACTGTAAACTCCAGTAAACAAATAAAACCCAACCCCGGGGTAGTATATAGTGGGAGAAGGTACATATCACGGAATATGATGCTGTGTAAACAATGATCCAGGGATCTCCCGGGATATCCAGTTCAGAGACAAAAATCGTGTAAACAGGGAGGGACGAATACGGGATCAAGAAGTCCTGGGACACCCTGTGACAAAAATTACCGTCTAACTGGCACCCTTGTTTCATTAGCTAGCAGTCTTTTTCAGTGCTGGTTATGACCTAGAAAACCCTATTCTTCTTGGGTCCAGGCTACCTGAAAGACTATATCTCCCTACTATGAGCCTGGCCAAGTTTTAACATCTTTGAGGGAAGGTTTATTTTCAGAAAACTAATCGTGTACTTAGGGAATGTATATGGGAACCGTCACTACCCCATTTTCACTCAAAGGGATGCAGCTCTCATTTTCAGGTGAGATTTAATTTCTCAACTTTGAGTTTGTTTCATAAGACATATCTTCTAACTCATACAAATAATTAGCAAGTATGGACCAATTCATATACTCTTCCTATGGCAATACTGGGTGCCATCTTACTTAGAACATCTTTTGGGCTGGATTGCCTTAGCTTCTATTTATGGAGGGAGAAAAGAACTGTGCCCCCAATAATTTCTGCTGGCAGGGTAGCCCATTGTATGATCTGTTGTCAATTACAATTCTATCTTTGTGGTCATATTACCCCAAGTGATCATGGGACGATCCTAATTTGAAGATTATGAGGCAACTTTGTTTATGGAAGAAATGGACTGAATTGGGATCAATTCATAGATCCAGATCAAGATTTTCTTGTTTGTTCCAAAGCAGTACATTTGATGCAATAAAATTAGCACCGATTGGAATTCCTGGGCAAACTAGCTAATGGAAAATTGCTATAAAGTCTCTTTAGATAGAAAACTACATTTGGTCCAGCAAAAAAAGGATGTTTCAGGTGTATTGGACATAATTGTACTTTTAGAAACGACTTGTCTAAACTTTGGTGATGTAGTACGTATAATATTTCCTTGTGATATGTCATGTGGGTATGTTCTGTAGCTACCTCTTTCTAGATGAGTCTATAACAATATATTAATATTGTTATAATATATTAATATATTAATATATTAATATTTTATTAGAAAATGTTTATTAGAAAGTTTACTAGAAAAATGTTGATTTGATATATTTTAATATATAAATGTTTTTATTTTAAAATGTTTAGCATTTGTAGGCACACATTTTTTAAAACTATATCCATGTGGAATCTAACCAATGTGGTTGAATATTGCATTCTTTTAATGTGAGCAGGAAAGATAAACATTCACCACCTATAGTTCATTGGTCAGAAGATCATACTGCTATAGCTACACATGAACATGTATTTCAGATACACCAACTGCAAGACAATGTATTTTAGAAAATCTAGCCAGCTTATATGTATGTACAGTAGGACCCCCACATCCACTGGGGATTGGTTCTGGGGTGAGGCGTGGATACTGAAGACTTTGGATAATAGTGAACACCATTGAAAATAATGGGACTTCCGGTTTAAAATACTATAGAGTTGCCTTGGAGGAACTAGAAAATGGCTAGAGAGGACACATTTTCTAGGATGACTCTATGGTAGGTGTGCTGTTTTTTGTCCTGTGGAAAATTGAATCAGTGGATAATGAATCTGTGGATATGGGGGCATCTCTGTCTCAGAGCATACTATGGCAAAAATGACAGACACGTACCAATGGCACAAACTACAAAATAAGAACTCTGGAGGCCCTTCCACACTATAGAATTATAGCTCTATGGTTCCACCTTAGCTATCATGGCTGCATCCATCCTCTCCCTCAACTGCAATTCCCAGGATTCCCTAAGATGTCACTATGGCTGTTAAAGTACAATATAGTGGTACAAATTGTGTAGTGTGAAAGGGTTGCTACAGAGATACTCTAAAAGTATAGTACAATTACAGCAATAATTAAAGTTTACAGAGTCTGTATAAATGAAGCAAGCCAGTTAAACCGTGTTTTGTTCACACCTGATGGAATGTCTGCTATGATGAATGATCTGTCCAAATAGTTGGTCATTAGTTTTCCTTCACTCTTTTTTCCTTTGACATTTAATCTTAGCCTACCCCCAGCGTTGAATGTTCATAGTCCTTTGTATGGAGAATTATACTGTGCTTCGTTGTACTGGATCACTGGTTGGATTTCCATGTTTTCCACAGGCTATGCCTTTATAATAAAGTCCTCAACAGGACAGGGTAACATTTTTTATAAAAAAGATAAAACATGTAACCCAACAACTTTATCATGTTGCAATAGCCTGTGACATGAACAGAAAGAAATGTGGAAACATGTTGAAGCAAAACATTGATTATTAAATATTTGGGAGTAACAAGTGAGAGCCAACACTTAAAAGAATCAGCCTTTGGGAGAATCTGTGCCTCCATTCTTGAATGGAGAAGCTGAATTGCAGGACAAAGATGAAAGCTTGCAAATGACATCCTTCCACTTGACAAATCTTTTGAAATTAACAGTACAATCCCATATATGTCTACTCAGCAGTATGTCTGTTGTTTCCAGCAGAGTATCTTCTCATATACAGTCGTCCCTTCACATTCGCGGGGGTTCCGTTCCGCGGACCCCCGCGAATGTGAAAAATCCGTGAATAAGGACTCCCCTTCCCCCTCCCTCCCCAGGCCTTCGCGGGGCCTTGCGGAGGTCTCCCCGGCCCTCCCTCCCTCTCCAGCAGGCCTTCGCGGGGCCTTGCTAGGCCCCGCGGAGGTCTCCCCGGCCCTCCCTCCCTCTCCAGGCCTTCGCGGGGCCTTGCTAGGCCCCGCAGAGGTCTCCCTGGCCCTCCCTCCCTCCCTCTCCAGGCCTTCGCGGGGCCTTGCTAGGCCCCACGGAGGTCTCCCTGGCCCTCCCTCCCCCCGCCCCAGGCCTTCGCGGGGCCTTGCTAGGCCCCACGGAGGTCTCCCCGGCCCTCCCTCCCCCCCTCCCCAGGCCTTTGCGGGGCCTTGCTAGGCCCCGCGGAGGTCTCCCCGGCCCTTACCCCTCCCTCCCCAGGCCTTTGCGGGGCCTTGCGGAAGTCTCCCCGGCCCTCCCTCCCTCCCTCTCCAGGCCTTCGCGGGGCCTTGCTAGGCCCCGCGGAGGTCTCCCCAGCTCTCCCTCCCTCCCTCTCCAGCAGGCCTTCGCGGGGCCTTGCTAGGCCCCGCGGAGGTCTCCCTGGCCCTCCCTCCCTCCCTCTCCAGGCCTTCGCGGGGCCTTGCTAGGCCCCGCGGAGGTCTCCCCAGCCCTCCCTCTCGAGGCCTTTGCGGGGCCTTGCTAGGCCCCGCGGAGGTCTCCCCGGCCCTCCCTCCCTCCCTCCCCAGGCCTTCGCGGGGCCTCCGGAGGGCCTCCGGGCATCCCGCGAAGGCCTCCCCACCCCTCCCCAAGCCTTCGCGGGGCCTCCGGAGGGCCTCCGGGGGACCCGCGAAGGCCTCCCCACCCCTCCCCAGGCCTTCATGGGGCCTACGGAGCGCCTCCGGGGGCCTTGTGGAGGCCTCCCCGGGCCTCCCCGCTCCCTCCAGGTCTTTTCACGGGACCTCTGGAGGCCCCGTTTTGTGGTTTTGGGGGGGCCGGGGGGGCCCTCCCAAAACCGCAAATAACCAAAACCGCGAATGTCACGTTCGCAAATGTGGAGGGACAACTGTATATGTTGTAGGGGCTTACCGCATTCTGAAGAAAAGTGGCAAGGCTGCAAGCATGTTCTGCCTTCCCTCCTGCCCTACCACATAATGTCACCATTCTTCCAACTTTCTTTCGTTCCGGTCCTGTGGAAGACCGAGCTAAAACCACGTCTTTTTTTCTGGTTAGCAAAAGACATGGTTTTACCTTGGTCTCTCAATGAAAAAACAACTATGCCATGCGGTAAGGCAGCATGGAAGATGGAACGTTCCTGCTGCCATGCTGCTTTTCTTCAGAGTGCGGTAAGCCCCGTAGAATTCCAGTTTAAGTGATTCCATTTTGAGTTATCAAAACATGAGGGCCTTATCCTATTGGTTAGTTCTAATCAGAGTAGACCCACTGAGTCAACTGCTGACAGGTCATTTTGATTCAATGGGCCTAATCTATTATAGAGTACAATGTTTTTGAAAATAGAACTTTGCATTAAAATCATTCATCTGGGGTGGCTGCTCACTCTCTCAATTTAAACTAGTGGGGTAGGGGAATGAACAAAGCACAACCTAGAGGAGATTTATACAACAATGTCCCACTCAGGTTAGGTTAAGGAGTTAAACTACACACTATGTTAAATGTGCAATATGCAAGTATCCGTTCACTTTTTATGTTTACATTCAACAAGTTCCTAAATCCATACTGCTTGGGAAGAGCTCCTTCTGCTTATCTTTGTTGTTTCACAAATGCTGTAGCTAAAAAGAAATATATATCGTCCAGCATTTCAGAGATGTAACCTTGGACACACTCTGGCCAAGCAGAGTGTGGTCAAGATGGCAAAAGTTATTAAAATCAAAACACACACACACAAGCTAGAAGAGACTGCAGCCATTTGCTTTTGTCTGAGTCTACTGGGGAAAGGCAAGATTTCACACCCTCTTCTCCACTCTCCTCTTCCCCCTGCCAAGTTAACTGAGTTCAAACCACTTTTGCTCCTGGAACCCAGTTTGCAACAACTGACTAAAACTGAAGGCAAAACAGGGAGGAGGAGAGAGAAACTGGGGCATTTAAAAAGCAGCTTAAAAAGTGGGGTGACAGAGGATTAATCAGGACTGTCACTGCCCAATTCTGACAGTTGGAGGCTATGAAAATACACTCCTGCTCCATTGGTGTAAATGGTCCCATTGTTAAGTAGGACTGTGTATGCTTATTTGAATGTAAAAGTATATGATTCTAAACTGTGCATTTACTGCCATGTTTACTGGTAAGGCCCCAAAGGTTTCCTATTCCCAAGGCCCTGGGTATCATATCTGGGGAACCTCCTTCCACATTTTGATATTCTAATTCTAGTACTAAGTCTTACTGTTGGAATTTGGCTTCTTTTATTATCCATTGACATCTTCCTAGTTCTATCCTCCTCAGGGTTCACAGAACAGAGCAGGTGGGGGGGGGACCTCTGTTTGGATGATTGGGTAATAATGATGGAAAGGTCCTGCCTGATTCCATGACCGGTTGTTACTGCACTTCAATCTCAAGGCAGGAGAACAGGCACCAAGTCCAATTTAAATGGTGCCAGCAGTGATTGAATGCCAGGTTTATTTAACCTATACAAAGCTCCACCCCCCACCAGCTGTTGTAGAGACACAGAGTACATCTGGACACTGATGCCTCTATGTCCCACCCTTGTTTGGGGGTGGAGGCAAAGCATCCCCCTGGGTTTGGATGGGTTGGTGCAAAATCTTTCAAAGCTTGGATTCACATGCCTCCATCCACCTGTCCATCCCCCAATCCATTCAGTCATTTGTTTTATTCCCTGCCTTTCCACTTCAAAAAGGTGCCTTAGGTGTCTAACAAATATTTTTTTTAAAATCTTAAGGAGAAATCCTGAGTAAAAACATAGTATAAATACAAATAAATATACTTTTTAAATGAACAGAGGCTGGAGAGGCTGGACGTTCTGGGAATTTGGGTCTAGAAAAATATTTTTCTGAGGTCTGGCCAGCACCTAACCCAACAGACCCCCTTCAGCATCAAATCAACCTGAATACTGATGGCTTGCCTAGATTTTTTTTTTTTTTACGTCTTCCAGTGGAAGAACAAAGAGGGAGCCAAGCTAGCTCCTGCAACAGAGAGTTCCAGTATCTGGAATTAGCCACCTATGAGGTTCTCTCTCACATCCTCATCAAACATGCCTCCAATGATGTTAGGATCAAGAGATGTTCCTCTCTCAAATATCTTGAAAAAATAACCCTAAAGAAAACAACCTAGGCAAGCTCATCAGGGTCTTCCAAATAATTTTCCTTGTTTTTTTCCAGGCTATGAGGCCGTGTTCTGGAAGAGTTTATTTCTGACATTTTGCCTGCACCTGTGGCTGGCATCACTCTTCCAGAACACGGCCTCATGGCCCAGAAAAAAAACAAGGAAAATCTATGTTTGCCAGCCATGAAAGCGTTCACCTTCACATCTTCCAAATGGTTTGTTTCCAAGTCTTTAATGTTATAAAGATTATAGGCTTCAGACATCATGACCAGTTTTGAACTTTACCTCAAAACAGACTTCTCTTTTGACTGTCTTAGATATCAACATAGCAGATAAATAACAAAACAAAACAAAATATGAGATATATTTTTGTTGTTTTATTTTAAAGTGTTCCTTACCTGTTGTGAACTTGAGCATGATGTTGTTTTGGCCAAATTCAAGGCATGTGCAGCTTCTGGAGTCAGTTCAGTTGGCAGGTATTCCTGAAACATTTTTACAGCTGTAATGCTTCCCGGAGTCATTAAGAAGGTGTCTTAAAATTAAATTCAAGGCCCGCCCTTTGGGATTTCCAAAGAGAAATGGATCCCTGCCCATTTTCTCATACTCCAGCAGATGAGGGAACCCATCAAATGACTGCTAAATGAAGAGACTCATTGCCTAGAGGAATTAGATTGTGAAAGACTCTCTTTCTCTCTTTCTGCCTTAATAGGTTTGCAGAGGAGTTGCAGATACCTGGGAACTTCAGATGCATTCATGCTATATAATTAGAGCTTGAACAAATCTTACATTTCTTTTCCTATGAAAGAATACATACTTACAGTATATATTTTAAACCACTAACCACAAAAAGGCTAAGTAGAACATCAAGCTCGACACAGGGCAGCTTACAATACGTATTTATACAGAACCAATTATGAAATTCCCTAATAAAATGTTGTACCAAATGTTCCACTATGACATTTTTCAGCTCCCCGTGGATACCGAAAACCATGGATAATAGCGAACACCATTGAAAATAACGGGATTTCCAGTTTAAAATGCCTTGGAGGACCTAGAAAATAGCTAGAGAGGACACATTTTCTAGGAAGACTCTATGGTAGTTGTGCTCTTTTGTGTCCTGTGGATAATTGAATCAGTGGATAATGAATCAGTGGATATGGGGTTACTACTGTATTTGAAAACCCCAAAGGGTTGAAGAGGAATTATTCTTTGGGAAATAACATGTGGTCTATTGTGAAAAAGAACACCACCTCTGTTTTCTGCATAGGAAACCTATTTTCTGTACAGAATAATAGATCAGCAAGAATATTGTACAATTTTCTCTTGGTATTCAGCATCCTCAAGTGTTGCAGAGGAACTACTCTTTGGAGAAAAACATGGGTGGTGGGTGAGGGGGGCACACACAAAAATTGCTTTCTATTATCCATGGTTTTCGGTATCCATGAGGGGGGCCCAGAACCAATCCCACAGAGTTTTTGGGTGTGCCCCCCCTCACCCACCACCCATGTTTTTCTCCATGTCATAGTGCAATGCTGAAACTTCTACAGTTATCCCTTCATATTCTCTGCGGTTTGGCTCCAAGACCCCCCGTGAATACCAAAATCCATGAATACTCAAGTCCCATTATATGCAGTGGCATAGCAAAATGATGTCCCTTATATAAGATGGCACAATCAAGGTTTGCTTTTTGGATTATTATTTTTTAAAGAATAATTTCAAGCCGTGAATACTTAATTCCGTGGATACCAAATCCGTGGATATGGAGGGACAACTGTGCAACATTCTGGCTCTCTTAACAGAAGAATATAAAGAATATAAATAAAAATTTGAAGTAATATTACTGGCAACAATGGTTTTATTGTTGTCACTAAAACACCAGTATCCCATTCTGTGAGAGCCATTGGGATAGAACAGTGGTTCTTAACCTTTTCTTTACCAAGGACCCCCTTTAAATATCTTTTGTTGCCCCAAGACTTAACTCAAGATTTAAAACCCTAATAATAGTAGCTAATAATAATAGCTATCAATGACAACAATAATACAATTACACCATCCCTCAGAGGCACTCTTGCTTCTTCCTGCAAGTTTGTGGCTGGAGTGGATTGAATGGCAATAGCCAGCCAGCCTTTGCCTTGGTTCCTGTCACATGGCTGCTCCACTGCAGGGAGGAGGTGGGCCAAGCAGCCTTCAAGCCTTTGTGGATCCCCTGTGAGGACATTGTGGACCCTAGGTTAAGAACCACTGGGCTAGAGAATGCTGAAAAAGGAACAATGCAACCAGACCTTGAGAAGGGTACTGGCAGAGGAATTCTTGGAGGTGTAATCCAAAATTAACTTTCCCACGCTCTGAATGCATCCTAGAATCATAGAATCATAGGGTTGGAAGAGACCCCAAGGGCCATCCCATCCAATCTGCTTCTGCCCTGCAACAATACACTATCAAAACCCTCATGACAGATGGCCATCCAGCCTCTGTTTAAAAACCTCCAAAGAAAGAGAATCCACCACATTCCAAGGCAGTGTATTCCACTTCCGAGCAGTTCTTACTGTCAGGAAGTTCTTCCTAATGTTTAGGTTGAATCTCCTTTCCTGTAGTTTGAACACATTGCTCTGTGTCCTAGTCTCTGGAGCAGCAGAAAACAAGCTTGCTCCATCCACAGTATGACATCCCTTCAAATATTTAAATATGGCTATAATGTCACCTCTCAACCTTCTGTTCTCCAGGCTAAACATACCCAGTTCCCTAAGCTACTCCTCATAGGGCATGGCTTCCAGACCTCCAATCATCCTTTTCAGTATCATTCTTGAATTGTGGTGCCCAGAACTGGACCCAGTATTCCAGGTGAGGTCTGATCAAAGCAGAATGGAGTGGTAATATTACTTCCCTTGATCTAGACACTATACTCCTATTAATGCAATCTAGAATCGCATTGGCTTTTTTTCTGCTGCATCACACTGCTAACTCATGTTCAGCTTGTAGTCCACTCTTTCTTTTCTTTGAGGAAATCTACACCATTATGTGAATAGTTAATAAACAAAAAATATTATGTTAGTGCCTATAATATAGTTTTTTAAACTAAATTATTGGTGGCAAATTATGTAATACAGTAGCCCCCCCCCTTATCCACTGGGGATTGGTTCTGGGGCGGGGCATAGATACCAAAAAACATGGATAATAGTGAATGCCATTGAAAATAATGGTACTTCTGATTTAAAAATACCTTGGAGGACCTAGAAAATGGCCAGAGAAGACACATTTTCTAGGGAGACTCTATGGAATGTGTGCTGTTTTGTGTCCCGTGGATAATGAATCAGTGGATACGGGGGTCCTGCCGTAATCTGAATATCCTGTAATGTGAATAGGTTAGGTTACATTGACCTGAGATAAACATATGGGGCCCCAAATATAAAACATAGCAGGGGCCCCAAAATTCCTCAAACTGGCCCAGCTTTGCCATGACAAACATGGGACTGTTCAAACAAATCAGTAAATTTTATGGCTGGTGTGTTTGGTACTGCTGTTAAAGCTTGATTGAGAAGAGATAACAAAGCAGCTCAGGAAATTCAAATGGTCACACTGAAACACCTTCTTTTAGCTCATGCAAATCAAATGTTAAAGACTGATAATGTATAATATTCTTTAATTGTTGGGCCCCACAATTTCAAAACTTCTACCAAGATGCTAAAATATGGGAATAATTGTATACCTATCATCCAAATAAGAATATGGCATAATCTGGAAAACCTTTTCTCAAAATAAATCATGGAATTAAATTAATGAATCATAGAATCATAGAGTTGGAAGGGACCACAAGGGCCATCCAGTCGAACACCCTGCCTTGCAGGAATACCCAATCAAAGTGTTCCCAACAGATGGCCATCCAGCCGTTGTTTAAAAATCTCCAAAGAAGGAGATTCCACCACATTCTGAGGCTGCAATTACACGGCAGGTTTTATTGCGATAAATTGCGCTTTAGCGCTTTTCGCACCAGTGGTGGGTAGCTTACATGGTTTATGGAGAAAAGAGTTCTATTTTGTTGCTATTTCCCCCCTGCTTCCTGGTTCAGACAGGCAAATGTGCGGGGCATGGCCAAGCATTGGAGAGAAGGACAAAGGAATGCAATAGGAATGTCTGCCCTGGCCCCAAAGCAAACTGCAGAAATGAAGGGGTTTTTTTCCTGGTTAACAGCTGATTGAATCTCACCCATTCCTCCCCCCTGTATCTGTCTTACACACACAGACTTCCCTTGGCACCAAAGCAAACTTCAGAAACAAAGGATTATTTCTCCGTGGTTAACAATTGATCGAATCTCACCCATTCCTTCCCCCCTGTATCTGTCTTATACACAGAGACTTCCCTTGGCACCAAAGCAAGCAGCATCTTGCCAGACCACCCCTTCACCATTAGAACCAATCACGGTGCAGCTCTGCTGTAACTGTATTGGGAAGATTGCTGGTAATTTGAAATGGTTGTTTACACAATCAATAATGCACTAAATCACACTACTTAGCGAAATGGTTGTTTACACAATCAATAATGCACTAAATCACACTACTTAGCGAAATTGTTGTTTACACAATCAATAATGCACTAAATCACACTACTTAGCGAAATGGTTGTTTACACAATCAATAATGCACTAAATCACACTACTTAGCGAAATTGTTGTTTACACAATCAATAATGCACTAAATCACACTACTTAGCGAAATGGTTGTTTACACAATCAATAATGCACTAAATCACACTACTTAGCGAAATGGTTGTTTACACAATCAATAATGCGCTAAATCGCACTACTTTTCAAATAAGTCGGCAAAAGTAGCAACATCCCCTGATGATCCCCTATTTGGGGTTTTTACCTTCCCCCCTTCTGAATGAGGCGATACTGTGGTGCAATCCATGGGAACAATGAGCAATCTTAGCGGTATATTTAGGGGAATATTTGCCCGTGTAAACGCAACCTGAGACAGCACATTCTACTGGGGAACAGCTTTTACCATCAGGAAGTTCTTCCTAATAAGTCTCACTCTTATAAAGATGGACATCACCTACTAAATCCTGTTTGATGAAGAATGTCTTCCAAATCTTTATTAGCATCCTGCAAGTATGACAAGTCTCCAATTTTTATCCTTGATTTGTTTTTTTAAAAGCCTGTAAAATTTGTGAACGAGAAAATTAGGACAGTTTCCACAACAAAATGGAATGCAACCACCATTTCTCTTTGTTCTAGGTAACAAAACTGTGATACTATAATTAGAGGATAATTAGATTAGAAGATAGATTGTATATATACTATATGAAAATTAAAAATCTTAATATGGAATGACAGGGGCTGTCTCTGCAAAATTAGGACTCTTGGACAGTATGTCACTTCCCTTCAAGTGGTGGCTTTATGTTACTTTACTCTACTCTTTTTCTCCCTGTCCATAAGGAAATGCCACTCCTGGCAACTCCCTGTGATCAGAGGTTAAAAAAAAATGTTTGTTTGCCCTACTTTGCCTAATGCCCTCACACTTACATTGTCTGACTCCACACTCATGTGGCTCCACACTCAGCAGTGAACCTTGACTTATACAGCTCACGCAAACAGGCCACAACTAAAACTTGGCTCTATGTACTCTTGGCCACTTCATCTGGGTGGGTGCTGAGATAGGGTTGCTATATGTCCTGGAAAACTGGGGAAGTCCTGGATTAAAGGGACTAAAAATTGTCTTGTCTGGCTGGGCTGCTTGAAGCAGCATATTCTGGATTCCTCCAGCTCTGGAGGAAAGAGAGAATCTCATTCCTCCAGCTCTGGAGGAAAGAGAGAATCTCTTCCCTCCAGAGCTGGAGGAATCTGGGATCTGCTGCTTCAAAAAACCCGGCCTAATCGGGTGGCATAGTGAGGCTGGTAGGGTGGGGGTTGTTCTCCCTGGGCAGCAGTTTTGGAGAGGTGACACTTCCTCCTCCCTCACTCCCCCGCATGGCCACTTCCTTCCCTGCATAGCTGCATGCCCTGCCCACTTGTTTGCTTCCCAGGTGGAGTTGCAGTGAGTCTTTGGGAGTTCTCCTCCCCCCGCTCCAGTGGGTGTTATGCCATGGTTTTGTGGCAGAGAATTATGGCATCCCTATGCAGCGATGATGTTACTTGGGCCAACTCCCATCTACTCCCTTCTTAAAGAACTATCCTGAGACTTTAGGGCCAAAATGTGAGACATGGGACTTTATCAGACAAGCCTCTAAAATGTTCTTTTGCCACCATATTTTACACTGTGCTCACGTAGGCCACAGTGACACATTCTGGTACTGTGGGAGTAACATTGTATCACATTTATTTATTTATTCAGAGTATTTATACCCAGCTCGTTAGCCACCAAGGCTCTCAGAGCAGCTTACAAATTGTTAGCAATAGCACTTACATTTCTATACTACTTTATAGTGCAAGCACTCTCTAAGAGATTTTACAATGTGTAAGCTAATTGCCTCCAACAAGGTGGGTACTCATTTTACCAACCTGCAAAAGGATGGAAGGCTAAGTGAACCATGGAGCTCTGCAAGATCAAACTCACAACTTTGTGGTTGTGGTCCTGGCATTTAACCACTACACCACCAGGGCTCCCTATTGTGATTAAGAGGGAGATGTTTGTTTGGACTTTTTCAAATGGTTGAAAAAACTCACGAGGAGCTCGGGAGAAGAACGGGGCTGTGGTGCTTACACAGCCCCATTTCAGATGACACAGTCCTCCTCCGTTCTCCTCCTGACCTCCTCCTGACCTTCCCCCATGCTTCTCACACCACTTTTTACTGACAGAGGTTTTCCATCAATAAAAAGAGGCTGCAGTAGCATGGGGGAAGGTCAGGAGGAAGTTGGGAGGATGACGGAGGAAGAATGCATAATCTGAAACAGGGCTGTGTAAGCGCCACAGCCCCGTTCTTCTCCTTGTGGGTTGTTTCAACTGCTGGAAAAAGTCCTTTGTTGGTGGTATGGATCATCAATTCATCTCTTAAGAAGATAGGGTTTAGAACAAGGTTTGTCATGTCAGAAACATCCCAGGCCCTAAGATTCCAAAACTCAAAACCTAGGTTCATCTCCTAGTGCTGTCAGAACATATGTGTGGGTCCCGGTGATGCCATTAACCATAATACATGATGCATCAACCACAGTTGCTCAGAGTATGCCATTTAAATAATAAACATTGTAGTTTTGAGTAGCTATCATAATTGGATGCAACCATATAATTTGCACCAAAATTACACCGTTCCACAAAACCATTTTCAAGAACTCTCACTGAAAAGGGCACGAAATAGCTTGTCATCTCACAGGCAAGATGAAAAATTGTGCAGTTCTCTCTCTCTCTCTCTCTCTCTCTGCCACCATATTTTACACCGTTTTTCTGCTGGCAAAAGAACCCCTTATATGAAACGTTGCTGTAATAGCATTAAAAGGCAAACCTGTACTTCCACATTCGCTGCTGAATGTGATTTCAGCGGTTCTTGTGAGAAGATGCAAGCACGCTTAAAAGTCTAAAAACAACAAAATTAAAAACAAAAACAAAACATACACACAAACACAAACACTGAAACACACTTAAAAACTTGCCTGCAACATGGAGAGGTTCATAAAAAGAGTGTCCCATAGCTAGTTTTTGCATTCCCACCCGGAAGTGTTCTGGTGGGGGGCAACCATTGATGCTGAAATTGTGCCAAAAAAACAGGGTGTGGTTTCAGATGCTTGCAATCATGGGGGAAAAACACTATGGCCGATCTATTGATGGCTTAGCCCATCAATAAAAAAGCCTTATTTTCAATACATAATCGCGAAAGCACGACATCATCTGGTATTGGTACCCTTACATGTTCATTAGGCATTGGTATGATGCTGTATTTGCCAGGTCTGATAAAGTCCATAGGGTCATCTCTGGGTGCTGTCACAGAGTGTGGGTCCTGGTGATGCCATAATCATAATACATGAAGCATCAACCACTGTTGCTCATTAACAGTGCTGAGTGGTCTATAGTTCTGATTTATGACAATAATGGTTCTCAAACACTACTCTACAGAAAAGGGGTCTCATAGGTTTTTCTGGAGTTCCTCAATTATGAGTTAGGAAAAGTACAGAAATATCTCTGGAACATAGCTTGAGCGCTATAGTTCTAGTGATCATGTTAGAAGGTATATACTATTTATCCTTCTAAAAGTACTAAAACAATAGTACTAAGATAGTGCTTTTAATGTGTTTTAGGTGCACTCTCACTGCATACTGGGTTCCATTGGATTATGTTAAAATGAAATGAAATTAAAATATGGAAGGTCTACTTCTATTTGAGTGCAAGGACATCATGCTAATATGTTTAGTTTATACAGTATGCTATTGATGATCTGGAGTCCTCCACCTCGCTGTTCATGTGCAAACACATAATAGCACTTAATAATAAGTATTGTATGAGCCATTCTGAATAGCTGATAGAACTTCTTAGTCAGTGTTGATGTCGAATAGGTAAGTATTACTTAGCATACTGTCCATCTTCAAATGTCCCACTAAATTTACCATGTAAATCACAGAACAACTGAACTATGTTAATGAGGAGAGTTATTGGTCTAGTATCTGACATTGTGGAAAGATATCTCATACCTAAACAAACCTGCTGAGTTGGTTCACATTACCCAGATCAAAGTATGTCACACGTGGAAGTGGGAAGTTTTGAGAGGCACCTTAGATGGAGCAACTGTAATGCTCTGCATGACAGATAGTAAAGCTAGTAGATTATAGATTATCAAATATCTAACACAACAGATTACAAATATCTCTCTTCTCTGGCTTTTCTTTGCAAACAAAGATTCAGGAGGGACTCATCCCGCGCTTTCTGCAAGCGTGCTGATGACTAAAAAGGCCAATCCGAGATAAACAAGTCCGGTTGCAGAAAGCACAGCAGAAGGTCTCCTTGGGTGATGTTTCTGGGTTGTGATTCTTTCTACGTTGTCTTTTCTCTTCAAGACTTGTTCGGCATGAGTTCTCAAATAAGGCTGCAGCATTGTGGATAGTGCGTCTCCATGCCTCCCGATGTGAGGCCAGGGTGGACCACTGTTGGTGATCAATTTGGCCGAGCCTGAGATGTTGTTTCAGGGAGTCTTTGTATCACTTTTTTGGAGTGCCCCTCTTACACTGGCCCGTGGCAAGTTCACCATAGAGTAGTATTTTTGGGAGGCAATAGTCCTCCATCCTAGAAATGTGCCCTGCCCAGTGCAGCTGTGTTCTCAATATCGTTGCCTCAATGCTGGTGATCTCTGCTTGCTCAAGGACAGCAACATTCGTCACATAGTCAGTCCAGTGTATATTTAGGACTGTGCATATACAGTGCTGATGAAAGCATTTGAGGAGTCGTAGGTGGTGGCAATAGGTGACCCATGTTTCAGATCCATAAAGGAGAATAGACAGTACAATGGCTCTATACACACTGATTTTTGTGCTTTGCCTCAGGTGTTTATTGCTCCAGACTCTTTTGTAATGTCTTTCAAATGCACTATATGCCTTTGCTAATCTGTGATCAATCTCTTTCTCAATCTTGGCATCTGAGGAGATGATGCTTCCCAGGTAAGTGAACTGTTGAACGGACTTGAACACAGAACATGGCGCTGGCTACACACTTTACTGGTCTGGCAAACCCAAAACCAAAAAACATCTTTCAGGAGTAGGCTTTATGATTAAAAACTCCATTGCCTCCAAACTCGAAACCTTGCCAACAGGACATTCTGATCGCATTATTTCCTTACACCTCCCACATGTTGTTCTCTTTAGTATATATGCCCCAACTATGCAAGCCGACCCTGTAGAGAAAGACAAATTCTACAAAGACCTACACCAACTCATACAAAAAGTCCCTGTAGAAGATAAAATTATTATCCTTGGTGACTTCAATGCCAGAGTAGGAAAGAACTCCGAAGCCTGGAAAGGTGTCTTAGGCAAGCATGGTGTTGGAAATTGCAATGATAACGGACACCTCCTGCTAGAGTTCTGTGCATAACAACAGCTGACTATTACAACAAATATCTTTCAACAAATATCTAACGGAAACAGAAAGGAGGGGGTATGGAAGAACTAGATGTGCCTAGTTGGTTGAAGATGCTGTGACATAGTGTAGTATCATAGAGTTGAAAGGGACTGCAACAGCATCTAGTCTGTCATGCAGGAATGCACAACTAAAGCGCTCCTGAGTGATGGTCATTCAACCTCTCTTTAAAGACTTCCAAAGAAAGAGAACCCACCACCCTCCAAGGCAATCTATTGCACTGCCGAACAACTCTAATGTCATTATCACACTACACTGTTATACTACACACAGAGGTATATTCACTCACCATTACCAAAAATACATTCTTTTAGACAGGGCAACCTGAAAGGTTATGAGGGGAGCAGAGAAGAAAATGGACACACACAGGGCTGTAGGAACAGCCATGCTCTCCTGCATTGGGAGGGGAAGAAAACTGAGTGAGAAAATGAAAAAGAAGAACACAAACATGACTTTCCCTGCCCAACAATTTAAGGTCACTACTATCACCACTACCACATGATTTTTTTAGGACTTTCTTTTCCCAGCATCAGGGAATATTTTATTTCTAAGTAAGTGAACCAGTTCTAGCAGTTTTTGTCTCCTCCGGGGAGCAGGAGTCATGTAAACCAAATGGATTGCTAGGAAACAACAGCAGAAGTCCCTATTGGCTTCCCATCATTGATTGTGGTATATTGTTGGCCACTCTGGGGACAGAATGTGGGACCGGATAGGTCTCTTGTCTGATCCAGCAAGGCTCTTTTATTTTTGTGAATTAGATATTATATTTGGGTGGGCAAAAATGGCCCTGTTTTCCTGCATCCACCTCCCCAACTGCCCCAGGCCACCATTTTTCTCTGGCCAAAAAAGGGTGAACTGCCTCTCTTGGGACTTTATCAGATGTGGCAAAAGCCACATCAGAAGAAAGTGACAATAACAGAAATGGGAGACATTATCAGAAGATGATGTCCTTCAGCTGTTCTGGGACATAGCGTGGGCATCCCTTTTTATTGGGCATCCCTTTTTTATTGAGGGCTTAGCCTCATTAAAAAATGATGCCTCATCCATGCATCATTTTTTGAGGCATCCCTTTTTATTGATGGCTTAGCCTCATAAAAAAATGATGCCTCATCTGTGCCAACGCTATGCCCTAGGAACAGCTGAGGATGTGGGCATCTGATAATGTCACCCTTTCTGTTATCATCCCATTCTTCTGATGTGATTTGGGATGTGGTTATTTGCCATGTTTCTCCGCATCTGATAAAATCTTTGGACAATTATATGAGTGCTTCACCTTTTAAATAGGTTGCACTCATCTCCCTTGCATTTTCTTTGCAAAATTTCACATTTAAAATACCTGGGGGCCATTTACATGGCAAAATAAATCCACTAAGAATTCGCCAAGGGTCCTAATAGTTCCCACATGTTTTGGTTCAAAGTCGCCTTATTCAGAAGGAGGGGGGCCAAAAAACCCACAAGTCGCACGATAAAAGCTTTCTCAGTTTTCCCCGACTTTTAAAAAAAGTTTTGGAAGGTTGTGCAGTATTGGCTGTGTGAATTACCAGCAACAATTGTGAAGCAGGGGCTCAGAGCAGAGCTGAGATGCCATTGGTCATTGGTCAGAGGGGGTAGGCTTGAAAGGGATGGCTTGCAAAATTTTATCGCCATTTTTTCACCCCAGCGCTTCCCCCTTCCCTGTTCTCCTGCTGTTGCTGTTGTTGGGTATCAGTCTTGGTGTGGGAGGGGGCGGCTGGAGGCTCAAGGACAGCAATGGTGCCATACCATTGCTGTCATTGGGTCTCAGCCGGTGCAACGGTTTCAACCGCAACGCCGCTCCCAAGGCCTCCCTAAGTCCAGTGCCTTATATCTGGGGGGAAGGGTGACTGGAGGCCCAACGACAGCAATGGCGCCATGTCTTTGCTACTGTTGGGTCTTCTCTGAGCCCCCACCCCATGCCACCCCAGAGGCCTCCAAGGCCAGCACCTTCAATGGGGTGGCAGCCAGAGGCCCAACAATAGCAACAGCACTGTGCTGTTGCTGTCATTGGCACTCAGCCATGTCCCCACCCCATGCCCCAGAGGCTCCGGGATGATGCTGCAGGAGGACAGGTGGCAGTGGGATTGTCAGTCCCATCATCACCCACCCTTCCCCCACTGGTGCCCTCCCTCTTTACTTGCCCTTCTCTTCCCATTTACATACAGCAAACCGGGAAGAGAGTGAGGGGGGAATGGAGGAAGAGACTGTAGTGGAGGACAGGTGGTCGATGGGACTCAGAGTCCCATCGCCCACCTTTCCCCTGCTGCTGCCTCTTCCTCCTGCCTTGCCCTTTTCTTCCTGGTTTTCAAGCAGTGAACGGGGAAGAGTGGATGGGATGGAGGAACAGGCTGCAGCCGAGGAGAGTCGGTCGATGGGACTTAGCGTCTCTCAACTGCCTTCCCCAGCTGCTGCCTCTCCCTCCTGCCTCTCCCTTCTCTTCCTCATTCGCAAGCAGTGAAAAGGGAAGAGAGAGGGGGGAAATGGAGGAAGAGGCCGCAGCTGGGGAAAGGTGGGCAGTGGGACTCTGAGTCCCATCAACCACCTCTCCTCTGCTGCAGCCTCTTCCTCTCCTTCCCTCACCCTCTCTCTTCCCTGTTTGCTGCTTGCGAATGGGAAGAGAAGGGCAAGTAAGGAGGGAGGGGCAGCAGTGGGGGAAGGGGTGGGCAACAAACAGACTGACAGTCCCACTGCCTGCCTGTCCTCCTGCAGCATCTTCCCGGGGTCTCTGGGGTGCGGGGTGGGGGGGAGGTCAAGAGCCAACAATAGCAACAGCACAGCACTGTTGCTGTCATTGGGCCTCTGGCCACCCACCTACAGAAGGTGATGGCCTTGGAGGCCTCTGGGGTGGCATGGGTTGGGGCTCAGACAAGACCCAATGATAACAACGGCACGGCACCATTGCTGTCATTGGGCCTCTGGTGGCTCCCCCACCTAAGGCACTAGCATCAGAGGTCTCGGAGCTGCATGGCAGTTTAAACTGCTGTGCCGCTTCCTGAGGCCTCTGGGGTGGTGTAGGGTGGGGGCGCGACTGAGGCCCAACCACAGCAATGGTGCAGCACAGTTGCTGTTGTTGGGCCTCCGTTCGCACACACACACTGAAGGCACTAGCCTTGGAGGTCTCTGAAGCAGCGTGACTGTTTGAACCAGGTCCTCTGGTCAAATGTCAGCGGCAGGAGGGCGCGCAGCCAAGACCTAATGACAGCAATGTCGCTGCACCGTGCACGGGGCTGTCGTTGGACCTCTGGCCACTCCCCCCACACCGCAGTCATCCTTTCCACTCTGGCAAGAGATAGGCCTTCATGACTGTCAGTCACAGAGACCACGCCTCCCCTTGTGAACTGCAAATTCGGAAAGCTTTCAGATGTTATCAGAGAAATGACTTTCTGGAGAAAATCATGTAAACTAGTAAGCATTAGTTCAAAAGAGGAGTAAGCCGGCATTTTTTGAATTAAAAACTGTCGTGTAACTAACCCCCTGCTTTTTAAAACTAGAAGCACAAATGAAAAGAAAGGAAGAGGGGAAAGGGGGGAATATATAGGATATGAATGTGGGCTGGGCTTTAGTGTAAGCTGACCATATTTCCAAACACACCTTTTTTGAAGCTGGCATCTAGAAAATATACTTTGATGAGCAGCTAAAGCAGTGAGATCTTCTGACCATTGAACAATATGCATCCCTGGACTCGCTATAGTGTGTGCTACACTGAAAGGGATTGTTTTGCTGGTCCTGGAAGGAAAAGGGACCAGCAGTAAACTTCCAGCCTGGCTCAGGGCTCCAGATTGAAGGTGAGAAGGATGGAGCCAAGAGGCTTTATAGACGTGTGCTGTCTCGCTCACCTCTTCTTTACCAGCTGTGACACTTGCAAAATGAAGGGGTAATGGCTGGATAAATGCCATCATGAACTAGTGTTCATAGTTGGAGGGGTTTTCCCCACACAAGTGGGAGTTCTGCTACCAGCTCCCCTGGTTCTGGGGGAGGTATTTGCAGCCCTATGGTGACACATTAGCACTGGCTGCAGGGGGAGTGGACCAGGGCCGGTTTAACCATTACTGCCAAATCCGCATTGGCGGGGTCCCCAGACACAGCGGGGGGGGGCAGACACAGAGGGGGGGCCCAGACACAGTGGGGGCCCAGCCCGGCAGGCCTTGCCCACCCACAGAGTTGGCCCTCCAGCCCCACGGGCCTGCCTGCCCGCCTTGTCAGCACTGCTTCCCTGCCGCTGCCTCCGGACAGGGCTCCTCCCTGCATGGCGCGGCGGCCACTGTCTCCCCCTCCTCATCCTTTGCAGCAGCCGCAGCAGCGCTCCAGAGCAGCCAGCCAGGCGCAGGTGGAGGTGCCAGGGAGGCCCTCCAAGGGGTACCCGGCCATGGTAAATTGCTGCGCCTGGGAAGCGGCACTGGTTCTGGGTCCGCAGAAGGAGGGATGCCACCACTTCCTGGGTCTCCCGTCCGGCCCTGGCCCTTCCCTCCGGTTTGGGACCCGGGCATCCCCCTCCCCCGCTCTCCCTTCGACAATGCCGAGAGAGGCTCCCCTCTGCCGGAGGGTACTGGGCAGCCCCTCCTGCCAGCGCCTTACACGCCCCCCTTCCGCTGCTGGTGGTGGTGGCCCTGGTGGCCGTAGGGCCGCTGCCGGTGCTTCCCTCCCTCCCTCCACCGCCTGTGCCCACCCGGTCAGGGCCGGTTTAAGAGCCCCACAGCCCCTGCAAACCGCAGGAGGGCCCGTCATTGGGGGGGTCTTTGTAACCCTCCCCCTGTGAAAACATTATTTGTAATAATCTGAATATCCCGTACTGTCAATAGGCTAGGTTAGGTTAGGTTAGGTTAGATTGACCAGAGATAAACATATGGGGCCCACAAAATAAGGCATTCCGGGGGGGGGACAAATTCCTTAAACTGGCCCTGGAGTGGACTCCTCAGTGGTGGGAGGTTACAGATCCCCATTTGGTGCACACACCCATCATTCTCCAGGCTTTCATCTGGACCATAAAGTCCACCATTGGCCTCTTGGCCCAAGCAGCTACAACTTGCACTGGATTGCTTGCTAGTTCCACATGTGGCCTCACAACTCACTTTTGTCACAGCCCTGGTCTAGTGGCCTATGTAGCCTCTGCTCAGGCAGGCTTGCTGGCCCAATCCTCATTGGGAGACAATTTTCATAACAGCCTTTTTGGCTTAGCAGCTGGGGCTGCATGATTCAGCAACCTCTTTGGAGCTCATGGTATTTCAGCCTAGTGACAGGCCTAATTTAGCAGCTTGATCAGCCCTGAACAGCCTTCCCACCTGGCCTAGTCTAATCCTATGGTTAGTCTAACCCTACGTCTGTCCTGTCTTGGAGGCCAGCCAAGGACAAATAGCAAGCAAAGTCAGTAGCAGCCCCAGTCATGTACAGAAGCTTGCCAGCCAAGTGTATACCATTATCAGAGTCCAGGCAATCTAGGTCAGTAGGATACAGCAATACATAAAGCTGGTTGGTTGTCTTAATTTTGAGTGTTGGATCAGGCTTCCATAAAAGCTTTCCTCCTTAGGCTATGTGACACAATGGCTGGCTTACGCCATCCATATCACAAGGCTGCATATCACAGAGGAGAACTGGGCTGAATTGCAAGTTTGACTGGATTTCAAACAATATAATGGTGTTCCCTTTTGGCACAATGAGCTCAAATGTAGGGATGCCTCACAGGTTCCTCTGATGAGGGTGGATCCATTGGCATTGTGGTTTATTTTGGAACGCAGTGGTGCTCAGAAGTAATAGCCTCAGAGCTGAATGACAGCAGAAGTTACTTCTGACCCCACTTTTGTCATAGTTGTGACAATATTGCTGGGGGACAGAGGGATTTGCTAATTTCTCCATGCACTTTTGGTGTGATAATCAATCTATAGTCCAAGTAATCAGTTCCCTTACATTAAGGACTTTTTCAAGCAGGGGGGAGGTATCCCCTGAGGAGGTTGGGATAAGAACGGGGCTGTTGCACTTACAGAGCCCTGTTTCAGATGACACCATCCTCCTCCCGACCTCCTCCCAAACTTCCCCCATGCTGCGGGCACCACTTTTTATTGATGGAAAACCTCCATCAGTAAAAAGTGGTGCCCACAGCATGGAGGAAGCACAGGAAAGGTCAGGAGAAGGACAGAGGAGGACGGCAGCGTCTGAAATGGGGCTCTGTAAGTGCGACAGCCCCGTTCTTCTCCCAACCTTCTCAGGGAATTTCCATTTGAAAAAATCCCTAGACTGCCATGGATTATCATGTTTTCATGCTCCAGTGTTGGCATTATAACAGCTCCATGTGGCTTCAGTAGAAAGTGACATTGCCAATGCTATTTGCTTTAAACAGGTGGGGCACTTCATATTACTTGCACCAGAGACCAAGGATGCCCAGAGAAGATGCCACAGAACCTATGGGATCTTGGCAGTGTGAAGCTATGAGGGTGATTTGCATCTCTTTGGCCCCTAATACCCATCGTAGTTACATCTGCATGGTTAGTAAACTTGACCACTAAGAAGTTGAAAGACTTGTGACCAGTTCCCATCTCACATGTCATAGAGTTTTGTGTCCATCTGAGGTCAGCAGGGAATTCCCCACAATACATCACAAGCAAACTTGCTGCAATTTCTTTGTTTGTTAAAGCTCAAGGTTTCCAGATGTTACCAATGATTTCAGGATTCAGATAATGTTGAAGGAGTGGTTATGCAAGAAAGAGAAACCTCATGATAAGTGGAAGTCTATGTCATTTTCCATCCTTAAGGGCATAGGGGGACAATGGATGAAACTCTGTCACTCCCCTTATGAAGCTTATGAAGCTATGTTCTTTCAGGTAACAGCTTTGACAGAATTTAGGGACTGTTAGAATTAGGGAACTGGTGGCCTCTGGAAAAAAAATGACACATCTGATGTGTCCCTGCAGCTCAATGACATTAGAGTGACACAGAGATTTTCAGATGGGGGCTAAACCCCCATGGAGAGGGAGAGAAACGGGGCTGTATGCTTCCGGCGCTCCGTTTCACACGCCCCCGTCCTCTTCCTGACCTCCATTCATTCTCCCTCCATCCTGCTTTCATTTCCTTCTGCTGTTTTTTACTAACAGAAGTTTCCATCAGTAAAAAAACAACAGAAGGAAAATGAAAGCAGGCTGGAGGGAGAACGAATGGAGGTTGGGAGGAGGATGGGGGCGTGTGAAATGGCGTGCTGGATGCGGAACAGCCCCGTTTCTCTTCCAATTTCTGTGGGTTTTTTCCCCCATCTGAAAAATCTCCAGAGTGTGGTATTCATCATAATTGGGAGGTCTAAGACTGACCAGAGGGGAAAGGGTATAGTTCTCCACCTCTAGATCTACACAAACCCATGCTCGCCTACTCTTTTCCAGCTGAAATCCTTGGCCCACCCACTTCCAGTTCAAATGTAAATATGTTCTGGTCACGCTGGGCCAAATAAAAATCCCCCCCTCTTTTTTTGCACCTACCCTAAAGTTTGACATACAAGGGAAATTGACTTAGGAAATACAGTGAGTAGTGTAACAAATCACTTAAATGCAGTAATGTTTAAAGCAATGACAACAAATTCCTTTTCAAATACAATAATAAATACTATAACTATAATTAATGGGAACAAATTACACTTTTTAAAGTAACTTTCCAAGCTTTTAGGGAGAGAGAGGAGATTATCAGATGCCCCAAATATCCCACCACAAGGACGACAGGAGATCGCGAAAGGGCTTCCCTTTCAGACAATGTCATCCCTGTGGCATTATGCTCCCCTGCCTTTTCTATCTCCCCCCCACACACCTTTCTATTCACAGGCTAAGCCATGAATTGACCCATAGTTATGTTTCTGTAACAAAATGATTGGTGAGCAAAAAGGTGCCCCATTATGCTGGTGCGATGGCAGCCACAGTAGGAGTTCCCTGCCAAACATTTCCAGTCGAGATTGGAACAAGGTAAGTGACACACTTTTTCTTACCCCCCCCCCCCGGTTACTTGGGTTTTTAAAAATGTGTTTAGATGCTTTGTTTTACTTTTTGACATATATCTTGCTTTTACTTTTTGAATTTTCTGCATGATTGTTCTCTCACAAGAACAGCCGGGATTTCCTTTCCAAGAAGTGAATGGGGCTCTTTGAGAGCTCCATTCACTCCTGAACTGCTGGAGGGGAGGGGAGTACTTTTTACAGCACTTTTAAGGTAAGTCTGAAAAAAAATAAAGTGCTACAGAGACTGGAGTGGGGTGGGAAATAGCTGGCAAGACAGGGAGTCTAGCTTTGTCCCCCATCTGATAATCTCCAGAGAGAACCCATGAAACAAAACTAACTTCTGACCTGAATATCAGACCAAAGCTGATGAACAAAAGCTTCCTGAATATTGGAAAAGCCCATCTGCCAGTTATTCTGGAGAAACATTACTGAAATGCTTGACTAATTAAAGATGTTATACTGAAGAGCAATGCAGTGCCCTATTGGTTATGTGTATACAGCTGTCCCTCCATATCCATGGATTTGGTGTCCACGGATTTACATATTCATGGCTTGAAAATATGCTTTAAAAATAATAATCCAAAAAGCAAACCTTGATTTTGCCATCTTATATAAGGGACACCATTTTGCTATGCCATTGCATATAATGGGGTTTGAGAACTTGAGTATTCACGGATTTTGGTATCCACGGAGGGTCCTGGAACCAAACCTGAGCGAATATGAAGGGACAACTGTATCTACAACAATAAAAAAGAATATTTGCCTGGCTGTGGCAGCCATAATTCATTGGGACACTTCAAAATTTGACTGTGTGATTTTGGCTGCTGTTTATATTTCAGTGCTTAATTTCAAAATTCCACAAAGAAGGCTCACTGGATGCAAAAAGGGGAGGAATACAAAATACACCAGGAAATCATGGTAGGTGCTTCAGAATTTGAAAATGTGTTTTTCTTATCATTTCTATTTTAGTGCTGAGTTTCAAGCTGAAGCTCCAAATTTTGTGGGGAGGGATTGCTAAATGCAAAACGGGTGCAGTGTTATCACCAAGAAATCATAGTGATACCTCAAAAGTCGAGTTTGTTTTTGGTTGTTGTCCAGATTGCAGACTTCAGGGTTTTTGGAATTTCCAGAAGAGTTGACAAGAAGCAATAGTTAGCACTCACCCTGTATGTGTCTTATATGCTTAAGAGATGCACAGCATAATAATTAGGCATTTAATCAAGCGTGTCTTTAGCAAATAATAATAATGAAGCTTACAGTAATTGCAGTTTTCCAGTGGACTGTGCAAGACAAGGAACGTTATCAGGCCATTCAAATATGGTGTCATAAAGACACCTAATGATCGCGAAAGGGCACACATACCAGATGATGTGTTCCCTTTCGCAATCATGTCCAGTTGAAAACCTGTACTTTTTTATTGATAGCTCAAGCCATCAATAGATCTCCTAGCCCTTTGCCAATATTTGAATCCATGCTCCATTGTACTCATGTGAATGCAGTTTGAATGGCCAGACTGGCCTGAACATTTCTGGGTGAGATTGTGACCTCCAGGTAGGTGACCCACTTTTTATGACCCTCCCTGGTTTACTTGTAAGTTTTTAAGTGTGTTTATGTGCTTGGTGTAACTTTTTGTGTATTTTGTTTTATTTTTGAATTTCCTGTGATAGGTATTTTCGCAAGAATCCACATGATTTCAGATGAGGAAGTGAACAGAGCTCCGTTTACCCTCAGTCATTGCTAGGAAAATGTTTTGCCAAGATTAGAGGTAAGTGTGGCATGGGGAGTTCTTTTGCATAAAAAATGGAAAAGTTATGCCGGCAAAAGAACAGGGTTTGGGGAGTGGTCTGATAAAGTCCCGGATCACCTGTTCTAGAATGACTGGACACCCTTCCTTTATTAGAACAGGGTCAACTTCTCCTCCTCTGTCTTTGAAAGTGTCAGCACTTTCAGAACAAGGTTGAGAGGATATTTAATGATCTGGGGGGAAATAGGCTAGTGTTATAGGCCGCAGGGTGCACTTGGCCATAGTCCAACCCAGGAATCCAGCCCATTGGAGTGGTATCTGATACAGAGTGTGTGCAGCCCACTCTGAGGCATTCTTGACTATTAAGTGCTAAGTGTTGTTGCACTTCCAACCGTATCTAGTTCATCATGTGGACTCTGGTGAGCAGCAGCTGTGAGGAAGGACTACTGAAGGAGATGGTGCTAACTTTACTTTTGGTTTTATTGCTGCATCCCTCTTAACATTTATATATAATCAATAATCAATAAGACATCATTTTTGGTGCACTTGTGACTGTGACTGTTTCATTTTGACAGACCTTGGGCCTTATTAGTTGGCCCGAGTATTGAGGGATTGTCAGGATCGGTCCCTAAAAATGACCTCCCTGCCAATAGTTCTGTCTGTATCAAGGATGGTGTGCTTTCATGTTTGACCATTTTATGTTTTGCATTCTTTTACACTGTAACAAATTGGTGCACTGAGAAGAGACAAGGGAGGATAGTGTCTGTCTTGAAAATGGGCTGGATGGCCTTGCACCTACAGGGGAATGTGGGAAACAATAGGTGGAGCCCAGACTGCTTAGAGAACAGTGAGTGTAGATGATGGGTGGCTAATGGTTGGTTGATAGTCCATTACCTGCTGTAAATCCCCATGTCCCTGGGTGGAATTCCTTTGAAAGTGTTGAGTTTTGAGTCTACTATTTTTCAAAACTGGAGCCAGATTTTGTTTATTTTAGGGTTTCTTCTTTCCTGTTGAAGTTGTCTAGGTGTTTGTAGATTTCAATAGCTTCTCTGTGCATTCTGACATGATAGTTGTTGGCCTGGTCCAGAATTTCGGTATTTTTAAATAACATTTTGTGTCCAGGTTGGTTTATTTATTTATTTTAGTATATTTTTATTTCATCATTTTAAAAAGTCACAAAAATCAACAAAACAAACAAAAAAGAATAACAAGTGAATAAGTAACCCACACACCTCTTTAAGCCCCAGCTTGAAACTCAAAATGAATTTCAAGGTCAAAATGAAGTCCAGGTTGGTTTATAACGTGTTTGGCTACTGCTGATTTTTCCGTTATAAACCAGCCTGGACAGACACTAAGAGTTGGTGATAACTCTTCCAGAACACGGCCTCACAGGCTGGAAAAAAACCAAGGAAAATCTATGTAAATACTTTTTATTTCACTGTTTTTTTTCCCTATATGCTTCATTTGAGCTAACAAAGTTGTGTAGTTTGCTCTTTAGATTACAATAGTACCCCTGTATGCACTGGGGATTGGTTTGGGGGTGCGTGGATACCAAAAACTGTGGATAATAGTGAACTCCATTGAAAATAATGGGGCTTCCAGTTTAAAATATCATAGAGTTGGGAGACTTCCGGTTGAGAGCGGGAGGCACCGGACGCTAGACGCGGGAGCTCTGGGCGTTCCAGCGCTGGCGGCGGTCAACTGCGGCGGGTGTTCCCTCTGATTCGATCGAGGGACCCAAGCTCTGGGAAGAGCAGGGGGCTAGGTAGCCCGAAGAGGCGGGTGTCCGACTCGGAACGGGGAGAAGCGGAGGTTTCTCGACCGAACGGAGCAAGACATCTGCGCAGGGTATTCCCCCCACCGCAGGAGAAGTCATAAAGGCTATTGCCCAACCGCACAACCTAAAGAGAAGGACAAACTTGAGATATTCAACGAGGAATAGAGTTGGAGAAAACAAGTGGAACAGAATAGACTCGGGCCCTCTTAATGCACAAAGTCTCAAACGGAAGAGAAAGGGAGCAAGAGAGAAAGAGGGAAGGAGAAAACGGAGAAGTGAAGAGCGAAAGAGGACGATAAGACCTTAAATAGGTGGACTTTGAGGCTTTGAGATTTGAACAAAGAAGAGAAAAGTAAAGTAAGTAAAGCAAGTAAAGAAGAGATTTAATTTCTGGTGAAGTTGGTGTTTGTTTTTGCCTGTGTATTGTGTTGGAAGAGGAGCCTGAATTGACACTGTTGGAGTTAACTTTGAATGGTTTTTTTTTTCTCCTCTGCGCCGGGGGTGCTCCATAGAACTGATTTGAAGGAACACATTAGAAAAGGTACAAAAGGACAGAGTTTGTCGTCTCTCAACTTTCCAATTTTTGGATTTTGGATTTTGAGCACCAAAAAAAAAAAATAACTTGAATTGTGTTTGCGAACTATTATACTGAAGTCAAAGTGCCTGGGGAATACAAAAAAAAAAATAAATAAAAATAAACGGAGAGCTCTTAGTCAGAAGGAGAACTGAAGAACCTGAAACGCGCAATTAAGAGCAACCAGGGAACACCTGGAGATTTGGTTCGGATACGGACATTGGATTTGACCCAGCTGGAAGTAGAGGAAGAAATTGGTCTTAGTGGATATTAGTTTGGGGTGCGAAGGGAGAAAGAAAAGGGAGAAAACTGCAGTGGTAATGAAACAACTGGAGGAGGGAAAGAAAAGGAAGGTTGGGGGAAAGAGCTAAGGAGAGAGGGAGTGTGACAGAAGTGTGACAGAAGTTAAAAGTGAAAGAGGTAGTAAGGCAGAGGTATAGGAGGTGGAGAGTCAATATCATAACAACTGACAAAGTAAACTGTGTAACTGAGTAAGCACTATAGTAATTGAGAACTCATATAGTGTAAGGTGATTAGAAAAAAAATATATTGACTCGTGTGAGCAGTATAATATATTTCTCTCTCTTCTTCTTTCTTTTTTTTTCTTTCTTTTTTTTGTTTCTCTCTTTCTTTCTTCTTTCTTGTTTCTTTTCTATTTTCTTAGTCCCTTTTCCTTCTTCTGTGAGCTACTTCTGAACAATACTACATATACATAAGTCATATACCATACTGGGCATCTATTGGAAATCTATTGGAAATCATTATATATAATAGATACAATTCTAAGACATTATATTAAATAATAAGCAATATTGTATGGGGATACTTTTGATAAGTGATGAATTATATTACAATGGTATTATAATACAACTATAACGAAAGTACATAAGTACATTTAATTGAACTGTATTGCACTTTATTGTACTGTATTGTATTCTAGTGATATAGGTCACTTTAAAGGAGGTTAGAGAGAGTGAAAGATAAGAAGAATATAAGAGTTGTTAGTGGGGAAATTGATAATAAATATTCAATAATCAGATCGTAATAAACAAATAACAAACAAATAAATAATTAAGAAATATAAATAATAAAGAGATAACAAATAATAAAGAGAAAAGGAATAGAAGGGGAAAAAGGAGGAAGAGAGATAAAGAACAGGAAGTTAAAATTATATAAAGACCCTGAAATAAAGGAAAGAATAAAGATGGCTTACAGTACCAGAAAGGCCACAGCAACTCAACCAGTACAAATTTCTACATCTAGAAGAGGGTCGTTGGAAACCCAAAAAATTCCAGAAATACACGGTTTGATATTAGAAGAACTCAGAACGGAACTCAGAAGCTTCAAACAGGAAATAAGGAATGAATTGAAAGACATAAGGAAAGAAATCAAACAAGATTATAGAAAAGAAGCAGAAATATTGGGAAAAAAGATAGATAAGATAAACAAAGATCTGGAAGGAATGAAATTAGAAATAGATAAACTAAAAGACAAATCTAAGGAAACAGAAGAAATGACTAACAAGATAAAAACACAGCAAGAAAGAGGAGAGTTATTAACCTTAAATCACGAATTAAGGTATAGGGATAAATGTTTAAAGCTTAGAGGCTTATCTGAAAAGCTTGATGAAAATTTATTTGAAAGGGTGATTCCAGCACTAGCAAACTTCGCAGATCTGCCAGAGGATTACGTGGACGAGGAGACAGAAAAGATCTTTAGAATTAACTCTAAGGTAGCGAGGGAGAGGAAGCTACCTAGAGATATAGTTATCTCTTTCAACAAACTGAAAATTAGAGATAAGATCTTACAAAGAAGCTATGAAGAAAGTCTAAAAATTGAAGAGCAAGAAATCAAAATATTTAAGGATATCCCTATACCTATATTGAAAAAAAGACAGGAATATAAAGAAATCACAGAACTACTAATGAAAAATGGGATCAATTACAAATGGGAGAGGATAGAAGGGATCTCATTCACGTATAAAAAGAAAAGACATAAAGTGGACTCGATTGAGAAGGCCAGAGAATTCTGTATTAGTTTTGGAAAAGAGAAATCTAGGAGGGAATGGGAAAGAAAAGAAGAAGACGAGGACAGAGAAAAAGGTGAAGATAAAAGAAATATAAGGAAAAGAAAGGTGACGAAAAAAGGTGAATTAATACGGAAAACACACAGACAAAAAGATGGTGAAGAGACAGAAGAGGCAGAAGAAGACCCAGAAGAAGCGTCGGAACTAATTGAACTAGAAGAAGAGACCCAATTGGATAAAGAGAGAGATCCAACAGAGGAAGAGGAAACAGAAAGAAATACAATAACAGTAGAAAATGACATGTAACGTTACCTCTTGGAATGTTAAAGGACTAAACTCTGAATTTAAAAGAAGACAGGTATTCCATCATTTAGGGAAACTAAGAAATGATATTGTATGTTTGCAAGAGACTAAAATAAAACAAAATGATGTGAGATTTTTGAAAAATAAGAAATTAGGACAATTATTCTATTCAGCACACGAAATGAAGAAGAAGAGAGGGATAGCGCTTTATATAAATTCAAAATACAATGCCAAAGAAGTATTTAAAGACAAAGGTGGCCAGATAATAGGAGTAGAAGTGAACTTACATGAATTGAAAATTATAATAGTGGGGATCTATGCACCAAACTCAAAACAAGAAAAATTTTATAAGAACTTGAAAGATCTAGTAAGAGATTATGAGAAAGAAAATCTGATCATCCTAGGCGATTTCAATGGAGTGATAAACACAACAAGGGATAGATCGGGAAAAGGGAAAAGGGAAGGTCAGGGGAAACTTCCAAGAAGCTTCTTTAATATGATGGAAGAAATGGTCCTAGAAGACGTTTGGAGCGCTAAATATAAAAAGGAAGCTGGCTATACTTTCTATTCGGAAAGATACAAATCCATGTCGCGGATAGACATGTGTCTGGTGTCTAAGAAGTTAATCACCCAAATTGAGGATATGGAGATTCTTGCAAAAATAACATCTGATCACAATCCAATCAAGATTTCTCTGAAGACAAGGAAGAGAGTTTTCAATTGGAGGCTAAATGAAAACCTCCTGAAAGATGAAGACTTTGTAAAAAATCTGAAAAAGGAGGTGAAACAATACTTTCTAGAAAACGATACAGGAGAATGCCAGAGTAGGATGGTTTGGGATGCAGGGAAGGCTGTGTTTAGAGGACTATTAATTAAAAGAGGGAAGGAAAAGAAAAAACAACACTCGGAAAGGTTTCACTTCCTAAATAAGGAATTGAGGAAAAAAGAACAAGAACTCAGGGAAAATCCACAAGGTACAAAGATAATACAGCAAATAAAACTGATTCAAACACAGATAAACCTGGAAAACATGCCAAACATAGAAAGAAATTTAAAAAGGATGAGACAGCAAAACTTTGAACACGCGAATAAAATGGGCAGGTGGCTGTCCTTTAGGTTAAAGAAGGAATCCGAAAAGAAATTAGTTACACAAATTAGGAAGAAAGAACAAATAATAACGAGATCAGAAGAAATAAAACAACTATTTAAAGACTTCTATGTCAATCTATATAACCAAAATAAAACAAAAGAACACTTCGCAGTAAAAATGAAGGAATTCCTAGATAAACAATCATTTTCAAAAGTAAATGAAGAACAGGTCAAGACATTGGAGGCATCAATTTCAATGCAAGAAATTACTACAGCCATTAAAAGACTAAAAATGAATAAAGCGCCAGGCCCTGATGGATATACTGCCCTATTTTATAAGAAATTGGAGGATGAACTAAGCTTACCTCTTCATCGTATCTTCAACGATATTGACAAAAATGGGATCCCCAAATCATGGACAAACGCAAACATAACAATAATACCGAAAGAAGGGAAGGATAATCTGGAAATCTCAAATTATCGTCCCATCTCATTGCTCAACCTGGACTATAAGATGTATACAACAATCCTGGCAGAGAGACTAAAGAAAGTTCTGAAAGAAGTAATTCATGAAGACCAGGAAGGATTCTTACCAGAAAGACAATTAAATCAGAATACGAGATTCATTTTGGATTTGATAGAGTATTTTGAAATACACAATGAAAAAAAATTGGGGTTGATGTTTGTCGACGCGGAGAAAGCGTTCGACAATGTCAACTGGGACTTCATGATGGATGTCTTAAAAAGGATGGGGATGGGCGAGAAATTTAGGAAAAGGATTCAATGGTTATACAAAGAACAAACTGCTCAGCTAATCATTAATGGTGAAAAAACTGAGAGCTTTAATATCAAGAAAGGGACAAGACAAGGCTGTCCCTTGTCACCATTACTATTCATAATAGTTCTGGAAGTTCTGAACAATAGTATAAGATCAAACGGGGATATACCAGGAGTTAAAATAAAAGGTCATGTGTATAAGCTGAAAGCTTTCGCAGATGACCTGGTAATCTTAATGGAAAACCCAATGAATCAGGTAACAGAAATTTTAAAATCAATATCACAATTTGGAGAATTGTCGGGGTATAAGCTAAATAAGGAAAAAACAATGATATTGACAAAGAACATGACCAAAATAGAAGAACAGGAGCTGGAACATAAATCAGAGTGTCAAATAAGAAGCAAAGTAAGATACTTAGGCATCTGGGTTTCCAAAAGAAACGGGGATTTATTTGATAATAACTATGGTGAAGTATGGAGAGAAATCAAAAAAGATATGGAAAGGTGGAGCAGATTAAGTTTATCATTTTTAGGAAAGATAGCAGCAATAAAAATGGTAATCTTACCAAGATTACTTTTTCTCTTTCAAAATCTCCCAATAATAAAGAACGAAACGATTTTTGAAAACTGGGAAAAAGAGATGAAGCGATTTATTTGGGAAAAGAAAAAACCGAGAATTAAATGGTACTATCTAATAGACAAGAAAGAAAGAGGAGGGTGTGGGTTACCAGATATTAGATCCTATTACGAAGCAGCGGCTCTAACATGGCTGAAAGACTGGATCAATTTAGATAACGAAAGTATATTGAACGTAGAAGGACACGATGCAAGATACGGTTGGCATGCGTACCTGATATATAACAAAGGAAAAATAAACAGGGACTTTCTAAATCACTGTATAAGGAGGGGTCTCTTAAAAGTGTGGGAAAAGGTTAAAGATAGATTTTACTATAAAATACCAATCTGGACTTCTCCTCAAGAAGCATTCATGTCAAGAGGGAAGAATACAGAAATATGGCTAAGGTACTCAGATATAACAGAAGAGGGAGAGGATGGAGGGAAAAACCTAAAATTAAAAACGAGAGAACAACTACAAAGTAAATACAACGTTAATTGGTTTACATATTACCAACTGAACGAAAGATACAAAGAGGACGTAAATAAGGAGGGGATACAAACAGATTTAAATGACCTAGATAAACTTTTCCGAGACCCAAAGAGGAAAAAACAGATCTCAAAACTTTACGAATTACTACTTACTAGGAAATTAGAGTTAGACAATGTAAAGGACTATATGGGGAAATGGGCTAATGATATAGGTCATAGTATACAACTAGAAGATTGGGAGCTAGCAAGGAAAAGATCTATGTCATTTACAGCATGTCAGAAATTGAAAGAGAATTACATAAAAATCTCCCATAGGTGGTATTACACCCCGGAGAGATTAAACAAGATGAACAATAAGCAGAGTAATTTATGCTGGAAATGTGGGAAAACTTGCGGCTCATTAATTCACATGTGGTGGAACTGTAAGCTAATCAAAAAATATTGGGAAAAAGTACATGAAAATATAAACCAGATTTTGGAAGTTAATTTAGAATTCAATCCTGAACTATATCTGCTAAATATAATAAAAGGTTTAAATAGAAATGAAGAAAAACTATACTGGAAGATTATATTATATATGATAACATCAGCAAGATTGGTATTGGCTAAGAAATGGAAATTGAAAGAAATACCGACAGTTGGGGAATGGAAAGATAAACTTCTAGACATGTTAGAGTTAGATGCACTGACTAACAGAATGAGAAATAAAGATAACGGTTTCACGAAGAAGAAATGGTCAGTATTAATAAAACATTGGACAGACATAAAGGAGGTATATCAAAAAATATGAAACTTATTTAGTGTATTAAGAAAAAAATTGGTATTAAAAAGGATATCAAGCTTGACTTCAGTAGCTTAGTTGTTAATACTAAATATGTAAATGTTATGCGTCAATACTATGTATGAAAATGTTGAGGTTTAAAGGTAAAAAAAAAATGGAAAGACTTGTGTATGTATAATATAATACAAGTTAGCAGTAACAGCAAGTTGGGAGCAATAGGTATTACATCCTGAGACAGAAAGATATCAAGCAGGAGTACAAATCGATAAGAAACGGAGAGAAGAGATACAAACTTAGAACATCAAAGGACAATATAAACACGAAAAACGAGGAACCAAGAAGAGGACAAGAAATAGGAAGTTGACTCCAAGAAAGTTAAAGGAAGTCTTATTACAAGCTGAGAAGATACAAGAGAAGCTAAATTACAAGAAATGTAATATCAACATAAGTCACTGTACAACGATGTAGGATGTGAGATGTAAAGTCTGTTAGAAATAATGTAAATTTGGATTTTCTATGTTGTAAATCAAGATGACACACAATTAAGTTCTTATGAATATATAAATTGTACAAATATGCTAATATGTTAATATAAATATGCTAATATGTTAATTTAATAATGGAAAACCAAAATAAAAAAAAATATCATAGAGTTGCCTTGGAGGACCTAGAGAATGGCTAGAGAGGAGACCTTTTCTAGGAAGACTCTATGATAGGTATGCTGTTTTATGTCCCGTGGATAATGGAATCAGTGGTTAATGTATCAGTAGATAGGGGGGTCCTACTATACTGTAGCAATAAAGCTTTCTGTTTAATTCTGAAGCTGCTGATTACTGAATCTGAAGAAGCTAGTGCATGATGAGGGTCATAGCCCTGGAATTGTTACACAGTGACCAGTTTCAAGTTAAAATTCCAAATGAAGGGCTTCCTAGAAACAAAAAAGGAACCCTGCCATCACTTATCAGCAAATACTTTTCAAAAAAAAAAGGCTAGAAAAAAGGAGATGGCCCTCTGAAGCACTGCCTCTAAAGTTTATGAGGTGGGAAGACAAAAGGCAGGAAAATAGAAGACATTGCTGCTAAGATTCCTGAGATATTTTTTGTAAAGGTGGGAAAATGAAAGAGGGGTCTCTAAGCTACTACTAGTAAGATTTCTTCAATAAAAATATGGGAGCAGGAAAACAGGAGTCTGCATGGACCCCTTTGGAGTATTAGGACTTTTTCAAACAGGGGGGAAAATCCCAAGCAGGTTGGGAGAAGAACAGGGCTGTCGCACTTACAGTGCCCCATTTCAGACACGGCTGTCCTTCTCCCGATCTTCCCCCATACTTTCTCCATGCTGCAGGCACCACTTTTTATTGATGGAAACTCAATAAAGTTCTTCTCCCAACCTGCTCAGGGTTTTTTCCCCCCATTTGCAAAAGTCCTTAGTCACAGACAATGTTAATTAAGTACAGTTAACCATTAAATGTTTGGATATTTTAGGTATAACTCTCAATAGTCCAGTCTTAAACAAACAATGTAAAGCTGACAGTGAATGTCTTGGGATAAGTAAATCCAGTTGACTTCAATGTGGCTTGTTCCCAGGTAAGTATGAATAGGCTTGCCATCATGACATGTAACCTATGCTAACCCAGAGTGGGTGGGAGGGGGGAGATAGTGGGAGGACAGTCAAAGGGGAAGGAAATTAAAGTCAGAGCAACAAGTTCCCGTTTGCTTGCAAGATTGCTTAGGAGTGGGTTCCAGCTTTCAAAACACCGTATAATCATAATGGCTATATCTACCTGAACTTTGTTGTTGTTGTGTTCAAGTCCTTTCTGACTTACGGTGACCCTATTACAGGGTGTTCTTGGCAAGATTTGTTCAGAGGAGGTTTGCCATTGCCTTCCTCTGAGGCTGAGAGAGTGTGACTACCTTTCTGAGCTATAGTAATGGAAAGTTTACATTTCATTGGTCAAAGCATTGATGTTGTAATGTGGAGCTTCAAATGAAAACAAGATCTCACTTATGTAACACATGAGATTTATGTATTAATGGGACATATATACACTATCTTAGATAATGTATAAGATATAAATTCAAAAGAAAAAGCTATAAAATGATATACATGCTTATTGCTCTCCATGTAACCTATCTGGAATGTTCCCAGCTGTAATAAAGGTGTGTCAGAAGTTTTTTTGTTCATATATGATGGCATCATAATCTGGTTAAGAAATACTGGGAAGAGATTAGTCGTGGTACCAAAGAAATTACTTGTTTTGAGCTACAATTAGCTCCTGCAACCATATTTTTTGGATGTATTCGAGACTAAATAAGGATCTTCAGGCATACTGCCTCTAAGGACAAATGTTGTGCCTTATATCAATTTGGCACTGCCTTTCCTTTGGCCCAAGAACCATTTGGTTCTGGAAGACTTGAAGTGAAAAGCTGCCAGGAACAAGATTAAAGCTCTGGAATGCCACATGAGTGTAGGAATCCTAGTCTGTATGTGTGTCTGCCTTGATTAGATTAAAAGGAGTTGTTTCCTGTGGCCAGGAAAATATGGAAATACTTGCCTGATTGCCTCATTACCACCCACTTGACTAATCCACGAGCATGTCTTTTAAATGGGCAGTCAAACAACTTCATAGGAAATTGGGTCCAATCCTGAAATATCTGTTCAGCCACAGCAAGTACTACCTGAACATCCTTCATGAAAACTTTCTTGAATTATTTGGATTGTTCTGGATAGTCACCTAGATCAGTGCTAATCAAAGTGGTGGTTCCTGGACCAGTGCTGGTCCCTGGCAAGTTTCAAAGAAAGAATGAAGCAATTGCGAACCCAGACCGGATGTGTTTTCCCCACTCCCACCTTTCCACAAAAAATGACAAACACAAAGTATATTTCACAAAAGATATATTGGTACATGATATTATGTAATATATATATATCATGTGTATGTATTGGGAATAAAAGGCCACAACCTTTGATAACAGCTGTAATTGGTTGGCTCAAATTGTATGGGTCCTGATCCTGCCATCCACCAACTTGGTGTTGGTTGATGATACCACTGTCGGTTGCCACCAACACCTAACTGCAAGGAGGGGAGGAGTCCTGGCCAAGTTCCACCCGCCTGACGACTCTCCCCTCCCCTGAAAAGAAAAAGGGGGTCTTCATGAACTTGAACTTGACAGAGACCCTCCCCCAGCCACTGACCCCAGATCAGGACCCATGCCAACCACCACTTGTAAAGTTCTGACAAAAGAAAGCAAGGAAATAACATGCAGCAATGTCCTACAAACCGTAACAACAAAGGAAGGGAGGGTGGTTCTTCAGCTTCGAGTGAGCCAACTGAGCTGCTTGGTACTGGTGCTGGGTTATATACACAACCCCAGCATCATAAAGCAGCAGCCGTAAAGCAGCTGCTGCAAAACGTTGCAAAATGCGATGTCATCAGCAGTCCCTGCTGTAAAGCCCGCCTCTTTCCTCCAATAGACCAATCAGAACAGGGGAGGCCTGCCCTGATTGGTCCACCTCTTTTGTGCCCTTCTTCCCAGCCCGCAGAGTGTGTCGGGAAGAAGAAGGCACTATGTCAAACCCCATGTTGGCCACCACGTGGGCCATGGGCCACCGGGTGGTCGTGGGGGGGAAGCCAGACAGGCTGCAAAAGAACCACTGGGCGGTAAGTCTGGCAGCTCTATTGTACTCCAATGAGCACAAATTTAGTGCCAGTTCCTGACACATTGCAATAAACAAACAAATAAATAAAAATAATATGAACTAGTCCACCCCTACATCAGACACCCTGAGATATACTGCCATAGAAGAAAATTAATCAAAATTCAAGATGCCTTCCTCTATTTTTTTCCCCATTTTCCAGAGTCAAACTGCTGTTTTCTTTGTTTTTAACCCATCCTAGGTCCAGTCTTTGAGCTCTTGAGCTGTTTGTACTATTTATTCTTAATGCTACAACTGCCTTGAAGGTAGGGTGTGGAAGCACTTTTTGACTTAATAAAAAAAAAACTGGGGTGCATAAGACAAAGTGAGGCCCTCAAAAGTCAATGTATGACCGTTACATGCAGGGCAGTTGCCAGACCTGGGTTATGGCATATGAATAAATACCAGTATGAAGCCTGTGACACAATTATGGTGCAATGCTACACACTTCTACTCGGAAGTAAGCCCCATTGAATTTAATAGACCTTATTTTCAGATAAGTCTTCAAAAGTTTTTTCAAGCAAAGCATGTAAACACTGTGCCTTTTTTTTTTTGCACTGATGTTTAAACAAGCAATATTTTAGAATATCATATTTTAAACCAGTGTTTGAGACAATATATTGCAGGTGATCAGAGAGAATACAGGCAAGTCCTAAGTAGAATAAAAATTCTTTTAAAGAGTCTCCTGAGCAAAAGGCTTTTAGTCCACTCAGTCTTTATAGCATCCTTTTCAGAGATCTCTGCAGAGTTTTTAATCCTCCAAGGAAGGCTGCATATAATATACTGAGACAAAATATGTTGGGTTCATTCTGATTTTCCAGAATTAAACAGTTGCAAAATATTGGCATATATTCATGGTTACAAGTAACATGAGTGAGGTAGCCAGTGGAGATATATTAATAAATAAATTAAATTAAACATAACACCCTGTGCATCCATCTACCAATCATATTCTCATCCATGGCTTATTTCTTCTGGTGTCCTTTTCTTTCCACTGCTCTTTGCAAAGCCTGGAGGATCAAGTATTTATTATTCTGAATATTGTAGCTAGTCAATTCCACCAGTTTGTCAAAATCCTCTTCTGTGTATTTAAAGCTTTCTAACCCATAGGGAGAATGGGGGCTGGTCACATCAACTTTGCCCTGCTTCATTTCAGAAGGACTGCGCTCCACACCTGAAAAACAGAGTGGTTATATTATCACATTTTTGGAAGCCCTCAAGCCCAAATATCATCACCTTTGCCCACATATGTATATTGTCCTCCTTCCTACAAAAACTGGTTAGTGCCATTTTTTTTTAATCTGCTAAGAAATCAGAGGGCCAGACATTTTTTGATTCACGTACTATCAAAATCTGGGGTTTCTGCCTTTCTGAGATGGACTCATGTCTAACACTTCAGTTTTCTATGCCCAGCAGCTGAATCAAATACTTTTACACAAATAATGGAAATTGAGTACAGCAAGAATTCTGTTATGAGGTTGTGGATTTTTCCAACACAATCCTATGCACGTCTATGCAGATGTCCATCCTATAAAGTTAAATGCAACTTATTTCCAGCTACCTATAGTATATACAATGGCAGTCTTTCTGATAGTATGGCAACTTTGCAGGTCTGTAGAATGTATTAGAGGAAAGAATGCATGGAGGATAAATTGTTATTACCCTATTGTTTTGTGCCAGTTAGGGGCAATCCAAAATGCTGGATATGACCTATCTGAAAGCCCATACCTACCTTGCCCAGCTTTTCGGTACCACACCTGTCACAGAAGACACAGGAGAGAGCATTTTCAGTGGCTGCTCCCAGACTGTAGAATGTCCTCCCATGGGAAACTGGGTTGACTCCTTCTCTGGTAGACCTGAGTTCTTATCTCTACTTAGTCATGAAAAACCACTATGTGACCTTTTCCGACTTATGGCAACCCTATGGCAAGCCAATCATGGTTTTCTCTGCAACATTTGTTTAGTGGGAGTTTGCCTTTGCTTTTTTCTGAGGCTGAGAGAGTGTTATTTGCCTAAGGTCACCCAGTGGGTTTCCATGGCTGAGCAGGGATTTGAACCCTGGTCTCCAGAATTGTAGTCCAATGTTTAAATCACTAAACCACACTAAGCAAAAACAAGAGCAAATAATAGATAATTCTGTCTTGTTAAAAAGAAACAAATAACAGAAACAAATAAGCAAAATGACTGCTATGCAAGTAGGAAGAGTAGACATCTGATGACGCAAACTTCATAGTTCTGAATATCCTTTGTTCTAGCCAGGACAGAAGGTAGAAACAAATTTCCCTATCTAGGCCTCACTTCAGCCTTATTTTTATTTCCTCTGATGGGCACCATCCCTCTCATTGACACCAGCTCCAGGGCAGTTCAGTCTTTCTGGGGGCATGGTGGGAGACTGAGGGGCCTTGGATGCCTCAGCCAATGTCCCTCCAGAACACCCCATTTTAGGCCCATGCACAGCAAAATGAAGGCAATGGAGTTTTCTGCTATGGCACAAGCATGGCTTCTGTCTGTGGAGAAGTTCCACAGCATCCTTCAACTGGCCTTCAAGAGATCACAGGACTTCTCCTTTAGTTGTTAATTTCATCTCCTCCCAGTTTACCTTTTCCCCATGGTTTGTTGTTATATGAATAAAGAATTTGTCTTTAAGACATAACGGCTGGTCTGCTTCATGTACTAGCATTATAAGCTGATCCCAAACACTAGACCATCACAGTACAGTGGGTTGAGATTATTTTGCAAAGAACAAGTACCAATGCAGCAACATTCCAACATGGAATTTTGTTTTACAGCACAGAAACATGCAAAGAGAAGGTGTGGAGAAGAAATGATATATCAGTAGAAGACTTACCTATGTATGCAGTTTTCTAAAGGCATTTTTGAAAACAATACAGCCAATGAAATACTCCCATAGCTCTATGAATCTAAGGGCATGTGTACACAATTTTAAAAAAAATCCATTTGGGGGGTAAAATATCCGAAAAGGCAGCCATTCATATGCATACGATCTGCCTACATGATTTTTTACCCCCCTCCAACTCCGTATGACCCCCCTTTGCCCAGCTGGCTGGAGCGAGCGATCCAAGCAGCGGTTTTAAATCTCTGCCACTTTTTTTAAAATTTAAAAAGGTACCTGTTATGTGGACAGTTGGTTTTCCATATTTACAAAATAAAATAAAAAGGAATAAATGTAAAATTCATGGACTTACCAGACTCTCGCTTAGCCAGGAATCCAACATGGCAGCCGCTCCCAATTCCCCTCCTTGCTAGCCCTGCCCCCTGTGGTCAGCCAGCCAATCAGATTACACTGCCTGTTTGTATGTGTGCGAACAGGGGGTACAGACAATCAAGCATTCGAATGGATGTATAGATTTTAGCTCGAGATTTGCTAATCTTCCCAAACACCGAATCCACGTAGTTTATGGGGGATTCGCTAGCCCCCCTTCTGAATGACACATATGCATCTGAGCGACCATGTGTACAGATGATCAATCTTTCAAATGCTGTACATATTTTTTTTACCATATAGATGGGCCCTAAGACTGCAACTGATAGTCTGACACATATCAGAGCAGCTTGTGAACTTACAGAGATGCAATAGGATACAAGTAGTATATGTGTGTTGTTCTTTTTGACTCTATAAATTTTTTCACCATTAAAATCTGCCCAAGCACAGTATACGAATTGTCCCTAGATCAGAAATGTATGTATCTCTACATACAGGGCTGAGAATCTCTGAGAATTTCAAGCATGACAGAGAAATGCAGAAGCAGGAAAGAGCTCCTCTCAAATCTTACTATGCTCAGGACAACCTGAATTTCCAAACTTTCAGCTAAGTAGTTAGCTGGAATTTTTAAAGAAATTAATAATTCACCCAGTTGTCCATTGCTTCAATAAGCAATAAACAAAACAGCCAAGTCACGTACCTGTATTTCCAGCACAGATATCGACTATCCATATATATATATATATATATATATATATATATATATATATATATCTTCTAAAGAGGTCTGAAGACCCCAGAGAAAAATAATGTACATTTTAATGGGGCTTCAAATGCTTGATATTGTCAATAATATTTATGATCTATATAGTATCATTTAAACATTTCAGCTTACAAGCATGCTGACAATTCCAAGTATAGAGAGTTATTTAAGTAATGAGGAGTTTAAAAGAGGCTCATATGTGCCCAAAACTAAAGGCTAATTCAGCAGGAAGACTACCAGTGCTTGTTATGACAGAGTCATATTTCATTTCATTCATATATATATATAAAAGAATGCTGGGGACAGGAATGCAGCTTCATTTGTGATAACTTACCTGGTGCTTTGTATTTTTTGAAGGTGTCATTTATGAGAGGGAAAAAAACCACAATAGGAGCTTTTGAGTTCTCAGGGTCTTCAAAGACATAGCATTCCTTCAAATCCTCATCCTTAATATGACTCAGATCTACTTTAGGAAAGGGGATACCTTGCTTTGAGAAGTATCTGGAGGCTTCATCTAAAGTCTGGATAATTGCAGGACAAAGCAGAGACAGAAATAAAAATTTACCCTTATTACAATTTCTATCTTTTTAAATGCATGTGACTTTATTACAATTCTAACTACTCATGAGCACTAGCTACTAAGGAAGGGATTCATAGATCTACAGGGGATATGTACATCTATTGTTTGCCCATAATGGCATATTGTGCAGTCTTTGTGTTTATCTAGGTAAGTGGTGAAAGTGGAGGAGATGTAGTTGTATGGAGCCTATGGGGATCTTGCATGGAAAGGTTTTGAAGCTGCAGTGAGAACTGGATTGTGCCCCTTAAGTGTTAACATGCTATATTAAAGTGCTTTACATACATTATCTAAATAAACCTATCAACAATCCTAAAAGGTACGCAAATATCCTCATTTTACATACGGGGAGCTGGAGCTATGGGAAAGCTGCTTTCCTTAGGCAACTAGTGAATTCATGTCAACAGCAAGATTTGAAACAGACATTGGAAACTGCTTAACGCAGGGTAGATGTGTAAATTGATATTGCTTAAAACAGTTTGTAAGCTGCTCTGGTAGCCTTATGGCTAAAGAGCGGGGTATAAATAACTAAATAAAAATTAAAAAAATAAATAAAAATAAAAATAAAAAAAACAAAAAAACATGGACTTCTTGTTTCATAACTCACTTTCTCTTCTGTTAGTTCTAGACTGGTTGATAGAACTGGCCAATGTTAAATCATTTTATTGTTTGATTTGTTTTTAGTGATGATATTCACAACCTTAAATGCTACTGTTGGGTGGAATGGTAGGATAAAAGGAGGAGAAGAGAGGAGACAGGCACAAGAAAAGGTGTGATGATTAGAAGAACAGTAGGGTCCAAGGAGCAAGAGACAGCAGGGGACCTCCTTAATGACCACTACCAAGTGCTACCAAGAACAATTCAGTCTTGGCACTGTGAGAAATATCTTAGGACTTTATCAGACAACCCAGTTTAAGACACTTTTCCCATCATAGAAAAACCCATTTCTATGCCGGCAAAAGAACACTCCCCCAACACTCCCCTTCTCCCAGCAAAGGCTCCAGCAATAAAGAGGAAGTGAATGGAGCCCCTTTCACTTCCTTACTCAAAATCCCATTCACTTCCTCACTTGAAATTCTGTGAGACTTCATCGCGCAGGACATTTTATAAATAAAAACAAAATATACACATAAAAAGTAACACGAAGTACCTAGGCACACTTTAAAAGTCCCAAGTAACCTGTGTGTGGGGTGGGGTAATAAAAACAGCAAAACTTACCTGGAAGTCCTGATCTCATCTGGAAGTGTTCATGCTGGACCAGCCACTCTTGCTACAGTGACAAGAGTTAAATGGCCCAAGGTTTTGCATGGTGGCAATGCTGGCACAAAAGCAGCAGGGGGGGGGTATCAATTGACGGCTTAATCTGTCAATTAAAAATGACAGGATTTTGACAGGGCATAACCGTGAAATGGCGGCATCATCTGATATGCGTGTCCTTTCGCGGTTATGTGGCATCGTTATGATGCCGTATTTTGTCCACCTGATAAATCCTAAAACAAGCAAGCAGAGCAAATAAACCAAACCAAAACTAGAACATATTTACATCTACAAGTCAGATAGCTACTGCAAAAGTTAAAATAGCCTGAGCCAGGAATAGGAAGACAATGTTAGATACTATGCTCTAGGATGTCCTTGCACATCCTGGTTACTTCCAGATCCTTAGGCTGCAAAGCCCAGAATTCAATGGCTAGTTGGGGGTGGTGGGAGTTGTGGCCCAACACATCTGGAAACTGCCAGATTGGGGAAAGAGTGGGGAAAGACAACCTCAAGCATCTTGTCTTACAAACTATTGATCATTATTTCCAGCCATCTGTTAAAACTGTCAGTGTGCTTGCAACATCTGCATCACATTAGATTCTGATTGAAGAGATGTGTGACCCTTGTTGGGATGAAAGTTAATTAATTAGGCAAACAATAATTAATTATTTTTTCCCCAAGCTCCACACATTCTAATGTGCCACTGAAGTGTGGGGTAGCTGCCATGCTGAAACTATTTCAAGTACAGTGGGCCCTTCCCATCCACAGGGGATTGATTCTACCACCCTCCCCTGATGGATAGGAAAAAATGCAATGCTCAAGCCTCATATTAATCAATGGTGGTCCATACATGTGGCCATGTTCTGACACAGCCATGCACTGACATGGCTGCCCATTGAACAATATGAGGCATGGCAATCTGCGGATGCTCCAATCTGCAGATGGCTAGCCTGTGGATAGGGCAAACCCACTGTACTGTTCATGTTATGTTCATAACCCAAAAATGTGTAAACTGGCCCAGGTTTTTTCCCCCCTAGAAGCTATAAGTGTAAAAAAAATTGAAAGAATGAATGAAACGTCATAACATCTAAGTGCAGATAATCTCACTGTTGTTTGTGATCCAGAAGAATAATTTAAATGTATGATAACATCCACTTTTCTCTCTGGCCTCAGGAGTGGTGGGTAGCTGATATCTAAGAAGGCTGCAGTATCTACTAGGGTTAGATACTCTGATGTTGCTGTCAGCTGATTTGGAAAAGTGTCCAGTGCAGTATCTGAAAGGCAAAATTATTGTCAGCAGTCAGTAGTTTCAAAAAGTATTCTGTTGATTTGATAAATGCAACTTTCCATGTACTTCATATACATTGCACCCCTAGGCTCAGTACTGATGGCCATTACAACAAAAATGTGAGCCTTTGGGCCAATTACAACACCACTGGTTTATTATGAAGCTAAGAATGAGCTTTGAGCCATCATGCTGCTCCCTTACCCCTTGAAGTCACAATAATTAATGTTATCCTCAGTGTATCCATGTGATTGCACTGCTATTAGGGATGCATTTCTTCATCAATTTTCTTCTCAAAGATAACAAAGAGTAATTTCAGCAATTTCCTTTCTGCTGAAAGAAAGTCTTCAAAACCATGCACTTTTCAAAGACTATTCGCAATTCAGGACTTATTCTGTGCAAAATTCACACATGGTTGTTTTGCACAGAAAACAGCCTTTTCTGCACACAAAGCAGCATTTTTTGTGCGTAAAATATTTCAGTGCATAAAATATTAATTCCTGTACAGAAAGTGATGTTTTCTGTGCGGAAAATGCTGCTTTCTATGCAAATCAGCCACTTGTGAATTTTACACAGAATAAATCCCTAATCACAGCATTTTCTGTGCAGAAAACAGCATTTTCTGCACAATAATTAATATTTCTGTGTTAAATTATTATTTTCCTCACAGAAAATGCTGCTTCCTGTGCAGAATACACTGTTTTCTGTGCAAAACAACCATGTGCACATTTTGTGCACAATAAATCCCAAACTGTGAAGATTCTTGACAGTCCAGGATTCTTTTCATTAGGGTTTCTCAGCTCTCAATATATTGCAGATATTTTTGAATATTTTCAAATATTCTTTCCATTCCTAACTGCTTTATCCTTTCTGTAGAAGGGGTTTGCTTCCCACTTTGTCAGTGAAGAGCCACAGAATATGATGTCATGTTGTAATGACACAGAAGGCAAGCACACTGGGGAAAACATATAGGCTTAGGGTGGTGGTAGTGGCAGCAAGCACCCTTCCATTGTCAGAAGGGCTTTGTTTGAGCCTGATTATCAGAGGCAAGCAGGAGGTCTTGGTTGCTACAGAGAAGGCACAGCATTGTTTGAGACAGCTTTGGGGCAGGAGCATATTTCATGACTGCTATCTACCTTCAATGTAAACAACAAATGAGCAGGAGTAAATTTCTGGGGGATTAGAAAAGTCCCAGCAACAGGGCATTACCTTAAGGGGAGAAACAAAGAGTGCAGTGCAGCTCCACCCTCTCCCCCAAAAGCTCAGGCAGGCAACCATGAAAGATATTGTGTGGAGGATGTGTGAGGTACTGAGACAGAAATTTCTGGGGTTTCCCTAGATCACCAACTGTATTGGCAAAATGATGTCATTGAATGACTAGATAGCCTTATTATACCATTCAGTGCAGTCTGTCAACTCTGAACGTGTGGAGGTGCATTAGAGGGATTGAGCTTGATGCCTTCAAAAGTAGGGAGGTCTGTGCCAAATGGTTAGATTTATTTATCTGGCTGCTGTTCTGCCCAGTTCCACCTCTTAACCTGCCTAGTGGTCTGTTTTGGTCAATCATTACTGCCTATTCAGAGCTCATCCAGTGCCTGCCAAGGAGACTTCTTCACCTCTGAATCTTTGATATGCTCCTTGGGACTCTAGCATGATGTCCTCAAGTAAGAAGACTATGGCAGCCTGAAAAGGATTGTTTTGATTCTGCTCTCTGCTGCTCTGCTGTACCTCTGAGCCTGCCAGTGCATTCACTATTGCCAGGCACTGTTGCCTGTCTGCCCAGCGCTCACTGTGCTATCTTTCAGTTAATTACATTAATCTACCCTAATTCTTGAACTGGCTCTTCTTGGGAGATTACCAGAAATGGGGGAACATGCAAAAAAAATCATGTTCCCAACTGCATAAGAAGGTTGCTAAAAGAACAGAAAGGGAGACCTTACCAGACATGTCGTCCTTCTACCATTCCGGGGGCATAGCATGGGCATGAATAAAGCATCCCTTTTTTATTGACTGGGTAAGCCATCAATAAAAAGGGACACATTATTCACACCCATGCTATGCCCCTGGAACAACTGAAGGATGATGACATCTGGAAATGTCACCCGTTTTTGTTCTTGTAGCGTTCTTCTGGCATGGTTTTTGCTGCATCTGATAAGTCCTAAGTGTATAAAGAAGGTGCTTCCATTACTAGGGTGAGCAGTGCTGGGACAAACGTAACATGAATCAGCAAGTCATAGCCAAGTCACACTGGCTATGTAGTGCAGTAATATCATAACATGAACAACATGAACTACATGAATCCTGATTGGCATTTTTCTAAGAGAAATGAAACAAGAAAAAAAATGTGTGAGGCAGCAGCAAAGGGTGTGTGTGTGCATGCAAGTGTGTGCATTCAGTGACTTTGGCATACACAAAAACAATAGCACTGAGAAAGTTTTAGTTTTCCTGAAAATGGAGAGAAGCAAATGGGGCGAACATTCAGCTTAGCTCTATATAGTACAATATCTATAAATGTCAAATCTGGAAATTTCTCAGACAACCTCACATTTACTAAAACAATAACTCAAAAGAAAATGAGAATATTGAAGGCAAAAAACTGTTTAGAAGAAATGATGAGACACAACAGCTATGAGAACTTCCAAAAAAAGGAAGCAATTTTGGCTTTCTGAGCTGAGATGAAGATATTGAATGAACTCCACATATCAGCAAGAATGAAATTTCAGCTCAATATTGCCTTGATAGTGAAACCGCCTTGAATCCTATCTTGGGAGAAAGGCAGGATATAAATCCAATAAATAAATAAAAATAAATAAATATCACACTATGTATTAAAATTACTAATTTCAAATCCTAGTATTAAATTTAGCAAAAGCAAAGTGCCTGGGGAAAAAAGGCCCTAGCAAGATATTTCATTAATTAGCTACAAACAGCTATATCTAGTTTTTATTTTAAAATTCACCACAGTTCATCCATAGTCAATTACAATACTAATAAATACCATTCTTTGTTTATTTACCCATTGAAACCTTTAAAAAAACCCTTCATGCTTATGGTTATGAAAATGGTCTCATAATGGTGCAAAATCCCTTAACATTCTTGACCACGTACCTTTCCACATATAAAAGTTCTCATTATCTAGATACCCATTGCTCAGCTGGAACCCCTTTAAGAAATTGTAGACTTCTGAAGTTGTTATGCGCTTTGTTATGACTTCACGAAGGATCGTAGGAAATTTAGGGGCAGGGATAACCAGCTGAGTATGCAGCTCTTGTGGTCTTGGTGGTTGTGAAGGCCATTCCTCTATAGGTCAGGGGAAAAAAATATAAATGTGAATGTACTGAAGTAGCCATAGAGAAGAGACCACAAAATACACAGTGATATATGTTATAGTAATAGATGTTAAAATTTTGTATTACAAGGTTGTATGTATTTTTTCCCCAAAAGTATAAAATATGGAAGCTCATTACAGCTGCCCATTAATGTAAAAGTTTTCCCTAATTGAGACATGTTCATTAAAACATCTGTGTGCTCTTACACATACATACAGGTACATGAAAGCATGCAGATTCTGTCTGGCTACCATGACAGGATGACAGCTCTTCCTTTCATGCCATATGGTGGACCAATCCCAGAAGCATCTGACAGGCACATAGATACAATAGCAAGTGCTAGGGTAAAGAAATGTATGCATTTCTGAAGGAAGATACCCTCAATTCTGCTTGGAATTTTGTGAGTTTGAAAAGGTTATTGGGATCCAATTAATTTCATATGTGAAGCCATTTATTCATCTAGTGAATGGTCAGTGAGGAGCAAGACTGTGTTCACTGAGAATGACTCCTAATGCCATTGTGTCTGTTGACCATGTTCCCCAGGACATGTGCATTTGGTTTCAGTGAAAAGGGGGTCCTACAAATATGTATCTGTCTTAAGGCCAATGGACACAGTCTTACATCCCGGTTGGCCTATGGGATAGATAGTGGGGTAAGTTACCTGGCAATAGGAGCTAAAAGAGATGATACCAAGATAAGCGCATTAATAACTTTTGCCATCTTGACTACACTCTGATGTTGATTGGCAACATTCATCCCAGTTTTCATTTATGAAATGTTGGAGTGTATGGTTATACAACTCGCTCAGAGGAGCTGCTTTTTGTAGAGCTCATTTACACAATCCAGGATATGCAAGCTCCTCACTGGCATATTCTGGCCGTGGATCAGGCCCTTCCTCCCCTCCATGCCTCGTCTCCCTGGCTCTTGCTGAGGGTGGAAAGCTGGCCTGCAACAAGTGACCAAGGCCTCCTGCCCATGACCAGCTTTGCTGTGGTCCTGTTTCCTGCTTTGGAGAGAGCAAGGAAGACCAGCAACTACAGAATGATGGGCTCCTGCGATCATGTGGTGCCTGAGCAGTTCCTTCCTGGTGGGAATGGATTAAAGCAGGTATTTTTTAAAAAACACCTAATGGGCCCTACCCTATCTTCCCCCGTCTTAGCCCCAGGGGCAGAACACGGCAAAAGCCCTGTATCATCAGGACTACAGGCCTCTAAGATGGGGGTAAGATGGGGTATATTTGCCATGTAGACAAGCCCATAGTTGAGCAGAGAATGAGGAGCTTGTGTTGTGTGAGCTGAACATTAAAAAGAATAAAAGCCTACCTCTCAGTGAGGCCTAGAGCTCCATGAAAGAAATCTTTTGAAAGCTACCCACATCACCTAACAGAAATTTAGTTGTGATCATAGAACTTGAGGAGAAGTGTACTGAAAACAGACCAAAGAAGAGATAGCTTGCTCTGAACTCTTTTCATTGACAAAGCTGAGGAAAAGCCCAGAGTAGCTGGGCCTGTTACACTGCTATGTTTTGCAACCATGCAGAAGCCATACAATATGGTAACACTGCTAGGGAAAGGGCAACTGGGGAAAATTGAACTAGGCCCCTTCAAACAAACAAAAAAAGACACCCCCACCCCCTCAATGTCTGTGTCTACAATTGGCCCTGGCTTGGCTCACCAAATTTTTGATATTTTGTTTAAAGTATTCATAAAAAGAGGAAATAGAGTGTAAGATGATAACTGAATCCCAACAAGTAATTGTGACATAATTGGGCCTCTCCCTGGCTGGCTATTGTGAAGTAAATATTTTACATAGTTGTGTAGGAAACAGAATAGATTTTAATTTGAGGATTAAGTAATTATTTAAAGCATTAGTGTACACTCAGTTTCGTAAAGAACAAGTTAGAATCATAGAATTACCGAGTTGGAAGAGACCACAAGGGCCATCTAGTCCAACTCCCTGCCATGCAGGAATACCCAATCAAAGCACTCCCGACATATGGCTGTCCAGCCTCTGCTTAAAAATCTCCAAAGAAGGAAACTCCATCACATTCTGAGGCAGTGCATTCCACTGCCAAACAGCTCTTACTGTCAGAAAGTTCTTCCTGATGTTTAGGTGGAATCTCTTTTTCTGCAGTTTGAGTCCATTGCTCCGTGTCCTTGTCTCTGGAGCAGCAGAAAGCAAGCTTACTTCATCCTCAGTATGACATCCCTTCAAATATTTAAACACGGCTATCATGTCACCACTCAACCTTCTCTTCTCCAGGCTAAACATACCCAGGTTCCTAAGCCACTCCTCATAGGTCATGGCTTCCAGACCACCCACTGAGTGTGGTGGAGTCTCCTTCTTTGGAGATCTTTAAACAGAGTCTGGATGGCCATCTGTTGGGAGTGCTTTGATTGCTTATTCCTGCATAGCAGGGGGTTGGACTGGATGGCCCTTGTTTTATTCTTCCAACTCTGTGATTTTATGATTCTACCAAAGAGCAGGATTGGGACCCCTAGATAGCCAGATTTGTCCCCAAGGCCAAACACTGGAAGTAGCTCACATACACAAAGGGATTCATAAAAGGCATTCCCAGAGCATAAAATGCAGAAATCCTTATAGACATGCAAACTCCAATAAGCTGTTATTTCATAGTATTGCCTTACAATTAATCAACAAGGTTTGATTGAATTTTTCTTTCAAAACTGCATTTTAAAAGAAATTTTGAGAGTATTCCCTCTTTTAACAAAATTTAGGCATAAGCCTTAATTTTTTCAGTGTCATTTCTCCATTGTTTGTGTGTTTTGTAGGGCACAATGGAGGAGAGACAGTTGACCATTTTCCATTTTCACATGGATTACTTCTACTTAACCAAGAAATAAATTAATTGGAGAAGCATCTTAGCTCTCAGCACAGCTGAAAGAATGATAACTGCTAGTAACATGTTCCCAAAGCACAACAATATTGGTAATTGCTAAAACAGGACAATTCTGGTTGAGAGAAAATTGCAATACCATCTTTTGAAAATAATTAATTTGCTCAGATTCTGCGGCATCATTAAGGCTAGTGTAACCCTCCCCGCAAGGGTGTCACCTCTTGCGATTTGGCTTCTCTGCACCCTCCTAGTGCTGCCACTTCTCAGATTCAAAGCTTGGGGAAACGATTGATATGGCTTGGACTACAATTTCATGGCTAATACAGTCATGCTGGTTGGAAACTCTGGGAGTTGCACAGTTTTCAAAAAAGTAAGTTTCCTGAGCATTCCTCAGCTTGATAGATTGGTAGAAAGCCTAGTGCCAAATTAGTTAGTACCGGTGTAGGCAAGGATTTTATAAGCAGAGTAGACAGTACAGTGAAAGATCCAATGAAGCAAAAATCTGTAGTCAAACATAAAATGACTAACCTATATCCTTTACTCTGTCCCGAGTATATTTGTGCCAAAAACTTTCTTCTGAAGTGTCAAGTGCACGCCAGGAATCCAACAGGTTATAGGAAAATACATTACTCCATACACCTGGAGATTGAAAGAGAGATTAAGGGCTTGTATAGACAGTCCTTGGAGCCCTGCAGACCCTGTTTTGCCTATGGGAAGTCCTAATGACACCCAAGGCAAAGCCAGGGAGGGAGCAGGGGTAGAGTCAAGTAAACCATTTTAATTAAACACCCAGAAAAAAACCACGTCATATGGGAAAACCCAGATTGGGCCAGCATGGGAGTGTAGGGTCTGTACCTGCATGCAAGCCCATATAGCCAGCCCCCACCACCATTGGAGTCATTCTGAAGCCAGGGAGGAGACCCCCAGCATGTGATCAAGGCCCCCTGCATGATGGTCACCAGGATTGATCACATGCTGGGGGCCTCCTTCCTGGCTTCAGGGGGAACAACATGCAACTGCAGGGAAGACACCTGCTCATGCAAGCCAGTGTGTCCATGAGGACTTCAACTTGTTTCATCTAGGTAACCGGAGGGGAAATGGGCCAGATCCAGGACAAGAATACACCGGCCAGAAGGATGCATATTCTGGTAGGTATAGCCATCTCCTAAGTATGAAAGGCAGATGTAATATTAAATGTGTATGACAAGAGGCCAGTTTATCATTCTTATTAAGATGCACTAAGGTAATGGACTATGTGATTCAGTATAAGCCTAATACAGCCTATAGGCCACGTGTGGTCCTGGAGAAGGGGCCTGTAGACTTCCACTGAACCCTCCCCCCTAAAAAAAAAGTCTCTGCACCACTGAATAAAATCAGCCAAAACATGTACGGTATCTCAGGTACTTTAAAAAGCTGCTCTCATCTGAAACAGGAAAAGAAAAAAGTCCAAACAAACCCTGACCAAAAATGGCCTCAAAAGGTGACCGGAATTGATACAATGTCCCTTCCAGTCATGCAGAATGGAAGATGCAACAGTGTTTTGTGGTCCACCAAAACTGGAGCAGCTGAAATTTGGGTGGTGTGGCCTTTTAGGCTCCAGGGTGTGCCTACCCCTGGTATAAGCAATAGAGCTAAGAGGTATACCACATTATGCCCTATCCTGGAATTATTTTGCCATATAGATAACAAATATATGGCTGTTTCGCCCCACACACCTTCTCCCTTAGTGCTCCTGCAACTCATTAAGTTGGCGTTATTGTGCAATTTGGCGCACCACATTTACAGCCACATACACTTCTCAGCAGGCATACTCCACCCCTTATCTGTTGTCGTCACATCCTCTCCTGCGTTTACGCATGCGCAACCTTCCGGCCAACACTTCAGGCAATATCACAAGCCTAAGCCAGGAAGCCCTATGTTTCTCATTGCACATGCACCAAAATGTGGCCAAAATGTTGGCATAGATGTAGATATTCTTACTGCGGTATTATTCAAGCCTACGTATATTCCACCTTCGCTCACTTACGGCCTCAAGCCAAGCACGTAGTAATTTTGTTTAACCTTCCCTTTTTTGATTATTGCCATGCTGCTCCGTAACTTCCTTTTTTTAAAAAAAATTGATTTGTTTAATACAGGGCACGTTTCTAGGATGGAGGACCATCGCCTCCCAATAATACTACTCTACGGTGAACTCGCCACGGGTCAGCGTAAGAGGGGCGCTCCAAAAAAGCGATACAAAGACTCCCTGAAACAACATCTCAGGCTTGGCCAAATTGATCACCAACAGTGGTCCGCCCTGGCCTCACATCGGGAGGCATGGAGACGCACTATCCACAATGCTGCAGCCTTATTTGAGAACTCACGACGAACAAGTCTTGAAGAGAAACGACAACGCAGAAAGAATCACAACCCAAAAACATCACCCAAGGAGACCTTCTGCTGTGCTTTTTGCAACCGGACTTGTTTATCTTGGATTGGCCTTTTTAGTCATCAGCGCGCTTGCAGAAAGCGCGGGATGAGTCCTTCCTGAATCTTCGTTTGCGAAGAAAAGCCAGAGAGAGAATGTACATCCTGTTCCAGTCTGTATTAAGTCCTGGAGTTGCAATGATTTTTCCTGTTCCCATGGGTTGTGATTCTGCGCTGTTGGGTCGGAACACCCACTCAAAATCACGTGAATGCGTTGGAATGGAACAGTAACACATTTTCACACTGCACCACCTATGGCGGGCATATCATCGCACAACAGAGGTTCATTGACGGGGAGAAGCCGTCAATGAGTTTTTGCGTGATAGCAGCCAAACTGAAACAGAGGGTACACTGATTAGCAACGGTGTCATGCGGGTTGCTGAAATCACAAGCAAAATGAAAGCACAATAATCACGGGGGAAAACCCTTGTGTGGTGTATGCCTAAGTTTCACAGTGTGGAGGCACCATGACTTTTTAATTATCAGGAATGATGATGTCATCTTGCACCCACTTGCTTCCTCTAAGCATAGCTATAAAACCTTCACAGGGTGATTTGTTATATGTGTGTTTGTTTTTCTCGCAACAACAAACTGTTGTGAGCTATTTGTATTGTAAAGGAAAGCATTTAGTAGTGGCTTAATATTGAACAGACAACTAGGGATATTAACTTGATAAAACACTGGTATAAAATGAAATGAAATGAAAACTGCTGCTTTGAGATAATGTTGGGTGTTTCTTGGTGCTGGGAAAAGAGACTCATGGAAAATCTCAGGGTGATGATTTTATGCTGTTTAGGGAACATATTGTATCTATGGAACAATCCCAGGCCTCTCCAGCAAAATCCAACATGCTAAAAACCCTAGAGAATTTTTAAACAGAGATTAGATGGCCACTTCTCAGGCATGCTTTAGTAGAGGATTTCTGAATGGTGTGAGGTTGAACTAGCTGGCTCTTGTAGTCCCTTCCAACTCTATGATTCTATCATTTTGAGCACCACATTGTCCTTTGCCAGTTCCACATTCTATTACTGTCTGCTACTCTTTAACAGGCAAGTAGTGTACACATACACTCCACTCCACACACAGTCATATCTCGATGGGAGTCTGCAGGGCTGCCTACATTTTTGTATGCTTCTTGGAGTCATGGCTTTGGGTATTGTCTTGTTGAGCTGAGGTGTCAGTTGTCTCAAAATTTAACATTACACCATTTAGTACAAGACAATGTCCAGAATTGCACCTCTGGAGACCAGGGTTTGAATCCCTAACCCACTGGGTGATCATTTGCAAGTCACATTCTCTCAGCCTCATAGGAAGGCAAGGACAAACCCCCTCTGCACAATGGCCAAGAAAACCCTATGATAGGTTTGCCTTAAGTTGAAAATGTCTTGAAGGCACACAACAACACAAGATTTAATGGGCTAGAGTCCTAGCTTCATTTCATAAGCAGTATTCTAGTCTTATTTAAAAGCATCAAATAACATTTGCCACTGTGTTTCAACAACAACAAGAACAACAAAACCCTTTTTCTCTTAGTGGGTTGGAAGAAAGGCACTTCCAGATATTGTGTTTCTAAGATCTTGATGAACTGAAAAAGAATCCAACAGCAATATAATTATTGATAATGACAAATACTGTTGAATTAGTGACAACAGAATCAAGTATCAGCGGTAACCATGAATAACAAAGACACATATTTTTCAGCATCATGTATGGATGTAGTTTGTATATGTCTTTCTCCCCATATATACTCTATCTCACCTGCAGCTTTAAGTTGCAGATGAGATAGAGGGTTTATGAGGAGAAGGATATATATGAAAAGCCGAAACACAAACCAAATAAGAAAAAATATACATAAAGTACATTTGAGAGGCCTGATTCCAGGTAATTTACATTTTTACATTTTTCCTGACTCACTTGAAAGGGTGTTCAGGATTTAACTGCAGTTTAAACATGTCTCCTGAATATGCACTTCAACTATCATTCTGGTATATGTGAAGAAAGAAATATGGAATTGTGAAATTTTCTAAAATAGTTACTGCTGTTTTAGGACTTTTTCATACAGGACTTACCACGCAAGAAGACTCCAGAATAGTTACAACGCTGTCGCACAGCAGGGAGTCCGTTTCGGACGACGACATCCCTCTCTTGGCATTGTCCGTGTTACTTCCGTGCAGCCCCGCTATATTTTACTCACGGAAGTTGTCCATGAGTAAAATATGGCACGGCTGCCTCCAATCATACACGGAAGTGACACGGATGATGCCAAGAGGGGGACGGCATCGTTCAAAACTGCCCCCCTGCTGTGGAACAGCCGCGTACCTCTCCATATCCCTCAGGACGACTTTTTTGCATCTGAACAAGTCCCTAGTTGACTCTTGTAGCCTACTCTTCCTTTTAGTTTGCAATGTAAACTAGTGTCAGAAGAGGGCAGACTCACTCTGCCTTTGTCATTTGTCCTCTGGCTTTTCTTTGCAAACGAAGATTCAGGAAGGACTCATCCCGCGCTTTCTGCAAGCGCGCTGATGACTAAAAAGGCCAATCCGAGATAAACAAGTGTGCTTTCCTGTTGCAGAAAGCACAGCAGAAGGTCTCCTTGAGTGATATTTTTGGGTTGTGATTCTTTCTGCGTTGTCGTTTCTCTTCAAGACTTGTTCGGCATGAGTTCTCAAATAAGGCTGCAGCATTGTGGACTGTGCGTCTCCATGCCTCCTGATGTGAGGTCAGGGTGGACCACTGTTGGTGATCAATTTTGCCGAGCCTGAGATGTTGTTTCAGGGAGTCTTTGTATCGCTTTTTTGGAGCACCCCTCTTATGCTGACCCATGGCGAATTCACCATAGAGTACTATTTTTGGGAGGCGATGCTCCTCCATCCTGGAAATGTGCCCTGCCCAGCGCAGCTGTGTTCAAATATCATGGCCTCAATGCTGGTGATCCCTGCTTGCTCAAGGACAGCAACATTCGTCACATAGTCAGTCCAGTGTATATTTAGGATTGTGCGTAGACAGCGCTGATGAAAGCGTTCGAGGAGTCGTAGGTGGTGGCGATAGGTGACCCATGTTTCAGATCCATAAAGGAGGATAGACAGTACAATGACTATACACACTGATTTTTGTTCTTTGCCTCAGGTGTTTATTGCTCCAGACTCTTTTGTAAAGTCTTCCAAATGCATTATATGCCTTTGCTAATCTGTGATCAATCTCTTTGTCAATCTTGGCATCTGAAGAGATGATGCTTCCCAGGTAGGTGAACTGCTGAACAGACTTGAGCACAGATTTGCCGATGGCAATGTGGGGATGGTGGTGTTGGTCCTGTGGTGCAGGCTGGTAAATAACTTCTGTTTTCTTAAGGTTGACTTCCAGCCCAAACAGCTCTGAAGATGTTGCAAAGCAGGATGTTAGGCGCAGCAGAGCTGTTTCTGTGTGGGCAACAAGGGCAGCATCATCAGCAAAGAGCAGCTCACGGACTAGATAGTTTAGAGTCTTAGTGTGAGCCCTCAGACGGCTTAAGTTAAACAAGCTACCATCAGTACAGTAGCGTATATAGATGCCGTCGTCTTCTTCAAGCTCTGCCATAGCCCTTTGGAGCATCATGCTAAAGAAGATTGTAAATAAAGTTGGTGCAAGAACACAACCTTGCTTCACTCCATTAGTTATTAGAAAGGGCTCTGAAAGAGCATCGCCATATCTGACTTGACCACGCTGGCCCTCGTGTAGCAAGATAATCATTTTAAGGAATTTGGGGGGACATCCTAGTCTTTCCAGGATCTGCCACAGACCTTTTCTACTCACAGTGTTGAAGGCTTTGGTGAGGTCGACAAATGTTACATAGAGACCCTTGTTCTGCTCCCTACATTTTTCTTGCAGTTGTCTAAGGGCAAATACCATGTCTGTAGTACTCCTATTGGCTCTAAAGCCATATTGGCTTTCAGGAGAAGTTCTTCTGCAATAGCAGGAACTAATCTGTTTAGGAGCATCCTTGCAAGGATTTTTCCAGCAATAGAGAGCAGTCTTATGCCTCAATACTTTGAGCAATTGAATTTTGCTCCTTTTTTCTTGTACAGGGTGATGATGACTGCATATTGGAGGTCTGCTGGCAGTTCCCCTTTTCCCCAGCAATTCACAAGGGATTCGTGGAATTTATTGTGGAGTGCATGACCTCTGTGTTTCCAAACTTCAGGTGGGATTCCATAAATCTCAGCTGCCTTGCCATTTTTCATCTGCTATATGGCCTTAAGGGTCTCTTCCAAAGTGGGAGCTATGTCCAATTCATTTTTCATTGGTTTTTGTATCATATGCTAGATAGCTGAGCCTTGGAATACTTGGTTGGCGCTAAAGAGACTTTGAAAATGTTCAGCCCATCGATTCAAGATGGAGGCTTTATCAGTAATTAATGTTTGACCATCTGTACTGTATAAGGAGCTTTGGACCTGATAAGTAGGTCCAAACACTGCTTTAAGAGCTTCATAAAATCCTCTATGATCGCCCAGCGTTGTGTCTTTTCTGCTATATTGATCCACCACTTGTTCTGCATGTCTCGGTGTTTTTGTTGAAGTTTACTACATGTGAGGTGGAAAGCTGCTTTTCTTACATGGCAGGTTGGCTGGGAGAGGTATGCCTGGTGAGCAGTTCTCTTCTTTGCTAACAGTTCCTGGATCTCTTGGTTGTTTTCATCAAACCAGTCTTGATTTTTCTTGTGGGAGAACCCGAGGGATTCTTCCGCAGACTGGAGGATACTGTTTTTGATACGTTGCCAAAGCACTGTAGGAGAAGGATCTGTAGGATGGTCTTCAAGTTTTGTTTGTACATTTGCCTGGAAGTTGTCTCTCATGGTAGCTTGTTGAAGATTGTTGACTTGGAGTCTCTTCTTTAAGATGCCACCCCTCTTAGGTTTGAACTTATGATGAAGATTTAGTTTACATCTGACGAGGTGATGATCTGTTTGGCATTCTGCACTGGGCATCACTCGGGTATGACGGACATCACGAATGTCTCTCTGACGGACTAGAACAAAGTCAATGAGGTGCCAATGTTTGGATCAGGGATGCATCCAGGTTGTCTTCAAGCTATCTTTCTGCTGAAAGATTGTGTTTGTAATAGTCAGCTGTTGTTCTGCACAGAACTCTAGCAGGAGGCATCCGTTATCATTGCAATTTCCAACACCATGCTTGCCTAAGACACCTTTCCAGGCTTTGGAGTTCTTTCCTACTCTGGCATTGAAGTCACCAAGGATAATAATTTTATCTTCTACAGGGAGTTTTTGGATGAGTTGGCGTAGGTCTGTGTAAAATTTGTCTTTCTCTACAGGGTCGGCTTGCATAGTTGGGGCATATATACTAAAGAGAACAACATGTGGGAGGCGTAAGGAAATTATGCGATCAGAGTGTCCTGTTGGCAAGTTTTCGAGTTTGGAGGCAATGAACCAGTTTTTAATCATAAAGCGTACTCCTGAAAGATGTTTTTCGATTTTGGGTTTGCCAGACCAGTAAAGTGTGTAGCCGGCGCCGTATTCTTTAAGGCTGCCTTCCTCATGGAAGCGAACTTCACTAAGAGCAGCGATGTCAATGTTAAGTCGTGATAGCTCATGGGCTATTAGGGTAGAATGACGCTCAGGCTGTCCACTATCTTCAGAGTCTCGCATGGTTCTGATGTTCCAGCATGCAAGTGTCAGTTTATTTACACCTTTGGAGGCCGGTGTGTGCCTTTGTTTCTTTGCCTTGGTTTGACCACATCAGAAGTTGCTCTTTGGCTGCGGCCAGCCAACCAGGTAGTTGGGGATGAGCTTTCGTTAGGCCACCTTTTCTAGGCCCCTCTCCATTTGGAGCAAGCAGTGCTCTCCTTAAAAAAGGCTGCTTGGTCATTCAGGATGCTGCCAAACAAGACTGTCATCTCCTGGGTCAGCCTCAAGCGACCAATGTCCTGAACCGCCTGCATGCAGGGTTGGGTCTGCCTCTTCCAGTGCATCTTTACACCTGCCGTTTCGTCCCTTGCCTATCGCTATAGGGCTTTTTTTGGAACTGGACTTGTCCTTCGAGCCTGTGTAATGGATTTTTCTGGTGGAGCGCAGTGTGCACAGAACTGGCCTCACCCTTTAAACCAAAGGTTCATCTGCTGTGGCCTTGCAAGCATGGACGTAGCAGTGGGGTCCTCGGGCCATAGGTTTGATTAGAGTTTCCTTCTCTTAGATGGTTGACCTTACAGGGCTGGACGAGCACCATCTGCCCGAGTTTGGGATTACAGTTTTCCTTCTCCTAGGATGGTTGCCACAAGGCTAGAGAGCCCATCCTGCCCTTTGACGCTCTTTGTCAGACCCTTCAGTTTTGACCTGTCTGGCATGGGAGACCCTACCGATGGCTTTATGCCACTGCCAGCATAGCTCAAAACATCATTAGGGTACGCAAGCCTCTCTCCCATGACAAGGGGGCATCAATGGAGAGGATTCTGCCTAAGAGTGGAGATGTTATTTTAGCAACAACTGGATTTTATAGTATTTTTAAATGAAGGAACAACATTTTCTTTATCTTCTTTCCAGTAACCAGAATCCCAGGAACTTGAAATTAACTTAGGGCTTATCTACATGGGCAATATATCCTGTCTTGCCCCTGTCTTAGAGTCCTGCAGTCCTGACAATGCAGGTCTTTTGCCCCGTTCTGTTCCCAGGCAGTCCTCACCACCCCCAGGGCAAATACAGGGCTCAAATGGTGGGAAGATGGGGTAGGGACTGATAAACCATTCTAAAATAGTACCTGGGAAAATCCAGTTCTGCCAGGGAAAAATGGATCGGACTCCACATATCTGCAGGAGCCGATCCCATTAGGCTGGCCTGTCACTGCAGCTGCTAGTCTTCTTGCTCTTCCAAGGAGACAGGAGTCCTGCAACATGTGACCAAGGGTGGTTACATGCAGGGGACCTTGGTCACATGTTGCAGGCCAGCTTCCTTGCTTCCAGGAGGGTGAGGGAGATGGTGGCTGCAGCAGCAAACCAGCATGCCCATCTGGACTTCCTCCCATTTCATGGAGGGAACAGATGAGGAACGGTCTGATCCGTGGCCAGAATATGCCGGTGGGGAGCCAGCATATCCTGGCTCAAATAGGTGAGCCCTCAGTTCCTTTTAGAACCTAATTTTAAATTTTGCAGCCTTATCATACTTTCTTTTTGAATACTTTATGGTTTGAATACTAGCTACTCTCCCACTTGCCATTTTTCTATGTATAACATCTTGCCTAATTAAGAGATCTGGAGAACTCAAGAGCTTGCATATTTTGTGACATTTCAGTTAGACTACTAAAATTATGGAGTTTTCAAAAGTAATCTTTGTCTCTAGTGTTCCTATGAATATTCTGGAAAAATAATATGCTTATAGAGAAATAACATATAAATCAAGTTGACTTAAATTATGTGTTGGTGTTGTATAGGGTGATCACATGCAGCCAGGTCCATGATTCTCAAAGTATCTGGTGTGGTGAATCAAAAATCTTTTTTTTCTAATATGCCAGAAGCCAGTACCACATTTGTGCCATATTACTATCATATTCACAAAGTTTTCTGAAAACTCAATGTAGACTGGCTCATGATCTGGTAACTGTCTCATACTACCCTCCAACTATCCTGATTTGGCAGGGATAGTCCCAATTATGGGAGCCCTGGTGGTGCAGTGGTTGAATGTCAGTACTTCAAACCACAATGTTGCAAGTTCAATCCAAAGGGCTTCAAGGTTCACTCAGCTTTCCATCCTTTCCTAGGTCAGTAAAATGAGTACCCGGCTTGTGAGGGCAATTAGTTAACACACATTAGGAGAGTGCCTAGTGCACAATAAAAGTGGTGTAGATGTTTATATTGTATTGCTTAACAATTTGTAAGCTGCTCTGAGAGCCTTTGTGGTAGAAATACCTAAAAATAAAATTAATAAAAATAAAATTATTAATCTTTGTCCCATTTTATCAGCTGCATTTGAAATGTCCTAGTTTCTCCCTCCTCCTTCCTTTGCACTCAGCTTACTTGCAGTTGGTACACCCTGAGTTCAAAATACAAAAGTAGCTTGCTCTCAGTTAACTAACTGGAGGAGAAGAAAGGAGGGGACAGTGTTTTGGCCTTCCCAGTAGACTCAGGAAAAAGCAAATGCTGTAGCCTTTCCTAGTTGGTGAGTTGTTCCTCATCAATAACTTTTGTTATCTTGACCACATTTGATGGTATTTTCATCTCTGAAATGTTGGAAGCCATACTGTATGTGAACAACCACTTTGAGTTATTATGGCAGATTGCTACATCAATGTATCCAATTATAAATGATACAAAATTGGGAACTATTGCAAATACTTAAGGGAAGCATAGTGAACAGCTAAAAGCAAAAATGTGGTAGCTACCCCTGAATTTCATCCAAGCGCAAAAGATAAGACAGGGGTTTTCTGGAGCCCTAGAAGTGGTAGGACTTTAATTTTAACAAAAGATTGTTGTTATGCAAATAACATGTCAGCAATTATAATTGCAAGTCTTAAATATACCAGAATTAATGATAACTTAATATAGCAACACTCCTATAAATCCCCTTGACTGAATTTTGGTCAGGACTAGTAATTAGAATTAGTCCTTTATTGGCTTCTTAAATTTATTTACTTGTGCTTGAACTGGAAAACATTAGTAAGATGGCTCTATCAAATGTGAAATCATTTAGGACATGGGTGGGAATTGTGTAGCCCTCCAGATATTGTTGGTCTATAACTCCCAGAAGCCCTAGCTAGTATAACCACTGATGAGGAATGCTGGTAGTTACAGTGCAATATCATCTTGAGGGCTGCTTGATTCCCATCCTGATTTAGGAGACATCTGGATAGTTTAGCCTAATTTGATGCATATTACGTAAGTGTCTCACAAGGACACTTTGTGAACTGTAATCAAAGTTTAATTACAGAGCTTTTGACAGTAAAATGGTACAGTGGTGCAACCTGCACGTTTTGCTCTAGGCTGTCAGATGGAAGAGAGAGACAACAGTAAGAGGGATTGAATAACTAAGTACAGTTCTCCCTTCATATTCGCTGGGGTTTGGTTCCAGGACCCCCTGTGGATACCAAAATCCGTGAATACTCAAGTCCCACTATATGCAATGGCATAGCAAAATGGTGTCCTTTATATAAGATGGCGAAATCAAGGTTTGCTTTTTGGATTATTATTTTTTAAAGAATATTTTCAAGCTGTGAATGCTTAAATCTGTGGATACCAAATCCATGGATACAGAGGGAGAACTGATTTGGAATGTTATAAGACTGTTAGTATGTGCTTTGCTCTCTCAGAGCCTTACCAGACTCCAAAGAAAAGTGGCCAAGCAGCAGGAACAGTCTGTCTTTCCTGCAGCCTTACCACATATTGTTGCCGTTATTCTGGCATTCTTTTATTCCAGTCCTGTGGGGGACTGAGGTAAAACTGTGGGTTTTTGCAAACAGATTTTTCTGGCTAGCAAAAAGACGTGGTTTTATCTCAGTCCTCCACAGAACCAGAATGAAAGAATGCCAATGTCATGTGATAAGGCAGCAGGAAAGATGGAATGTTCCTGCTGCTTTGCCGCTTTTCTTCAGAGTGCGGTAAGGCTCTTACTCTGGCGAGGGGGGAGAAGGTGTGCAATATTTTTGCCCCTAGTTTCCTCAGGCAATTTAATCTTGTTTTTGCTCATGACTTTTCCCAACAGGCTTGAAGTATGTATGGAAAAGGAATCTTTTGATGTTTACAAAAGTAAATGCATTGATTTTAAGTATGATGCAGCCAATATTTATTTTATTAAACTGGAAATTTAAGGGATAAGCAACAAAACACTGGTAGAGTATTATTATAATTCACTTTCTTAAAAGTAGAGAAATTTAAGTCACCTTTCATGAAGCAGATTTCAGATTCTGGAACCTTCTTCATCATCCGGCCCATGAAGAATTGACTTCCAAAATCCTCAGAACGAATATAGGCACCATATTTTAGTAATCCAACCTCAAAGGGTGTGAACTCCATCCATTCTTCAAAAGAAAAATACAAAAGACTTCAAATTGAAGTCTGGTTTTGTGAAATCTAGTTTTGTGATAGTTTAGCTCTGAGTCTACTTTCTTTATTATAGCAAATACACATATTTATACTAACTATTTATTATTTGTTACTTACTTGTCTGAGCCAAGTCCTCACAAAACAATGCACACAAAATGAAAGGAACAAAGAAACACAGGCAGAAGATCTAAGTACAAGGTAAACACAATTAAATATGGCTTTAGATTATGCAATTCAATTGAGGGAATGCAGTAGTAAAAACAAAATTTTGAAAGGCCTTCTGCAGTGCCAGCACTGTGAATATTAACTGAAAGAGAATCCTACAACTGCAGGGCCACCACTGAGAATATCAGAACTCATGTGGTCACTAACTTGATATTACATGTAGAAATACAAAAAGAGCCTCCAACACAGATCATAGTTAGCTCACAAACAACTGGGAGTCAGGGCAACTGTTCCAAAAGTGGTGCTAGTGTTGAGACTTTCTGCCTCACCCCCCCCCCCCAGATTTATGGGGTGATCCCACCAGAATCTGGGCTGGAGCCATGGCTACAGGTAGAAGTGTCTTCAGACAGAAGTGGAAGCCTCTGTGGATGACCCCTGATCAATAAAAATGAAGGACAACTTCAGATCGAGGAAGAAGGAAGTACTGTATTTTCCCCCTTCTCTATCCCCTTTTCAGTAGAGTAGGGGCATATGAGGCAAGAGTAGCAAAGCTCTGAGGGTCAAGGTATAGTCTCAGCTCACATTCCAAAGGTCTTCAGTCCAATGAATGGATTGTAGCTTTCCCTGTCCCTATCTGGATCAAAGACCTTCTGTGCTAGAACCAAAAAAGTAGGCAATCTCCCCTAGTTCATCTAGATGAGTGGTAGGAGCATAATACTAATCAGAGGCTGCATTCAGACTACCCACCAGCCCTGCATCCTAAAGGTCTTGAATCTATCAAAGAGATGGGATTCTTACTAAGTTCTTTTGGCATTGGGTGTGGAACAGGCTCTAAATCACATCTTAGAAGAATCCCTCCTGTTCAATGAAGTGCCATCAGGTGAATATATTTTCCCTATTTCATTTTCTTGCTTAACATTCAAATAATTTGGCCTTACTGCTTCTCTTACAATTGACCTCATGATGGGGAAGGAAATGTATCTCATTAATTCCCTTATAATGCCCATGCTGGCCGTAGTATAAACCATTGGCCATAGCAGGAAGGAAGATACTTTTTCCTTCTAGGATTTACCATAGCAAGAAAAGGCAAAAATTACTGGATTAGCTCTGAATCCCATGTGCATGTTATTATTATTATTTTGATTCTTAACATGTATTAGATGACTTTTTAAAAATGAAACATTCCACTGGTGTACACTTCTGTATCCCTCCTGCCCTGGGAAGCCAGCTTCCAAATTTCCATGTCCATTTATTGTCTGGAGCTGAGAAAGTTGGAAATGACCCAAACAGAAGAGAGGTGATGTTGCCTTCCTCCATCTTTGAGAGAGTGACATCATGCTTCCCTCCTCCCAGTTACAGGACCACAACTGGGCTACCTGGTCACCTCCTGACCTTCCTCCTATCATCCATCTGCCAGTCAATGGTGGTGGCAGAGCATTCCAGGTGCTTGGGAGATGCTTAGGGAGGAGAAAGTGTTAGACATTGCACAATGAGGTAGCAAATACTTCCTTCCATTACATCCAGAAAAGGACATACACATGCATAACCCATGTAACATGCTTATGTCACCAAGAGGATTTTAGCGAAAGTATCTTAGAAGAATTCATACATGAGAAAGTGTCCATTGTAGGCAGCATGTCAACTTGCAACAGAAAATATTTCCATTTTCAAGCCAAGTGCAATGTGGATAATATTACCTTTAAATTCTGGAAGACTGTACTTGTCTCTGGTATTGAGAACCATGTAAATAGGCAGAGGGTTCTGGCCATGGCTCAGGGCACTCTTTTGCCCAGAAAGTGTGCTGATTTTCTGTTTTTAAAAAAATGGGTTAGCCAACACCAGTTTATTAAAACAACAGAGATGTAATCCTATGGATCATGAAGGAAGGGATGGTAAAAAGAAAGGGCTTAGGTCCTCTCTAAGTGGTGAAAGTAATCCTCATAGAAATTGCATGGGAGGTGATCTGTCTAAATGGACGTTTGCATCCATGCATCTCATTCAGAAAGGGGGCAGGCAAATCCACCATAAAGTCCAAAGGGAAGCCTTCAGAGCTTTTCCTGGAGTTTTAAAAAAGCTCCATAGGTGATGTGAATATCCGATCATTTGGACAGTTGTATATTCATTGCTGTGCTGAGGCAGCACAAGCTGATTGGCCGGACAAACATGGGGAAGGGCTTGCTAATGGGGAAAGTGCCCACAGCCACCATTTTTTCCCCGTTCAACCCTCCGTGCCACTGTCTCTGCTGCTGGGACCAGGAAGGGAGAAGAGGATGAAATAGCTGTCCTCTCTTACCCAGTTCTACCGCTGTGCCACTTTCACTGCTGCCAGGACTGGGATGGGAGAGGAGGATGAGATAGCCCCCCTCCATTACCTCATTCCTTCCCCCATGCCACTGTTGCCACTGCTGGGACCGGGAAGGGAGAAAACGATGAGATAACCCTCCTCCCTTATTCAATTATCCCCCCGTGCCGCTGTCGTTTTCATCCCTGGGGACCAAGTTAGGGAAGAAGGCTCTCCCCCCACCCCCAGTGATTGCTAAGGCAATAAAATGGGATGTGTGTCTTTTTTCACTCATGGCCACCATCTTGTGGTTAGAGGGCATTCGAAGTTGGTGGGAGCTGTAAAACCTTAAGACAAGTCACAGCTGCTGCAACTTGTCTTTACTGCGGTGCACTTTGGGGGTTTTGGGGGCTCGTGTAGATCAGCCCTTAGTTTCTAACTTTAATTTCAGCCAGATCCACAAATATCTGACCCACCTATGGAGTCAACTGTCTATCAGAGATTCAAATTTTCTGCCACCAAATAGGAGTGCTTATATAATTAAATGTTGTTGAAGAAAGCAACAGCCTTGGACCCCATTTTTTTACAGTCCACCTCTCTCAGCCATTTGCTTCATTCGTTCAATACAATGAACCAACAACATATCTTAATTAGGTTTTAACTTAAGGCTCATCTACACGGGCCAGAACCTGCTAACATATTCTGGCCACAGATCTGGCCCATTGCTCCCACATTACCTGCACAAAATGAGATGGAATCCAGACTGACACACCAGCCAATCTCTGCAGTTACTGCTATCCATGTCATACTCTCCATAGCCAGGAAGCCAGCCTGCAGCACATGAGAAAGGCCCCCTGCATGTGGCCAGCCTTGGTCACCGGCTGTGGGACTCTTTCCTGGCTTTGGAAAAGTGAGGCGGATGGCAGTTGCAGTGATGATCTGGTGTGGCAGTCTAGGCGCCTGTGGTCATGTGGGGCCAAATCCATTTTTTTTTTTAACTAAAGCATTTTTCCCCTGGGTATTTTTTTTAAATGGTTTAATGTGCTTTACCTCATCTAGGTGCCATCCTTGCCACAGCGGTTGTTATGATTGCTTGGGGACAAAACAGGGCAAAAGCCCTGCATCGTTTGGACTTCAGGGCTCCAAGACAGGAACAAGAAGGGGCAAATTGTCCATTTAGACAAGCCCATGGTTGTATTTTCCTACATATTTCTTTTTCATCCCCCTCCACTCCACTCCACTTGTGCTCCCTATAAAAATACTGTTGAAGATGGTGACAGTTCAAAGAAGAAAAGTACCCCTGTGCCACCCACAAATTACAAAGGACACTTTGGTTAACCACATTCAACCAGTTCTGGCTGATACACTGCCCCCCTCCACTGGCCTGGCTGGGACCATAGGCCACTTATAGTACTATAATCCTACTTTAGCCACTATGACAACATCCTACAGAATACTGGAGTTTGTACCACAGGCACCAGAGCTCTCTGCCTGAAAATTCTAAATACCTTTCCCTAAACTAAGGTAAGTCCATTGAACAGTGACTTTTACTCTTTTTTTCTTTTATTTTACTGTTGTAAAGACGAAATGACACCTGTGCCCACCACAGGAAGCTTGTTTAAAAAAAATGTAGGTGGCAGGAGATATAAAAACCATGAGTAAACCATTTGCGACAGCCAGCTGGGCTGGGGATCATGCAGAGTTTAGGGGGGTCTTTTAAGTCATGTAGGCTGTTTTCTTGTGAACACCTGCCTGTTTGTATTTGTATGTATTATTTCCCCCTCGTATAGACAGGACCTAAAAATCTAGGATTCCATAGGTTGTTACCATGGCAATTAAATTGGAATCATAAAATTATAATTGTACAGTGTGAAGAGGTCCAGCTGTCATCTGATTTCAACAGCTATTTCACTTGTGGATTGTGGAAATTTATATATATATATATATATATATATATATATATATACAGTTGTCCCTCCACATTCACGGATTTGGCATTCACGGTTTTAAGTATTTACGGTTTGAAAATATTCTTAAAAAAATAATAATCCAAATAGCAAACCTTGATTTTGCCATCTTATATAAGGGACACCATTTTGCTATGCCATTGCATATAATGGGACTTGAGTATTCGCGGATTTGGGTATTCACGGAGGGTCTTGGAACCAAACCCCAGCGAATGTGAAGGAACAACTGTATATATATATGTATATTTTTATATGCCACCTTTCTCCCAGAAAGGATCAAAATCATTATGAAACCTGTATAAAAGAGTCACCAACTGAATTTGCTTTTCCCACCATTTCCTTTCCAGATGTTCTTTTAAAAATCTGTATCATGTATGCCATTATTTTAAATTACAAACTGTTTTCATTACTGTATAACAAAGGTGGTACATAAATAAATGAATTACATTTATGTTCATAGTATGGAGGAAATATTTCTGTGTACTTCAGAAAGTAGAGATATGTCTTACCCCACTGCCTAACGCTTTGTCAATAAGTAGTCCCCAGAGGTCTGTAATACAGGTTTTGTAGCCTTGCCTTTGCCGCCGCTCCAAAGCATCACTGTATTCCTTTAGGTTTTTTAAAGAAAAGAGGTCCACCTTGGTTTTGGTCATATTCTTGCGAGCCTCTGCAATTGCTCCTGAGAGGTCTTGTTGTGACCAGTTAGCATGTTGGTAGAGATTTGATAGGGTCCTAAGGGGAAAAATTATTTAAAACCAAGACATGTTGAATGTTATCACTATTGTGTAAAAGTCAACAATTTAGCTTATGAAAGGTAAATTGCAACAGCCAGGATTGTTATTCACTATCTTTCAGAGTAACATAATGAAGCTTCTCTCTCTTAGAGCTCATCTACATAGGCCAGAATACACCGGTTCCCTGCCAGCATATTCTGGCCATGAATCTGGCCCATTCCTCCCTCATTACCTGGATGAAACAAGATGGAATTTAGACCACCAAGCCAGCCCATCTCTGCAGCCACCACTGCTGCTGTCTGTGTCACTATCTCTGAAGCCACGTGCTGCGGGACTCATTCCTGGCTTTGGAAATAGTGACTCAGACGGCAGCTGCAGCGATGGGCAGGCAGGCCAGCATGGGCTCCTGTGCTCATATGTGGCCTGATCCATTTTTTCTCAGCTGAGATTTTTTTCCCCCAGGTACTTTGCTAAAAAGTTTTATTGGGCTTTATCCCATCTGACCCTGTTGGTGCTCTTGGACCTCTCAGCGGCCTTTGATACAATAGATCATTCCATCCTCTTGTATCACCTGGGAGGGTTAGGAATTAGAGGCACTGCCTTGCAGTGGTTCCGTTCCTTCCTCTCGGGCAGATCCCAGAGGGTGAGGCTCGGGGACAGCTGTTCTACTAGAATAGAGCTTAATTGTGGCATCCCTCAGAGCTTAATTGTGGCATCCCTCAGTAGCATTTTGTCCCCGATGCTATTTAACATCTATATGAAGCCGCTGGGAGAGATCATTCGCAGGCATGGAGCTGACACCCAGATACCCAGATATATTTCTCCATGTCTCAGTCGTCAGCTTTGACTTCAGATGGCATCTCTCCTCTCAATGATTGTCTAAAAGCAGTAATGGACTGGATGAGGAAAAACAAACTGAGACTGAATCCAGACAGAACTGAGGTACTAACAGTTACGGGCCCAAAACCAGGTCTGGGAATACAACTTCCAATCCTGGATGGAACCACACTCTCCTCCAAGGACTGTGTTCGCAGTCTGGGGGTGCTCCTGGACCTGTCGCTCCTGATGTCTAATTAGATAAATGCAACGGTCAGGAGTGCCTGTTAATGATTGACGCATGAAATAATGAGACCAGACACAGAAGAATGGGTTGAAATGCAGGCCACTTTATTGTTATCTTACCTATTTATTTGTCTGTTTCCAGAAAAGAGCACATACACCTATGCTAAAATCTCTCCACTGGCTGCCTATTAGTTTCTGGGCACAGTACAAGGTGCTGGTTATGACCTTTAAAGCCCTACATGGCTTGGGGCCAACTTACATCTAGGACCACCTCCTCCTATATGATCCTCCCCGTGTGCTTCGGTCCTCTTGGAGGAATCTGTTACAACCTATGAAAACAAGGCTGTCGGTGACCTCCCAGAGGGCCTTCTCTGCTGCCGCTCCCAGATTATGGAATGGCCTGCCGGACGAGATCCGTCTTATTACCACCTAAGACAGCTTTTAAAAACCTGTCAAGATGGATCTTTTCCGGCAGGCCTTTCATGAATAACTATCCCGGCCCAAAGATTTGGCTGCCTTTTTCCCTTTGAGCTGCCATTGATTTTTTTCTTCTTCTTCTATTTTAGTTATTGTATGTTTTTTAATCTTTTCTAATTCAATATTATTTTAAGGGGTGGGTGGGTTAGGGTATTGATGTAATTATGGAGTTTTATACTGTAAGCCGCCCCGATTGCATTGCAGAGGGGTGGGATAGAAATAAATTTATTATTATTATTATTATTATTATTATTATTATCTTTTCCCCATCTTAGCCCCATCTTTGCCCCAGGGATCATGAGGACTGCCCAGAGGCAAAATGAGGCAAACACCCTGTGTTGTTTGGACTGCAGGGCTTTAAGACAGAGGAAAGATGGGGAAATAGCCCATCTAGACAAGGCCTTAGTCATTACTGCTTGTGTTTTCTCCCAGTCTTGCAATGGGAGGGAGAGGAGGAAGGGCCACATGAATGGCAACCCATGAAACCCTTCTTTGTCAACTGTTGTGCTAATAGCTATGCTCAGAGGATGCAACGACAAGGGAGTGAATGGGTGGGAGGAGAGAAGAAGCAACACATGACTTGCAATAGATGACTTTATTAAACATGGCAAAAACCACATTATAAGGTGGTTATATCGTGTGGGCTTGAATAAGGCGTCCCTTTTTATTGATGACTTAGCCCATCAATAAAAAAGTGTTGCCTTGTCCATGTCAGTGCTACACCCTGGGAACAGCTGAGGATGTGGGCATCTGATAATGTCGCTCTTTCTGTTCTCGTCCTGTTCTTCTGACGTGATTTGGGATGCAGTTTTGTGCTGTGTTTTCCCATGTCTGATAATGTCCAGAGACTCACTATTATGGCCTCAATGCTGGTGATCCCTGCTTGCTCAAGGACAGCAACATTTGTCACATAGTCAGTCCAGTGTATATCTAGGATTGTGCGTATACAGCATTGATGAAAGCATTCAAGGAGTCGTAAGTGGTGGCGATAGGTGACCCATGTTTCAGACCCGTAAAGGAGAATAGACAGTACAATGGCTATATACACACTGATTTTTGTGCTTTGCCTCAGGTATTTATTACTCCAGACTCTTTTGTAAAGTCTTCCAAATGTGCTATATGCCTTTGCTAATCTGTGATAAATCTCTGTCTATCTTGGCATCTGAGGAGATGATGCTTCTCAGGTAAGTGAACTGCTGAATGGACTTAAGAAAATAATTAAAGGGGTGTCACATTGAGGATGGAGCAGGCTTGTTTTCTGCTGCTCCAGAGACTGGAACACGGAGCAATGGATGTAAGCTCCAGGAACAGAGATTCCGCCTCAACATTAGGAGGAACTTTTTGACAGTAAGAGCTGTTCGGCTGTGGAACACACTCCCTCAGAGCGTGGTGGGGTCTCCTTCCTTGGAGGTCTTTAAACAGAGGCTGGATGGCCATCTCTCGGGGATGCTTTGATTGTGATTTCCTGTGTGGCAGGGGGTTGGACTGGATGGCCCTCGTGGTCTCTTCCAACTCTACAATTCTATGATTCTATGATTCTATGATCCACTTGGCTGACCGGTCAAAAATTCCTGATGGAGTTAGATGTTCCTGATCACAACAGAACTGAAACATGCTCTGAGTTACCTGAGTGCCTGCCAGAGATCAGCAGCTGCAAAATAGACTTGGTAAATGCGCCCAGCATAAGGTTGCCTCATTTAGACTGCACCTTTTGGGCTGAAGCTCCTCTTGTAGCAATATCAGCTGGATTTAACTCAGAAGGAACATATTTCTATTGACTTTGTTGAGTGCAAGAAAGAATTTTGTTCACTCTGTTGGCTATGTATATTTTAAATCTCTTTGTAGTGTTTGTGAGGCATCCTAATATGACCATACTGTCAGGATACAATAATATTCTATGGAATTTTGTTTCCACCTCTGTACAAATGGTTTGAAGAAGTTGGGTAGCTAGCAAAGCAGCACACATCTCTAATCTGGGTATTGTCTGTTTGGGTGCTGCCTTTGCTTTAGCCATAATAAATCCTATATGCCTCTTGGTACTACAGCTCGCTCTCCAATACACTACTGTGACAATTGCCTTTTCAGAGGCATCACAAAAAATGTGTAACTCATAAACGGTATTTGGTCCATGCTCTACAGGAACATACTGTCTGGGCACAGTAAGGTGTTCAATGTCTTTGATCTGAGATGCTCAGGCCTTCCATGCTAAGTCCAGGGCTGGGGGCAGATTTTCATCCCAGTCTTTAACTTGGTTTATTACTTCTCTAAAGATGTTTTTGGCCACTATAAGCACTGGTGCTGCAATACCCAAGGGGTCATAAATACTATTAATTGAAGAGAGTACTTTCCTCCTTGTAGTCTGAAGTTCAAGTTTTGTGATTCTGATCGAAAGTCTATCAGTGAAGACATTCCACAAAATGCCAAGGCTACTCTGTGTACGCTTGTCTTCAAAGATTGTTGTGACATCCTTTTCAACAAGCTCTTCTTTAGGAAAAGTCTCCAAAACTTCTCTGCTGTTAGAGACTACTTTATGAAGTTTTACGTTAGCCAAGTTTAGCACAGACTGTACCTCTTTAACGACTCGGCTAGCTTCCTGTATTGAGTCAAAGGAAATCAGTAAGTCATCCACGTAAAAGTTTGAGTTGATTGCTCAATCAGCCTCTGTAGTACACTGCTTTTTATAAGTTTCTGCAGTCCTTTTAAGACAGTAGTTAGCTACCGCTGGGCTGGGGGTATTTCCGAAAACATGTACTCTCTTGAGGAACTCGGTGATATTTTCCAAGGTTTCCGTGTTTTGGAACCACAGGAACTTTAGGAAGTGGTGATGCTCTATGCCAGAAAGGCATAGAACATTTTGTGTATGTCTGCTGTCACCACTATTTTCCTTTCTCTAAACTTCAGAAGTGCTCCTAGTAAGCTGTTACTCAAGTCTGGACCTTTAAGAAGAACATCATTAAGTGAGATGTTTTGTACCTTTGCACTTGAGTCGAAAACTATTCTCACCTTTTCTGACTTTTGTGGGTGAGTTACCTTATGGTATGGCAGGAAACATTGTTCTTGAGGTTCACTGCACGAAGGAATTCTTTCAGCATAGTTGCTTATAAACAGATCTTCAATGAACTGCACAATTTGTTCCTTTAAAGTGGGTGGTTAAGCATTCTATTTCTCAAAGCAAAAAGTCTTTTCTCAGCAAGTTGATGGTTGTTAGGCAAAATTGGTCGATCTTCTCTAAAGGGAAGGGGTGCCATCCAGCTCCCTTCACTATTCTGGACTCTAGATTCATTATGTCTAGGAACTTTCTTTCCTCATGGGAAAAGGCTATGTCCTCATCTCTTGTTGACGTTTCAAAAAAGGCACTGTTGTCTGGGATAACACCAAGGCAACAGACTTTAATGTGGCTTAGGCAACTTTGTAGTTGCGTGGGTCATGAATTCGGAAATTGGCTGTTGCCTGTAAGATTGAACGCTGCTGGAGGGCTTTTGCTATGGACGCATACAGGTCCAATCACTATCCATCCTAGTGGCAATATCTGTGCTATTGGCGCACCTGGAGGTCCATTTACCTGCTTCAAGGCCTGGAACAGCTCTGGGCAATCTGAGCCTATCAGGAGGGAAATTTCGGTATCTTTGTCTAATGCAGGAATTTCTTTTCCTATAAGCCTTCAGGTGTGCGTGGCTTTCAGTTACAGCCTTGGTTGCTATTTGGTTCTTGCTTCTTGGGATAGAAGGACACTCTATTAATGGAGGAAGTTTAATGGACCTTTTGCCATCACACGGCGAAATCATGAACTCAGTTGCCACTCTACCCTGCATTTGTTGTTGTCCAGCGCAGGTGAATATGGTGTATTCAAGCCTCTTGGCTTTGACTACAATTGAAGAACTTTGGTGTGGCCAAGGATGCATCACTCCGTGAATCTAGAGCAATATAAAGTCTTTTTCTAAAGTGAGGTTTGTTCTCTTAGAAAACTTCAGCTAGACAAATCAGATGGCATATCCTAGTCTGTGTTGAGTCCTGGCATAGCTTTGTGCATGCCACAACTGACTCTGCTTCTGAAGTATGTTTAACTGCCTTTTCTGCAGTCTCTCTTTTAGGACTCTCTGCTTTCTTCTTGAGTTTAGGTGACACTGAAGGTGAATTAAAACGGTGGATTGATGAACAGTGCTGTGGGCTACCACATTCTGCACATTTCACCTTTGCTTTGCAGTTTTTAGCAAAGTGACTTCTTGAACCGCAGCATCGGAAGCAAACCTTTGCTTTAGCTGCTATTTCCAGCCTTTCATCATAAGGCCTTTTTGAGAACTCTTTACAATCTGCAAGGCTATGTGGTTTATTATGAATGGGACATGGAATTTCTTTAGTCTCTGGCTTCTTATCTGACTTAAACTGAGTGACCTCAGTAGATTTAACTACAACCGTGCTCTTCCCCATCTCTTTAATAGGTTTTTTGTCCTCCTTTACAGTCTTCCCTGGATGCATACTCTGGTAAAGGGTTGGGAACCCAGTCTGTGGGTCATTTCTTTCCTTTGCAGCTCTTGTCACAAAGGTCACAAGGTAACTAAAGGATGGGTAGTGTTGCATGTTGAGTTACTTATAAGAAAACACCTCTCTTCCCCACATCTCCTGGAGCTCAAAGGGTAGTTTTTGGAGCACCTGCCTCTGTGTGATGTACTGATCTAAACAGGCTAGACCAGGTAACTCTGGATTACATTTTACAGACTGAAGTTCAACTAAAAGATCACTTAAGTCCCAAATTTGATGGTAGTCCTTTGACTTGAGGATTGGGAACTTATAAAGCCGATTTGATAAGGATGCTTCTATTTCTGATGCATCCTTGATGCACCATATCACTCCTCTAATCTGTTCCACACTGTCTGCAACACCTTATCCGAGTCTGACATGTAGGCTGCGTAGACTCTCTGGACCTGAAGGGACGAGTTGGGGCCCAACCATGCCATGAGTAAGGTGAGCTCCTCATCTGCTTGCAGCTTCAAGTCTCTAATGGCTCTCTGAAAAGTTACCTTCCATAAGATAAAGTCTTCAGGAAAGTCTGAGAATATCTGGACTCCCTTGTCTCTAAGGTCCTTCCTGGGAGTTTTAAACATAAGTGGTGAACAAGACTCCATGAAGGTGGGAATCGTCTCTGCAGGCTGGAAGAAGTGTGGACTCTTTTTAGTCTGCAAATCAGCTTGACTGGCAGGCAAGTCCATAGTTCTCTAGGCCTGTAAGTCTTGGGAGCTTCAGCAGCCAGGGCTTGCTGGATGGTCACGCTAGCATGGCTGGGAATTTGGCTCCCTGCCATGGATTTCTGGTCTCCAAAGGATTTGTTGACTGGCATATTTATAGGTAGGCAGTCACGATGAATGACCTTCTCTTTACAGACAAGTTCCTCTGTAGGCTGAAGCCATGGAACAGCAAGCAATTGTGTCTTGCCAGCATCTAAATTAAAAGGTCTTGGGGAGGGCTCTCACCCACAAAGAACAAGGTAGACATCCTGTCTCTAGGCTCTTGTGTAGGGAGCTTCCTCAAGTTTTCTTCACTCAGATCATCTTGGAAGGTCTTGGCTAAAATCCTGGCCTTTATGGACAGTATCTTCTCATTCTGAATAGCAAGTTCTTGCCTTTCTTGCCCTGCTTTGAGGGCAGCTTCTTGCATCGCTTGCTCTGCCTTGTGGGCAGCTTTTTGCTTTTCTTGCTCTGCTTTACGGGCAGCTTCTTGCTTTTCTAAATCAACCTCTTGATGGGAAAAGATTTGTTCTTCACTGGCCATTGCTGCTTCTGCTTCAGCAGCTTCAGCAGCTTTCAGACTTCAATTTCATTCTTTCCACTTTGAACTGCTGGGCTGCCATAGACGAACTCCAGCTAGCATGGGAAGAAGAACTGCTACTACAACCTTTACTGGAGTGGGAACTATGTCTGTGCAAAGAAGACTTGCTGGTGTGACAGGTTTTTGAGCTCTTTGCACTTTGAGGTTTCCCTGGGTATACTCTTCTGCTGGACTTGGTACTGCCGGCAGGGGACTTTTCACTCTCTTTATTAAGTTCCAAACTCTGCAGCTGGAACTTGACTGTGTCCAAAACTGCACTGTACTCCTTTTCTTTATCTGTGCCTTCTTCCAGGAACTGTTTTAGTCTGGATTCTGCATCGGGATTGTTAATGGTCTGAAGTGTATGGATCCTTTTATTCACCACTTCCTTCCACTGAAGAAAACTGGATCGTTGGGTAAGCTCTCTTCTTTGCATGTCTTCCAAGCCATAGACTGCTGACAGCAAGGACATGGCATGTTGCAAACTCTTCCAGGCTTCCAGTTCTTTCACACTTAAGTGCCTTTCCTCCTCCAACAGCAGTTCTAGGGCCTTTTCAGTCGGGCGCCTGTGTCTGAGGGAGCGAATGTCACGTGTGTGTCCATGTGTTGTTTCTTCAGAAAGCCTATCCATTCTGGCTGGTCCTAGTTGCCAAAGCAACAACTCAGCAAGGATGAAGAGGACTAAGCAGTGTAGTGCTGATTTTTACTTACAGCCTGCTACTGCTCCGCTCTCCTGCTATCACCACTCCTATGCTACTTCAGCACAGCCAGACCTGGAGTCGGTTGAAGAGTCTTCTAGCTCCTTTCTTCATATTTGCAATGTTAACAAACATAAAACACACATTATTCTCTTTATAAAGCTCTATCCATATACTTAAATGGAAAAAGTTCTTCCAAAATGGCCGCCGACCATGTGCTCAGAACTCTGCAGGAAGAAGTAGACCCAAAATGGCTGCTGACCATGTGCTCAGAACTCTGCAGGAAGAAGTAGACCCAAAATGGCTGCTCTAACAAGACAGGCTATCTTAACACAGCAACTTTTGCTTCTCCCCTTTCACAGCCACAGAAAGGCCTCTTCTCCCTCTATGCGAATCTTGGGAAACTTACTTCAATGCACGGCCGTGCACTGGGACTCTCTCTTGACAGACGGGAGCGGCAAAGGCCGCCAGGTATTCTTACACTGTGAAGACACACCCAACTAAAGGTGGTGGCAGGTTTGGTTGTGCAACGCCAGTAACCTGGTGAGACCAAACTCTTTTACCCAAAAAGGCTCTGATGCTGAATATAAAGTTCAAAAAAGGAGGAAGTTTATTTTAAAGAACAAAAGTAAAGGGCTTTCTTCTCCCCAGCTCTAAAAGCTTGAAATAAAAGGCACTTTACAGTTTGAGTTTCATCAATCTTCAGGGTGTCATCTCTCTGGGTTTGATCTTGGTTTGATCTCCTCACTCAATGGAACTGGTACAGGGTCTTTTAGCTCCTAATTCCTTTGACTTTTTTGTTGTTGGTAACTAATTTGGCTAAATGGTATAAGAAATGCCCTTCCTGGCTGCCTGGGCCTGTTTGCCACCAATAACACAGCTTCCTGCAAACTCACAGCAAAGACTGAGCAAAAACTAAAAAACTTCTAGCTAAAACAGAGCTTGCTGAGAATGAACAAACTGAACCTGGAAAAATGCAGAGGAATTCTTCAGCTGCTCCCACAACTCTAATACAATAAAACATTCCTATGCTCAGACATACTAAGGCCTGAACTAAAACAAAGGAAAATGCAGGGGAGCTTCAAACAGTCCTGGCTGGAGATCACAATATCCATGCTGTGTCAGAGCAGATGGGAGAGAAGCTGACCCAAAGCATGTGACCAAGGCCCCCTGCATGTGACCACCCTGATCACATGCTGTGGGACTCCTTCCTGGCTTTAGAGAATGTGATGTGGGCAGCACTGCAGGGATGGGCTGGTGTGCCCGTAAGGGTAAAATGGCAAAATCAAAATTTGCTTCTTGGAATTATTATTATTATTATTGGAATATTTTCAAGCCATGGATGCTGGAATCCATTGATGCAAATCCATGGAAATCCATGGATACAGAGGGCCAACTGTAATTTGGATTAGTAACCACCCAACAAAAAATATCCTCAAAAATTAAATATTTAGAATCTAGAAATTCCAGAAATAAACTCCCATTATACTCTCCTTACCACGTGGAGCCAGAAGAGCCAGTGATATATGAAATGCAATCTAAAAGATTCAGTTTCTGAAGACCAAATAGGTTGCCATGTAAAGCTGTGAACGCTCTGGCGCCGCCCCCTGTAGTCATGATTGCCACCACTGGCACCTGTTCAATGTAAAACAGAACAAACTTAAATGCTAATAATAATAATAATAATAATAATAATAATAATAATTTATTTCTATCCCGCCCCTCTGCAATACAATCGGGGCGCCTTACAATAGAAAAACTCCATAATTACAGTACCCTAGCCCACCCACCCATTAAAATAATATTAAATTATAAAGGATTAAAAACATTTAAAATGCTAAGCTTCAGAGTGTGACTGCCTCTGCCCTAGGATGAGAATGCCACCTTGAATCCCATCTTGGGAGAAAGGCAGGATATAAATCCAATAAGGAAGGAAAGAAAGAAAGAAAGAAAGAAAGAAAGAAAGAAAGAAAGAAAGATATCAATCACTCTCTCTCTCTCTCTCCCCAGCTAGTCTGGTTTTCTCCCACTGACAAAACACTACTTTTAGTGACAGACCATCTGTCTTTCCAAAGATCAAAACTTTTCACACTGTACAATTCTAACGCTATGATTTCACTTTAGCTATCATGGCTGCATCCTATGGAATCCTGGGGTTTGTAGTATACTGAAACATTAGAGCTCTTTGGCTGAGAATTCTAAATACTCCTCCCTATAGTGTAAATCCCAGGCAAGAAACCATGCCCTATTGTGTACAGTAAGACCTCCGTATCCACTGGGGGTTGGTTCTGCCCCCCCCCGATACCGAAAACCGTGGATAATAGCAAATGCCATTGAAAATAATGGAACTTCCAGTATCATAGAGTTGCCTTGGATGAACTAGAAAATGGCTAGAGAGGACACATTTTCTAGGAAGACTCTATGGTAGGTATGCTGTTTAGTGTCCCATGGATAATTGAATCAGTGGATAATGAATTAGTGGATATGGGGGTCCTACTATAGTGTGAAAGGGCCCTCTAACTAGATTTGAGTGGGTCCTGTCTCTTGATCTATTCACTTCAAGAGAAAACCTGCTTCACCTTGAGAAGTGTTCTTATTGATCCAGGGACAGGGGGTGGTGAGGTATTTTACTTGTACTCCAGCCAAAACTATGCATCCCTATCACTTCCTGGAATACTATATATGTCTAGTCAGAAATAACCCCCACTAAATTCAATGACACTTGTAGACAGTGCAGCCTTAATTCACATATTGAATATTTACCTGAACCCTGTCCTACATACCTCATGTTCCTGCAAATCCCTCTGTAAGTGGAGAGCTTTCTGCAGGGCAACTGCAGCAATCTTCTTCCGTTTCTGTATGACTATTTCTTCATCCTCACATAAGTCAAACCCCAAACGCACATCCAGATAGTTTGGCCTTGCACATAGTAGCCAGCATAAAAACAAAACAAAATGAAAATGGCAGGGTATTGCATTTTTTACTATTTACTCAAGAGCCCAATACAAAACTATCTGATTGTTGTTGTGTGGCTTCAAGTCGTCTCCAACTTATGGTCATCCTAAGGCAAACCTATCACAGGGTTTTCTTAATAATAATAATAATAATAAAATTTATTTATACCCCGCCCCTCTGTTAAAACAATCAGGGCGGCTTATAAAAATTAAAATACAATACAGATAAAATCCCCAAACAGGCCAGATTTGTTCAGAGGGGGTTTGTCATTGCCCTCCTCTGAGACTGAGAGCGTGTGACTTGCCCAAGGTCACCCCATGGGTTTTCATGGGTGAACAGGGATTCAAACCCTGGTCTTCAGAGTCATAGCCCAACACCCAAACCACTATACCACGCTGAAAAGGACAACCACACCTGTACTCCTATACACAGTTATATAGGATGTACATGTAACATTCATTTTAAGAAGAGAAATAATTGTGTCACAAACAATCACCAAATGTATTGTTCTATATTACTATTGAGTGCATGTTTAATACAAAAGCTTCATCTTTATTGTTTGTAATACTCTTAACATGTCGTTACCATAATAATTACAGTTTTATTTCAGACTTTGATCTAGTCTATACCCAACTAAATGTGTATCTTTTTTGTTAAATAAATAGCAGCTCCTGGGGGAATCCTAAACAATTTGGAGACTAGAAAGGGGTGGTGGTGGTGACGGAAATTTAACCCTGCCACAATCGTGGCAAAAATAATCTCTCTGAAGCTGGTTTTTTTTTTTTTTTTTTTTTTTGCATATCAAGGGAAACTGCCAATAGCTTCAGTGGAAATTTCCCTTGAAATGCATATTTTGGCTGCTCAGGTTTCCCTAGACTGTTACTCACATAACAGGAAAATAAGATGCATATTAATTATAGAATAATATTATGTCTAGTTTGTCTCTGTGTGTTTTATTTTACCTGTGTCATTCTTTTTATTTTGCCTTTATGTTAATTGCCCAGAGTTTCTACTGAATAATGGTAAATAAAATTTCTATAATAAATATCATAAATAAAATAATTAAGTACTCCAGTTAAATCTAACAATCAAGACTTCACGGTTTTATAGCTGTGGAGACAGAGGGGGAAATGTGTTTTGTAAATTCATATAACTAGATGTACCCAGCATAACAGTAAGGTTCACACAGTTCAGCTACACGCTATTATTTTAGCCCCCCAAAACCACACTTTGCAGTAGTATACCACCTACATTTGACTGTATTTCCCATTGGGGACTACTGTTATGATTTATCATCTTTCTAAATTTCTAAAATATTTTAGAAATTTTTCTAAATTGTTTTACATGTGGGTGGTGAGTGGCTGAGGGAGTGAGAGGAGGGAGGGGCCCTTGTGAGGCCGGGGTGTAGATGCAGATTGAGTGGCAGGAGTGGATTGTGAGTTGGAGAGGGAATTTGCATGTGGGTGGTGATTGGCTGAGGGAGTGAGGGGATTGGTTGGGTAAGCAGCCAATCAGCACACTGGGAAAGAAACATACCCAAGAGTTTTATAGAGAGAGATATTTGTGAAAAGACTCATGCATTCCAACCAAATGCAAAAGTCATCAAATGCATGGAGGAGAACAACAGGAGGCTCCTTGCTTGCTCTCTTTGCATTCACTGAATGCCTGAATTGAAGTATTACATGTACAACAGTATGAACAAGGATTCTGGCCATGCACTCATGGCCTTGTCACTGATTAGTTTCCAGATCACCTGATCAGAGCCCTTGTGCAGACAGCAGAGCCCAGCACTATAGCCATGTAGTACTCATGTGAACACTTCCAATAGTATTAGTATTTGTATTAGTATTAGTTGTTATTATTTTTATTGTCTGGAATCATGTTGAGGAGTTATGAATGCACAAACACCATAGTTACAGTGCTAAGCACTGAATCCCATCTCAATCCCTCCAATCCCCACTTACCTGGCAGTAGCCGCTGCAATATATAGGGGTCCATTCCCCTGTCAATCAGGAAGCAACTGACTGATGGTCCCACCCACTCCTGTGAGTGATCTCTAGTGTGACAGGCAGAAGCAGGATCCCTATCGCAATTTCCTCTCATGCTGGAGATAGTTCATGTGAGGGGGAGGTGGGACCATCAGCCAGCTGCTTCTGTGTCAACAGGGAAATAGACCCCTGTCGATCACCGTGGGTAATGTCTGGTAAGTGGGGGACTTTCGCAGTCCCTATGTATCCCCTAAAGTAGGGGATATGTATGGATCATGAATACAAAACAATCCTGAGTGTGTAACTCTAGTTTATTCACTTGTAACTGCCCAATAGGATTCCGGCCACCACCATCACCATCACCATCACCATCATCGTTGTTGTCAGGTAGGCCAACTTTTGTATAATTGTCACAGCAAAATTGTCACAGCGAAAGGGAATCCATTCTTACCAGTCTTTTATTTTTAGATACAAATCAATCATGTTGTCCTAGAAGTAAAAACAATATGAAATATTATTAGTAACCTGTGGATAACTGAAACCACAGATATTGGTTCCGTAAATACAGGGGGTGATCTGACAGATTTATTTCGCTATTGATCAATTACCATAAGATATCTACTACTATCTTAGCAAGCAAATTGAGGAAATGTATTTCTCAGAATATGATCATGAGGATCAGAGTGATTTTTCCCAAAAAAGAAAATTAAGGAGTAATGTAAGAAATGTTTTGAATATCATTGAATATTTGTAATATCATAATGATAAAAAGGCTGTTTTGATATTTTTAGATGCAGAGAAAGCCTTCAATATTTTTTGGAATTACAGTCATACCTTCCCATCATCAGGGCTTGGGGCAGAGCACCACTGTGAAACTGAAAAAAAATGTGAATAAAAAAGGCCCAGCAAAAACCCTCACGCTGGCCGCAAAGCCACTGAGAGTGTGCTCAGGCTTCGGCTTCCCGAACAGGGAACAAAGGCTGAGGAAACCCCCCATGCTCACCACAAAGCCATGCATTCCCTGTGGGGGAAACTGAAGCCCCAGCCCACCCCCAGTGGATTTCCGCAAATACACAAAAGAGCGAAAGGGAAAGCCGCAAATAGGAAGGGATGACTGTACTTATTTTAAGTACTGGAGAGAATGGACTTTGGTAAAATATTATTTGGGCTATAAAGACAATTTATTCAGTTCAAAAAGCCCAGATTTTGGTAAACAGTAATACAACAACACTGATTGGGATGTCCGATCTCACCTTTGCTTTTTATTTTGGCACTGGAGACTCTATTGAGAGATATTAGACAAGATGACAGAATTTGTGGAGTGAAGGGGGTGGGGGAAGAACAGTACAAGTTGAGAACCTATGCGGATAATCTTGTGACAATAATACAAAATCCATTGGATTCAATGAAGGCTCTTTTAGAAAAAAAATAAGTGTTTGTGGCATGTTCCTGGTTTAAAGTGAACTGTGATAAAACCAAACTTGTTTAAAAATATCATTTTAGAAGAGGAAAATTAATTAACTGCTTTTTACAATTTTAAAGTGGGGAAAGGGGGAATTAAATATTTGGAAGTTATAATTACAAAGAACAACAATTTATCTTTTCAAGATAATCATTAAGATGTTTAAAAAGCAATTAAAAGAGATCTTGAAAAATGGGGAATGTTAAATGTATCCCTGAAGGGGAGAATTGCAGTGATAAAAGCATATGTCTTGCCAAGACTGTTATTTTACTTCCAAACAATCCTCATTATAAGAAATGGAATACACTTCATGCAATGGCAGAAATAAATTTCTAGATTTATTTGGCAGACAAGGAGACCCAGAATAAAATTTAAAACACTGTATGATGCTAAAGAAAGGGCTGCTCTGGGATCTCCTAATATCCTATTGTATTATGAGGCTTGTTGCTTTGTATGGCTGAAGGAATGGATTTTGCTTAGAGATGAGAGACTTTTGGAATTTGAAGGCTGTGATTTAAGATTTGGGTGGCATGGCTATTTGTGGTACAACAAAGTTAAGGCACATGCTGAATTTGAAAATCATTGTATTAGAAAGCCCTCTTATGTATTTGGCATAATTATAAGCAGATACTTTCCCCTAAGATAATATTAGCCCCCCTCACTTCAGGAACCTATTCGTAGGAAAGAATGGGTTAAAAATGGCTGTTTTATGATGATCTTCTGTAATTTGAAGAGGACAACTGGGAGCTTAAATCAAGAGAAATGCTCTTCTATGACAGCATGGATTTTAATTGGCTTGCTTATATGCAACTTAAGGATAAATTCAATCAAGATAAGAGAGATCTAGTCATAGAGGCTGGAGTAACTAAGTTTCATTTAGAATTGTGTAAGGAGGATGAACATATAATTAAAAGGGTGTATAAATACTTTTTGAAACTAGAGAGAGAAGATGAACCTGTAATATAAGGTGAGCCCAAATTTTTGGCATAGTGTTCAAATGGATGTATGGGGGGAAATGTGGACCAAAGACATAAAATTCACCTTGTGCGGTAATTTAAAAGAAAGCATTTATAATATGATGTATATATGGTATCTAATGCCAAATAAGTTCTTGAAAATGTTCCAGACTGTTTCAAACCAATGTTGGGAATGTCAAGATAAGGAGGGCTCCCTTTTCCATATGTGGTGGACTTATAAGAAGATGAAAAGTTACTGGTCTAAAATTTACATGTTAATCCAGAAAAAAAATTAAAGATAGATTTTGTGGTGTCAACAGAAACATTTTTGGTATTATGGAAAAAGAATTGACTAATAAATATGGGCTACCTCTTTGATACATGATAACAGCAGCAAGAAACCTGCTCAAACTTGCAAATGGACTGAAGCATCATCAATGGAAGAATGGATTGTTATGATTGCTGAATTAGCCCAAATTGGTTTTTTGTGGTGTGTTTCCTGGGCTGTGAAGCCATGTTCTAGAAGAGTTTATTCCTGACATTTCGCCTGCATCTGTGGCTGGCATCTTCAGAGAATCATGGCAATGTGGGTGTGTGGGGTTTATATACTGTGAATCCCTGTTAAAGAGGATTAGCATGGACCATAAGCTAAATAGACATTAACCCCCGTCTTATATCCTCCCACCCTAAGAACTGGACATCCTACAACTGAATACACAAATTTACATGCTAATCCTCTTCATCAGCCTGGAAAAAAACCCACAAAAAACCTACGGATGTCGGCCGTGAAAGCCTTCGACTTCACATAATTCCTAGATCGTTTAATTGTATTTTAAAGGGGGGATTGAGGGTTTGGATGTATATTTTAATTGTTCCAATTGCGTTTTGTAGAGGGGCAGGATGTAGAGGGGCAGGATATATTACACATTAGCCCAAATTGCCAAACAAATGTGGGTTCTAAAGGATAAGCCAACTGAAGATTGTTTGAAAGGTTGGAAACTGTTTTGGATTTTTTAAGTGATAGAAATCTAACAATGCAATAATTTGTGGTTATGGTTACTAGTTACTTTAGCAGGATTGTTTAGTTGGATCTGTAATGGTAGAATAATATATTTCTCTCTTTTTTGGATTTTTTTCTTTCATTACAGTTTGGACTGGGGCGGGGTGTCAGACCAAGGACATTTTCAGACACGACTTAAAGTAGAAGAATTGAGTGGAAGAGCTTCGCTGCTGCAGCACAGCAGGGGACCAATTTCGGACAACACCGTCCCTGAAGCAAAATCGTCTGTGTCACTGTGTCACTCCCGTTTAGGATTGGAGCCGGCCGCGCCATATTCCACCAGATTTTATTCATGGAAGTTGTGTGTGAATAAAAAATGGCGTGACCGGCTCCAAACCTAAACGGAAGTGACATGGATGATTTCGCCACAGGGATGGCGTCAACCAAAATGGGTCCCCTGCCACGCTGCAGTGGCAAAGCTCTTCCGTTTGATTCTTCCACTGTAAGTTGTGTCTGAAAATGTCCCAAGTCTATAAAGTTTATGCTATAACTTCTTTCTCTCAGTTAGTCTCAAAGGTGCTACAAGATCTCTTTTTTTACTAATTAATTAACATTTTCAATGATAATTACAGTAGGACCCCTGTATCTGCTGAGGATTGGTTTTGGGGGGCCCTGTGGATACTGAAAACCATGGATAATAGTGAATACCATTGAAAATAATGGGACTTCTGGTTTCAAATACCATGGAGTTGCCTTGGAGGACCTAGGAAATGGCTAGAGAGGACAGATTTTCTAGGAAGACTCTATGGTAGGTGTGCTGTTTTGTGTCCTGTGGATAACTGAATCAGTGGAGAATGAATCAGTGGATACAGGGGTTCTGTATGTATATTTTTTTGCTATTTTTGCCAGAATTCTATATCAGCATCTACATTACATAACTTTACCATACTTAGCTATGTAGCAGAGACTTTAAGCAATCTTGTCAGTGCATTGCAAAGATGCATAACAGGATACTAGAAGTTGTGCCTGATGCACATCAGGACCGCTGCAATGAGCATCAGACCTGTTGTGCATCGGTCCCATTGTGAAATGGTCACTTTGCCACTATGTAATAACATAAGAGAAGTTGTCTGCTGGACATGAGCATTACGAAACTACCCAATTCTAATTCCCACATGTGTAAATTTGCTGCGAATTGCAACAGGATTCCAACCATAATAATTAAACTATGTGATTTTTTGAACAATTATTATTATTATTATTATTATTATTATTATTATTGAATACTGTTATTCTTGATTTTTATTATACTTGAATACTTTTTTCAGTGAAATGTGTTTTTTCCCATTTTGGCCAATTTTAGACATCTTAATTTGGTTTTTAAAAAGAAATGAACAACTTAACTAGTTGGTTAATTGATTTTTAGAGATTTCTCCTAGTGTTTGAACATCAGCTAATTAATTTTTTAAAACCATTACACTAAAGTAACATTTGTAAGCTCTAGTCTCCACTGACAAATCATTGATAGGACTGAAAACCTGGAAATCGGCCACTAATTAATATAGAAAATAAACTTTATGAACCAGTAGTCTGACTTGGTATAAGGCAGCTTCCTATGTTTATGCTACAATATTAACATATACATGAATGCGTAAAGAATGAAACATCTGTCTACAGGTGTTAGCAACATAGAGTTGTACGTGTCTACATCCATTAATATCAATGGGCAGAAGCTCTGTGGTAGACAATAATTGTTACCTTCTTCATAATCATCTGAATTTCTTTGTCTATGTGTTCCACCATCAAATAATATTTACCTTGTCTATAATTAGTTTCTTTTTCATTTCATGTAAATCCAGAGGTAAAACGAAGCACGCTTTTTCATCTGCATTCCCACTCGAAGACTAAAAGAGATGGAGTAAGAATAAGAAACATTTCAATATTCATATGTTTGCCACTTAACTATTCAAATATACTTAGAGGATTATCACATGCCGAATTAAAGCGGCAGGGCAGCTGGAAGGTTCTGTCTTCTGTGTTGCCTTACTGCATCACATCATTGTTCTTCCATTCTAGTCCCATGGGAGACCAAGGTAAAACTGCATCTTTTTGCTAATCAGAAATATTTGTTAGCAAAACGACATGGTTTTACCTTGGTCTTCCATGGGACCCGAATGGCAGAACACCAGAAGAACCGATGCCATGCAGTAGGGCAGCATGGAAAATGTAACCTTCCAGCTACCCTGCCGCTTTAATTTGGTGTGCAATAAGCCTCTTAGGCTGAAATCCAGTACACACATATCTAGGAGTAAGCTCAATTTAATTGAACTTATGTATAGAATTGTATTGTTAATTTGTCTTATCAGCACATAGCATGAGCCGCTGAAATCACTAGTAACTTTGAGCTATTATAGAAACTGTTCACATTGGAAACACTTGGAAATATGTCAGATAGACTCCTGACCTACAAACTGTTTTGATACTCTACTGGCCATTATGAACCCACCTCTGTTGCAGATGAAACAGCAACAAAACCTGGATGTTTTTCACAAACAGCACTAAGACATATGTTAGACAGGTTCCAGAGACGTTAGTCATGTCACCGTGTGTAGCTGCAAAATCAGGGCCTTGTGTCACATTCCTTGTGATATAAGCTTTTGTCAACTAGCAAGGCTATCTGTCTTCTGCTGCATGAAGTTGTTCTCTAAATAGGTAGGCATTGCTGGGCCAACTCGCTTGCCAAGACCACTTTTTTCAAATGTATAGTGGCATTTTAGAGATTGTCACAATAGTGAGGAAGGGGGTGAAATTCACTGGTGCTTTTCTTGGTGGGCAGCAAAGACATAGTGTAACTCCAGAGAGTTGTTACAGGCTGCCAGTGAGTTTTACATTTATCTAATTCCCCAGTTCTGATGGAATGATGGAATGTAATTCTATCCTCCTTTTTGTTCTTGAATTCCAACATGAATAACAGTCCAGTTTGGCTGCAAGTTTTTACTGGAGGACTGTCAGTTCCAGTTCTAGGTATACATGATTTGGTATAAGAATATACAAAGTTAAAAACAATAGGAAGGTGTGTTTGCGTGTGCGCAAGTGCATCTGTGTTGCATGCACATGCTCAAGCCCAAAGACAGTGAGGCCACCAGGTTAAGCAATACAAAAAGCTGCAATAGGCATGCCACAATACTACATAAATTAATATATAATTCAACCCAGTAATTACGGTCCAGCCCAATGAACAAGATCCTATCAGTGGTGGGTAAGTACCTTAAGATGAAAAAAGTAATAAACACTTAAAGCAGAATTATTTTCTTGTTGTGTGTTGTGTGTCTTCAAGTTGTTTCCAACTTATGGCAACCTTCAGTTGAGCCTATCATGGGGACTTCTTGGCAAGGTTTGTTCAGAGGTTTGCCTTTGCCTTCTTCTGGGGCTGAGAGAGTGTGACCCAGTGGGTTTCCATGGCTGAGTGGGATTCGAACCCTGGTCTCCAGTGTTATTGTCCAACACTCAAACCACTCCACCATGTTGGCTTCTTGTTTTCTGTACCATGATTAATCCCAGGTCTGGTTGAGAGCTAAGATCGTTGTGTCAAATTTGCTAACAAGTTTTAAAATTTGGTAACAAATGCCTTCATTCCATTTTCAAGGTCAAGTAGTTCCATTTCTGCATAAGATGATGTATGTTAATGTTCTCTAGGGAATAATTCAGTTTCTCAGATGTTCTGCAATAACCTTCTGGCTACCATACTTAGACAAATATTTCTCACAAGAAATTTCCAAATTTGAATTCCTCTGTAAATTATCTCATTTTATTCTAACTTGGCAAGAGGGACTGACAGAGAAATCTGGGGATTCCGTGGGGGTTTAAAATTGATATATTTTTTTAAAAAAAATGGACAATGGGAAGAGTTGGGGTTAAACGGCATAAGCAATGGCTTATTTTTTCCCCGAACTGGTTTAGTCACCACCACAAGTGCCCAAAGCCCTGCTGTTGCATATAAACTCACATAAACACATGGATTCCTTTACAGAAACCTCTGTATGCTTTTCCTGAAAGAATTCTCTGTGCAAAACCTCTACTATTTTGCAAAATGTGCAAAATATGATTTCTGGAAAGGAAAACGTTTTTGTTTTTACACAAATCAATGAATGATTAGACAGTATTAACAGAGACCCTTACATTCTTGTAGAGCTGTGAGAAAATTGCTGAAATTATTCATTCTTGCATAAGGGAACAAATGAATGAAGATTTACATCCCTTCTATTGATTCTTTTTCACCACATTTTGTGAAGCCACAGAATGTTATGAGAAAATGTAACCTCACTATTTTACTCAAAAATGAAAACCTTTTAGCCTTTTCATTACTTTAAAGACATAATTTAAAAACATACACAGCCTTTGCCACATGACTTCTTCAGTAGTTCAAGTGCCAAAGCAGATTCCTTATATTTGATGTAGTGGAACACCAGAGTTTCAGCAGGATGCAGTTCAGAGCCCAAAATAAATTCCTGAGTTTCTTCATAGGAGCCTTCTACAGTGAACTTTAAGTTTTTCTCTACAACAATGCATACAGAGAATATTGTTATTGCTATCATCATCATCATCATCATCACATGTTTTATCAACATTAACAAGGGCTGAAAATTTCATTTCAGTGTTTACAGTTGGCCCTCCATATCCATAGATTCTTTATTCATGGATTCAACCATTCATGGGTTGAAAATATTCAACAACAACCAAAAAAATCTGAAAAGCAAACCTTGCTGTTTCTCCATTTTATATAAGGGACACCATTTTACTATGCCATTTTATACAATGGGACTTGAGTATCCATGGATTTTGGTATCCATGGAGAATCCTGGAACCAAACCCCAGTGGATACTGAGGGCCCACTGTATTTTGATAAGCATTTTACAAAATTCACAAACTTTGTGGTGCAAAAAACCCTTGAGAGTAATTTTTTTTAAAAAAAATGAATATGGGAAAACAGAAACTCACAAAATCAGGCCCTGGGCTTTGAGAGCTTAGCTCTTCAAAGGCTGGGTTTGAATCTTCACATATCCCACTGTATCAGTGCTAAATTAGTGTCGCTTTCTTAAAAAAAAAAAAAGAGGTTCCTCAACATGAACAAACATATCACATGCAGGTACAATATGGTCCATGCTGAAAATAGGAGCTTATACTAGATTTAGCTAATGAACACAGGAGAGGATTTTCTTTCATTTTGTTTTTAAAGAATGTACCAAAATTTACAGATCTCTTCACATAAGAATATTAAATCTACAAAAATTCAAATGGGAGAGAAAGAGAAAGAACTGCCAGATTTTCTGATCCATAATGTAGGTGAACCCACCACTACTACATAGTTCAGTCTGGCAACAAATTTAGAGATTTCAAGTTTTATCCTCTCAAAATGCATGAAACGCATTAAGAACTAAAACTTATAAAATACATAAAGAACTTAAACCAGTATTTATCTTTTGGTTAATATGTAGAAATCTGCCACATTTATTAGAATAAATATAATTTGAATCAGGGAAGGCTCACAATCACCCTCCAACTAAATTTTCAGTCTTCTGCTGCCCCTGGCACTGCCAAATTTGCTGCTGAATTGCTGAATTTTGTAAGCACAATATCAAAGTAAGGGGAGAGACATTGCCCTTTCAAAACAAAAATTGAATGTAATGTTACTATACATTGACCAAGTGAAGTAATAATAAAGTACTTCACTTGGTCAATGAATCATAACACATGCATCAAATTTGTACTGTAAAAAAGTAGAAGCAGAAGAAAACCAGCACAACATATTAAAATAAAATAAACAACATATAGTTATGAAACTTCAAAAGTGTTTTTTTTCTTTTTAAAAAAAGTTTTAGGATAAAATCTTTCAAATCATATAGTTAAAGCTAGCTGTTGTTTTTTTAAAAAAAGATAAATATTAACCTGTTGATTCCTTCTTTGTTATCTTTGCCCCATTCACTTGCACCTCCAAGCAGGAGATTTCACGAGACTATAAAAAAATAATGACATAAAACACAACAAAAAGAGCATTAAAAGAGAAAAATGTGAAATCTTTCTGACCATGATGCCAGTGAAATAATACTTGGCAACTTTTACAAAGCTAGAATTAGCCTAGAATGTGAAAATAAATCCAAGGGTCAAAGTATTTTGCCTATTTTAGAGCCTGATCACACTGCACTGTTATAGAACTATATTATTCCTCTTTAACTGCTATGGCTGCCTCCTGTGGAATTCTGGGATTTGTAGTTTAGTGAATAATAATAATAATAATAATAATAAAATTTATTTATACCCCGCCCCTCTGTTAAAACAATCGGGGCGGCTTACAGAATTTAAAATACAATACAAATAAAATCCCTAAACACCCCCACTCCCACCCTCCCCCATAAAAAAACATTAAACAAATATAAATTAAAAACAACTAATCTAAAATCACATTTAAAACTATAAATACAATAAAATATAATAAATGGCCAGCAGCCTAGAAGAGGCCAGGATCCCCTGAGGCCGGGATCTAATTAGGAAAGGCCTGCCGAAAGAGATCCGTCTTTAGTGCTTTTTTAAAGCCACTCAGGCTCGTTATCTGACGGATCTCATTCGGCAGGTCATTCCACAATTTGGGGGCGACTACCGAAAAGGCCCTCTGGGAGGTTGCAGACAGCCTAGATTTTTGTGGCTGAAGCAAATTCCTCCTAGAGGACCGGAGTGCGCGGGGAGGATTGTATGGGAGGAGGCGGTTCCGGAGATAAGTTGGACCCAAGCCATTTAGGGCTTTAAAGGTAATAACCAACACCTTATACTGGGCCCGGAAACTGATTGGCAGCCAGTGGAGAGATTTTAGTACTGGAGTTATATGGTCTCTCCGAGATGTTCCTGAGACCACTCTGGCTGCCATATTTTGTACCAACTGAAGTTTCCGGACCAAGCATGAGGGCAGCCCCATGTAGAGCGCATTGCAGAAATCTAGACGGGAGGTTACCAGCGCGTGCACCACAGTCTCGAGGTCCCTTACTTCCAGGAAATGGCGCAGCTGGCGTATCAGCCGAAGCTGATAACAGGCGCTCCTGACTGTCGCATTCACTTGACTCGTCATCTGAAGCGATGAATCAAGGAGCACCCCCAGACTGCGAACACAGTCCTTAACGGAGAGTGTGACCCCGTCCATGACTGGAGGTTGCAACCCAACTCCTGGTTTGGGGGCCGCTACCGTGAGCACCTCCGTTTTATCTGGATTTAATCTCAATCTGTTTTTCCTCATCCAGCCCATTACTGCTTTAAGACAATCATTAAGAGGAGAGACGCCATCGGAATTCGAGGCCGATGATCGGGGCAAGGAGAAATAGATCTGGGTGTCATCAGCGTACTGATAACACCCAGCCCCATAACTGCGAATAATCTCACCCAGCGGCTTCATATAAATGTTAAACAGCATCGGGGACAGGATGGCACCCTGTGGAACACCACGAGTAAGCTCCTTTCTGCTGGAGCAGCTGTCCCCGAGCAACACCCTCTGGGACCTGCCCGAGAGGAAGGACCGGAACCACTGGAGCGCAGTGCCTCCGATTCCTAACCCCCTCAAGCGATCCAAGAGGATGCTATGATCTATTGTATCGAAAGCCGCTGAGAGGTCCAGAAGCACCAACAGGGTCACACTACCCCTGTCAATGCTTAGACGCAGGTCATCAGTCAAGGCAACCATGGCAGTCTCAACTCCAAATCCCGTCCTAAAGCCAGTTTGAAATGGGTCTAGATAATCGGTTTCATCCAAAACCACTTGGAGTTGAAGCGCAACTGCCCTCTCGATCACTTTGCTCAAGAATGGTAACATAGAAACCGGCCTATAGTTGTTCATGTCCAGGGGGTCAAGGGAAGATTTTTTCAGGAGCGGCCTAACGGCTGCTTCCTTTAAACAAGATGGAACACATCCTTCTCTGAGGGATGCATTGATGATGTCCTTAAGGAACATCATCAAGGCAGTCCCCCCCTGGATGGCCAGCCATGAAGGGCAAGGATCGAGAGGGCAGGTCGTCTTCCTAACCCTACCAAGTAGCTTGTCCACGTCCTCAGTACTCACAGATTGAAATTGATCCAGTAAACTGACATCAACGGAGTTGCTGGACACCTCGTCAATTGTTTCTGCCAAATTACTGGTATCTAAGTCGGCTCTTATCTGAGAGATTTTATCTGCAAAGAAATTGTTAAACGCGTCACAGCAGGCCGCCGTTGGGTTAAGCAACGGGTTCTGCGCAGGAATAACCTGCATCATCTCCCTTACCACCCTAAACAGCTCTGCTGGACGGGACTCTGCAGACGCAATACGTGCAGAGGAGAAGGATCGCTGTGCTGCACGTATTGCCTCTCGATAGGACCAAAGAAAGTTCCTATGACGAGTCCTGTCGGATAAGAGTCGAGTTTTCCGCCAGTTGCGCTCTAGTCGTTGTCCAACCCGCTTCATTTTCCTAAGCTCTGCTGTATACCATGGCTTACGGTTTGAAGCGGGTTGGAAAGGACGCTTGGGAGCGATCGTGTCGATAGCCTTGGTAAGATCGTTGTTCCAGGTATTAACCAAAGTTTCGACAGGGTCACCGGTGTTACCAACCATTAAACCCTCCAAGGCTTTCTGGAATCCTATTGGTTCCATTAGCCTTCGAGGGCAGACCATTCTAATAGGTCCACCACCCCCGGTGGGGCAGACAGTGGCTCTTAGCTCAGTCTTGACCAGGAAATGATCCGTCCATGACAATGCGGTGGTTTTTATAACCTCCGCCCACGGATATTCCTGTTCCGTGCTGAAGACCGCATCGAGGGTATGACCCGCACAATGTGTGGGCCCGATGACCATTTGGGATAGACCCATGTTTGTCATGGTTTCCATGAACTCCCGAGCTGCACCAGTCAAATTTGTCAAGCTGTTCTCAAGTGGAATGTTGAAGTCCCCCAAAACTAAAAGTCTGGGAGACTCCAAGAGCAACTCTGAGACCAGCTGTGTCAGCTCGGTTAGGGAGTCTGCTAGACAACGGGGTGGTCGGTATACTAGCAGAATCCCCAAACTATCCCTGGTCCTCAGGCTAAGGTACATACACTCAAAGTGGACTGTGTTTCGGACAGGTATCCTGGTCAAGGTCAGATTGTTCTTATAAACCAGAGCCACTCCGCCCCCCCGCCCACTTCCCCTCACCTGCTCACTGACAGAATACCCGGCTGGGAGGGCCTGTGCCCATGTGACAGCGCTATCCTCTCCCAGCCAGGTTTCTGTGAAGCAAGCCAGGTCGGCATCCTCATCCAAAAGTAGATCGTAAATTATATGAGTTTTATTCTTAACCGACCTGGCATTGCAGAGGAGCAAAGTAAGGTTCTGTGGAATGTTTGGTACGCTCTCCAATCCATTCCGGGAAACAGGGTGAACTGAAGGTGGGATAGCTAACAAACAGCGATCCCGCCTTCTTTTGTACCATCTGTTCACTCTGTGAAGCCTAAGAGCTCTCTGGCTGAGAATGCTAAACACGCCTCCCTAAACTGCAAATCCCAGGATTCCACAGAAGACACCCATAGCAGTTAATAATAATAATAATAATAGTAATAATAATATTTATTTATACCCCGCCCCTCTGTTAAAACAATTGAGGCGGCTTAAAATAATTAAAATACAATACAGATAAAAATCCCAAAACACCACCCACCCTCACCCTGCCCCATAAAAAGATATTAAACAAATATAAATTAAAAGCAACTATCTAAAATCACATTTAAAAACAATAAATACAATAAATAGCCAGCAGACTAAAAGAGGCCAGGAGCCTCTGAGGCTGGGATCTAATTAGGAAAGGCCTGCCTCTTTAGTGCTTTTTAAAAGCTACTCAGGTTTGTCATCTGACGGATCGCATTCAGCAGGTCATTCCACAATTTGGGGGCGATTACCAAAAAGGCCCTCTGGGAGGTTGCTGACAGCCTTGATTTTTGTGGCTGAAGCAAATTCCTCTCAGTGGACCAGAGTGCGCGGGGAGGATTGTATGGGAGGAGGCGGTTCTGGAGATAAGTTGGACCCAAGCCATTTAGGGCTTTAAAGGTAATAACCAACACCTTGTACTGGGCCCGGAAGCTGATAGGCAGCCAGTGGAGAGATTTTAATACTGGAGTTATATGGTCTCTCCGAGATGTTCCTGAGACCACTCTGGCTGCCATATTTTGTACCAACTGAAGTTTCTGGACCAAGCATGAGGGTAGCCCCATGTAGAGCGCATTGCAGAAATGTACACAAGAGGTTACCAGCACGTGCACCACAGTCTCAAGGTCCCTTACTTCCAGGAAAGGGCGCAGTTAAAGCAGAATAACAATATATAACAGTGTAGTGAGATAATACCCTTAAATATATGATGTGAACATAAATTTTCAGGAACATGGAGACTACAGACTTTATCAGACTAGCCTCTAAAAATGTTATTTTGCCAGCATAATTAAAGCCATTTTTATGCCAGCAAAATAACACCTCCCACCACACTTACCTTTGTCTCCTGTCAAAGGCTTCCCCAGCAATGGCGAGGAAGTGAACAGAGCTCCGTTCACTACCTCATTCAAAATCCCATAGATTCTCATGAGATTTAATTGCATGGGAAAGTCAGAAATAAATAAAAAATAACACAAAAAAGTTTTTAAGAAGTACACACACACTTAAAAACTTCCAAGTAACCCAGGGAGAGTCATTAAAATTGTGTCACTTATCTGGATCTCACCACGATGTTCGTGCTGGACTGGCCATTCATGCTGCATTCATGTGAGTTAAACGCTGTGAGGTTTCATGTGCTGGTAATGCCAGCACTAAAGTGCTACATGGATCAATTGACGGCTTTAGCCGTCAATAAAAATGTACGGGTTTGGGCCAGGACATAAACGTGAAAGGGGAGCATCATCTGATATGTGCACCCTCTCATGTTTATGGGGCATTGTTATGACACCGTATTTAGTATGTCTGATAAAGTCATACCAGGCCACACGGGGTGACTTTTATTTATTCTAAATGTGTTCTAAACTTGTCTAACCCCCTCTTGCTATATTTTTACTGCTCTTTTATGATTTTACTTTATTGTTTTTATTGTAAGACTGTTTGGTTGCATAATTCAGACCAAATACACACCCACCCACACCCACCCACACACATAGATGTGCGTACACACACAAACATATTTTTCACCTCTGGTTGATGAAGTTGAGTTTATAACTATTTCCAGACACACAGGACTTTATCAGACCAGTCCACAAACTCCGTTTTTTTGTTGGCATAACTTTGCCATTTTTATGCCAGCAAAATAACTCCCCATGCCAAACTTACCTTGCATCTGCGCTAAAGGCTTTCCCAGCAATGAATGAGGAGTGAACGAAGCTATGGAAATCCCATGTATTCTCACAAGAATACATAGTGCAGAAAATTCAAAAATAAAAACAAAAATAACACTCAAACATTTTAAAAAGCGCACTTAAAAACTTAAAAGTTAACCGGGAAGGGTCATAAAAAGTGCATCACCTACCTGGATGTTGTGATCTCACACGGAAGTGTTCTTGCCAGACTGGCCATTGATGCTGCATTCATGTGAGAACAGTGGTGCTTGGATTCTAACACTGGCAATGCTGGCACAAAAGTGCTATGGGGGATCAATTGACAGCATGAGCATTCAATAAAAAAGTACAGGGTTTGGACAATACATAAACACAAAAGGGAGACGTCATCTGGTATGCACGTCCTTTTGTGTTTATGTGGCATCGTTATGATACCTTATTTGGATGGTCTGATAAAGTCCACAGTGAAATCCTAACCCAAAATTGTGCTGACTGTAGCAGATTAGGATTAGAGGGTTAGGATTAGGTGTAACCTTCTTATCCTGGCAGAAAGTTCTTGCAGTAATAGCCCAAATAATAATAGTGAGCAGAAATGTTAATGCTGCAATAAGATGTCATAATTATGCTAGCAACTACTATATGGTTTTTTAAAAAATGATCTTACCACTAGTACATCATTAGTAACAATATGTTCATGACGAACTGGGCTGCAAAAAAAAAATTGATTTGTTATAATTTGTCTTCAGTAATTTAGCCAGCATTTCACACTAATAATTTACTAGGCTCAATTTAGCTCAAATTATACTATAGGATAACAATCAGATATTCAAAAAGATTAAAAATTAATTAATGGATATTTATCCTGAAGTGCATGACACCAAAGCTTTGTAAGAACACAAACATGAGATTAAATTAACTGACAAGAAACACAGCTTGAGCAAAATGCCTTATTTCATTTTGTTGGACAAACTGTATTCATGAACACAAAAGTATGAGGTAAATACAGTGGGGTCTTGGTATCTGTTGAGATTTGGTTCCAGGACCCCCTGTGGGTGTTCAAGTCCCATTATATACATACAATGGCATAGTAAAATGGCATCCCTTATATAAAATGGTGAACAACAAGGTCTGCTTTTTAGAATTTTTTTCAAATATTTTTGAGCCATGGTTGGTTGGATCTGTGGATGCAGAACCTGTGGATATGGAGGGCTGATTGTATGGCTGAGATGTACTGGCGTCTACAAGCCAGGTATTGTAAGATTAACAGAGATCAGGACTGAATTAAGCTCTTGAGATGTTAAAGCAGGAGGGAGCAAAGTGCAACCTTCCAGATGTTGGATTGTAATTCCACTCAGACCTAGACAGCATAACCAGTCACAAAGAGGCTAGAAGTTGCAGCCTCAAAACAATTGGAAGATGCACTTTGCCCACCCCTGTTCTAGAGGGTCAGCTTACTTGGGGACAAATGACAAAATTAAACCAGTCTCTGAAGTGAGGATTGTTCATACCAATAGCTACATCCTTGCAGGTGCTGAGAGAGAGGCCACTTTAACTGATTCTCTCTCCAAGATCTCACAGCTCTAGATATCTGGGAAGGTGGGTATCATAGTCACATAGCTCTCATCATAAGCCAACTTTCAGGAATCCCTAGTCCTGAGACCTTAAAGATGCCTCTAAGTGCCAACCCCAAATCTCTGCTTATTCAATATTTTCCTCAGCATCTTCCTGCTAAATTGTGATCAACCTAATTCCTGGCTGGGAGCCAGGACATCTAAAAGACCAGCTCCTGTATATGACTCTACCTGGGATCTGAGGTCTCCAGCAGAGGTCCTATTGCATGTCCCATCACCTTCAGAGGTAAGGTTTTCTCAGGAACAGCACACCTGCAATGGACACTCTCCCAAGGGAGGGCAGCCTGGCTACATGCTTGCTGAGTTTCCAGCAGGGCAGAAACCATTTTATTCCTCCTCCTCCTCCTCCTCCTCATCATCATCATCATTTCTGCCCTGCCTTTTTCAGTTTTGGACTCAAAGAGGTTAACAACAAATTTAAAAACATAGTTAAAACACATATAGTCTTTTGTTTTTAAAATGTGTTACTAAAATTGTTTTCAATCTGTTTTAAAGAATATTTTGAAATGCATTTCATCGAACATCTCTCTGGGGACCCTGGTGGACAAAAAACCCTTTAATAAATTGTATGTATGTATGAATAAAAAAACACACCAATAATGAACAGTCCCCAACGTTAATGTGCTCACACACACCCCATAGTGAAGCATAAGTAAAACAAGCAAAGCAAAAACAAATCAAACGCAGAAACAAAATGCTTTGGCCAGTCTACTTGAAAGCAACAAGAATATTCGTTTAGCCCAAATGCAACCAGCTTACCTTACATGTTACACACAAAGGGAGTATGGGTACCACCCACAAAAATGAAGGATGCCGTAAATGGGTGGAAGCAGCCCACAACATAGCAACACTGTCCTTGCCCCAGTGCTATTATGGTGTGAGGATGTGTGCTGTCTTGGATGGGATCCATCCAATATCTGGAGATCTTTGCAAAGCTGCTCCTACCAACACCCTCCCCAATGGGTGACAAAGCATGCTTTTCTAATGTTAGATACCCTTCAATGTCATACTACTATGATGGACTTACATGCTGTCCAGGCTAAATTCTGCCTCCAGGTTTTCTTGAATCTGTAAAAGGACAATTTTTTTATTATTATTATTCTGAGTAGGAATGAAAAAGATACTCTTTCGCATCAACAATGAGAAAATTTGTATCTTAGCATATCAAGAAACTTCATCAAGAAAATGGTCAACGACCATGATTTTTTATATTTTTGTAATTTGGGGTTCTTTCTGCAAAGTTTGTTAGCACAATGAACCAATTCTTTTGCCAAAAAATGCACAAAAATCTATGCACATTGCACAAAATGTTTTCCATGCAAAAACATTGTTTTTGCACAATATTTACCCCAAAAAAGGTTCCAAATTGCTCAAAAAACATTTAAAAATATGCAAAATCTCTCCTCATCTTGTCTCATTTTCACAGAAGTTACACAGCCCTAATAAGACAACATCTTGTTTCCATCAATGGACAACCAGCTGCGTGCAGGTCATAAAGACAATAGCCTTCTGGTATAGGATGTTCGCAGCATCACCTACCGAGAAGCTATGGTGCCGCCTTTCACCCTGCACCTTCTAAAGAGCAATCATAGGTGTTCTAGGAAGTCTTTTTTCTTTTTTGCACAATCCACTCTGAAATTGTGACACAGTAGAATGGATCTTTTACACCTTCAAACTTGGTTCCATTCATCCATAACAAACAAAATTTGTTTTCGATTACACCAACGTAAGAAGAAGCGGTACTCTAGGGAGGCTATCAGTGCCCAAGAGCAGTGATACCACTTCATTGTTGCCTGTGATTCAGCTTGTTCCAATCTTAATTCTTTTTCCACCAATTTATCATTCTTGCTGTTCGTTCTTTATTATCATTGTGGTGAAAGTTCAGGAATATTAGTGCCACTAAACTGCAGCACCAACTGGATACCTACAAGTCCCCTCTCAGGTACTACTCATTTCCTCTGCTTATAGGATTGATGAAACCTGAGATTGAAAATATGCAAAGGGATCTTGTAGCACCTTTGAGATTAACTGGGAGAAAGAAATTGTAGCATAAAATCAAAGACGTCACAAGATCCCTTTGCATACTGATATTCCAAATTAACACAGCTATGTCTTTGAATGATACTGAAAGTGTTAGATGCCTACTGCTTTAGTTCCTTTCCCCCCAACCCCAGTAACTTATTCTAGTAATTTGGCTTGTTAATAATATTCTTCTAGTTGCCTGCTTACTTTTGGATCCAGTGGAAATGTGAGGCAAACAGTTTCTCCAAGCTGGATTTTATAAACATCAAACAGAACAGTAAGGAGATGATTATCTGTGAAGCAGTTGTCTTCATCATGAACCATCAGCTCCAAAACATTCTGAGAAGAAAGGAGCAAAATTAAACCACCATGTCTTGATTTTGAACTAGAAAACCCCAAAGGCTACAGCAGCTATGAGGAACCTATATCCCACAGCCCAGATATGGCCTTTTGGCTAATTATCTTGGCACTATTTGTGAATAGGTGAGTGTTTGGATAAATCCTACTTATGGTTCTGTGAGTGTATGTACCTTCAAGTCACCTGTCGACTTATATGGCAACCCCATGAACTTCATAGGGTTTTCTTAGGCAAGGAATACTCAGAGATGGTTTTGCCAGTTCCTCTGAAATGTAACCTAGAGCACCTGTTATTCATTGGTGACCTCCCATTCAAAAACTGACCCGCTTATCTTCTAAGATCAGACACAATCTGGTGCCTTTAGGGTATTGGGAGCAAAGTGCTAGAGCTCCCTTCCCTGTACACCGGGGTGGAATCCTGTTAGTAAATACAATTAATGACATATGACAATTAAGTGTGGGATATGTCTCTTTTTTGGTGAGGCCCAGGGGGCTATTCACTAGCCCTTTGTGCCCCATCCAAAGCTTTCCCTCTGTACTTATCAAGCCCTGGGAGGAGCTGCTGCTGCTTGCTGGTGGGGAAGCAAGTAAGCAGTTGGTCTGAGTTCCAAGGAGAAGGAGAAGGAGAAGGCGGGTGCACTACATTTTTAAGTGGACCCTCATTTTCTCCCCATTCACAGCTGAGACCAGCAGCTTCTTTCTCATCTTTGTAATCTGAATTGCTTTTCTTTCCCCACTGGCAAGCTGCAAAGGCAGCGGTGGCCCCTCCCAGAGCTTGACAGCTACTGGGGCAGGAGGAGGATATGGAACCACATGGACAGAGAGTTAAGCTCTACCTGCTCAATAGAGGATCTTTGCCCATGACTGCAATCCAGTTCACCACCATTTCTTGCCTGTTTTACTTCCTTGTTTATCACCTGATGAAGAGTCCTATGCCAGTGAATACACTAGCACTAAAATGTATTGCTGAGACAGTAGACGGCAGGAAGTGTTTCCAAAATTTTAGCTGCTGTCAATGCAGGTTCTCCCACGATTGTGTATTCATGTTGGGAAAATGGCATCTTCTATGAATAATTAAGGACAAGGTAGAAAAAGTAACTCTGGGATTACCGTAGTCATCAATTAAATTAGTGCTATTCTAGATGTCTAATGATGAAGTTCAGAACACTGCACAAAAATCCTTCTTGTCTTGTCTTGTCTTTTTTTTTTTTTTTTTTTTTGCTTATATCTAAAATGAAAATGGCACACTTATGAAATAGTCACTTCCTAACAAAAGGACAGTGGTATTGGCACATCTGGACCATGGACAAATTCACTGAACAAATCTCTGGGCCTGTCTAAATGGTGAAAATACCCCTCATGGAATTCGCTGGGAATCCTATCTGTCTAAATGGGATCCAGCACCAATCCACACTATTTGGAAGGAGGGAGGACCAAAATGGCAAAAACAATGTGGTAAAAGCCTTTGCAGATTTTTGCATACTTTTTCAAAAACCACAAGGGGTGTGTGTATTCCTGCCCATCTGGACTATCGAACAACAAAAAATTCAAAGGGAAGCACAAAGCTGATTGGCTGGGTGAGAGTGGGGGCAGGGCTTGTTAGCAGGGCAAGCACCCACTTCTGCCCTGTTGGATTTTCGCCTTAGTGATAGCTCACTAAGGCAATAAAACAGGATGAATACTTTCTGTTTTGCTGTCCTATAAAGTTGGGAAATCGCTCTATCACACCAGCACATCTTGGGATGACTTTTTTAATATATAATGGCAGTCGTGAAGAACTAACATGAGTAAATCACTTGTGGCTGCCATCAGGAATGGGAAGCTTATGGGGGCTTCTGATGCCAAAAAAATTGTTTAGACATGTCACTGCTGCTGTGAGATGCCAATACTACAGGGTCCTTTGGATTTTTCCCCCTCGTGTAGATGGGCCCTCTGTTTATTTTGGTTTTAATATGTCTCATTTATGTCAGTGGCATGATTTTCTGCCACTCCATTTTATGTTTAACAATATATTGTTTTTATTGGATAGTGTTTGTACTGCTATACACCCTCCTGGAATGAAAGGCATCCCAGGACCTTTCTAAATAAACTAGTTTCTAGGCAAACAAGAAACTAATTACCCAGCGCCACTCAATGACTTTTATGGATGATTGATATCATTCATCCCAACTGTGAATAATGAGCCATTCATTGAGAAACATGTGTCATTCTGGTTAGATAGACTTACTGTTATAGGTCCTAATGAAAAGCGGACTTGATTCACCTCTTGCCTGATTAACTTCTGCCTTCTCCAACTATGACCTAGCAACTGTTTCCTTTTTTACTTGCTGTCTTGTAGTTCCCTGTTATCTCAGAGGGATTAAAAAATAAAACAAGCCTTAGATAAAGCATGTCCAGTAGATGACACATTCAGCATCTCATCTGTGCATCTTCTAGTGGCTGTGGTGAAATTCCCAAGGTCAAACAAGTTACATTGAACCAGTGGCAGCTGGTGACTTCCCTGTCAGTGGGAGAATGAATTTTCTCCAGGATTTAGATTAAATTTTAAGAGAGCTAATCTTGGGTATTGAAACCTATCTCTGAGACGGGTTCAACATGCTATTAGATCAATTCAAAACAATTTAAAGTTTTAAAACACCAAGAGATAATTTACAATCTAAAACATTTTGACCTGTATAACCATTTAAAACAAGTTTTAAACCATTAAAACGATGTTTGTCTACAAACTGGATAAAATCATTAGCCTTCCCTCAACATTTTAATAAAAAGTTGCATTGCAACTTGGCACTAGAATGAAGTCAATGTTGATGCCATCAGGCCTGGAAGGGGAGGGCATCCCCCCAAATGGAGACCACAAGAGACAAGGCCCTCTGAAATATCCTCCCAAACTGTACTGCTACCATTGGTTGATACAGAGGAGGGGGTTCACCAGCTGAATTTCACATGTAGAGAGCAGCTTTTGTATGGAATTTATTATTTATTTAAAAGTAAGCCTGGAAAGGCCATTCTAGATTGGGATCACAATGTGTGAAAAGAGGAGATTTAATTAAATGTGGCCATTAGGAATAGGGGCTGGCATCCTGCATTGCAGTTACAGATTCGTAACCTAGAGTCCTACAGATTCATAACTGCTTCATACTCACCTATGGTACGTATTCACCATTGTGGCACTATTGCCATGATCCTAAATACTGTTGGAACCCACCTTGAAGGACTCATCCCATTTAATGGAAGTCTGCAGCATGGAGGAGTGGAGAACTTCAGAACTATGTAACTAGTTCTCTCCTACCACATGCCATGGTGAGACAAGCAGAAGTTTCTGCATGCCACAGAGCTCCATTGCACAGAGTGGTTCACTTGCATTTAAGGTGCATTCTGGGGGTCAATTCCTTAGGTCTTTGTAACTATGTAACATAGTTATGAATGTGACGTAGGATATCGGCCAAGTTTTTTTTAAAAAAAATATCCCTATTCACATTGATGACAAGTTGTTGGTTTTTTAAAAATATATATCGCCAAATACCACATGTATGGTAGATCATGGGAGATGCAGTTAGGAAAAGAAGAATCAACCCTGCTTCCCTACATCCTGTAGTCCCAGTTTGGACTGAACTATAATGCTTATTTTTAAATGAAGAAAAACCCCATATGAAACAGCATACTCTATTAATAAGTATATATTAATGCAGTGATGGGCAACCTTTTGAGCTTGGTGTCTCAAGCGTTGCCAAAAAACTGAGCATAACTCAAGTGTTGTGTCACTTTGAGGGAAAAAACATTATTTCATGATATTTATTGTTTAATCAACAATATTATTAATTATTTATTAATAATTAATGAGTTGTTACAACTCAGGTGACAACTGAGTAATCAAAATGTACAGTCATCCCTTCACATTTGTGGGGGTTAGGTTCCGAAGACCCCCGTGAATGTGAAAAATCCACAAATAATAACAGCCTCCCCCGGCATCCCAAAAGTGGTGACGGGGCCTTCGGAGGCCCCGTCACTACTTTTCCACCCACCTCCCCCGGCCTCCAGAAAGTGGTGATGGGGCTTCTGGAAGCCCCAACGCTACTTTCCCCTCACCTCCCCCAGCCTCCCTCTGACCCATGGGTTTATTTTGGGGGGATACCTCACCCACGAGTGAAGCAGGGAAAGATATAAAAGAGGTGGACTTACCTGCTGGAGGTAGAGGAAGGCTGGGGGGCAAGGTAGTGAGTGTGGGAGCAAGGTTGAGTTGGAGACAAGGAGGCAGCCTAGGTTAGCCATGGAGCAGGGCATGTGTTGCCAGCTAGCCTAGGAGTGATTACGCAGGCAGCTCCTCGGCTCTCAGACCCTCGGCTTCTTCCCTTCACAGCATTTACTCCCCCTCCCCACAATACCACGCGTGCATGCACACACGCACACGTGCATTCTCCCCCCTTTTTGGCAGCTCTCCTGTGCAGAGCTATTTAGGAGGGCTCCACTGGAGAAGCTGCGCATGGTGCCCTGGGCTCAAACAAGAGGCCCACCTGCCCGCCGCCTTCCCTGGCCTTTCCGAGGGGGCTCTGAGGCTTTGAAGCCTCGGAGCCCCCTCGGTAAGGCCGGGGACAGGCCGGGCAGAGTCCCTTCCTCCCATCCACTGCCTTCCCTTGCCTCCCCGAGGCGGCTCTGTGGCTTCAAAGCCACGGAGCTCCCTCTGGAAGGCCAGGTGGCCACCCTCCTACTCGCCCACCATCTTCCCCAGCCTTTCCGAGGTGGCGCCGAGGCTTTGGAGCCACCTCGGGAAGGCCAGGGAGAGGCTAGGCGGCCACCCTCCTGCTCGCCTGCCATCTTCCCCGGCCTTTCCGAGGCGGCTCTGAGGCTTCGGAGCCACCTCAGGAAGGCCAGGGAGAGGCAGGGCGGTCACCCTCCTGCTCACCGATCACCTTCCCCGGCAGAGTCCCACCCGCCGGCCACTTTACCCGGCCTTTCCGAGGCAGCTCCAGGGAAGCACGGCAGGCCTCAGGGGTGGTGGTGGCCAGGTGGGAGGGAGGCTCCACCCCCAGCTCCCTAAACTGGCGATCGGGGCTTCGTAGCCCCGCCTGCCACCCTAAAGTGAGGCTTTGAAGCCCTGATTGGGGCTTTAGGGAGGGTGGTGAGGTTGCTGGGGGGGGTGGGGGGAGGAGGCCTATGGCCGCGTTTCAGCACAAATGGCTACACATGTCAGTGCTGACATGCGTGTCATAGGTTCGCCATTACTGTATTAATGCAATGTGTAGTTTGACTCATGACTAATCTGGTTGGGCTTTTATGTTTGACTGCAGCTGTACATTCTATCAGCTTCCGTAACGTGGTGCTGAGAATTTCGTGTGTAAATGTCCACAGTTTGTTGCTGTCACAGAGTAATAAATGGTTACAGTTAGATCTGCCAGCTGGGCTGCCTTTTTTGTCTCTACAGTCTCATGGAGCTATGTTAGCAAAACATTACAGTACACCAGCTCTCAATAGGATCTTAGACGTAATGCATAACTGTTTTTTCATTCATTTTATCTCAACAGTTATTTCTGGTTAAAACTTCTTTATAGCCAGTGAGTGGCAACAGCTTAGAGTGTTGGCCTGGGACTCAGTGTGTGACCTTGGGCCAGTCACTCTCTGTGAGCCTGACTACCTCATAGGCTTGTTGAGAGGATAAAATAGGGAGGAAGAGAGCCATGTATGCTGCCTTGAGCTAACTAGAGAAAATGTAATAAAAAATAAATAAGCCAGAAAAACAGCCTAAACGTGCCCAAAGAGTTCAGACAAAAATAATTAATTTTTGAGTTTGTGTCTTACTTTGACCTGACTCTGTATCCTGAAGTAGAAGGTTTCATTCCACACTGGATTCTTACACTCTTTAATAGTCTTCGTCCGGACCCTTTCAAACGAAGCCGTTGGCAGAAACAAGCTTACATAGCAATCAGATTGGCTAACTGTTTTTAAGAAGGAAAATGTGAATATCTTTTTTAGGTCATATTAAATCACCAAACTTTACTTTTTTTAGCTTTATCAAGATCACACAGTTTACAACAAGAGACATATACAGAAAGCAAGTCTCTTTATCATTGTCTCCCACTGCTGGGCTCATGCTGGATTAAGATCTAGATCAGGGATAAGGATATTGAGTTGCAATTGCCATCATCCTTCATAATTCATTTTGCAGCCCAACAATATCTGAAGGTCCACAAATTTTCTATCCTGATTTAGACTTGAAAAATATCACAAAAGCACAAAGTGGTTCCCATTAAGGTAGCAGAATTCTTGCTAAAAGCAAATTGAGTCATAAATCCTCTTACTCAATTGCAGTCCATGGCTGCTGCCGCATTACAGAAATAATGCAGTTTGACATCACTTTAACTATGATAGCTCCTTCCTCTGGAATCCTGGTTTTTGTAGTTTGTTGTGGCACCAGAGCTCTTTGGCAGAGAAGGCTAAATATCTCACAAAACTACTAATCCCAGAATTCCATAGCATTGAGCCATGACAGTTAAAGCAGTGTGGCAACTGCATTATTTCTGTAGTGTGGCAACAGCCCCTGAGTTCATAGGACTACTGATACCTCTAGTGATGACATGAAAGGACTCTGAAGCTGAGACGGAAAACAAATGGTTTGTCTGATATATTTTTGTGGAGTGTTAACAAAAGCACATTTTTTTCAAGTTTCCTATCATTCTGGGGGACAGGGACCACAAATGTCATATTCCTTTCTTCTTTTTTCTCTGAAGTAATATGCACAACTAAAGATTTGTATATTTGAAAAATACAGTATCTGGAAACATGCTGAAATCAATAGGGAAAATGTATTTAAAATGTACACAATATGAAAAATGTGTAAACATTGCTACTTCAGGGAAAGTATGTAGCAAGATATGTATGAATTTCCTTGCAGAGTGAAGGAATAAAGTCTCACAATGTAATACAAAATTTAGACAGGAGAAGAAATCTGGTAGAATTCTGAAAAATGCAACAAAAACAAAATTGGAAGATTTTCACATCCCTCCTCTAAATTTCCTTTAACTGAGTTGTCCATTCAAACATAGTTAGAAAAACTAATTATGGTTCATGGGTGTTTTCACAACAATGACGCTCAGAATGGTTAGCTCTCATTACCTTAGACATTCTCGTCTACCTTAGACATTCACCTCTCTTTATAAATAACTTCAAACAATAATGTTGGGGAGCCACCCTATGCCTCCAGGGGTAGGGTGGCTTCATCATTATTTCTGTGTGAAACATCTTTACCTTTGATGTTTTAAAGTTATTTTCATTCAACTGGGTTAGCCATCCACTACAGGAACAAAAACCATCAACATATCTAACTCTCTTCCCTGTACCTCCACCCATTCTTTTCCCCCTTTCAAGCTACTATAAACTAGAGAGGTATCACTATAGCATCACTGTTATCCTTCCCACCAGACAGCCAGAATACAAATGTAACAGGTATCTGATAGTCAAGTTGTTTGCCTTTGTGGCTTCTTTTGTTAAGTGCAACCCTAGGCCTTTAAAAATCCTCACCGGTTACCTGTGTATGTTGCAGTGAGATTCTAAAGAACATCAAATCACCTGATTTAATACCAGGGCTTGTCTACACAGGCGATTTACCCATCTCCCCCCATCTTGGAGCCCTGCAGGGTTGATGCTGCAGGGTTTTGCCCCGCTTTGCCCCCAGGCAGTCCACACAACCTTTGGAGCAAAAACGGGGGGGTGGGGTAGGCGGAGTAGGGCATGTTACAGTGTGTTTTTTTAAATACCCAGCAAAATCCATTCCAGCCAGCAAAAAACAGATCAGACCCCATGGGGCACACTGGCCCATCATTGCAGCTGCCCTCTGCCTCACTCTTCTGGTCGAATGCAGGAGCTTTCCTCATGTGCTGAGTGCAATGCTTAGGGCAGCAGTGGTGGCTGCACGGACAGGCTGGTGTGTCCATCTGGACTCTGACTCATTTTGTGCTAGTAACTGGGGAGGAACGGGCCAGGGGAATGGGCCATCAGTGGGGAACCGGTGTATTCTGGCCCATGTAGATGAGCCCTCAAAGTACAGGAACATCACCACACACACACACACACACACACACACAGGCTTTTTCTGGTGTGGGCAGAACTATTTTGGAGCAATGAGGGTTTTTTTTTAAGAATTAGAGAAGCCATGATGGAACAGAAAATAAATTAATTATGTTGTAAATTGAGAGGTTTGGAAATAATTATCTTTTTATAATCAGAACCAAAATCCCTTTGAATTTCAGCTGGACCATTGAATTTCAGCTGGACCATAAATATGCTTGGGACCATTGGAACTGGCTTTACTTCTTTCCTCTTTCACTCCTTCCAACAGCAGTGACAAGGAGGAACTGCCCAAAGGAGGATTGTTTCTTCAGCTTTCACTAAATGTGAAGGCCTTCCCAGTGGGGGTGGGGAAGCTTGTGAAATTATACTTTGTAGTATGGTATGTGGTATGTTGTATGATGTGTGTGCTTGTTCTTTTATAATAAGTTTGAAACGCATCCTGAAATTTCTTAAAAGTCTCTTTAAAACAATAAATGAAATTAATAAAATAAATTACATTCATTTTAAGATTGCTCTTAAATATTTAGACCAGGACTGGGCAACAGGTTGCCTATGGGCCACATACGACCTCTGGGGTCATTTTGTGATTTTTTAAAAATTCATTAAAAAAAAAAAAGATTGGAAATGTTTCCAAAACATTCCCCAGATGCATCCAAACACCCCCTAGGACAGCATGGAAGGATTTCCCAATAGAAGTTAATTTTCCCATGGATTTGTGGAACTGTCAGGATACTCACATAAATCTGCCTTTCGTAGATTTTTTATCTGTATGATTCTCACAGTCAACAAATAGCAAGGAGAGTCCTCCATCTGCAGAGAAACAACAAACACATTTCTTAGAAATATGCTTTTCTGAATAGGATATTCAGATTCAGCTTTTCAAACCAATAAAACAAATTACATGTGATGGGGCTTAATCTGCTCATAATGCTTTAGGACAGGACAATACATCTGAAAGGACATAGGTCTTCTGCTGAAAACTTGCATCAGGTACTCTCACCTTCTGCTGGGGGTCTATCACCTGATATGGCTAATCAAATTCTTGCTCGTATACAGGCTTTGGAAGAACAGGGTGACACAGCTGCAAATAGTGACACACCAGAAGCTGAGGAATCAGTCGGGGAAGGATCCAGCGGGGCAAGCCAGCCAAGCGCTCCTCCGGCTCTGAGTGAGTTTCCATTGCACTATGACAGTGAAGGCGAACCTATGACACGCGTGTCAGCACTGACATGCATAGCCATTTCTGATGACATGCGGCTGTAGGCCTCCTCCTCCCCCACCCCCAACCTCACCACACTCCCTAAGCCCCAGCCACCACTTTCCTCCCCCCCTCCCTAAAGTGGCAATGGGGCTTCGAAGCCCCGGTCACCACTTTCCTCCCCCCTCCCATCCTCCCTAAAGTGGCAATCAGGGCTTCCAAAGCCCCAGTCGCCACTTTCCTCCACCCCCCACCCTCCTAAAGTGGTGATCGGGGCTTCGAAGCCCCAGTCGCCACTTTCCTCCCCCCCGTCCCCCCTCCTTAAATTGGTGATAGGGGCTTCAAAGCCTCGGTCCCACTTTCCTCCTCCCTCCCACCCTCCCCAAAGCGGGAATCCGCAAATATGCGGAACAGCAAATGTGAAACCCGCGACTGTGGACGGACAACTGTAGTCACAATTGTTTCATCCTTCCCTATTAGACACTCTATGCTGGAGGTCTGTAGGCCAAAACAACAGAAGTCTGGCACAGAGCATCTAGTTCTGGGACTTCTGGTTAAGCCGGGATCTTTGCCCTCACTTCCACCGGCAGAGATAATGTTTTTTCCTCAAAGTGACACACCACCTGAGTTATGCTCAGTTTTTTGGCAAAGTTTGACACACCAAGCTCGAAAGGTTGCCCATCACTGCACTATAACACCAACCACACATATGCCTGGGAGGCAGATGGATCCCAGCAATGAGCCAAACACACAGGGTCCTAGCACCACTAAGGGACATACAGCCACTGCCCTTTATGGTTGGTACCCAGGATACCAGGTGGGATGCCAGGGATGGCCGCTCATGTCCCCCTACCTGTTGAGTCATCCAGTCATGCCTGGAGCACCAGGGTCTCCATATGAGACCAAGCACTTTATTACAGGAGAAACCCAAAGCAGAGGATATTGTTCACTATACAGATTTATACAACATGGGAAGAGGTACATTTTTAAACTGCGGCTTCTGCAGCAGAAAAGGACCCTGTGATGCAGCTGCCCTGGCACACGTCTGTAGAGAACAACAATATGAAGAAATGAAAGGATAACTAAACCCTGGAGCAGAGAATCCAATAAGATTAAAATTTCTAAAAGGGTAACAATGCCCCACTGAAAAGTGTGCAAATGCTAAAATTAATAATAGTGAATAATAAAATTATTAATAGTGAATAGTGAGTAAAGCTCAAGGCCAGACGCGTTTCAACAGCAATCTTCCTCGGTGGCCTACAAGCATTCAAAATGTATAATAACTCAATAGCTCACACAATATGACTTTGCTCAATTCCAAAGCAACAATGTACTACTCCTGCTCACAGAGTATCTTATATACTATGTATACAATGTAATACTCCTGCTCACAGAGTATCTTATATAACCAGCTGAACTGGTAATGGGAATGATCCTGCCAAGACTCAAGAAAAGAAAAGGTCCTAGGGAAAACTTAGGATGTGGAAGGACATTGAAAAACTTAACCAACCATTTACACCCACACCTTTACCCACCAGGGGTCCAAATTTACCAACCATGTGTCCTTTTGAGTACCAATCTTGGTAGTGGTTTTATGTTCTTAGTATTAGATATCCTATCAATGCACCAGAATTTAAATGAAGTTCTTCTCCTGTTCACAGAACCTTTTCTATAACCAGTCAAACCGGTAGTGGCAACCATCCTGTCAAGACTCAAGAAAAGAACTAAGAGGAAATTTAAGGTGTGAAAGGACAGCAAAAGACTCAAAACAGCCAATTCACATTTTCATTTAAACCAACCAGGGATTCAGATTTCAAACGATGAATCCATTTGAGTTCCAATATCTGTAATTGTTAACCCCAATATCGATGACCCATACATTAAGGTCTAGATGGGAAATTTACCCTGGCTTCCAGGGGGTCTTCAAGCTCTGCAATCCAAACGATGCAGGGTTCTCACCCCGATTCACCTAGACAAGCCCCAAGATTCAAACTGCTATGCCACACAGGCTGTGTATGTGTGTGTGTGTTTATCTCAGGGATAGGCAGTGTGGTCTGCCAAGGTGGTATTTGAGGTACCTCCACAGTCCTCTGATGCCCCCTATACCAGAAAAAAATTTGACCAAAATGTATTTTCTGCTCTCAGAGGACCCTAAGAGGTTTTTACACTGGGCGGGGGGGGGGTAATCACAGTTCCTACCAATCCTCTCTCTGGCTTTTCTTTGCAAACGAAGATTCAGGAAGGACTCATCCTGCACTTTCTGCAAGCGCACTAATGACTAAAAAGGCCAATCCGAGATAAACAAGTCCAGTTGCAGAAAGCATAGCAGAAGGGCTCCTTGGGTGATGTTTCCAGGTTGTGATTTTTTCTGTGTTGTCGTTTCTCTTCAAGACTTGTTCGGCGTGAGTTCTCAAATAAGGCTGCAGCATTGTGGATAGTGTGTCTCCATGCCTCCCGATGTGAGGGCAGGGCGGACCATTGTTGGTGATCAATTTGGCCAAGCCTGAGATGTTGTTTCAGGGAGTCCTTGTATCATTTTTTTGGAGCGCCCCTCTTACGCTGACCCATGGCGAGTTCACCGTAGAGTAGTATTTTTGGGAGGCGATGGTCCTCCATCCTAGAAACGTGCCCTGCAACCCAACCCCTGCCCAAAACCAAAAATAAAAGTGTGTCTCTAGTCACTTCCAGCTTAATTCCCCACTTTGTTTTTGTTCATTATTGGAGCTGGTGTGGCCTACAGCAGGTGATACGGGCAAACATTTGTCTCCAAACATGTCTGAGTTGCCACCCCATTATAGATGGCACAAAGATGAAATAATAAATCTGCCTTGTCAAAAGCATTATAAGGCACACTGGACAGACTGAGAGAATGAGAATGTTCCACAATCAAGGCACCACCCAGATCAACTGAGGAGACAGCAGCACAATGAAGAAGACCTTAATCAGTTGATAAACTCATATGGCAATAGGCTGTATGGATAGGACATTATCTTTGTTAGGGCTTGTCTACACTGGCCAAAAAAACACTGCTTGTCCCCATTCCAAAGCTCTGCAATCCAAATGAGGCAAGGCTTTGGCACCCGTCTTCCCCAAGGCAGTCCTCACCACCTCCAGGGCATATATGAGACCAGAACAGGGGCAAGCCAGGATAGAGCCCTTTACTGCGTTTTTTGAAAATACCTGTTTTAATGCATTCCCACTAGGATGGGTGGATCAGGCCTGGTATGTCCATGGGAGCCCATCCTGGCAGGCCATCCCTCACTGCTGCTACCTGTTGCCCTTGCTCTCCTAGGTCCAGGCAGAAGGCCTGCACCATGTGACCAAGGCTGGTCACTTGCAGGGGGGCTTGTCACATGGTGCAGCTGGTTGCCCCGAGAGTGCAATGGAAATGGTGGCGGCAGCAGTGGCTAAAGTAACAGGCCAGCATTCCTGTGTGGACTCCAATCCTTTTTCTTCAGGTAACAGGGGAAGAACGGGCCACCTCCACAGCCAGGATACACCAGCGGGGAGCGAGTGTATCCTGGCTGATGTAGATGAGCCCTTAGAGCCCCACCCCTTCCACAACTATCCCCCACGTTCCCTGGTCATCCATTCACATTACCCAGTTATGGAGCAATATTCCACTTTAACTGCCACAGCAACATCCTATGGAATCCTGGGGTTTGCAGTTTAGGGAAGGGAATTTAGAATTCTCAGCCAGAGAGCTCTTAGGTCTCACTAAACTACAAGCCCCAGATTTCCACAGGAGTAAAAGTGAAATATAGCACTATTAACAGTGCAATGTGATTTTAATAAGTAGTAAGCAAAGAGAAATAAGGAATACTGGGCAGAAACATTTAAACAATACATAGAGTTGTCCCTTCACATTCGCGGGGGTTAGGTTCCATAGACCCCCACGAATGTGAAAATTCCGCGAATAATGACAGCCCTCCCCCCGCCCTCCCCAAGTGACCCCCGAGGCCTCCGGAGGCCTCACGGTCGCTCTTCCCGGCCGCTGCCCCCGCCCTCCCCAAGCGACCCCGAGGCCTCCAGAGGCCCCGTGGTCACTCTTCCCGGCCGCCCACCGCCCTCCCCAAGCGACCCCGAAGCCTCCGGAGGCCTCGCAGTCGCTCTTCCCGGCCGCCCACCGCCCTCCCCAAGTGACCGCGAGGCCTCCGGAGGCCTTGTGGTCACGCTACCCGGCCGCCCACTGCCCTCCCCAAGTGACCCCGAGGCCTCCGGAGGCCCTGTTGTCGCTTCCCTGGCCTCCCTCCCAAAAGTGGTGATGGGGCCTCAGAGGCCCCATTGCCACTTTCCCTGGACTCCCCTCGCGGCAAACCGCAAATGTGCGGAACCGCGAGTGTGGAGTCCGTGAATGTGGAGGGAGGACTGTATAATTAACCATCTATAATCTGTGTGCATACTACAGAGTATTCAGCCTTGAAAAATACATCATCATCATTATTATTATTATTATCCACCTCTGATCCACTATATTTTGGTCCTGCCACACATTCAACTTGTCTGCTGCATTCTTCACTCAAAAACAAACCTTTCTGTGCATGTTCTCTAATTGACCTATTTAGCCTAAACACAGACAGGTTCATCAACTCAGTTTCTCCTCCACTTACCTTTTTTAAGTGTGAGCTTAAAAAATATTGAAAAAGAAGCAAGCAGGTTCTCACCTAAGCAGTTTTCTTCAATTTGAACGCTCAGCTGAGAGGCTTTTGAGCTGCCAGCTGAGCAACAACGTTTCTCCATTCCACTACTTTGCCCAACCTGATAAACTAGTAAAGTATGTTTATTTGCATTTGGAGTCACCGGTCTTGTAGGCATTCTGTTCTATTATAGTCATTAATTTCTCTTCAACTTTGTGTTTGCAAAAATAGCAACATTTTATTTGGGGTTCTGAACTTAAAATGCTTTTTCAGAGACAATGGGTTAGATTCCTCTGGCAGGGATAGCCTTGACCAGAGTTGTTCTCCTCTGGAGCATGTCCAGAGGAGGACAACCAGGATGGTGGGAGGTCTGGAAGCCATGCCCTATGAGGAGTGGCTTAGGGGGATGGGTATGTTTAGCCTGGAGAAGCGAAGGTTGAGAGTGACATGATAGCCATGTTTAAATATTTGAAGGGATGTCATAATGAGGTTGGAGCAAGCTTGTTTTCCGCTGCTCCAGAAGCAAAGACATGGATGATGGACTCAAACTATAGGAAAAGAGATTCCACCTAAACATTAGGAGAAACTTCCTGACAAGTAGGAGTTGTTTGGCAGTGGAAAACACTGCCTCGTAGTGTGGTAGAGTCTCCTTCTTTGGAGGTTTTTAAACAGAGGCTGGACAGCCGTCTGTCAGGAGTGCTCTGATTGTATATTCATGTATGGCAGAGGGTTGGACTAGATGGCCCTTGTGGTCTCTTCCAACTCTATGATTCTATACAGAGGTATAGCTACAGGAGGAGGTGACAAAGAGCATTGCCCCCCACATAAGGATTCTGTCCTCCCAATGAAATTTTCCTTCAGTCCCCACATCTCTAGCATAACAGGGAGTGAGACAGTGAAAATAATTCCCATCAAGAACTCTTATGTTTCCTGTGATCTCCATTCCTTAGTAAGTTTGCTGGTTCATTATCTTTGGATGCCTAAACTATTTTTAAATACACAACTGAAGTGCTGAGTTGCTGCAGTGCTAGAAATTTGGGGACTGAGGAAAAACTTCATTTGAGGGGACAGAATGTCCCTCAATGCCCTCATCTCCCCCCCCCTTTTCGCTAAATCCTTGGTTTTGTACAAGGGTGGAAAACGGAGTGGAGAAGCAATTTTCACAAGTTTCCGATCGCTCTGCATTATCAGTTTTCCATTGTGTCTCCCAACATTCCAGAGCACAGGCCCTTTCACACTACACAATTACAGCACTATATTCCACTTTAACTGCCATGGCTACATCCTATGGTATACTGGGTTTTGTAGTTTGATGAGGCACTAGGGCTCTCTGGGTTAGAATTCTAAATCCTCACCCCTCAAAACTGCAAATCCCAGGATTCCATAGGATGTTGTCATGGTAGTTAAAGTGGAATCATAACCCTATGGACTTTATCAGACCATCCAAATATGGTGTTGTAAGGACGCCTAATGTTCATGAAAGGGCGCACGTATCAGACAACGTTGCCATTTTACGTCCATGTTCAGATTAAAAATTGTACATTTTTATTGAGGGGCCAAGCCATCAATAGATCTCCTCTAGCACTTTTGTGCCAGTATTGCCAGAATTTGAATCCATGTGCCATTGTACTCATGTGAATGCAGCTTCAATGGCTGGTCCAGTGAGAACACTTCTGGGTGAGATCCTGACATCCATGTAGGTGACACACTTTTTATGACCCTACCCAGTTTGCTTGAAAGTTTTTAAGTGTGTTTTTGTGCTTTAAAAAACTTTTTGAGTGTTCTTTTTGTTTTGTTTTTTGAATTTCCCATGCTAGGTATTCTCACAAAAATCCATGGGATTTCAGATGAGGAAGTGAACAGAGCTCCATTCACTCCTCATTCATTGGTGGGGAAGCCTTTAACGCAGATGCAAGGTAAGTGTTGCATGGGGAGTTCTTTTGCTGGCATAAAAATGGCAGAAGTTATGCTGTCAAAAGAATGGGGTTTATGGGGGTGGTCTGATAAAGTCCACTGGATAAGGTGAATTGATGATCAGGGAACATCCTGTGGGAATGGGGAGGGGATCTGATCCAACAAAGTTCACCTGCTGTTCTGCTGACAAAAAGCTGAAATGAAAGACAGCCTGTCTCTGACAAAAGAGGATTTTGCTGGATTCGGGGGGGGGGGTAGAGGGGGATGTGCGTTACTTTGAGGGCAAACCTCTTCCCCCTTGCTCAGAAAATAGTCCACCCCAGGGTTGAATGTTCCATGTTGTTTCATAAAAGAAGATGAGAAAGTAATAAAAGCAACTAGGACAGTATTTAAAAAAAACCAAAAACCCTAACAGTAATAATACTAGACTTAGGGCTCGTTTACACGGCAGGTTTTATTGTGTTAAGTTACGCTTTAGCGCTTTCCCACATCAGTGGTGGGTAGTTTACACGGTATATGTTTACACAGCTATATTTTGTGGCTCTTTGATTTTTTCCGCTTTGAGATTCACACAGCCAAATGTGCTGGAGGCATGGCCAAGCATTGGAGAGAAGACAAAGGAATGCCATAGGAATGTCTGCCCTGGCCCCAACTCCTTGTGCTTAACAGCGTAGAGGCAGTAACTCTTTGCCTCTTCAGCCCCAGCTCCCTCCCCACAAATCAAACGGAAGGTTTTTTCTCCTTGTTTAACAGCAGTTTCTAGCCAAATAAACAGACTGTCAAAATAGCAGTGCAGCTCTGCTGCAGCCCTTAGTGAAATGGTTTCTCTCCCTCCCCCAAGCACAGGATCACAGCTGACGAGACGAGCTTTGCATACTTGCAAAATAGCAGAGAGGAGGAGAAGGAATGCTCCCTGACTGAAAATTGTTGGGAATCCTTTTTGTTTGCAAACTGGCTTGCAAAATAGCAGAGAGGATTTTGCAAAGTTTCCTCTAATCGCTACTGTCTTTCCCTCCCTCACTCCCCCTCTTTTAAGCCCACCCCTGCATCATAGCAACCAATCACAGTGCAGCTCTGCTGTAGCCCTTAGCGGAATGGTTGTTTACACTGCCAATAAAGCGCTACATTGCAAATATACCGGCAAAAGTAGCGACATCCCTTGCCACGCTATATTTGGGTGTTTTACCTCCCCCCCTTCTGAATGAGGCGATGCTGTGCCTCGACCCATGTGAACTATGAGCTATCTTTGCGGTATATTTAGAGGAATATTTGCCCATGTAAATGTACCCTTAGTAGTAAATAATACCTCATGGCATGGATTCTCACTTTTCAATTTCTTTTCTAATTCACCTGCTTAAACAAAATTTTCTCCAACAAACACAATGATGTGCCAGCAGCTTTACAGATCACAATCTCACCACACAATTCTCCCACTGTGGGGAATGCACTGGAGAACAGTTTAGAGATGACATTTGCAAGAGGGAATAGAATGGATGTCTGGCCAAGCATAGGGCTAAGACAAACCTGATTCCAGATAGTCTACATGTTTTTGTATTGTCTATTATCCTTTATGGATCTGAAACATGGGTCACCTATCGCCACCACCTACGACTCCTCAAACGCTTTCATCAGCGCTGTACATGCACAAACCTAAATATACACTGGACTGACTATGTGACGAATGGTGCTGTCCTAGAGCAAGCAAGGATCACCAGCATTGAGGCCATGATATTGAGAACACAGCTGTGCTGGGCAGGGCATGTTTCTAGGATGGAGGATCATCGCCTCCCAAAAATAGTACTCTACGGTGAACTTCCCATGGGTCAGCGTAAGAGGGGCGCTCCAAAAAAAAAAAACGATACAAGGACTCCCTGAAACAACATCTCAGGCTTGGCCAAATTGATCACCAACAATGGTCTGCCCTGGCCTCACATCAGGAGGCATGGAGATGCACTATCCACAATGCTGCAGCCTTATTTGAGAACTAACGCCGAACAAGTCTTGAAGAGAAATGACAATGCAGAAAGAATCACAACCCAGAAACATCACCTAAGGAGACCTTCTGCTGTGCTTTCTGCAACTGAAATCTTGGAGTGGCCTTTTTAGTCATCAGCACGCTTGCAGAAAGTGCAGGATGAGTCCTTCCTAAATCTTCGTTTGCGAAGAAAAGCCAGAGAGAGAAAGAGAGAGAGAGAGAGAGAGAGAGAGAGAGATGTTTTTATGCTTTTGTTTCAAGCTGAATTGCATCACAAAATTTGAAGAAGAATCTGAAACTGAATTCTGAGTCACATATTAATCCTGGAGATGTAAATTGATTTTTTAACCAACAAAATTGTCTCCCATTCTACTATGTAAACTCATCAATCCATGAAGTAGCTAGAACCTCCATATCATATCCAAAAAAAATTAAATGCCAGAGTTTTGAAAATGGTGTTTTCATCAACTGTAGTGCCCAGAATTTCCCAGCCAGCATATTGGTAGGGGAATTCTGGGCACTGTATCCCATTAAAGAATTTTTTTCCCAAGCTGTGGCTATAGCCCTTGACTTCTGATTAGCTTCAAAATGATAGTATGTCATGATGAATGGCTCTTTGTGAAATAGTACAGAGGGAAGGGAGTAACTAATTGCTGGGACTACCTCTGGCACTAGAAGGTTCATGTGTCTGCATGCTCCTCAATTAATAAGTAATGGTTTTTAAAGATTTTAAATTAAATATTTTAAAACCACTCCTTAGTTCTACAGATATTGGAGTGGTTTCTCAGAGTAAAATAAGCACAAAACGTGCATCACTATTATAAAATCATAAAAGGCATCAAACAGAATTCAGCAGAGAAAACTATCCACTAGTACCAAAATAAGATTTCAGGCTAGTGCCAAAATGATTTCAATACTGTCATCAGTGGAACCTCTGTGGGAAGCAACTTCCCATACGTGGGGTGCTGCAGTTGTTGAGTAGGCTTTCTCCTTCATTGATACGTAATGCATCTGAGATACTTGCAGAACAGCTTTCCTGATGAACTTTATACTACAGACAGTATGGTGTAGGTAGGAAGAGATGCAGATGCAGGTATACGAACAATGAAGTACTTAAGTAGCAAGTAGCACCCTCCATTTGGTTCAAAAAGAAATAGCTAGAGCATCTTCTTCATAACTGGTGTACCAGTCACAATACTGGCTTTTGATTCTGTACTAGCTCATGGTCCAAGGAGCATTCTTACGTACCACACATTGCAATAATCAAATTGGAAGCATGAGCCATTGTGGCCAGATTATCTCTTTCCAGGAAGAGTCATGCCTAACAAGCTAGCCAAAGCTGGTATATGGCATTCCTATCTGATCCATTTTTCCTTTTTTTGGACTAAAGCTCCTAGAATCTCCTAGCCAGCTTGGCCACTAGACGTTGTAACTTTTCCAAGTTCACAGCCTGCTCCTTTGGGGAAGGTGAATGCAACTCTGTCTAAAACAGGCTGCACTGGGCATGAGAACCACCCACCCACAGGTCATCTGCCTTTTCAGAATTCAAATTCAGTTTACTGGCTCCCATCCAGCCCTTTACTGATGTGAGACACCAGTAGAGCACCTGCAGAGATTCACCTGTTTCAGATCACAAGGAGAAATAGAGCTTATTGCCATCAGCATATTGATGGCATCTTCATCCAAATCTCCTAGTGACCATGTCTAGCAGGATCATATAGATATTGAGGTACAGGGTATATATATCTAATGAACTAGTGAACTAATGCAGGACCTCACAGTTCAAATGGCTTGGGGTCAAGCCAAGGGTGGAGCAAGACGGTGGATTTGCCCTCCCAAATAAAAATTCTGCCATTGTCTTGTGTAGACAAGCCCTAGGAGATGTAAATTAGGTTTGCTTTAAAATGTTGATCAAACAAAATTCTTCCCCATTCTGCTATGTAGGGCATTGCACTCCCAAATAAGAATTCTGTCATATCCTTCCCCCATGAAATTTTCCTCCAGTTCCCCAATTTTCTAGCATTCCAAAGAGTGAGACATTGAAAATAATTCGCAGCTAGGATTCTTATATTTGCTGTTATTGCAATGCTAGAAATTTGGGGAGTGAAGGACAATTTCATGAGAGAGGGCAGAATTCTTATCTGAGGGGCAATGGCCTTATTTTGCCCCTCCCCAGAGCTACATATCTGGGTCAAGCAAACCCATCTCCATTGCACTCTCCATCATCTACCCTGCAGGTTTGAGGAGAACCATCATATCAACATACCTCTGCCACCATGAGGATATAAATATATTTCAGTCTTGTTCTCATTGCATTTCTCACAATATCACCAGCATTCCCTCCTAATTCCATGTTGGGCTGTGATATCCTTTGTACATATTTTTGTGTACATTTTTTGATGTACATATTTTTGTAAGCATATTTTTCATTGTTTAAGGAGATTATCAGGCTGGAACAAAAAAAGTGTTCCCGTCCCACAATCTCCTTTCCCGCCCATCTCCGGCCCCTGTCCCACCACAAGAACAAAAACTTTCACTTACCTGAATCGTTCTTGGGCCGGGAAGCCCAGGACGTGGAAGGAGCTCTAGAGCTCCTTTCACTTCCTGGTTTGTAATCCCAGCTGCTGCTCTCGTGTGAAGAGGAGAGCCGGGGATTTAAAGGGACAGGCTGGGGACAATGGGGGGGAATCAAGGGGCAATTGGGGGAGGGCGATTGGGCTGGCGATCAGGGGGCAGGGAGGGCTGGTGATTGAGGGTGCAGGGGGGCTGGCAATCGGGGGGCAGGGAGTAATCACAAAAACATGATCTCCTGTGAAATGGGTGCCCTTTCGCATTCATTAGCCATTGTTATGACTACATATTTTCTGCATCTGATAAAGCCCCCAGTGTGGTATATTGGTTTGAATGTTGGACCAAGGCTCTGGAAGACCAAGATCTGCTTGGCCATAGAAACTATGGTGACCCTGGACCTGGACTCAGCCTTAGGACTTTATCAGATGTGGCAAAAAACTCAAGACGACGATGTTACTGTACCATGAACGGGTCCCGCTTTCACACAGCATCATCCTCGCATGCTGACTCTGTGCTGCAGTTGTGCATAAGGTGTTGCTTTTCATTGACCTCCCAGTCAATGAAAAGTGATGCCTTATTCATGGCCACAGCACAGAGTCAACATGCAAGGATGATGACATTTGAAAGTGGGACTCATTCGCAGTACAGTAAGGTTGTCGTCTTGACCTTTTTTGCTGTGTCTGATAAAGTTGTTTAGAGGAAGGCAAAGTCAAACCTCCTCCGAACAAATCTTGCCAAGAGAACCCCATTGTTTTAGTATTACTGTAAGTCAGAAATGACTTGAATGCACAGAACAACAACGCAATGTATAATAGTGTATGATTATTCAACGTAATGTAATTTAATGCTATAACTATGTAATGCACAGAGGGGTAAGAACTGTGCAGCCCTGCAGCTGTTGTTGAATTGCAACTTCCAGCCATCCCCATCATTAACTATGCAGGCAAAGCTTGTCAGGACATGCAGTCCAACAACATCTGGGGTGGGTAGTGCTTCTCACCTCTGCTCTAGACATTTAACTGCAGTTATTCAGGCTTAACTGCTAAGACAGAATAGACAAATGATAGGTTGCTGTAGTATTACCTATTTAGGTTCCTCTCTTCATCTGCAATTTCCTAGGTTTGGTGTTGTTGTTAACTGTCCTCAAGTTGGCCTTGACTCATGGCAACCCCATGGATGAAACATCTCCAAGACCACCTGTCCTCAATCACACTACTTTGGTCCTGTAGATTCAAGCCTCTGTCTTCCTTGATTTAATTTATCCACCTAGTGTGAGGTCTTCCTCTCTTTGTTTTTCCCTCCACCTTTCCTAACATTATTGGCTTTTCTAGTGAGTCATTCCTTCTCATGATGTGTCTAACGTATGGAAGTCTCAATTTGGTCATCTTGACTTCTAATGAGAGTTTGGGCTAAGACCCAATGTTTGTCTTTTTGGGTGTCCGTGGGATCTTCAGCACTCCTCCAACACCACAACTCAAATGAGTTTATTTTCTTCCTATCAGCTTCACTGTCCAACTCTCACATTCATACATAGTAATGGGAAATATGATGGTTTAAATGATCCTGACTTTAATGCTCAGTTTTATATCTTTATATTTTATGATCTTAGCCAGTTCTTTCATAGCTGCCCTTCCCAGTCTTCTTCTGATTTCATGGCTGCAGTCTCCATTCTGGGCTATGGTTGATCCAAGAAATGGGAATTCTTCCACTATTTCAATCTCCTCTATGTGTATTTTGAATTTGTGTAGATCTTCTGTGGTTATTATTTTTGTTTTCTTAGGGGCTGTCTAAACAGCAAAAATATTTCTCATAGAATTTGAGAAGAATACGATTTGTCTTAATGAGATCCTGCATCAATATGACATATTGGGAATGACGGGGGGGGGCAAAAGTGCCAAATATTCTGTGGGAAAAGAATATTTTTAAAAAAAAAAAACTCCAAAGGAAATGTGCATTCCTACTCATTGGGACAATCAATTTGCTTTGATGCACATTCCCAATAAGAGTGGAAGTGGAAAGCTGATTGGTCGGACATGCGCAGGGGTGGAGTTTGCTGGCAAGGCAAGTGCCTCGAACAGCCATGTTGGATTTTTGTCATAGCGGTCATGCACTGAGGTGACAAAACTGCCTTTCCCCCCTCTTTTTTCTATTTATTTAAGTGGAATATCATGCTTCTGCACCTTTCATGTGCTTTTTTTTAAAAAAAAATACTGTTCAGTAGTGGCAACTGGTAGGAATAAAAACACATGTAAATCTCTCACACCCACCATCTCGATTCGCAGGCATGCCCGTTTGAACAACAAATGCAGATAGCTTTGCATGCCTGCGATCTTGCCAAAAAATTGTTATGTCAAATGAAAGTTGCTATGAATTGGCATTAGTGAGCATCAATCCACATTTTATAGCCTTGTATAGATGAGCCCCTAATGTTTTCTTTTATTTTCTTAATGTCTTTGGTTTAGGTACAACTTAATACACTGCTCTGCAGATAGATACTTGACATCCTGGTCCTAACATTTCTTTTTCTTAACAATTTACTGCTTTGTTTCCTTCATGTTCACAGAGCAGCTTAAAAAGGAAAAGAACCCTCCTTGTCCCCTTAACTGCATTTTGATTTTGCCAGCTAATAATAATAATAATAATATTTATTTATATCCCGCCCCTCTGTTAAAACAATTGGGGTGGCTTACAAAAATTAAAATACAATATAGATTAGAATCCCTATACACCACCCACCCCACCCTCCTCCATAAAAAGATATTTAACCAATATAAGTTAAAAACAACTAATCTAAAATCACATTAAAAAAATAATAAATAGCCAGCAGACTGAAAAAGAGGCCAGAAGCTTCTGAGGCTGGGATCTAATTAGGAAAGGCCTGCCGAAAGAGAGCCGTCTTTAGTGCTTTTTTAAAGCTACTCAGGCTCGTCATCTAACGGATCTCGTTCAGCAGGCCATTCCATAATTTGGGGCAATTACCGAAAAGGCCCTCTGGGAGGTTGCAGAAAGCCTAGATTTTTGTGGCTGACGCAAATTCCTCTCAGAGGACCAGAGTGCACGGGGAGGATTGTATGGGGAGGAGGTGGTTCTGAAGATAAGTTGGACCCAAGTCATTTAGGGCTTTAAAGGTAATAACCAACACCTCATACTGGGTCCAGAAATTGATAGGCAGCCTGTGGAGAGATTTTAATACTGGAGTTATATGGTCTCTCCGAGATGTTCCTGAGACCACTCTGGCTAGAATGAAATTTGTCAAACTTGCAACAACTTGGAGAAGGCAATGTTTTTTAAAAAATGTTTTCAGACAACTGAAGAGAGGTACTCAGCTCTCCATGTTCATGAGCAGTAATATGTTCATTTCTCTGGCTAACCCCCTTCCATTTTAACTATGAATACTGTAGCTTTTTCATGGCCTTTGGTGGCAACTGAAGGAACAGAAATATTGCCAATGGTCACTAGTCCCTTAGTGCCATCCTTCTGCTCTCCCTTAGTTTTAAAAAAGGCGGCCAAAATTATATATTATGTTCATCAGGGAATTAAATGGAAAAATAAAAAATCAACCCTCCCTTCTATTTTTTTTAAAAAATTCGAACTAGTATTTCCAAGACTTGCCCCCTACCCTGTCATCATTTTATGCCCATTACTGAGTGTCAGATTTTATGAGATTATTTTGTTTATCCCTAGTTTTGACATAAAGGAGATACTTTTTCCTTTTGGAATTTTGACAGACAAAAGACAAAAATGGATGAAAGAAAATATTTAGAATCATAGAGTTGGAAGAGACCACAAGGGCCATCTAGTCCAACCCCCTGCCAGGCAGGAATAAACAATCAAAGCATTCCCAACAGATGATCATACAGACTCTCATTAAAAACCTCCAAAGAAGGAGACTCCTCCACACTTTGACGAGGAACTTACTATCAGGAAGTTCCTCCTAATATTTAGGTGGAATCTCTTTTTGTAGTATGTGGGGAAATAATCATTGTAATGTAAAAGCAATCTTGTGTACCTCATTCACATTCTAAGATAAGTCTAGGGTTTTTCCCTGCATGCTTTCTGTTCTCCCAAACTCCCTTTCTCTTATTTCACTGGGCACTTCCAGCCAACTGGAGTGCTGGGTCATTCCACACATGACCTAATTTAAATTTTATTGCTGTGTGTAAAGTTTGAGTCTCCATGAGGCAGGAGCCATCTTATGCCATCTTCATCTTAAGCCATCTTTCCTGTAACTATGCAATGATGTTTACCATGCAGCCTGTAGGCTGGGTGAGTTTGTTTTCCTACCCTAAATACCATTAGTTAGTTAGGAACCTCTTTTTAAAGTTTGCTTTAGTATGTAGATTGAGATTGATATACCTTCAGTAAACCTTTGATTTGCATTTTAAATTGACTCCTTTGTTTTGTAATGAGTCTAATTTAACTGAGTCATCTCAGACCTCTGAATACACTTTTAAGTGTTAATTGAGCTTTAGTTAGCATTCTTAAGTGCACTCTGCATGAAGTTAAAAGTAAATGAATGATTTTTTAACTCTCTTTTTAAAGGAGATAATTCTTGTTGTTTTTTAAAAAAGGACTAGATCCTGGAATTTTCAATACAATTTTATTTTTTAGACTCAATACTCCTACACTTTTCCTGTACTTTGAGTCCATTGCTCCATGTCCTTGTCTCTGGAGCTGCAGAAAACAAGCTTTCTCAATCCTCAATATGACATCCCTTCAGATATTTAAACATGGCTATCATGTTGTGTACCTTCAAGTAATTTCTAACTTATGGCAATCCTAAGGTGACTCTATCACAGGGTTTGCAAGATCTGAGGGTTTTGCCATTGCCTTCCTCTAATGCCGATTAACCTTCTCTTCTCCAGGCTAAACATTCCCATCTCCCTAAGCCACTCCTCATAGGGCATGGCTTCCAGACCTCCCACCATTTGGGTTGCACTCCTCTGGACATGTCCAAGCTTGTCAATATCTTTCTTGAATTGTGGTGCCCAGAACTGGACACAGTATTCCAGGTGAGGTCTGACCAAAGCAAAATAGAGTGGCACTATTACTTCCCTTGTACATGTCCCTTTTAAGTCTTAGCTCAGTTAAAATTTCTTTAGATGTCTATCCTCATTGCTTTAGACACGTCCCATTTTTCCTCCTCATTGGAACTGTCTGAAGTTGTGCTTTCAATATCTCACTTTTAAGAAACTCCCATCCATCATGAACTCCCTTTTCTTTTAGTATTCCTGACCATGGGATCTAATTTAATTATTTAATTATACACAATTTAATTATTATACACAATTTAATTATAGACAATGTGGAATAATGAAGGAAATGAATGTGGAAATGAAATAAATTTTATTTAACAGATTTCGTGGCTGGGATCAGAAAAGAGCCTGTTCACATGCAGTCCATGTAAGCAGTGCTGACAGTGATGAATTATCAACATAAGAACTGGTTGTGTTGCTTCTGTCATGTGCTCTAATGACAACAGTGTACTTCAGGGCCTTATAAACAGAGGTCACCCAGCTTAAACCAACCCAAATTTCTCCTACACCCCTTTCCAATGAGTGGGACCTGTGCCAAAACATGATGGATTGCATGCTGCAATACATACATGAAAATCACCACCCAAAGAGCTTATTCACACTGCCAGTTAGAACAGTTTGATTGCTATCTTATCTGTCATGGCTCCATCTATAGAATCCTGGGGTTTGTAGTTATGTGAGGTACTTTGAATTCTGGTGAGCAATGTGGCATAATTGTTTGAGTGTTGGACTAGGTCTCTAGAGGCCAGGGTTCAAATCCACATTTAACCATAGATACCCATTGGGTGACTTTGGGAAAATCATGCTCTTTCGGCATCAGAGGAAGGCAATGGCAAAACCCTCAGATCTTGCAAACCTTGTGATAGAGTCACCTTAGGATTGCCATAAGTTAGAAATTATTTGAAGGTACACAGCAACAACATTCAGAATTCTCTGTTAGAGAGTTCTAATGCTGCAGTTCAGGGGAACTGTCTGTGAGGTAACAACTTCATAAAACTACATGCCCCAGGATTCCTTGAATGGAGCCATGGCAGTTAAAATAGTATCAAACTGCTATAAATTGGCAGTATGGATACACTCCCAAATTCTTGCTGAATATCATCAGACTTCTATATCTGAAAAATTATTGTCAGTCACTTTGGGGCCCATAATGCAGATCAACTGCATTCCCTTGCCCTTCCTAATCCTTCCATGTCACGAATGGAATGAAAGAGTTATGTCACAAAATTAGACATGGTTTCATCATTTGTGTTTCTAGTCTCTGGTTACTAATCTTTGTGTAGAGATGAAGAGGTGAAGGTGGAGTCATACAATATTACAAAAAGAACTCCCAGCTATCAATGATTTCAAACAAGGTATAGTAGCCAGGAAGAAGGTAAGGCCAGTACATTGTGTTCTTTCTCCCCCCCCCCGCCCTCTCTAGCATACTTTCTCTCTCAGCAAAAAGAAGATTACAGCCTTTTAAATCAGTCAGAATAGCAACCACCTCTTGCTTTATTTATTTAAAACCACTGAACCATTAGCATTGATTCTTCATCCATAATCATACATAGAAAGTCTCATAAAGTCTGTCCTTTATTGCTATGTAACACCCAAAGGGTGCTCAGCAGTGGCGCCTCTTCGTCTTGGAAAGATGTGACCAGTGGGGTGCCACAGGGTTCTGTCCTGGGCCCAGTGCTATTCAACATCTTTATCAATGACTTGGATGAGGGAATTAGGGGCATACTTATCAAATTTGCAGATGACACCAAATTGGGAGGAGTAGCTAATACCCTAGAGGACAGGATCAAAATTCAGAATGACCTGGATAGACTGGAGAGCTGGGCCAAAGCTAACAAAATGAAATTCAATACGGAGAAATGTAAAGTACTGCATTTAGGGCGGAAAAATGAAATGCATAAATATAAGATGGGAGAGACCTGGCTGAATGAGACTACGTGCGAAAGGGGTCTAGGAGTCCTAGTAGACCACAAGTTGAACATGAGTTAACAGTGTGATGCGGCAGCTAAAAAGGCCAATGCGATTTTGGGCTGTATCAATAGAAGTATAGTGTCTAGATCAAGGGAAGTAATAGTGCCACTCTATTCTGCCTTGGTCAGACCTCACTTAGAATACTGTGTCCAGTTCTGGGCACCACAATTCAGAAAGGATATTGACAAATTGGAGCGTGTCCAGAGAAGGGCAACTAAAATGGTGAAAGGTCTGGAAACGATGCCTTATGAGGAGAGACTTAGGGAGCTGGGTATGTTTAGCCTGGAAAAAAGATGGTTAAGAGGCGATATGATAGCCCTGTTTAAGTATTTGAAGGGATGTCACGCTGAGGATGGAGCAGGCTTGTTTTCTGCTGCTCCAGAGACTGGAACACGGAGCAATGGATGCAAGCTCCAGGAACAGAGATTCCACCTCAACATGTGGAGGAACTTTTTGACAGTCAGAGCTGTTCGGCAGTGGAACACACTCCCTCGGAGCGTGGTGGGGTCTCCTTCCTTGGAGGTCTTTAAACAGAGGCTGGATGGCCATCTGTCAGGGGTGCTTTAATCAAGATTTCCTGCGTGGCAGGGGGGTTGGACTGGATGGCCCTTGTGGTCTCTTCCAACTCTGCAATTCTATGATTCTATGATTCTATGATTCTATGATACCCTGTTTTTGACAGCCAGATATGTGTTTGTATACATGTTTCTTCAGAATAATATCTCATTCAATTCAGAGAACTTTAGCCCCCAGTACATTGGTACAGGATTGTAATCAGTGTGTGGTGTCACTAATCAATGTAGGCTAAGCTTAAAATGTGTGCACTAAAGTATTAGGTGTTCATCATATTGCTCTAAGATTGGACTCCATCATTGTTAAAGTAGACCAGTGGTTCTCAAACTTTTCTCCTCCAGATGTTCTGGACTTCAGCTCCCAGAAGCACCAACTGTCTTGGCCAAGAGTCAAGAATTCTGGGAACTGAAGTCCAAAAAACTAGGAGGACCACAATTTGGAAAACAGTGAAGGAGACCAAAGCTTGAAAAGTTGTTTAGGAAGTTATCATTCCCACAATCCTCTAATCAGCATGTCCAGTGCACTTTGGACAAAGTAGTTCAAAAAGTAACATTTCCAGTCTCTGGGGTAGATCCATTCATCTTCTCCCACTTATTTTATTTGTTCTAAGTGAGACTAAATCTGGATCAAGCCCATCTTTTTAAAGTTAAAATATATATTGGCACAGTAGAAATGCAGGAACAATAATACATAATTATAGCCACATAATACTGCTGAGAATTAGGGAACATTTAAGTCTACATCAACAGAATGGAATATTCTTTATTTTTTTCTATTAATTTTTAGGGAAAAAATAGAATAGAAAAAATACTTTTAGACTAAATAGCTGTTGTTATATTAAATGGCAAAACACTAGAGGCATTCCTCTTCGCTGGAATACTAGTTTAAAAACAGCTCAAAGTTGAGATTTCTTATAGGTTACAGTCACTTCTGAAATGGAACTAATACTACATGTATATATTTATTTATTTATTTATTTATTGTCTAGATAACTGGTAAGGCAGATCAAAAACATAACCTACAACATTGCTGCTTTCTTACCTCCTTTGCACTTCCAGAAGATGCCATTCTGGCTTCAGTGTCATGAAGCTGAGAAGTATAACGTGGCAGTTCCAGAAATATGACTGCAAACTGGCTGGAATTCATGAGCCTATGTTTTATAAATACTGCCACTGCCCCACCCCTTGTGACATTCAGGTAAAGAAATATGAGGATATAAAAGGCAGCATATGAGTTCAGAGCTACACCTTATGGGTTGGTTCCCTATTTTCTTCCCACCAAGGTCTTTAATTTCATATATAAAACAGCCAAAGGGGCCTTCAGACTGAGTAGGCAAATGGGAGAGCATGAAAGAGCTGACTGGCTCTTTCTTTTCTACCCATTCCATTCAAACTCTCTCACATACACCCTCATTATTTCACCCAGGAGAAAACATGTCAGGGCAAAAACTGTCCAGGAAGAAGTGAAGCTATTTTGAGGAGACAAAGGCTTTGATGTGGGGCTGTGTATCAGCTTCAAGTGAAGCCCAAAATCTGGTCACGCTGGTTCAGGAGTTTCCAGAAATTTTTATTATTCTATTTTATTCATATCCCACCCTAACTCTTAAGACAGTTTAAAAACAAAACAGTTAAAAACCATTTTGACACCACCCATCCCATATGTGCAGATTTGGATGAACTCAGGATGGAGTGAAGTGTCAGCCATCATGTCTGTGGTGGTAGAGGTTGTAGAGGCAGTGAGTTGTGAATTATGAGGTTAATGTTGAGACTTGTGGGTTCAGCACTGATTGAGGCTTTGCTTAGCAATAATGGGACAAACTGCATTCTTGATTTCAAAGAGGCCAAAACTTTTTATTGGTTACACTTGTAGAGGCTTGGCTCCAGCATGGCATTGTGTCCAGGCATCAGTCAACCCACCTGGCAACCAATGGGAACCAATCACTTTGCCCACTTGCTGAGTATATACCTTTGCAATGACAGTATTGGGATTCCACATGGGTGTAAGCTTTCCCTGGTGGTCCATGAGGCCCCTTCCAATGCTATGGTTCTATGATTCTGTGCCACCGAAGGGTGAGATGGGCCACCTGCCCCTGACTTGGGCATGCCCCTGGTAGCCCACATCCCTAAGGTCTGATTATGGGACTCCCAACTGGGTTTGACAGGCATCCATGCTTTGTCTACCCTCACTGGACCTGGGCCTCATGCTATAAACTGCCCAAACTTTTGACATAATTAAATGTACTATAAAGATTCATATATGCTACAAAGCCACAAAACCATGAACAGGAATACAGAGGGTGGGGATAAAGCTCTGTGTTGACTGTTCAGGGGAGTGCAGAAGACTGGCCTCATCCAGGTTGCAAACTGGATTCAAGCCTCTGCTTCAGCTTCCCCAGTCCTGCCCACAAGTTAATAGGAAGGGTTTTCCCACCTTTTCCCAGAGACTGGAAAACAACACAGGTTTCTAGGAAGAAGAAGACTCCATCAGTGGAGAAAAATAGCTCTTGCTCTGCCTCATCGTGGTCTGCAAATGGTGCTCTCTGGTAAGTCAGCTGAGGTAAAACAGAGCTGATTGTTCTTAAAAAGCCACTGGAAATCATACTGGAAAATGTTTAGGAGAGGGAAGGAGAAGGAAAAGGAGAAGGAAACACCCACCATCTCCTCATCACCATGCACTATATAAATATTCCCCCTTCCCTGCTGCCAAAAGCAATCTTTTGTGACTGGAAAACACATTCCCAGGAATAGTACTGTATCCACCTTTTTTATTTTAAATTGTTGGTTTATCACAGTGTGACAAAACTACTACATTTGAGGTTGGGAAGTGAGGCTGAGCAAATTGGAACAAGGACAACATTGTTTGTATTTAAGCACTGTGCTTAAACAATCCTCTAGAGTGTGATAATACCCTATCTAGTCTTCCTCCATGGTAGAATGATCAGTATCTACATATATTCTTAAATATAAATATGGCATATGAAAATAATGTGTTAGTTATTGAATATACAGTTTCACTATTAAGCATGAAGCCAAAGAAATAAGCCATGCAACTTGTATTTAACGTGCAGATAGGAAGAATTCCATCCATCTATAGCCTAGATCTCTAGAACAAAATAATGACAATGTAAAATATATTTCTACAAATATAGGTTAATCATTCTTTTTTCTAAAGTATACCCCTAAAAAGCCTGCTGCCCTCAGCTGCAGTGAAAGATGCTGGCCATCCCCAGTGCTGAAATAAGTAAGGGCTCAGTTACACGGTAGTTTTTATCCTGGGGAGAAGCAAGATATCTTCCTCCCGAGTTCGTCTCTTATTGTTTACATGATTTGTCACTGTAGCATAAGTCTCGGGGTTTGGGATTTGTTGTTCTGAGTACCTCCATCCCCGGATAGGGGCACACAGCAGAGCAGTATTTTGATTGGTCAGACTTTGGAGGGGAGGGCTTGCAAGGGAAGCCTGGCAATTCTGGATCCACCATTTTTGGAATGGCCAGTCTTGGAGAACCACCCCCATCCCTGCCAGTCACAGCTACCCTCCCCTCTAAAGAGAACCTCCATCTCCTGCCCCCACTTTCCCCCCTTCCAATAGAAAGCAATGCTTTAAGTTCTGTCTGTCCCCCCCACTCTTCCCCCCACTTTTTTCCTTCCAATAGAAACGGTGCTTTAAGTTCTCTCTGTCCCCCCCCATTCTTCCCCCACACACACTTTTTTCCTTCCAATAGAAAACGATGCTTTAAGTTCTGTCTGTCCCCACCACTCCTCCACAGCCTGGAGGAGGGAGGAAGGGAGGGGCTGGTGGCTCTCAGCTGGCTGTAGCTTCTGCCAGCTAGGCATCAAGAATTGCAAGGCTTCCCTTACAAGTCCGCCCCCTCCAAAGTCCGACCAATCAATATTCAGCCCAAGTCCCTCGATGGTTCCTGATTGTTCAGACAACCAATAGCATGGGTTCTCTTGGACTTTCCTAAAAAGGTCCTGAAAAATAGAGGGGTGGAATGTCACGGGTTAACTGGGCTTTTTGCTACCCTCTCCTTCTGAATAGTCTGTGATGTGAGTGAACTACTAGGGATCGACACGAATTCTTCTCGGGCTTTATTTTATTTTATTTATTCATTTATACCCCGTTCTTCAGCCACAAGGCTATCAGAGCAGCTTACAAATTGTTTTAAGCAATAGCAATTTACACATCTACATTGCATTAAGCAGTTTCCAATATGTGTTAACTAATTGTCCCCACAAGCTGGGTACTCATTTTACTGACCTACGAAAGGATGGAAGGCTGAATGAACCTTGGAGCCCTCTGGAATCGAACTTGCAACGTGGTGACTTGCAGTACTGGCATTTAACCATTGCACCACTAGGGCACCTCCATTTTTTTTGTTGTGTAAACGTTCCCTAAGATTCAATTGCCTGTCTAGTAAGCTTCTGTGTGTCAACCGTGAAGAGATGTCATCCCGTATTTCATCTCAGGCATCAAAATCTCTTGGGTCAACCCGAGGATGTCTAAACATAAGCAAACACCTGAGTAGGGTGTAGGGGTAAACAGGGATCAGAAAGAAGGGGAAGGTGGAACTTGAGGACAACGGGATGAAAATCAGCTGGAAGGAGGGAAAAAAATGTTCATTCTAGAAAGTGCTGCCAAGAGTTTTACTTGTGGAGCCTTTTCAGAACAGAAAGCAACAAAAATTACTAGGAGAAACCACTTCCAAGCAGCTACTTATGACAGGGAAAGAGTCCAAAACAGGTCCCAAAACATGTTTGTGGAATATCATTATTCCACAATGAGAGCCTCATGTGCCCCTCATATTGCTATATTTTCAGATTGCCATTGTAAGCCATTTTTCCCAGATTCAACTTGTTAAGAATTTGTTTTAGCAGTTTTGTAAGATCCAGTTAGTGGTATACACAGTTGTGGGTCAACCTCATGCCTGCATGTGTCTTTTTTTATTCCGCCTTCCACACCAACCATAAGCCTCTTCCTTGACATCCTGTAGAGCTGCTGCAAGTGCCCTCTCCCCTTGGCCATCCCATGCCTGGTGGAGAGCAGTGGACTGTTGGAGAACCATCTGGCTACAGAAAAAGAGATCCCACCTAAACATTAGGAAGAACTTCTTGATTTTAAGAGCTGTTCACCAGATGGAGTTTCCTTTTTTGGAGGTATTTAAATAGGCTGGATGGCCATCTGTCAGGAGTGCTTTGATTGTATATTCCTGCAGGACAGGGGGTTGGACTGGATGGCACTCAGGGTCTCTTGAACTCTATGATTCTATGTTTCTATGATTCTGTGTCCCTGTAGCCAGACACAAAATGATTATATCATCTGCTAAGACCTTTAGACGACCCCAGCAGATCCCTCAGTGGATGATGCAATCATTTTGTGTTTGGCTATGAGAACACAGTCATACACTTTTCCAATCTCCATTGCTTTCCACCAAGCATAGAATGGACATAAGGGGCTGCTGTGGTTTTACACTAAGCCCAAGAGACAATATTTCACAAGCAGAACGGTGTTGAACACAATACTACTGTGGAAAACACATGGTGCTGGCCAACATATGCGTACAGTTGCCATATTACATAGGTGGCTAGATTTTATCCAAATTCTAATCATTCTGCCCAATTTCTGTTTAGGACGATTGGCTGGCCAGATTCTGAGCTTTCATTTAAATAGGAGAGGAAGTTCTCTAGCCTTTCTGGGAGCCAAGATGACAAGTAGAACCCCATTGATAAATGAGCTTCCTACTGCATTTTAGTGTTTTGAGTAAAGTTATCACAGTGTCATTGAGATTTACGTTTACCCTTTCCTGAGTAAATTTTGCAGTATCAGGGGAAAGCCTAGTTTGTTTGTAGAGAGCAAAGGTGTACAGAGCATACAGAATACAGTGCAAAGAAAATAATAGAGCCAAGGCATAGGGATGCATAAGGAAGAAATGCAATAGAATGAAGTGGTAAGGTAAAGCAAGGCAATTAAATTATTAGTATTCAAATACTTGTTTTTGCTGCAACAGACATAGTACTCTTAATTACTGAGTTTCCTGGAAACTAGGTTCCATTTTATTTTCCCCAGGCTTCTTGAGAACTGAGCTGGGGCTTCCACGTGGAAAGGTGGAGGCGGGAGAAAGCAATAGAAGAGCATAGATGGTGAGGAGGAGGAGGAGGAGGAGGAGGATGATTTCTTACGCACCTCTATCCCAAGGCTTGAGGCACAGTACAACATAAACTAAAATAAAATATATGATATAAAGTCATTTATAAACACAGATAAATACACAAAGGATTAAAATAAACATTAAAATAATTCATAGACTTAAAATTCAAATTTAAAATTCATAGATTAAAATCAGCTGGGTAGGCCTGCTGGAAGAGATATGTCTTTAGTGCTGTTTTAAATTCCGACAGCATGTTTAGCTGTTGAATCTTTTCCAGCAGGTCATTCCACAGCCTGAGGACGGCTGACAAAAAGGTCCTCTGGGTGACTGTTGCCAGTCTAGTCCTGGCTGGATGAAGTAAATGTCCCCCAGAGGACCTAAGTATATGGGGTGGATTGTATGGACTTTATCAGACACAGCAAAAACCACTGGATTATGACATCATAGTAGTGTGAACGGGCCTGGCTATCACATGACATTGTCATCTTCGCATGATTACTCTGTGCTCCAGCTGCAAACAAGGCGTTGCTTCTAACTGACGGGAAAAGCCATCAATAGATCGTCAATATTGCTTTTTTCACAGTATTGAGGGTGTGCAAAAACACGTCCCATTGTAATCATGAGATTACACCATGAATGGCGGTCCTCACTAAGAAAACGTCTGGGTAACAACACGAAAACGAAGCACAGGATGCTCTTTTTATGAACTGTCCCATTTAATTCAACGTTTTTAGGGTTTTTTTCTGTTCTTGTGTGTTCATTTACTTTGTTAATTAAGGTGTTTTTGGAGTTTTAAGCATGCTCGTGTATTCTCACAAGAACCACCCAAATCACACCCATGCTAAATCGTGGAAATAAACTCCCATTCTTAAAGCACTAGTGGTAGCCGTGTGATAATTCTGTGTCTGTTCTTTCATATGATTGTAGTGATATGCGATAGTAAGTGTAATAATGCCATGATGTTTCCACTTTCTTCACTCATGGAATTACAGCGTTTTTACACGCTAGTCTGATAATTTCCTATGGGAGAAGGCGATCTTGTAGGTAACCTGGACCCAAACCATGTAAGGCTTTAAAGGTAATAACCAACACTTTGTGCTTTGCCCAGAAACTAATTGGCAGCCAGTGGGGTGACTAATATTGGTGTAATATGCTCACCCCTGGATGTTCCTGTAACCAACCTGGCTGCCATATTTTGAACTAAGTGGAGTTCCCAAACTTGGTAGAGGTAGCCCACTGTACAGCACACTGCAGAAGTCCAACCTTGACATTACCAGCATCTTTAGGTCTTCCAGTTCTAGAATGGGGCACAGCTGGCATATCAGCAGAAGCTGGTTATAAGCTGAAGCTGATAGATGGGTGGATAGATAAATGATAGCTAGATGCTTACTGAAGTTAGGGTAGATACTTGCTGCAGATCTTGGGTTTCTGGTAAGTGGTTTCAAATAATAAACAAGCTTTTTAGGTGGGGGATTTCTCCATAGGGAGTGGGAGCAAAGTTCCCAGCCCAGCCCTTTTAGGCCATGGAGAGGCCTTTTTTTGCCACAGAAACTTTTGGTTTACATCCTGTTACAAAAGAGAGGAGCACTTCTGATCCTAAAACAGCCTGGTGTGGGAAGGGAATGTGGAAAGGTAACTTTTAAAAAGTTAACATGTATTTTTGGGATGTGGCATGATGGGGGTGTAAAAAGTCCATGGAAGGTTAGTGTGCCTCCCCTGACCCCTGATAGTTGTCCCCTCTTTTTCTACAAATACAACAGCCCTCAGTATATAAACATTCCAATCAGAAAATGTTCTGCTTTAGGCCTATAGTGCACTGGAGGGGTATGATCCTGTACAAACCTTAGCACACCAAACACACTCATGTGTATCTAAAACTGAACTCATGACGGTGGGAGTGGAATTCTACAAACTTCATACAAAAACTATGTACAGCATTGATTAACTGGTCTCTGAGAGCACTAAGATACAGGTCAACCCCCGTGAATACCTGAAACTGTGCATAATAGGGAAAACAATTATTTTCAATGATACAAACACCAGGAGTTGACCATAGAATCACAATGGAGGACCTAGAAATGCCTAGAGAGAACATATTTTTTCAGACATGATTATTATATTTTGACCATATTCCTTTTCCATGTAATTAATTACTTCATTCCAACTCTCTTGATGTTTGGTTAATGTCGTTTCTTTTGAATAACAAATAAGTTTATCTGTCTCGTAGATGTCTAAGACTTTCGTGATCCATTCACCAATAGTTGGAATTTCATCTGTTCTCCACTTTGGGGCAAACGCTAATCTAGCTGCTGTTATCAGATATAACAATATCTTTTCCTTTGATTTTACATATGAATCTTCCATCACGTTTAGGAGGTACAGTTCTGGTTTGAATTGAATATTATATTTAAATATTTCCAGGATCAGTGCATGAATCTTTTCCCAATATTTTTGGGTTTCTTTGCCTTCCCCACCACAGATGGTAGAATCATAGAATCATAGAATTGCAGAGTTGGAAGAGACCACGAGGGCCATCCAGTCCAACCCCCCTGCCATGCAGGAAATCACGATCAAAGCATCCCTGACAGATGGCCATCCAGCCTCTGTTTAAAGACCTCCAAGGAAGGAGACCCCACCATGCTCCGAGGGAGTGCCGAACAGCCCTTACTGTCAAAAAGTTCCTCCTCATGTTGAGGTGGAATCTCTGTTCCTGGAGCTTGCATCCACTGCTCCGTGTTCCAGTCTCTGGAGCAGCAGAAAACAAGCTTGCTCCATCCTTAACGTGACACCCCTTCAAATACTTAAACAGGGCTATCATATCACCTCTTAACCATCTTTTTTCCAGGCTAAACATACCCAGCTCCCTAAGCCTCTCCTCATAAGGCATGGTTTCCAGACCTTTCACCATTTTAGTCGCCCTCCTCTGGACATGCTCCAATTTGTCAATATCCTTTTTGAATTGTGGTGTCCAGAACTGGACACAGTATTCTAGGTGAGGTTTGACCAAGGCAGAATAAAGCGGCACTATCACTTCCCTTGATCTGGACACTATACTTCTATTGATGTAAAAGGTTCCGTTTTCTTCTTTACATTTCCAACATATGTTACTATAATTGCCATACATTTTAGCAATTCTATTGTGAGCTAAATACCAATGGTAAAACTTTTTATAAAAGTTTTTTTTCTAATACTTGTTGCGCCTATAGTTTTTCATCTTTTGTCCAGACTTTCCCCCATTGTTGTAAACTGATTGAATAACCTAAATTTTGAGACCATTTAAATCATGCTGTTTTTAATAATTTCATCTTCTGTCTTCAATTTCAATAAAAATTGATATATTCTAGACAACTGATGGTCTATACTGGATGTTCTAATTTTTTCAAATTCTAAATTTCTATCATTTTCAATTCCGCAGATCTTTTTATCTTTCTTTAATTGTTCAGTTAATTGTTTATATAAAAACCAATGATAAGTAATGCATAATTCTTTTAGCTCCTCAATTTTTAATTGTATAGCTATTGTTTTCCAATTTTAATAATTCTTCATATGTTATCCATATGTCATCTTTCATTTTATGGGTCTTGTGAAAGGCTTCATGGGGAGAGATCCACAGTGGCATTTTTATATAAAATGATGATTTGTACTTCCATCAAATCCTTAATAATGATTTTCTGATATGATGGTAATTAAAGTCTTTAATTTTTTTTTCTATATTGATCTTGCCACAAGAAAGTATGGAATCCTAGTCTTAGGTCTGCTCATTCTAGGGTTAATATTTTTTAATTGTTAAATTAATCCAATCTGAAGTCCATGTTAAACAGCTTGCATGATAGTAAAAATGTAATGTCTGGTACAACTAAGCCACCACAATCTTTCCTGCCTATCATCACTTTCCATTTAATGTGAAGTCAAAGGCTTTCACAGCTGGCATCCATGGGTTTTCTGTGGGTTTTTTTCGGGCTGTGAGGCCGTGTTCTGGAAGAGTTTATTCCTAATGTTTCACCTGCATCTGTGTCTGGCATCTTCAGAGAATGGTTGGGTAAGGATGTGTGGGGTTTATATACTGTGAGCCCCTGTTGGAGAGGATACATATATTTGTGTATTTGAATGGCTAGTTCCTTGGGGCAGATATACAAGGAGGATTAGTGTCTGTTTGGCTAATGATCCATTATCTGCTGGAAATCCCCCTTTTCCCTGGTGGAGTTCATCTGCATGTGTTGCATTTTGATTTCAGTGATTTTCAGGACTGGAAGCCAGATTTTGTTTACTTTAAGGGTTTCTTTTTTCCTGTTGAAGTTGTCCAGGTGTTTGTGGATTTCAGTAGCTTCTCTGTGCATTCTGACATGATAGTTATTGGCCTGGTCCAGAATGTCTGTGTTTTTATATAACAATTTGTGTCCAGTTTGGTTTATAATGTTTTCTGCTACTGCTGTTTTTTTTGGGCTGGCCCAGTCTGCAATGTCTTTCATGTTGATTCGTGTTTGCACATTGCATTTAGTGGTCCCTATGTAAACTTGTCCACAGCTGCATGGTATGCAGTAAACTCCTACAGCTGTGAGAGGATCTCTTTTGTCCTTCACTGAGTGTAGCATTTCTTGGATTTTCTTTGTTGGTCTGTAGATTGTTTGGAGGTTGTGTTTCCTCATCAGTTTCCCTATTCTGTCTGTGACTCCTTTGATGTATGATAAAAATACCTTCCCTTTGGGTGGCTGTTTTACTTAATTCCTGTGTTTTTTTCTGGATCTGGCTGCTCTTGTGATGTCTGATCTGGAGTAACCATTAGTGTAGAGCCCAGTTTAGGTGCTTCAGTTCATCCTCCAGGTAGTGGGGTTCGCAGATCCTTTTTGCACAGTCTACCAATGTTTTTATTGTGCTTCTTTTTTGTCCTGGGTAATTATTGTAGTTCTTGTGTAGGTATCTGTCCATATGTGGGGGGTTTCTGTATTTTTAAAATTTAGTTATTTATACCCCGCTCTTCAGCCACAAGGCTATCAGAGCGGCTTACAAATTGTTTTAAGCAATAGCAGTTTACACATCTACACTACAATAAGCAGTTTCCAATGTGTTTTAGCTAGTTGCCCCCACAAGCCCGGTCCTCATTTTACTGACTTACAAAAGGATGGAAGGCTGAGTGAACCTTGGAGCCCTCTGGAATCGAACTTGCAATGTGGTGACTTGCAGCACAATGTGGTGACTTGCACTACCAGGGTTCTTTGCCTACCTTCTTCACATGTTCCATATGCCTTTGTTTGGTATAAAGTATACTTCTACTTATTTCTTCCACTGATTGTAATGAGATTTGCTTTTGTAATAATTTTATTTCCTCCATTATTTTATCTTTATTTGGCTTAAATACCTTGTGGCCCAACCGTTGGTTTGGTTTGTGAATTACTAGGACATCCAAGAATGGCAATGTTCCTTCCTTTTCTTTTTCCATTGTGAATTTTTTATTTGTGTGGATGCTGTTCAGGTGGTTCAGAAATGAGACCAAATCTTTTCCTTTGTGGCTCTAAATGGTGAAAGTGTCATCCACATATCGGAACCATGTTGTGGGCTTTTTGGTGCTATTTCCAGAGCTTGCTTTTCAAAATATTCCATGTAAAAAATTGCTATCATGGGGCTCAGAGGGCTGCCCATAGTTATCCCATCTATTTGTTTGTAGAATTTGTTATCCCACTGGAAGTAGCTTGTTGTGAGGCAATGTTTGAACAGGGCTGTGATGTCTTCTGGAAATATTTGTTAGAAGAAACATTGAACTGAAACCTGGTGACAGACTGATCAGCTTTCATGTGGTTTCCTTGTTCATTTAAGTCCCCATAATGAACACTATGGCAGTCATCCAACAAATATTTCCGGAAGACATCATAGCCCTGTTCAACATTGCCTCACCAAAAGCTACCAGTGGGAGGACAAATTCTATGAACAGATAGATGGGGTAGCCATGGGCAGCCCTCTGAGCCTGGTGATAGCAAATTTTTACATGGAACATCTTTCTGAATGTTCCTATTTAAAATTTCCAATATTAGGATAAAAAGTAGTGGTGATAGCAGACATCCTTGTCTAGTTCCTTTACTTATTTTGACTAACCTCGTTTTTTCACCATTCACTAAAACTTGAGTACTTTGATTTTTATATATCGTATAGATCCAATTAATATTTTTTTCTCCAAATTGCATTTCTTTTAATATTTCTAACATAAACTTCTAATTTAAACTGTCAAAATCTTTGTCAGCATCTAAAAGGATCAGAGCAAATTACTTTTCATTGTATTTCTCAAAATAGTCTATTAAATTATACATCTAATGTTGTCTTTCAAATGTCTCTTTTGAAGAAAGCCCAATTGATCTTCTGATATCCAACTACTTAAAAAAATCATTCTTCTAGTTAAGATCTGGGCAAAGATTTTATAATCCATATTTAAAAGAGAATTTGGTCTATAATTTTAAGGTAATATAGTATCTTTATCTTCTTTCGGAATGAGTATTATATTTGCAGTTTCCTGTCTTTTGGAATTACTTTTAATAAAGATGTTGTTCATCATATCACACCATGGATCTAATGGTTCTTCTTGAAGATTCTTGTAATATAAAAGCATAAAGCCATCTGGCACTGGTGTCTTTCCTGGTTTGCTTGATTTAATTTCTTCAAATATTTCATCTTTTGTTATTGGTTTATCCTATTCTTGTCTTTGTTCCTCTGTCAATCTAGGTAAGTTTTGGTCGTTAATATATTTTTGCATATTTTCATCTTTTCATCTCCTATGTTTTGTTCTTCAATGTTGTATAATAATCTTGAAATATCTTTAATGTTTCCTTTTGATCCATAATTCTTTCTTGCTCTTTTTAAATCCCTGTAATATTTCTTTCTTTTTGTTTTCTTAACTGATATGAAAGCCATTTGCCTACCTACTTCACATGTTCCATATGCCTTTGTTTGGTATAAAGTATACCTCTACTTATTTCTTCCACTGATTGTAATGAGATTTGCTTTTGTAATAATTTTATTTCCTCCATTATTTTATCTTTATTTGGCTTAAATTTTACTTTACTTTCTTTCACCTGAATTTTATTTGATAGTTGCTGAATTATATCCTTTTATTTCTTCTTTTGACCTGTCTTCTCCTGGATGAAAAAAAACCCCTCATCACTGCTTTTCCAGCATCCCAGACTGTGTATAGTGGTGTTCCTTTATTTCTTAAAAAAAAAAGTTTTAAATTCTTTATAGCTTTTTTCAGTATCACTTAGTTTTTTAACAGATTGTCATCTAGTCTCTAGTTATATCATTGCTGATACATTCTTACTTCTAATATGATTGAATTATGGTCTGATAATATCTTTGGCAAAAATTCCATTTTAAAAAAAAATTGAGGGAATAGATTTTGTGATATCAAGAACATATGCAATCTGGAGAATGATTTATAATGTTCAGAATAGTAAATATATTATCTGTCCTTTAAATTTGCTATTTCCATATATCTTTCAGTGCCAAAGTGTCCATTAATTCAAAAAACTTTTTGGGATTTTGCCTTGCTTCTTTTTCTTTGATTTTGTTGTTTTCTTATCTGTCTCTAAATTGATCTCACCATTCCAGTCTCCCATTAAAATGATATTTTGACAATTATATTCCAAAATTATTTTTAATAAGTCTCTATAAAACTTTTATTTTATTTTATTTTATTGTTTTGTAATGGTGCATAGATACCAATAATCAAAGTTTTCAAATTTACAGTCTTAATTTCTATACCAATATAATGTCCATCTTTGTCTTTGAAGATGTCTGTTGCTTTAATTTTGGGGGTTTCGTATATTATCACTCCTTTTTCCAGTTTCCACAGCAGATATGAAGTCCTGACCTAATTTAGGATTTTGTAACAAATATTTATCACTTTGTCTTAAATGTGTTTCTTGAAAGCAACATATATCCGCTTTTGTCTTAATTAGGTGATGGAATATTTGTCTTTTTTTAAGGGGTTGTTCATGCCCCATATTCCAGGAAATTCATTGTTCTTCTTCCTCTACTTCTCCTTCTTCTTGTTGTGATATTCCTCCTGTAGCTCCTTCTGTTACATTTTGTTCTTGTTGCTCCAACTCTGTTCATTGATAATTCTCTTTATCTTGATTTCTTTTTGAGTGTCTGTCAGGCTCATCCATGAAGTCTACATGTTACTCAAATTTCATGGAGGACCCTGACATGAAGTTGGTGAAGGCTTGGGCCTGCTTCCCTTGCATGGGCCTCTCAGCGCTCCAGGTGGTTGACCCTTTTCAGCCGGAACGCTGTTCCTCAGAGCGGCTCAAGGTCAACCACCTGGAGGTGTCTGGCTGCCAGAAACCTCCCTGCGTGCCATTCTCACACTGTGCAGTTTTATCTGGGGATGGGATTGTGTTGCCCTCAGTTTCAGCTTTGGTAATGTTCGTGACATGCAATTCCTTGCTGAATAAAGCTTTGCTTATTGAGTAAATGTGAGTGTGTGTTCCTGGTACATCGCAGTAAGATGAAACTCACAAATCACCTCTAATCTTGGAGTTCTACCTGTGATGGCAGACGACGTGGGGAATGGAACCCAGCCGGAGAAGGACCTGGCTACAGGCGGTGGCCAGGGAGCAGACCTGCCGGGGGAAGGGGCCGGCAGCCTGGAGGAAGATCAGAGCCGAGGAGCCCAATGGAGGGCTGGAAGGCTGGCTCTTCCCCTCAACCTCATGGAGCAGGGAGCCAGGCAAGCCCTGGGGAGGGCCAGCCTACCCTTCTCCAAGACTCCAGTGCAGGGAGCTGGGATGGCCATGGGAGCCAGTTGGCTCTGGCCAGAAGAGCATGGTTGGGAAGAATGCAGGTCCTGATGGTGGGACAGACACCTGACCGAGGGGTATCGAGAGCCCGGCGTGAGGCCTCCATGCTCAGAACTGGAGGAAGAAGTACAGCAGCTGAAGCAGCAGATGGAGATGCTCCTGCAGAGACTGTCTCAGTAACCAGCCGCTCCAGGAGGAGGCCAGCCCCCACAGGACCAGCAGTTGCCAGCCCAAGCCCCAGGAGGTTGGTTCCCGGGCCGCCAGCCAGGGCCCCGGCCCCACAGGTTCCTGGTCCAGCACCTGCTGGGGGAGCTGGGCTGGTTGAGCCATGGGAAAGACCTCAGGGGCTAAAGCAACGGGGCCTTAAAACCACCTTTGATGGGGATGCTGCGAAGCTGCCATATTTCGTAACCCAGGTCATGGGGTTTATGTCCCAATGGGAAGAGGAGTTCCAATCTGAGGAACGTTGATCGTGAGCAAAAATCAAGCAAATATGATGCTCAACTCTCCCTGCGGTACTGCAACAGTACCGCTAGAGGGCAGCATCATCCGAAACTGACACTTTGCAGCGCAGCAGGCTCGCAAGCTGACAAGTCTGCTTGCGTTGCTTTTTAAATGTCCGAAAAAGTCCTAAGACTACAAACAAATGCTGAGAATTTAATGAAAGCTGAACTGATTGTTTGTCCAAATCTAGTTATTATATAGTTTTAGGTACTTCAGTTATTATTTGTAATCTTATGAAGTTACAACCTTACTTAGCTTATTTTAAATAACACTCAATGCAATGAAATCTTTAAAGAAGTAAAAGAAAACAATCCAAGTGAAGGAAGTAGAGCTTATCTCATTTGCCTCTTTTTTCCTCACACCTTAAATTCCTTCAGACAGTCTGACCTTGAAAACACTCAGCCTTATCTTCTAGTTTTCTTTACCATAGGTAATGCGAAGAGAGGTGTTAAATACAGCTTAATTAATTATATATAATAATATAATCTTACAGTTTCTTTTATCTATATATTTACTATTGCAGTTGTCCCTCCACATTCACAGCGGTTAGACATGCAGGACCCTCACGAATGTGGGAAAAAACACAAATAAAAATTTATGCAAAGATTGCTGGGGGCGGGTGGATGGAACACCCTGGGGGAGGAGGGAGGAAGGAAGAGAGGCTTGTGTGAGAGGGACAAAAGCCAATAAACGTGGGGTGCTCACTGAGGAGATTTTTGGATGGCTAAAATCCGCCTCTTGCCGTGCAAGCAGCCCCTGGAACAGTAACGAGGCTGCTGCGCGGCAAGGGTCCATTTTGGATGACGCCTTTTCTCTCTTGGTGTCGTCCGTGACTGTTGCGGCCAGCATTGGAGGTGGCCACGCTGTTTTTTACTCACGGACCGTAAGTAAAAAACAGCGTGGCCGCCTCCAATGCTGGCCGCAACAGTCACGGATGACACCGAGAGAGAAACGGCGTCGTCCAAAATGGACCCTTGCCGCACAGCAGCCTCGTTACTGTTCCGGGGGCTGCTTGCACAGCAAGAGGCTGATTTTAGCCATCCGAAAATCTCCTCAGCTTAAATTGGCTTTCCTCCCTCACAAACAAGTGAGGAAAGCAGATTTAAGTGGGGCGCTCACTGAGCAAAGTATTGGCAGTTTGCTTGATGAGTGCCTTGCTTAAATTGGCTTCCATCCCTCACAAATAAGGGAGGAAAGCCAATTTAAATGGAGTGCTCACTGAGCAAAGCAGCCACGCTTTGTTTGGTGAGTGCCCTGCTTAAATCAGCTTTTGTGAAGGGATGAAACTGAGCACTGCTTTCGGAAGCTGCTGGGGCTTTGGTTCAGTTGGGACAGGAAAGGAAAGCCCGAGCCTTTCCCGGCACAACTGAATTGAAGTTCCAGGAGCGGCCACTTTCAGTGGTTCCTGGGGCTTCAGTTTGGTGGGGAGGGGAGGCAAGGCTGTACCTTTGCCTTACCAACTGCATTGAAGCCCCAGGAGTGGCCACTGTCAGCAATTCCTGGGGGTTCAATTTAGTTGGGGCGAGAAAGGCAAGCCCAAAGACCGGCTGTGTTCAGCGACTTTACCCTGAACAGTAATTCCTTGGGGTTCAGTGTAGTTGGGGGGGGGAGGCAAGCCCAGGGAATGTCGTGGGTTCAGGGCAAAGCTGCGGAATGGGCAGCATTCCTTGGGTTTGGCCTCTCCTCCAAAATTGAATTCCACCATACCTCTGGGGCTTCCACCGCTGTGTCCAGCATGTCGCCGCTGCCACCATGCCCCCTCCACCAAGCATTTGGAAGCTCAGCAGCTTTGCAGCAGAGCTTTCCTCTGGTTTGGCTCCATCCGCCCAAATGCATTCCCGGGGGGGGGGAGCTGAGGATTTCTGCAAATAGGCAGAACCGTGAAAGCCAAAGCTGCAAATGTGGAGGGATGACTGTATAATGTAATATCATATAATTCTATACCCACACTCTATGATTATTCCTATAGATGTTTTCTAGTTAAGTAGTCAACCTAGAAAGAAAATTAAATCACAAGCACATTAGCACTTTGACATTTGCATATACTTGTCTGGTATATTCTACCTTGTTATTACATAACAGAGGGGAGGAAGAAAGTCCACCAATAATTTTAAACGTTCTTATATTATTAAATTACTAACTTATTTTAGGTTTAAGCTATAAGAGATGTTTAAGATACTTCAAAATCAGTATTACTGTCCATATGTTACTTTCTTTTTCCAATGTTTCTTTTTGAAGAAGCAATGTTTCTTCTTATTTCAACCTTCTCACAATCTCTCTTGTTGCAGCACTGTAAAAGTTACAAGTCCTTTCTTTATGCTTGTTACTTCATGTCCTTCATTTTGGATCACTTATAAATCCCTTATAGTTCAACAAAGTTTCAACAAAGTTTTCCGGGGTGTAAAGCATTTACTCTGTTCACCAGCTGCACTAATATCTCATTTCTTATTATTTTCCAATCTGTTTCTGATTACAGTTGTCCTTCACATTCCCATGTTTCACATCTGCAGTTTTGCATATTCATAGTTTGTAGCTGCTGCTCAACTAGCTCAAACTCCAAGACCCCAGCCTCCTCCTCCTCATGCCCCTCACCCACACTTGCTCTCCCCCCAGCTCTCCCTCCCTTTGTCCTGGCAACAAAACACTCCAGCTTGCTTTCCTAGCTAGCACCAAAACAACACCGCCTGTTTAGAACACTCAGTAAAGTTGTGTTATTGGCAGGGCAGAGGGAGGGAGAGCTGGGGGGATGGCAAGTATAGGTGAGGGGAATGATTTGTGTGTGGGGGGGGGGTTTGCTACGGTTGCAACTTTTAGCTTCAGTTTGGGAAAGGAGCAACCTTACTGTTTTAAACAGGCAGCACTGTTTTGGTGCAAGGTAAGAAAGCAAGCTGGAGTTGTGTTGTTGGCAGGGCAGAGGGAGGGAGAGCTGGCAGGGAGGCATGGTTTGTGTGCTGGGCAGGTGTTGCTACCGCAGTGGCAGGTATTGGCAATCCTGTTGGCAGGAGAGGAGTCTACAATACTGTAGTGTAGTATACATGTGGGTGGGCTTAACCTATTTACTTTTTTTTTCACTTTCACAGTGGTGTTCCACCCCTAACCCCCACAAATATGAAGGGGCAACTGTATTTGTTTATATATTTGTACAATTCTACAATTAGTTTCTCCTTTATTTTCCATTTCCACCTCTGTCCTTTTCTCATGCCATATCATGCTGTATTTTTTCTCATGAAAGGATTTAAATGCAGGAATACACACTCATTATTCCAAATGGCAGTTTAATCACCTTCCATTCTTTGAAGTTCTGCTGTTACTCCCAGTCCCAGTCTTATCATTAGCATTTTAAAAGAGTTATTTGTTCCTAGTTTTGCCTTACCAGCTCGATACTTTACTTCTGAATTATCTGTGTTGCTTTTCCAGAGCGATTTTAGTCTCAGTAAGGCCTGCTTCTGTAGCTTTAGCTGAAGATTCTGTCCTTTTATAATCAGCTGTGTGGCAACAGGGCTTGTGGCTAAAGAACAGGTGCTTGAAAACAGGGTGAAGATGGCTCCGAGTCTCTTCTGTTTTGGCTTGTCAATCTCCAGTCCTCCGATCAGGGGTTTCCAATCCTCGCAGGAGCAGTCTGAGTCTTCTTTTGGTTCCCCTTTACTGTGGGAGGGGGGCAGGGAAACTCTTGACACCCAGAACCCCAGAATCTTGCAGGTGTCACAAACCCTGTTTGAGAACAATCCCTTATTGCTGCCTCGTTAGGGGAATGCCTTTCACTCCACCATGCCACCAGAAGCCATTAGCAATTTACTTTTTAAATAGGTTGCAGCCTTTCACTTTCACTCTTTAACATTTAAAAAAAAACCATGTTTTCAAAAACAGACGTAGATTCCAATTACTTCTATATATATTTTTGGCACTTTGCTGCTTGTGTGCCCTCACCCATCACCATAGTTTCCCTTCCCTGTAATATATTTTTTAAATGACTGAGGAAAAGCATTGAGTATTGTTGCCTACCCTGACAGCCCCCGTTTTGGAATATTGCACAGTTGGCAAATATTTAATAATCTGACTTGATGTGGTCTTCCACATGGCAAGTAAACCACAGACTCTCCAGATACTAAGGTTAGAGTCAAGTACAACTTAGAGAGAGGCCTTCTAAAATTCTTCAAACAGGTCATACCCAGGTCAGACTTCTTTCTGAAAAACACCTAGAGATGAGTCATTCACTAATCCACTCAAAAATAGCAAAGCCCTCAATGATTGCATAATGGATTTTTTCTCCCTCATTCAATTCCAAATGACTAGCCCATCAACTATCATTAACACATCCAGAGAACCCTTTGTCCAGGCCTGGGAAACTCCAAGAAACATTGTATTCCACTCTAAACCTCGGACATTTTCAGATGGGGAAAAAAAACCCGAGGAGGTCAGGAGAAGAACAGGGCTGTTTCACTTACAGAGCCCTGTTTCAGACAGCCCCATCCTCCTCTGTCCTCCTCCCAATCTCCTTCTGACCTTCCTCCATACTGCTGGCATTGCTTTTTATTGACGAAGAACCTCCATCAATAAAAAGCAGCACCTGCAGCACGAGGGGAGGTTGGGAGGAGGACGGAGGAGGACAGGGCTGTCTGAAAGCACAACAGCCCCGTTCTTCTCCCAACTTCCTTGAAGGTTTTTTTCCCCCATCTGAAAAAGTCCCTCATCCTTTTGCGGGAATTATCAAATATAAATATCATCCTAAAACACAGCCAGTGTGTACAGCTTCCCTGCATCCATTCATTCTGCTGCTCTATGTGACCCTTAGAATGCAATTCTGAGTATCCTCTGCTGCATGAATCTCTGTTTCTCTGATAGGTATAGTATAACCCACAATCCCCTCACTCTGTTCCTCTATTCAAATGCTCCCTATTTTCTTCAGTAGCCTTGTCTGATTGCTTGAAGCTTGGGTGTTTGCATGAATGCTGTTAAGATTAATTTTCAATAAAAACCAATTAAATGTATTTTCTGACTTGGAGTTTCCTCGGTTACTACCAGTATCCATAGGTTAAAAGATCCCACCATTACCAGGCCTCTCACTGCCATTTTGAGCTAATTAAATATTTCCCATATTAGGATTCAGACACTAGGGACCCCACACAATTTGGGTAATATTCTCAACAAAGTTTCTAACCCTTTGCATTTTGCTTTCATTTCATTTTGCTTTCTTGACATACAACCCTGGACTTTAGAGAGCACGTTCTCCCTGATGAGGTCTAGATCTTCAACTCAGCAGGGGTCCCATTTGCATTCTGCAAGGGGCAAGGGCGGAAGGAGAGAACAACAACTGGCTCCTTTGTAAGTGTTGTATGGTTCTAGCTGTTGGCATGGCTGGGTCAGTTACTGGGAGCCCTATGCCCACAACCAGCATAGTTGGGCTTTTGGTGCAGGCACAGGACTTCAAAGGTAAAGCCAAGGGGACAAGATTCCATTCTGGTCTATATATCTCGGTGCCTGAATCCCAGTAGAGCTAGTGTGGTATAGTGATGTGTTGGACTGGAGTCTGGGAGACTAGGGTTCATATCCCCACTTGGCCATTGCTCTTTGGAAATGGCAGACCTCCTCTGAATAGCCTTGCCAAGAAACTGCTGTGATAGGATTGCCGTAAGTAAGAGTCAATAACAAAACATCCCGGTACCTGTCCTCAGTGCCAGGATATCGTTTTTCTTTGGCTGTAATCCTCAGTGTCAGCAGCCGGGATGCTCAGCAATGGCTTGCAGCAACACTGAAGATGTTAGCAACAGTGCAATGGTTCTTGCAGCAGCAGCAATTTTGGAAACACCAGCAATTGAAGGATTGGCATTGCTGGGTCATGTAGGAAGCCAGAGACATCTTGAGGGCCTCTGAGTCTGTGACCAAAACATATGGATCCTGCACTCTTATCAGCTAAGTTAATGAGACAAGGAGTAAAATTGTCTCCCTGTGTAGCTGTGACTTTGAATCAGTAAGGCTGATGACATATATTCTAAAGTGTTAGTTTTTCTTTCAACTCAGGAGTACCTCCTAAGAAACAAGGGTGATCAGAGTGCAATCCTCTGCCACTCCATACTAGTTCCAACATTTCAAACTGTTTGTCCTTTCTGGAACTGAACAGTCAAACACTTTTTGAAGTGTATCATTTCTTACTGGGGAGGGAAATAGCAACAGTGCAGTCACCCTCTCTTGCCTCCAGGAAGAGAAGTTCCAGTCTCTGGTACACAGAACAAAGTCTTGATCATAACATTTAATAGAATGTTATGAAAAATTCTAGAACATAATGCAGGGAAAGCTTAGTTCTATTTTATAATCTACTCTCCCATCTTACCCTGCAGCAGCTGACAAAATGGGCCAAATCCATGGCGGGATAAAGGAAGTAGATGCACCCACTCCCTATGGAGACAATCCCCATAACAGGCCTTGAGGATGAAGATTCCCAGGCAAACATCTCGCTTAGGGGCTGTAAGGCCAGCCTCACTTCCAGTGGTAGCTGATGCCCAAGTGGGCTCCCACAGTCTACCATCCCAGGGGTTCAGAATTTGGTTGGATCATTGGTTGGCAGTGAGTGAGGTGGTGGCTGGCTCCATTGCCCTTTGTTGTGCCAAAACGTATTGCTGCAACCAATAAAATGGTTGTCATTATATTCCATCCAAGATATCTGTCTCCACAGAGTTTATTCTCACCTTCTATTCCCTAATTACAAACAGGCACAAAATAGCCAGCAGCTACTCTGATTCATCTTACTGCTGTTTTAGGGTCTTATTTATGGTGCCATTTGAACTTTATTTTGTTAGCTGCCTTGAGTGTTCCTTGAGGCAAAAGGATGAACTAAAAATGAAGTAGGCAAAGTCCCTGAACATAAGTGGGCGGAAGGATAGGTTCTCACTGGTTCTACAGGTCTCAGCATCCCTGAGCCCATCTACTTCTGCCAATCAATTCCTGACCCCGCTGCATTGAGCACTCTATTTAGGCACTCTATGTGAGCAGAACATGCTGTGTGGTCAGGGATCCTATATTATCCCCTGATTATCCTATGGAGGTTTCCCTAATCACATGTTCTCAAGTGAAAGCAAATTGAGCCACTTTTCAAACAATGTTGCTTTAAAGACTGGAGACTGTGAGGGCAGGGAGAAGAGGTGCATAGATATAGAGAGGGGCACAAACCCATACTTCTACAGCGTAACTCTTTTTACCTGAGGGTCAAATTCAAGGAGATGTTTTCAGGGGCTGCATTCAGAGAGGGCAGGCAAAAAATGTGGAACCCAAACATACCAGTGTATTTACCTGAAACAGTTTGCTCCCAATAGCTGAGTGAGTAAGCGGCATACTTATACCAGTAATAAAACATTTCAGACTTCTAGAATGTACAAAAACATACTGAAACTAGGAAACCACCAAGTGTTGGTGTCATGAGGAAGGGTCACCTGTGACCCAAGGAGAGGTAGATTTGGAATCAGTGGATCTGATTTCAAAACTGATACGTAATCTGGTATTTCAAGTTGCAGAATAGATTCATAATTAAATATATGGAGCAAGAAAAGTAGCACTCACAGTGCAGTGGGTGATGTAAGGTTTATTATAGTTTATTCATGACTTTTTTTCTTGAATGTCAGCTAATAATTTTTTCAGATGACTGTATACAAACTAACACATAGGAAACAAATACTTAAGACAGAAGGTAGATGAGTAAAAGATAAGTGGGTCCTTTCTTGAATTCTTATATATTTTTAAAAAGCTTAAATATCAATAGTTTTCCATCAACAGCAATGAATAGCATTAGGTAAGATCATGAATCTGAGATTTTAAAGAAGAACATGTAAAATAATTGAACCATCCCTCACAGGGGGTCCACAAAGGCTTGAAGGTTGCCCTGCACACCTCCTGCCTGCAGCAGAGTGGCCACATGACAGGAGCAAAGGCCGGCTGCCTGGTTTAGCCAGTGCATTGCCATTCAATCCACTCTAGCAACAAGGTTGCAGGAAAAATCAGGAGAAAAGTCTTTCCTCCCACTCCAGTGCCTCTCAGGGAAGGTTTAATGGATGGTGTAATTATATTATTATTATCATCATGGGTTGTTGTTGTTTTAAATCTTGAGTTAAGTCTTGGGGATCCACAGCAACAAACGTTATCAAGAATAGCATTTTAATATGAACAACATCAAAGAGAAAGAGAAATAACATTTCAAAATGACTTCAGAAAGGAATACTCTGACTAAGGCCTCACCTACATGAGCCAGCATACACCAGCTCCCCACTGGTGCATCCTGCTTGTGGATCAGATCCATGTCTCCCCCATTACTTCAATGAAACAAGCTGGAGTCCGCCACCACCATTTTCCTTGCCAGACCAGCATTGAGGCCACAACATGTGACCAAAGAGCTCCTGCATGTGATCAGCCTTGGTCACATGCTGCAGGCCCCCTTCATGGACCCAGAAGGGACCCACTCCATTTTTTTCCTGGTGGCAGCAAAATAAAATCTGGGTATTTTTTTCATAATGCTATATCAGGCCCTACCCTGACTTGCCCCTGTCTGAGCCCTGTTTCTGCTGGGTGTGTGTGTAAGGACTGCCCAGGGGCAGAACAAGGAAAATATCCTGCATCATATGGACTGCAGGGCTCTCAGATGGGGGCAAGCCAGGGTAAATTGCCCATGTAAATAAGGCCTATGGCTACTGATTAGCTATAACTGAAGCAGACCCATTGAATCAATTGTTGACTGGTGAGTCAACACATAGGTAAGTCCCACAGATCCAGTGGCTGTCCTCCAGTGAAGAGGAGCAATAGGATCTATGCCCATATCTATTTAAGCAGGATAATCTGGAGTTAAGAATGGGGAACCATACATCTATACTGGCAAATGACAGGCAAAAAGTTGAATAATCTGGAATCAGTAGAGTGGGGTATATGCTATTATCCACACTTTCATGGGCTCCAGTGCACAATGAGCCAGCAGCAAAATTGCATACTAGAACTGTTGCAGTTCCAGTCAATAAGGATAATCAGGCCTGGCATAAATTTTAGTAGCCAAGTTCAGATAACTCCAGTTCTTTTATACCAAATGCTTTTGGCCAGTTATTAGACTTTCTCCCTGCTCCTCCCCTGTCCCTATAGTGTGTATGTATGGAGAGAGAGAGAGAGAGAGAGAGAGAGAGAGAGAGAGATTCATGACACTATTTGAGACCCCTGAACTTGTTTTTTCCTTTCTACAGCCTTGTGCAAAGCCTGAAGGATGGTACTGGCATTATTCTGGACGTTGTAATTTGTTAGATTCAGCAGCTTGTTGAAATCCTCCTCCTGCAGTGAGACCTGTCTTGTAGAATATGGAGAAAAAGTGCTGGAGACATCAACATTGCCCAGTGACATTTCACCAGCTCTCCGTTCCACACCTACAAAAGAAGAAGATGGAAATATCAATATAAGGCCAGGCTACCTCTGAAGCCCAACCAGTCTTCCCCAACCACATGGTCAGGCAGCTGAAGTCCAACACATGTTGTAGGTAATGGAGCTAGAGGTTCCTAGTGTTGCACAGGATGGCACACTAGGAAGAAGGACAGCAGGGTCACCTCAATCTAAATTTCATTTCTACAGGTTGACTTTTTTCTCTACCTCCAGTATGGTTCAGATAACAGAATGCTGGGTTGAATGTGGAGAGCCCACGTTCAGATCTTAGCTACAAAGCTCTTTCAGTAGACTTGCACCTGCCTCTATCTTCAAGCTAGGATTTCATTCAAGACTTCTCAAAGGAAGGGCAAGTTACAAGCAGTGTAAATGAGTACATTACATTTAACCAAAATGTTACTCTGATTTTAGGACATAGATTCAGAAGATTACTGGATTGATTGCCCGGTGTCTTCAGCTGAACTCAAGTTGGCATGCATAGGCTTCCCCAAGCAGTCTTGCCTCTACGTACCAACACTGGAATTAAAATCACCTCAAACTCTGAACATTGTAGTCCAAAACAGGGACTTTTCTAAGTACTGAGCAGTGATGAAACACCAACCTGCTTCTTCTGAGCATAGCTGCTATATCATATGACTTTAGCATTTTTAATTCAAATCTACTGATTCAGAAGCATAAGCAATTTTCACATTTGATTCCAGGAATCAACTCTGTTTGGCAAAAGACAGAAGAAATTTCTTCCTGTTACTGATCAAGGAATATTGCTTTAAATCTTTCCAACTTTGAAACTGTTGGGATTGGTTTAATTTATAACTTACACTGCCCTAGAAATAAGACAGAAAGAAGGGGTATAAATATTTTCTTAAAATCTTAATTAACTGTGGAAACAGGAAAGACCAGGCCTGCCTGGAAAACATAATAAAGAGTACGAAAGATAACAATTGCACAGATAGGAAATGGAGATGGGGAGAGGGCTGAAGTATGGTTTCAAAAGTACACATCTGATCCTGTATCAAATCCTTCCTAGGCCATGTCCACACAGGCCATTTGATATGAGGCCAGTCTGGAGCATCAACCATAATGATGGTCACATGCACAGGGTCCAATCTGATACAGCAGCATGTCATTGTCTGCATGGGCCAGCCAGGCCAACTCCGCATCAGCCCCACTCTCCCATCCCCTTGTTCCCAGTGCTGGACCACCTCACCAGCCAAGCAGCGCCTTTCAAGACCCTGGGGACCTGGACATGTGATCAACAAGGATATAGTCAACCTACCCCTTCCTCGTTGATCACACAGGTGCCCCGTTTCTGCCATGCCAGGCAAGTTTTTCATGGCTGCTTGGCCGGCAAGGCAGGAGCATAGGGAAGGGGACGGATCTTGTCGGAGCTGCTGCCACCTCCATGGAAAGCCTGCCCAGTGCACCACAGCTTCTGCTGATGGCAGAACAGGGTACCTGTGTGATCAATGAGGAGGGGGTATAGTGACCACTTCCTCATTGATCACATGTCCAGGTGCTCGTTTCTAGCCTCAGCAGAGTCAGTGGCACACTGGGCAGGCTTTCCATGGAGCTCCTGGTTGTGAAGAGGTGGTGGCAGTGGCTCTGAAGGCAGGCTATCCCATTTCCATGTGCTGCTTAGTGCAGGGAAGGGGGATGGTGTGGCTTTTGGCATGTGGACAACTGGATCGGCTGAATCAGACCCAATCCAGCTGCCTGCACTCCAGCACAATTTGAAGCCATTCCAGGGTGTCTGGCAAATGTCAGAAACTAAACTAACTTTGTTTAGTGTGGGGTAAAGTCAGGTTAAGGGCTAAAAACCACACTACCATCCTGGAAGTAGCTGTCCATTGTGAGGACTGCCAGCACCAGGTTCGAGGTAAATATGTTTGTGTGTTTTTTGCCTCTGCGGACATGGCCCTAGTCTCACATATATTGATCAGTTATGATTTTGGTTGAATGGAGATTCCACGACTATCCAAGTCACAACTGATCAACATATGTGAGACGAGGAAGGGATTTAATAGATGATCAAGTATAATCCTATATTCCCCTAGCCAACATCACTTCCATGTGCCCAGTTTATTCCTCCTGTCTATAACTACACTTAGACAGGATTCCTAGGTGAGAGACAACCTTCTTAATCATTGACTACAAATTATAGATGGCTGCACTGTGACTTGAGAACTCTATGTTCTAGCCCCACTGACTAGGGTTACCAGATCTCCCGAGTTTCCACTTTTTGTGGCTCATCTCCAGACAGGGGTGCAGATTCACTAGTTTTGAGAGGCACAGCTCCAGACAAGAGAAGAGGGCTGTATGAGAATATCCAGCTCACCTAGTAGATCAGCAGCCTGCTACAATTTCCAAGGCTTCATTGATCTTTGGCTGGAAATTGCAAAGACTCTCTAGGAGGTCTATGTATTTATTTAGTTAGCTTCCTCACACCCTCTCAGTCATTGTTGCACCAGGCCTCACCCTCCACTTGGCTCTACGTCCACCTTCTGGAAGCAAGTGTGTGCGTGTGCGTGTGTGTGCGTGTGTGTGTGTGCGTGTGTGTGCGTGCATGCATGCACCTTCAAATCACCTGTCAGCTTATGGTGACCCCATAAATTTCATAGGGTTTTCTTAGGCAAGGACTACTCAGGTGGTTTTGACAGTTCCTTCCTCTGAAATGTAACCTATAGCACCTGGTATTCATTGGTGGACTCCCATCCAAGTACTAATCAGGGCTGACCCTGCTTGTCTTCAAAGATCAGACAGGATATGGTGCCATTAGGGTATTTAGGTTGCTGGAAGCAAGTAGGCTAGGCTACATTAAATGTTCCTCAGCTCTTTAACTGAGAAGGAATAATCCCCTCATTTCACTTTCATATGGGAACAGCCCCTTTAGCTAAGGTTTCTGTTTTAATTTCCAAACAGGAAAATAAGTTCTCTCTCTTGATCTTTCTGAATGGCCAGCTCTGAACAGCTGTAGGAAACCTCAAAGACTGGGTTGATTCTTAACTGACAATCCTACCACTGTCCCATGAAATTCAGTGGATGATCTTGGGCTAGTTGCTATCTCTCAGCCCGACTTATCTCATTGGATTGTTCTGAGGATAAAGTAGGTAGGAGAAGAGCAAAGTGTGTTATTCTGAGCTCACTGGAAAAAATATCAGATATTAATGTAATTAATAAATAACAGAGCTAACAGATTGTAATTGTAAACATTCTTCCTGGGAATTAAGTTCCACTATACTCCATCAGATTTGCTTCCAGATTGAGTTATTTAAGACAGATTTGCAAGGTCCCAGAAAAAATGCATTTGCTTAGGACTTTATCAGACGTGGCAAAAATTGCATGATTACAATTAAGGAAAATGCAACATGGGACATACAGTGAAAGAAATAAAATATGTATGTGAAAGTCACAATGACTAAGCAAGAGCAATTATGGGGCTACACAGGTGAAACTGCTAATGTAATCTAGAAGGCCTGAGAGCCAAGGACAGTGGTACTGAATGCAGATTGGAAACACCTGAGAATCATTAAGTGTACAAGGTGAAATGTTGAAATACATGGGTTGGTCTTAAGCATGGGTGGAACTATGTGGACCAATCAGAATGGAAGTACACACCCACTGGGTGGAAACTAACTAGTGGGTGGTGATAAACAATGGCTATAAAATTGCAATGTTTGCCAATGTATTTTTGTGTGTGGTTGAGTAGAGGTGGAGTAGTGTGTAGAGATTGTAATTTGTTGACCATATAGTATATTTATATAGAAGAATAAAGTAGGTTTTATATAAAACTACTGAGTTGCCTGAGTGAATCCTGGAGACGTTTTGGAGACACCTGAAGAAGAGTGAGAAGGCTTGGAGAGTTTGTCAGGATCTTCAGCCTATTCTCTGAAACTCTGCTGCTTTGGAGAAAAGCATTAACCACTGATCTAAGCTGGTTGGCTCTGCTGCATAATAAGGTGGTGAGTTTGAGCCAGAGGTGAAGAGCTACAACTCCCATCATCCCTGACAAGGGTTATGGGCCCAGTTACTAGAGCACCCAGCATCCACAGAAGCTGAAAGTTCCAGAGAGTGGAAGAAAGCTTTGTGGACGATAGATCAGAGCAAGCTGTTTGTGCTGCACTGATAAGCCTCGTGAGTAAATCATTTTGTGTTTTGCTTGAGCCCAGACGGGTCGGCTGTGCATACTCAGAAGGACTGTGTCAAATTGAGTCACTGCACAAATCAAGATGGAAATTCTAAAGTTTAGTAAATTAAATAGAAACAACTACTCTACCTGGAAGATTTATGCCCAATCTCTACTAGTAAAGGAAGGTCTGTGGTCAACAGTTGAAACAGGGCTGGCAGCTGATGCTAATGCAGCCACTCAAGAGAGAGATAATAAAGCAAAAGCCTGTCTTTATCTCATGCTTGAAGAAGACTTAATTAATGACGTCAGAGATAAAATGTCCGCCAAGGATGTGTGGGATACCTTGCAGAGATTACACACTCCTTCAACTGCTTTTGCAAAAATGCTATGGTCTAAAAGAATATACAGGCAAAAGATGGCTAAAGGGCAGTGTGTGATAGAACATTTAAAAATAATGCAAGATTTGTTTGTGCAAGCTGAACTGAGGGGAGTGCAAATTAGCAAAGAGCAGCAATGCTACATTTTAATAGAATCGCTAGACTCTTCGTGGGACAACATAACGAACAGCCTGCAAAACTTGCCAGAAGCTGAGCTTAATAGAGACTTAATTGTGGCCAGAATACTGGAAGAGAACCAGAGAAGAATGTCTGAGCAGGGTGACTCAGCAAGCTTAAAGACTGTGCCAAAACAACAAACAACTCCTGGCTGGCGAACGCAGGAGGAAGCAGCCTCTACAAGGGAGCAACGGAGGTGCTTTTATTGTAAGAAGATTGGTCATCTGCAGAGACATTGTAAACATTTTGCAGCTGAGAGACGCAAGCAAGCAGAGAGCAGATGGCAGCCGCGGCAGTATCAAAAACAGTCCAGACCTCCATTTTTGAGGGACAGTGGTAATAAAAAGGGGTTTGCAACCATGATTAAGGAAAAACAAAATGCAAATTCTAAATGGCTAGTTGATTCAGGAGCCACATCTTTGATGTGTAATGACATAAATTTAATAAGTAATAGAAAATCAGCTAATGTAAATGCTGTAGTTTTGGCTGATGGGAAAGAGCTCAGTACTGTAAATCAAATGGGTACTGTGTACATTCCAGGGCTAAAAGAGAATTTTAATGATGTCTTACATGTAAAGGAGTTAGAAAATAATTTGTTATCAGTCAGCAGATTAACAGAAAGAGACTACACAGTCATCTTTGAAAAGAACATGTGTAAGATAAAACTGAATGGGGAATTGCGTGGCATAGGTTTGAAAAAGGACAAACTTTATTATTTGGAGGACAATATTGATAGATACAGGGTTGAAGAAGCTAATAACATAGAAAATATTCCAATCCACAAAGACTGCATACACGAGCTTCACAGAAAATTCGGCCATGCAAGCTTCAAATGTTTAAAGAATTTAATCAGTATGTGTCCAGATTTAAAAGTTACTGAATGCAAAAACCACTTAGATTGTACGGTATGTCAACAGGTAAAGGTCAGAGCTTTTCCAGTAGCTAAGAAAACAAAAAGAATTGCTCAAAGACCATTTCAGTATGTACATGCAGATGTCGCCCAAGCTAATTGCTTGTCCTTAGGGGGAAGCAAGTATTTCCTAGTAATTGTTGATAGGTATACAAGATTTGCATTTGTGAGAATAATGAAAAACAAATCTGACGCTGGGCAAAGTTTAAAAGCATGGGTAAGAATGGTGGAAAGACAATTTGATAGCAGAGTAGGCACCATCATTACTGATAGAGGAGGAGAATTTTTAAATAATCAATTGTTTAACTGGTTTCAAAAGGTGGGAATAAGGCATGAAACTACAAACCCTGCTTGTCCTAGTGAGGATGGGTTAGCAGAGAAGAAAATACAAGATATAAAAAGAATTACTGCTTGTATGATGGCAGATGCAGGGGTGAAAGATAGTTTTTGGGCAGAAGCAACTTTGACTGCAATACATATCAGTAACAGATTGTATCATTCAGAAATTGAAGACATTCCCTACAGGGTACTATATGGGAGAATGCCAAATTACAAGTACTTAAGGGTTTTTGGACAATTTGCTCATGTTTACACACCTGCTTGTTTCAGGAGGAAAGGAGAACCCAAAAGCAAAAGGCTTAGGTTTTTGGGGTATTCTGGAAATAGCTACAAGTTTCATTTGGGAGGAAAACAAGTGCAGTATTCTAGGTCTGCAAATTTCGAGAGACATGCTGGTTGGGACAAACTGCATGCCAATAAAGAAGTGTTTTTGAGATTAGGGAGTTCAAATGAGCCAGAAGCACAAACTGAACCAACCTCAGGAAACGGAGGGGTTTCAGTTAAGCAGGAAGCATCACCTAGCAGCAGTGGTAGTTCTTCCGATGAGGAGATAGCATCTAGGCCTACTACTACTCGAATGACTGAAGACAAGAGATTTAGTCATAGAACTACAACTCCCAGTAGAGAAAGTGAGGATGAAAGAGACAGAACAGCAGATTTTATTCCCAGGCGTAGTCATAGAGTTAGAAAGCCTCCAGATAGGTTTGTTGTGACAAAGGCAAGAGCTTGTTTAGCAGTAGAGGAGCCTGAAAGTTTTGAAGAATTGGAAAGTTATCCTAGTGAAGAACAGGAAAGATGGTTTGATGCAATGGATAATGAGTTTGGTTGCCTGGTAAATAAAGATGTTTTTGAAATTGTTGACAGACCCAAAGACAAGAAAGTAATTGGTTGTAAATGGGTATACAAAAGGAAAGAAATGCCAGATGGAAGTATCAAATATAAAGCTAGGTTAGTGGCTAAGGGTTTTGCACAACAGCAGTATGAGAACTTTGATAAGACATATTCTCCAACTGCAAAGCCAGAAAGTCTGAGAATGGTTCTAGCAGTAGCAGCAAAAAGGAATTTAGTTGTAGAACATTTTGATTTTGAGACAGCTTACTTGAATGCAGTTTTGAATGAAGAAATATTTATGGAGCAGCCACAAGGTTTCGAAGAAAATGGTAGTCAGAGAGTATATAAATTAAAGAAAGCGTTGTATGGTTTAAAACAAAGTGCCAGAGCGTGGAATCTGTGCATCAATGATGAGCTAGTTAAGCTAGGTTACAAGAGGAGCATTGCAGATGCTTGTGTTTATACAAAAGGAGACATAGTATTAGTGATTTATGTAGATGATTTGTGCGTAGCAGCAAAGTCAAAACAGGAAATTGAGTCAGTAAAAAGAGAATTGTCTGAGAAGTTTGTTTTGAAGGACTTAGGTGTATTGAAGTCTTATTTAGGTATTTGCGTTGAATGGACAGAAGAAGGACATTGTTTGTTAAGTCAGAGAAATAAAATTGAAAGACTGATTGAAAAGTGTGGATTACAGAATGCAAAAATAGTAAGAGCTCCAATGACAACTGGTTTTGTGTCTGAGGAAACAACTAGAGCGTTTGAGGACAAGACTTTCTTCAGAAGTATAATAGGATCTTTACAATTCATAACTTGCCACACCAGACCAGACATTTCTTATGCTGTAAATGTATTGTCTAGAAGGGTTAATGATCCAAAAATTGAAGACTGGACAGCGGTAAAACATTTATTGAGATATTTGAAAGGAACCTTAGATAAGAAATTGATTATAAGAAGCAGTAGTTCAGATCTAGATTGTTATGTAGACAGTTCATTTGCATCAGAATTAGGAGACAAGAAGTCAGTTACAGGAATGATAATTAAATATAGTGAAAGTCCAATAGTTTGGAGAAGTAGAAAACAAACTAATGTAGCGTTAAGCACAACGGAAGCAGAATTCGCTGCTTTGAATGAGATAGTAAATGAGGTACAGTGGATTAAGCAATTGCTAAATGATTTAAATGAAAGTTACAAGATACCAGTGGAAATTCTGGAAGATTCACAGTCATGCATAGCGATGGCTGAAACTGAAAGTTTGAAGAACAGAACAAAATATGTTGGTGTAAGATATCAAAATGTGCGAGACATGATTCAGAAGGGTGAAATAGAACTGAGATATATAGAAACACAACACAACATAGCAGATTTGTTCACAAAAGCATTGACAGCAGAAAAACATGAAAGGCTGACACAAATGGTTGGAATGACATTGTAAGACACATACAATATTTTATTTCGGAGGGGATTGTTAAGGAAAATGCAACATGGGACATACAGTGAAAGAAATAAAATATGTATGTGAAAGTCACAATGACTAAGCAAGAGCAATTATGGGGCTACACAGGTGAAACTGCTAATGTAATCTAGAAGGCCTGAGAGCCAAGGACAGAGGTACTGAATGCAGATTGGAAACACCTGAGAATCATTAAGTGTACAAGGTGAAATGTTGAAATACATGGGTTGGTCTTAAGCATGGGTGGAACTATGTGGACCAATCAGAATGGAAGTACACACCCACTGGGTGGAAACTAACTAGTGGGTGGTGATAAACAATGGCTATAAAATTGCAATGTTTGCCAATGTATTTTTGTGTGTGGTTGAGTAGAGGTGGAGTAGTGTGTAGAGATTGTAATTTGTTGACCATATAGTATATTTATATAGAAGAATAAAGTAGGTTTTATATAAAACTACTGAGTTGCCTGAGTGAATCCTGGAGACGTTTTGGAGACACCTGAAGAAGAGTGAGAAGGCTTGGAGAGTTTGTCAGGATCTTCAGCCTATTCTCTGAAACTCTGCTGCTTTGGAGAAAAGCATTAACCACTGATCTAAGCTGGTTGGCTCTGCTGCATAATAAGGTGGTGAGTTTGAGCCAGAGGTGAAGAGCTACAACTCCCATCATCCCTGACATGTCACTGTAGTGCAAATGATTCCTGTTATTGCACGACGTTGTCATGTTCGCATAGTCAAACTGTGCTCCAGCAGCGAATAAGGCATTGCTTTTAATTGATGGGACAAGCTGTCAATAGCTCTCAATATTGCTTTTTTTGCTGTATTTAAGAGCTTGAGAAAACATGTCCTGCTGAAATCATGAGATTACAGCATGAATGGGCAGTCTTCTTTCCCCACTCCCACTCCTGGCGAGAAAACCTCCGGGTGAGAACATGAAAATTATCGACAGGACTCTTTTTATGAACTCTCCCAGTTTGTTTGCATATTTTTAGGTTTGTTTATGTGTTTGTGTGTTTGTTTACTTTGCAAATTATAGGGTTTGGGTTTTTTTTAAGTGCGCTCACGTCTTCTTGCGAGAACTGCCAAAATCTCACCCAGTCCTGTTCTTAAAATGCTAGTGGTGGTCATGCGATAATGCCATGGTGGTTCTTTCACACAATTACAGCAAAGTGCGATAATAAGTGTAATAGTGCCACTATGTTTCCACTTTCCTCATTCATGGGATTACAGTGTTTTTAGATGCTAGTCTGATAAAGTCCTTAGAAGCAATTTCCACTGACATTAATAGGGCTTGCATCCATAAAGGCATATAAAATCATGGAGCATTTAAATGTGTTCAGATTCAAGTACCTGTAAGAAATATATTTATTTCTGCTTTGTACAACTGCCATTAACTCACCAGGTGCAAGATATCTCTGGAAGGTGTCATTCACTAGTGGGAAATAAATCACCGTGGGAGCTTCTGCATTATCTGCATCTTCAAACACATAGCACTCCTTCAGGTTTTTCTTTTCTTCATCATTCAGCAGAGTTTGGGGGAATGGGACTCCTTGCTCTGAGAAGTATGTGGAGGCCCTTTCCAGAGGCTAGGGGTTGCAAAATGAAACAAATTGAGTTGGTGCAAGGAAGAAAGGTAGAGGAAGTGTTGGAAATGAAGAATCATCAATGCTTGTTTAGGGTAGTTGGGGACAAAGTCTAGAGTTGCATGCCTATCCTTTAGATTCACCTCTGTCCTTCATTGATCTGTGTACTCAAAGCTTTTTCTTCCTACTTTCACATAGATGTCACTTCCCTCCCTTCCTCCAAGAAGTTTGGTGCTTTACAACTCTCTGTCCAAGAAGCCAGCCACCTGAGGCAGATCCAGCCTAAAAATGCCTTACACACAGTCAGGAAAGTCAGCTTTTAGAGACTCTTCTACCCAAGTTAGATAACACTCTTCTATAGACCTATTTTCCTATCTCAGATGTATTCTCTGCTACAACAAATATAAGTTTTGCTTTTTAACCTTACTAGAGCATCCTGCATATTTCTATCTTGTTTTATACCACAAGCTCATATTACACCGGGGCTACACTTCACAATGCTTAATATAACTACTAATCATTTCCTACAGGAAGGAAGGAAGGAAGGAAGGAAATTTCAAAGCAGGATATCCTGGTAAAACTCTTTAGTTTGAAAGTATAATGTGACCATATTTGGAGACAAACTGGAATGCTAATTTATGGGATAGGAAACTATACAACAAGGCCTCCTCATCCTGATGTTTTATTTATGTTCCCTCTGATTTGTCACCACAAGAGCTAAGAGTAAATTTGGGCTAACTCTGAAATTCAGCAGCATTTCTAAACTTGGCTTGTTTAAAATGTTGAACTTTATCAAATACAAATTCCAACAAATGAGTTTTTAACGGAGTCTTAATTGATGGAGTTTCCTTCTTTGGAGGTTTTTAAACAGACACTGGATGGTCATCTGTCAGGAGTGCTTTCATCGTATATTCCTGCATGGCAGGGGGTTGGAGTGGATGGCCCTTATGGTCTCTTCCCACTCTATGATTCAGTTATTCTAAGGGGAATGCATATTCCCTATAGTCAACATTCCCACAATAAAATTTCCTCAAAGACATGTACATCAACATTCTCACTTGCAAATTAGCTTGTGTTTATCTTCCATTGACCAAGTATAAAATGGAAAATGCTAAATGCAAAATAGATAATGCAAAATAGATAAGTGAGGAAAATCATATGGTATGAAAAACAGACATCTTTCACCACTTGAGGTATCATCTCTTCTATATATATGGTGAGTATCGCCTAATTTTACTTTTAAGAAAAAACACATCTTAAACTGATTTATTTTGTTTAAAGCAACTACATTTATTTATTTAAAAGTATCAGCTTGCTATAGTTTTGCACCCTGTTTTCAACCTTCCTGCATTAGAGTGGAACATTTTGCTTCCCCAGAGTCAAATAAAATAAATAAATAAAAATAAAAAATTAAAATGTTCTGTTGCAAAATTGACACAAAACTAGACCTATTTTGCCCTAAGTTATAAACAATGAATGATACTTTATTATGGTCAAAGACCAGCGTAAAAGAAACAAAAAACTTTAAAACAATAAGGTTAAATTAAAATAACAAAATAGAATTAAAATAATGCATAAATATTAATGCATTAATATTACATTAACAAGCAATACAATAAAAATGTGCATACATAGGATAGTTTATACAATTAAGTGCTTTGTTTTTAAATCACAGGAGGATAAATCTGTCTGCTAAGAAGGTAAAATAAATCAATTTAGGAAGAAAGTAAATTTAAGTAAGAATAAAAAACAACTTCTCTCAGCTAGATTAAAGTAAATTCAGATGCAATCTGTTCTGCTATCTTAGATTTAGCTTTTCCTGCAAGTAATTGCAGATGCACAGAATTGTGCCACTTTACAAGTTATCTATGGGTTGCAGTCTGATAGAAGGTATTTTAACTAAAAAGCTTCTGTTCTCCCCGTTTTATTTAGAAGGATTGGGGTGATCATATCTTTGCGGGCACCACAGTAAAAAGGACAGTGGAATAATACATGATTGATCGTTTCAATGTTTCCTGTATTACAAGGGCATATTCTCTCAAGCACAGGAGTCTTACTGTATTTACCCTCAAGGTGTGCTGAAGGTAATACATTTAATCTGGCTAACAGGAATGCTTTCCTGTGTTTGGGTACTGTTAGGTTCGTCAAATAATTTGCCATAACAAATGTACCAGCACAATCCCAATAGTTGAAATATCTCGCCAGCAGACTACAATGGTTTTGGAGATCTAGATCTTTTATACGTTGGAGTATAGTTGTTTTAGCTTTTGAGTGCCCCATGGATCTAACAGTATCTGGTGGAAGCCCCATGTTTTGTAATTTTATAGTCAATGTTTTTTTTCCATTTAGATTGGAAAGTGTCTGTCAGAATTAATGGCACAAGACCCATAGGCAAAAAAGTCAATTTTAACGAACAATTTACTGTCATTATCAAAATTCAGGCCTCCATAGAAATTTGTCCAGTCTCCAGACGAAGTATTACATTTGGGACACAGGTCGGGACTCCTGTAATAGCTCTTAGGAATTTAGTAAGTACAACTTCAAAAGGCTTGTAGTCCACATTTGCATAAATCTGACAGCCGTACAGCATTTGTGATATTACTTTACTGATGAAAACTTGAATTGCTGCAGGGATGTATTGGCCGCCTTTGGTATTAAAAAAGGAAAGGAGTGCTTTAGTACTTCTTTGCACAGTTGCAATGATGTGCTTTGTTTGCAGAATCCAAGAACCTGTTGACTAGAATATTAGACCTAGGTATTTGTATGAGTTAACCTGTTCTATTGGTTGGCCATCTATCTGCCATTTGTGCTTAATCTTTTTGTTCTTAAATATCAGTATCTTTGTTTTACTATAGTTTATTGTCAACAGCTCCTCTTTGCAGTAACAGGGTAGCGCACTTAGAAGACGTCTCAGGCCTATTCTTGTTTGAGATAAGAGTACTGCGTCATCCACATATAATAGCACAGAAATTGGTCTGTCAGCTAACTGGGGGAATGAGAATTTATCGAGTTCAGATGTCGAACCAAGGAGTTGATGTAGAAATTGAATAAGGTAGGGGCTAGAATACAGCCCTGTCTTACACCAACATGAGTAGGTATTTTCCTTGTTAGATGACCTGCAGTACTGCATCTGACTTTCAAGGAAGTATTTTCATATAGCTTCCTTATAAGTAACACCAATCTCTTGTCGATGTTATAAGACTCAAATTTTGTCCAAAGATTTTCCCTGGAGATTGAGTCAAAAGCGTGCTTAAAGTCGATAAATGCAGCATGAAGACCTTCATTGACTGGTGCATATTTTTCAGCCAGATGTTGAAGGATGTCCTTGGTCAACTGTACTTCGACCTGTTCTGAAACTGGCTTACTCATCTGCAAGAATGTTTTCTTGATCTATCCAGTCAATCAGTTTTTCATGGAGATATGAAGCATATAATTTGCTGATTATGCTCAGATGACTAATGGGCCTGTAATTGGCTGGGTCTGATTTTTATCCCTTTTTGAAAATAGGAATAATAATGGCTAATCCCCAATCCTCAGGAATATATGCCGTGTGATCAATCCAGGTAAACAAATTTGAGAGAACAGCTACCCACCAGTCTGTGTTTGTTTTTAATAGCTCTGGTGGGATATTGTCACAACCTGGAGCTTTGCCCAATTTTAAGTTGGAAATCAGGAGACGTATTTTCTTTTCAGAAACCGGGGCCACTTTGGGAGATTACTTATATTTGTCCTGAGAACTAGATAGTTGAATCTGTATGGAGCAAAAATAGAACTAAAATAAGATTCCCAGCAATTTGGGGAAATGTGGTAAACTATATTTGGACTTGTTTTTGGCCAGGCCATGGACACCACTTGCCAGAAGGTTGCAGAGTCTTTTGTCCTTGACGCATTTATTAAGATTTGCCACGTTGATCTTATATCCCAATCTTTTTTTGTTTTAATTATTTTTTTTGTAATTATTTTTTAACACGAACCATTCAGGGGCATAGAGTATGCAAATTCTGCTCTCTATATTGTTGATATTGCATTATTAAAGATTTTTTCAAGGCGATGCATTCATGGTCAAACCATTGCTTGGAATTTTTCCTATAGACCTTTGATACATTTGATGGTTTCAAGCAAGTTTGCAGGTCTGAAATTAATTCATGGACTATATAAAAAACTATTTCTGGAGAATCAGCAGTCAACAAAGCTTCCCGTTGGTTTCAAATGGTATCAGAATGTAATAGTGTTATTGTCTTTTGGCGTACTGTGTTTGACCATTTCAAGCTTGTAAATCTTTTTTCAGCATCAAGGTTTAGCATCTCAGTGCACTTTATAAAAGTATTCTGGTTAACAATGTTAAGTTTTAATACTAGAGGAAGATGGTCACTCTCTAATTGTTTAGTCACATGGTAACTGGATATGGTATTTAGCAGACTGTATGAGGTTATACAATAGTCTATGGTGGTGGTGGAAGCTCCTGTTCCAGATAGAAAAGTATATTCTCCCGGTGTGTTGTCTTTAATGCTCCCATTTAGGGTAATTAAATCAAATTTGTTTACCAACTGCATTAAATGAAGTCCAGCACAGTTACAACCCTTATCTTTTGAATGTCTTATGGGTATAGGATGATCAACATCTGTTTAGTTTGAAAGAAGAATAAAGAGTTTGATCTGATTGGCCTATTCGGGCATTCAAGTCACCTGCCATAAGAATATGTGCTTTTGGATAAAGGTTTGTTAGATTAAAGATATATTCTTCTAGATTTACCCAATTTATTTTAATCAGTTGTTGGAGATTTGATGGGGGGAGATATACGTTTATTATCAGTAAACTGAATGACTTGAAGTTGATAACCAAGGACATTGCTAGGTTTAGTAAAGAAGTTGATTTCATAATTTTGGCTTGAATGTTGTTGGATATCAAAATGGCTAAGCCACCTTTTGAACGTCCTCCTCGGAGGCTAGGTTCTTCATCCAATGAGAAAGCAGAGAATCCATTTATAGCTAGATTTTCTCTTGCCCAAGTTTCCTGTAATAGTATAATATCATAATTAGCTATGAAGTCCAGGAAGTCCGGGTCCACTGCTTTACTGAGCCAGCCAGCTATATTCCAAGATAATACAGTCAGGTCTTGTTTTCTTTGATGTGGTTTTTGGTGTTCTTTTCTTGTCATCTTTGTAGGGGTGGGTCATGGAAGTTCATAGGTAGTCTCTGCAGGTGTTGCATTACTGCTTTGGTTAATAGAGCTTTCTTTTGTGATGTTTTCTCTGTTGTTTGATAAGACAGTTCTTTGTCATTTTACAGCTTTTTATTGTTCTGTTCAAAATAATGTGTTGGATGTATCTTTCCTGGAATTTCTTCAGGTTCTTCCATATACTTGATAATTTCAAAATTGAGACTTGGCCTACTAACATTTGTAAATATCTGTTTAGTTTGATTAGATTGACAAGTAGGCAAAGATGGTTGTTTCACTGGCAATCCTAGCTCGTTTTCATCTAGGAATCTCATTTCAAGCCATGTAGAGGGTTCCATCTTTCTTAAATTTTCAGATAGGTAAATTTCATTGTTTCTAGTCTGGGTCTTACTTAATACAGGATTACACACATTGGAAACTGCTTAATGCAGTGTAGATGTGTAAATTGCTGTTGCTTAAAATAATTTGTAAGCCGCTCTGATAGCCTTCTGGCTGAACAGCGGGGTATAAATAGCTAACTAAATAAAAAAATTAAAAAAAAGGTCTGCCTTGTTTACCACATTTGACTCAGGGTGGCGTTCCCTCCCCCTTTAAGGGTTTCCAGTGGTGAGTTATAAACAATCACTGGAATCCTAGATTGGTTACTTAGTTAAGGAGACATAACTAAATAACATATTTGGCCCCACCAGCTCACCTTAAGAGCCAGCTACCAAATTAACTTCCTTCCAGCCAAAAAGTGAGGCTGCAATTTCCACAAGACTCCTGTTTCTGATGGTCACAGGCTCATTCACTGGAAGGAGAGGAGTGGAAACTCATCCCCCGTGTACCCCAATTGCCATCTGAATGCCCTCCTTCACCCAATCGGGTGGTTGGCTTTGAGGTGTACTGTGACTTGCTGGCTTTTAAGGGGGCCGTGACTACACAGATTAGGGAATTCAGAGCAGTTACAGATCCATAATTCTAAGTTATTAATCCATAACTGAAAAAGTGAATACCAGACAGTTTCTAAGTTTCAGCAACTTGCCATGTATAGCATTTTCTTTATAAATAAAAAATTATCAAGACCAAAAAAAAAGTCCCAACTTTTTTTTAATTGTTGCTAATGTTGTAACTTTCTTCCATCAGGAAGATATTGGATTTCACTGAGCTCAGGAAATGCCTCACAATACAAGAAATTATATTTTATCTGATTTTATTTTTTCCACCTTGAGTTTTCTGGCCCTGGGTGTTGGGTGGAAAACACTATTCTTCACACAAAAATGCTCTGTTGGGCAAGGGAGATTTCCAAATATACCCCACATACATTGAGATGCTCATAGAAATAAGAAAATGTCCCAGAAATCAAACAAGGTAGGTGCTTTTATCCTAGTTCAAGGGAATTAAATAAACCAAGTATTTTACTCCATCAGTATTTCACTCCAGTTGTGAATGATGAGAAGAATATTAATTTTCGCTAAATTAAATTAGGCCTTATATGGGAACAAAAAATAGCTGGCATCTTCCACCACATTAGAAATATTTAATTAAAATATTGTGGTAGGTCTATTTGTCTTTTAATTATTTTAACTGGACTGTTTAGAAGTGTAATAATAAAAATGGCTGTTTTACAGACAAAATTTTGACTAGAATTTTTATTTCAATTATCCTTAAAAACAAAATTGAAACTAGAAACAAACTCTTCTAACCTTGGTTTGTGATCCTCCAGTATAATTGAAGTGTAGAATGATGTCCACTTTTCTTTGTGGTCTCAGAAGTGGAGGGCAACTAGTATCAAAGAAGAAAGCTGTGTCTACCAGTTCCAGGTGGTCTGTAGGATCTCTCAGTTCATTGGGAGACTCATCCAGCGCAGTGTCTATAAAACAAATCTCTTGTCAAAAACAAAAAAAGTGAAACATAGTAGCAGAAGACCCATAAGATCCAGAAATAGCAGCTTTCCCCTTTTGACTAGAATAATTTTATTTGTTCTTATTTTTGTTAACATTATTGCATGAAAATCTGATTCCAGTATTTGTGAGCCATCAGCTTAAAAGTTAGCCTACCAGACAACCAGAGCTGTAAGCAGACAATGATTCTGGAGACAGCTGAGGTAGGACAGGATAATGGGCTCATACATTTGTTAGTCCTACCCTGATCATCTGTACAATCTCTATCTTGCATTTTTGTAGGGTACAGAATCACGTAAGCAACTTCTTCATGCATGGGTTCTGTGGAGAAGAGGCAGTGTTGAGGTGGAAGGCAGAGAGCTGAAGTATGATGGACCTCCAAATGCTTGACCATTTCTATCCCAGACTTTTTTTTTTCTTTCTTTTCCAGACCCAATTTAATTAAGCCTCCAGCTGGCTGCATACATACTGATGACATTCTTTGTTGTGCAGGCCTTGTTAAAAAAAAAAACAAACCCAAAACTTTGTGCTAATGTATGCCAGTACCTGGTAAACTACAATTACTGTGCATAGGCTGCTTAGAAAGAGTAGACAGCTATAATAAATTGTATCTGGATGGTAGGAGAGCTGGGCAATGTGGGTATACCAGTGTTTTCAGCACAGCATGGCACCTGCACAGGATCAGATGCACTTCTTCCAGTTTTGCCACTAAAGGGCTCTCTGTTGCTCCAGGGTAGAAGCTGGCTTCATGCCTGCACAAAGGAGCAGCAGCTTAGCTTCTCCCCACATAGCCACCAATGGCCCAGAGGCAGGAAAGGGATTCTCTGCCATTAATCACTGTGGAAGAAATTTTTGCTGGTGGAGGGAGCAAATACACCTTTACCCTTTGCATTCCATGCAGAGGTTTGCAAAGCTATTATGTTGGATTGTGGTTTCCAAAGTCTCCCTAGGTGGCATGACCACTCCATCTAGATTCTGGGATCTATAGTCCAAAAAAGTAATTTTTCCAAGCTCTTATATGCTGAACCATTCCCTTTCCTAAAGTATGTGAGAGCTATAGTGACACACATACACTCGGTTAATGCAGTGTTAAACAGTAACAAATTGGAACTGAGATCCTGCATCAGAGGCTATGCATAACTTTTCAATGACAGAGCTCTGCAACTATGGCTGCTGACACACTGAAGAAATAATGCAGTTTGACACCATTTTAAGTGCCATGGCTCAATGCTATGGAATTTTGGGATTTGTAGTTTTGTGCGATATTTAGCCCTCTCTGTCAGAGGGCTCTGCTGCCACAACAAATTACAAATCCCAGGATTCCATAGGATGGAACCATGATAGTTAAAGTGCTGTCAAGCTGCATTATTTCTGCAGTGTGTCAGCAGCCTATGCTAGTGAATTGTGATGATGCACAACAGGGCACCACACAAGTTATCCTGTTGCATAATGGGGGCTCCTATTCTACAATGAAACATGTACATTAGGACAAGTTGCACTTTGGGACCCATTGCACATCAGGAGACCCTGCACAATGGGGCACATTGTGGCTTGGGATCATTGTGCAATAGCCACACTGCTGGCTCTGCTTGTGCAATGGTCCCAATGGCATAGCTATGTCTCCCTTCCCCTTCTGAGAATAAGAACATTGTACAACAGAACAATTCAGCTTTACAGGATCTTAAGTCTTTTTACGGTGACATAACTTCCCAACAGGATATGTGGGAAAAGACACATTAGTTAGTCTACGCTATGACAAGATCTGATTTCCAAACCAAATTAAATAATGCATTACTGTACCTTTCCATTTAGAAAACTGTGGATTCTGCATATATTCATTATGCATTTGGAACCCTCTTAAGAAATTGTGATACTTTGACACTGCTGGACGATCTGTTAAAATATCCCTCAGAGCATTGGAAAGGCCTCCTGCAGGTGTGAACATGCGTGTTGGTATCTCATGGGGCCTTTCTGGTAAATCAGGCACTTCCTCTGTACAAAGACAAAGAGAAATTAACATTGTCCACGAACTGGCATGATATTCAATAGTTCATTTAGATGTGCTGAATAGTAAACTAAAGCAGCTAGTTAACACTGATAAAAAAAATAGTATAAATCTTTCAGTGGGTGGTATTAACTTAGAATGAGACCCTCATATATAATCCTGACTGGTGCTGTGTTTTCTTTTACCGGTGTATTTTTAACTTGAATTTTACTTTTTTATGCTTTTATTATTTGCATATTTATACTGTAATTGAATTTATTCTATTTATTTGCAAACTACCATGACTCACTCTAGAAATTAGAGTATTACCTAATATGGACCTTATAGCAAAGGTCTAGGTAGCCTTGTGAATTCTATAGTTCTACCAAGCACTTCAGTTGCAAAGCTAGATTTAGCCACTTCCAGATAATAAGAGATCAGACCACTCTCTATCTTGTTAGTCTGCAATGATTCAGAACATAAATTACAATTTACCAATTTCAGTGATAGTATCTTGAGTCCATCTGTTCCAGAAATCCTCTGAATTGTCAGCTGCATGCCAGGCATCCAACAAATTCTTGGAAAATACACTGCTCCACATCCCTTCAAAAGAGAGAAAGAAAAACCAAAAGAGAGAAAGAGAGATGAATATATTCCCTACAATCCTTTGGTTCGCCTTCAAAAGTAAAAGGATTCTGCAAATTCTATAAACTCTTGATTGCAACCTCTGGTTGGTGGTCACTCGTAACAGCTGAGTTGCTAAGAATATTTGTTAGCTATCAGTAGTGTCTGCCTCCACCTACTTCAGATGTGGAAGCTCTGCTGTCCAAGGGCATCAGCATCTAAGGGGGCTTGTTTCTTCATAGATGAGGAGGAGATGCAGCACTGAGGTAGGTGTATACATTGCATATGAAGGAGAAGCCCCTAGATTAAGAAGATTTTCAGATGGGGACAAAAATAGTGTTCCTGTCTCACTATCTCCTTTCCCGCTCCGTCCCCGTCCCCGTCCCGGTACATGAACGAAAACATTCACACTTACTATATAGCATGATCCTCCCCTCCCTTCAGCAGCCCAGGAGTGAATGCAGGTCTCACGGAGCTGCATTCACTTCCCAGTTTGAAATCCCGGGCCATCCTTTAAAGGAAAAATATACTTTAAAAACTCAAACCAAGCACCTAAACATACTCTTAAAAGGCCAAGTAACCTGGGGAGGGTACAAAAAAGTGTGTCATTTACTGGGATCTCCCAATCCCACCTGGAAGTGTTTGGCATGGACCTCCCACTGATATTGGCATCATGCCAACATAACGGGGCACCTTTTCATTCGCCCATTGTTCCATGACAGAAATGGAACGGGCGATCTATTCATGGCTTAGCCCATGAATAAAATAGAATGATGATGGAACGTGACTAGCATGACAACCCGGACATGACGTTGTCTGAAAATAAAGCCCTTTCATGATCTCCTGGCATTGTTATCACACCATATTTAGGACTTTTTCGGACAAACCAAAAATAACGCTAGTAGCCTCGCCAGGTTGCGAGGCTGCAGCGCTAGAGGGCATCCGTTTCGCATGACGCTCCTTCCCAGCGGTACTGTTGCAGTACCGCTGGGACATTTGACCATCATATTTTGGATTTTACCGTCATATGATTGTGAGTAAAATATGACGGTAAAATCCAAAATATGACGGTCAAATGTCCCAGCGGTACTGCAACAGTACCGCTGGGAAGGAGTGTCATGCGAAATGGACGCCCTCTAGCGCTGCAGCCTCACAACCTGGCGAGGCTGCTAGTGTTATTTTTGGTTTGTCCGAAAAAGTCCTTAGTGTGTCCAATAATCTCCTAAATCCCCAAAGCTCTTAAATAAAATCCCTGGCTTCCATCAGTTGTCTGGGTTTTAATCTTCAATTCCAGAGTTCAATTCCAGCGGGCTCCAAGGTTCACTCAGCCTTCCATCCTTTCGTAGGTTGGTGAAATGAGTACCCGGCTTGTGGGGACAAGTAGCTAACACACATTGGAAACTGCTTAATGCAGTGTAGGTGTGTAAACTGCTATTGCTTAAAAACAATTTGTAGGCTGCTCTGATAGCCTTGTGGCTGAAGAGTGGGGTATAAATAAATAAATACATACATAAATACATAATCTGAACTTTAAAGGAGCTATCTGAAGTGCTGAACTTATTTTAGAGATAGTGTTTAGTACCTTTGCTGGTTTCTTTAGAGTTTGGACTGAAACCCAGAGTGGATTCACTACCTCACTGATATAGAAACCACCTACTGCCACTGCCTGTCATCTCAAGGAAACGCTGGGGAAAAGTCACCCAGAAATCCTGCAGAGTCATTGCCAATCAGCATAGACCAGGAATGACCAACTTCCAAGGGTCCAGGAACTAATTTTTCACCCTCAGAAACTGCCACAGTATACCTGGCCACGTTGCAAAGAGAAAGAAAGGAAGGAAGGAAGGAAGGAAGGAAGGAAGGAAGGAAGGAAGGAAGAAGATGGAAAAGAAGGGAGGGAGAAACAAACAATAAAAAAAAAATGAAGACGTGGCCAGAGGTTGTGTTTTACATGCATTGGAAGATTTGAAGGCCCTGTCCTTTATTGTACCACAAAGCTGCCACTCCTTGAAGCCTCCTGGAGTGGAAATAAGACCATTTTTGTGGAGAGAAAAAAGTAGTCATAGAATCATAGAATTGTAGAGTTGGAAGCGACCACAAGGGCCATCCAGTACAACCCCCTGTCACTCAGGAATCACGATCAAAGCATCCCTGACAGATGGCCATCCAGCCTCTGTTTAAAGACCTCCAAGGAAGGAGACCCCACCATGCTCCAAGGGAGTGTGTTCCACTGCCGAACAGCTCTTACTGTCAGAAAGTTTCTCCTAATGTTCAGGTGGAATCTCTGAGTCCTAGAGTAAGAAGTGTAAGAGGGAGGCCTGGAGGCCTGTGGACCACCGTAACAGCCTTAGGAGCTTCGTATAACCTGTCAGGTATATTTTCCCCACCTGTTGTAGAGAGTCTTCAGCTGGATGGATGGATGGCCCAGCCAGTATAAGGAAAATTACCAATGCTCCTATTTACATTTCAACTACTTCTTTGCCCAAAAAGGGTTACAAAAGTACAGGTAGCTGTCGGAAGAAGCAATTTTTCATACTCTCATCAATTTTCCTATGCCACATCATGATATAAGAACTACCCAACAGATATGAAACAATATTATGAGATTATTGTAAATAGTAGTAGTAGTATGAAGAATGCTATAACTACTATTTCCATCTTTTAAAATACATTTATCCACTAAAGGCATTTATATATCACTCTTGCAATGTATTTGCATTACTCAGAACAGTTTACTAAAAAGACTGAACACTTAGTTTGATCTGAATATACACATGTGGTGGATGGAGAGAGAACATTTAGTTGAATGAAAAATATTTTTTTAAATAAAAATTTCCAAAATTTCTCTAAGTAGGGAGAACCGTGAAATTTCCACCCAACCCTAGTAAAGAAAACTGTGATTTCAATAAACATACCAGATCCCGTCTAATCTTGGAAGACAAGCAGAGTCAGCCCTAGTTAGTACTTGGATGGAAGACTGCCAACAAATACCAGACACTGTAGGCTATATTTCAGAGGAAGGAACTGGTAAAAACCACCTCTGGGTATTCCTTGCCTAAGAAAACCCTATGAAATTCATGGGGTCATGATAAGTTGGCAGGAGACTTGATGGCAATACGTACTCACCCACCATTTTAAAGCATGGTTCATACCATTCAGCCTTTGCTTTCCTTTCTTGGAATCTCAATGAAATGAACCCCAAAACCGTAGTGAGAAATAATACAAACACATATTAAGACCATTAAAATGATGCTGAATACATTGCAAATCTGTGTTTTTAACAAGGTGGGCTTATCTCCCAGGTACAAAATGTCACCTTGCATAAAACAGATCCTTGATTCCGGGAGTTTCTTCATTAGGTGGCCCATGTAAAACTCACTTCCAAAATCTTCAGCACGAACAAAGGCTCCATATTTTAGGAATCCCACCTCATAGGGTGTAAATTCCACCCATTCTGCAAGGAAATCCATAAAATGACACATTTAATGCCATAATTTCAACATTCAAAGAGAGAAAGGTAGAAGTGTTAAAAGTCTCATGCTAGAGGGTTTGGCTTCTCCTTTGTATTTTGTCTGGCCTCATAATAACCTACTACGATGTATGAATCAAAATGTATTATCTCATAATTTTCAAACTGATTCCTGCTTCTTACATTTTGTTGAAAATATTATTTAAGCAATAAAGACAATCTACTCAGTTCAACAGGCCCACATTTTAGTAAATGGGAATGCAACAAGATGGATTGGAATTCAAAAGGAGAACAGACAAGGTTGTCCCCTCTCACCTTTACTGTTTATTTTGACATTGGAGATCCTATTGAGAGATATCAGCAAAAATGGCAGAATCTATGGGGTGGCGGCGGTGGGGGAGAAAGTATAAGCTGAGAACATATGTGAATGGTTTTATGATAATGACACAAAATCCATTGGACTCAGTGAAGGCTCTTCTAAATAAAAATAAGGCATTTGGGATTTAAAGGGAATTGTCTCAAAACAAAATTGCTGACTAAAAATATGATTTCAAAGTGGATAATGAACAACTGTTCTTTCAAATTTTAAAGGAAGACAAGGGGGAATTAAAAATTGGGGAGTTATAATCGTTAAGAACAACAGTTTATTATTTCAAAACAACTACAAAAAAGTCTGGAAAGAAATTAAAAGAGACTTAGAAAAATGGGGAAAGTTAAATTTATCCCTTTTGGGTAGAACAGCAGAAATAAATGCAAATGTTTTACCAAGGCTTTTATTTCTCTTTCAAATTATCCCTGTTATAAAAAATGGAGTACATTTTGTGCAATAGCAGAAAGAGATTTACAGATTTGTCTTGCAGACAAAGAAACTCGGAATAAAATTTAAAACACTGTATGATGCTAAGGAAAGAGACAGCTTGGGAATCCGCAGTGGTAAATTGTATTATGAGGTCTGTTGTTTTGTATAGTTAAAGGAATGGCTGTTGCTTGGAGAAGTGAGGCTCTTTGTAACTTGGAGTCCATAATTTAAGATATTGCTAGCATGGTTACTTTGGTATGATAGTCAAGGTACATACTGAATTTTAAAAAGCCATTGTATTATAAGTTTGGTATAACTATAAACAGAGACATTTTCCTAAGGTAATATTAGCCATCTCACCTCAGGAAGCCTTTGTTAGAAAAAAATAGAGATGGTTGCTTTATTATGGTTTTGGTTTTGGTTTTGTATTTTGAACAGGATAGCTAGAAGTTAAACTCAAGAGAGATGATTCTTTAAAAGGCAAAAATCTTTAATTGTTTTGCTTATATACAACTTAAGGACAAATTTAATCAAGATAAGAAAAATGAAGCCATAGATGAGAGAAAAATGAGTTTTATTTAGAGTTGTGTAAAGATGATGACCACGTAATTTTAAAAATCTGAATAAATGCCTTTTGAAACTAGACAGAAGATGAGCCTATAAAAGAACACATGGTTACGTGGGCTCAGAATTTTGAGCATAATATCCACATGGATTTATGGGAGGAAATGTGGTCTAAAGATATAAAATTTACTTTGTGCAGTAATTTAAACAAAAACCTATATAAGAGGATATATCAATGGTGTCTAACCCCAAATGAGCTGTCAAAAGTTTCACACTAATGCTGGAGATTTCATGATAAGGAGGGCTCCTTATTTTTGAATATATATTACTTCAATTGTAAATTAGATTGTTTGTGTAAAAAATTAATTTAAAAAATAATAATTAGAGATGGGGAACATTTTATTTCATTGGGAGGTTGTAAGACTTTGCCCAAAATTTTAAATTCCTTCATATCTGGAATGGTGGTGGTGGTGGGAACTTGAAAAATGAACTTACTGTGGGAGAAACTGAAATTGACAAATGTGTCCTTTCAAGCCCATGTCATTGAATGTTTCACTCTTAAAACTCTAGGACTGAATCCTTGGATACTGAGACATGTTAGTGCTAAATGGGGATATTATCTCGTTTCTCCCTTAATAAGCTCTTTATGTTAACATTTGTATGATTTACATGTACAGCATAGTCCTCTTTTTATCTGCAAATAACTGTACCTACATAATTTGGCTAGTGCCAATAGGGGAGAATGTTATGGGTCTGTTTTTTAAAAAAAATACCAAAAATTCAGATTTCTTTATATTCAAGAAAGTTTGAAGTTTAAAGTGTGGGGGGAAATGATTGATTTCCCCATCTCTATGGATTTTCTGAATACCATGGATTACAAAAAAGACAAATTGCTCCAAGGGCAAAGTAAGTCTAAACTCTCAACAGAAGTCAAATTTACTAAACTGAGGCTGTCATACTTTGGACACATCATGAGACAACATAATTCATTGGAAAAGTCAATAGTGTTCAGTAAAATCAGTTAAGTTAAAGTCAGTAGGAAAATATTAAGACCACACTACATGTGAATTGACTCAGTTCAAGGAACCACAGCCTTGATTTTACATGATCTGTGTAGGGCTGTTGATGACCAGGACTCATGGAAGTCTCTCATTCATAGGTCTGCTATAAACCAAACCTGATTTGACAGCAAATAACAATATGTAGGGAAAGGTGAAGTGAAAGAGCAGAACAGAAAATATTCTGCCCTTGGTCTTGAGTTAAGGCTGGGTTTCTCTGGGTACAAGGGGATGAATTATCCTTTTATTTAAAAAGGAAAAATCAGTACTGAGATATGTATATGAAGTAATTTCAGACTTCCCATTTCTTTGATCAGTCATAAGACCAGAGTGGAGATTGCAGCCATGAAATCAGAAAAAGACTGAGATTGGGTAGGGCAGTTATGAAAGAACTAAACAAGATCATAAACTGCAAAGATATAACACTGAGTTCTGAGGTCAGGCACATTCAAATCATCATCTTTCCCATTGCCATGTGCAGGTGTGAGAGCTGGACTGTGAAGAAAGCTGATAGAAAGAGAATCAACTCATTTGAAATGTGGTGTTGGAGAAGAATGCTGAGGATCCTGTGGATAGCCAAAAATACAAACAAATGGGCCTTAGAACAGATCAATCCAGAGTTCTCACTAAAGCCAAGATGACGAAATAGAGTTTGTCATACTTCAGTCACATCTTGAGAAGACACGGCTCATAGGAAAAGTTGATAATGCTAGAAAAGGTGGAGGGGAAAAGAAAGGAAGGAAGACTGCACACTAGATGGATAGACTCAAGATCTGACCAGGGCAGTAGAAGGTAGGGGGTCTTGGAGATGTCTCATTCATGGTGTTGCCATAAATCAAAGTTGACTCAAAGACAGTTAACAAGAACAACAACATACCCAGCCATATAACCTGATATATTATGACATTATAAATATGAAAAAAATGGAAAGAAGTTACCTCTAAAATCTTTTGTGTTGACTTTATCCTTAACATTGAGAGCCACATAGATTGGCAGAGGATTCTGACCTCTGATCACTGCCCGGCGTTGGTCTGAGAGTTTATGGTGGTTGTTCTGAAGAGGGGGGGAAATATCTGATTAACAGGGGCGGGATAGGAAATATACACAGAAAGAAAGACTAACATGGGGTAAAATTGGACCATTAAGTGGCACCTGAACCAATCCCCTGGGCCTCACTTTCATCTAAGGGAATCACATCCAAGGGACAAGCTGCTTGTTACACTCAACACTGTTTAAAACTGGTTTGTGCTTAATGCTGGCCATTTTCCTTTTTTTCCACAAAAAGGGAACTAAATAGGAACTGCAATCAAGATCAGAGCTATTGCATACAAGAAGGGTAGAATGAACGACTTTTTCCTTCCACAACAATTTTCCTGCTTGAAATCCCACTTCGTTCCACCACCAGCTATTGAGCCTTGACAGTTCTTGCTACAACCAACACATGAAGTGGGGTTAAATAGCAGGAAGGAGGCAATTTCCATTTGAAAAAAACAGCATATGAGATTAACATAGAAATTCATACTCACCTCCCCGGGATTCCTTGGCCCAATCCAGACTGAATTCACATTTATCTAATCTTTGTTTTTGCTATGTTGTTGTTGTTGTTGTTGTTGTTGTTTTGGAAGACTTATCAGAAGACTTATTTTCTAAAATGGGGTGAGCAACATTTGGCTCTTCAGATATTGTTGGGCTGCAACTCCCATCATCCTTCACCAGTGGCTATGCTAGCTAGGGAGTTGCAGCCCAGCAATATCTGAGGGGTCACATGTTGCTCACCCCATTTAAAAAAAGTTTTCAGTTAAGTCTTTTAAAAATAAACAGAACACACCCCCACACCAAAGAGTAGATAATCGAGGCTTCAGTCTGGATTGGGATAATCAAATCCTATGGAGGAGATGATTAATCCATAGGGCCACATCTTGTCCACACATGTTTTAAAGCATAAGTAGTTTGAGTGTAACAGTTGTTAAAATATAGGACAAAATTAATTCTGATAAAATTAACTGTGATCAATTAAAAGCAGTTCAGTCTTATTTTTAAGAAGGTTCCTAGTATTCTCGCTGGAGATAATACTCTTGTTATCACATCAATGTTATATATACATGGCTGCCATCCTGTTAGTTGCATGGGCATACACAGGCATAATTTAACCTTAACCCAGTGTGGACTTTATCAGACACGGAAAATATGGCATCATCACTAGACCACATAACCACGAATGGGCACGTGGATCAGATAATGTTGTCCTTTCACAGTTATGAAGAGGCCCAAACCCGTACCTTTTAATTGATGGCTTAAGCCATCAATAGATCTCCCTGCCATGTTTTTGCCAGCATTGCCGGAGTGCAAAGCCTCTGTCGCTTTAAATCTCATATTTATCCTGACAATGGCTGGACCAGTGCGGACACTTCTGGGTCAGATCAGGACATCCAGGTAAGTGACAAACTCTTTTTTACCCTCCCCAGGTTACTTGGAGGTTTTCTAGTGTGTGTGTGTGCTTGGTGTGACTTTTTGACATGTATGTTTATTCATTGCATGGGATTTCAAAAGAGGAAGTGAATGAAGCTCCATTCATTTCCTCTTTATTGCTGGTGGAGCCTTTGCTGGGAAAGGAGGTAAGTGCGGGGGGGGGGCGCATAAAAATTGATATATATTTTTTATGCTGGCAAAAGAACGTTTTAACGGGGATATCTGATAGAGTCCTGTATCTCTATTTTTGGTTGCTGCTGAGGTTGGTATTCCTTTCCTCCCAGCAGAGTGACCCAAACGCTCCACCTGGACGTACTGTGGAACTTCTGAAGCCCTCTGCAGCACCTATGTCCTGTAGACAGATGCAAATGATTATATCAGCTGCTGAAACCTCTGGAGGACCCCAGTGGACCTCAATGAACAATGTAATCACTTCACATTTGGCTACAAGGAGAAAGCCAGATGCTTCTGTGATCCCTCCTGTTCTCCACCAGTTGCAGAATGGAAGGTGGCTTTCATGACCCTACAGTAGGTCCAGGTGGTGGTTAATGGCTTGGTGTAACATAGCGTAGCATAGTTTCACATGCAGAAGTACTTCATTACACTGAGGAGATTTTCAGACTCCTCTTTCAGCCTCTTGCCGCGCAAGCAGCCTCCGGTGCAGTAACAAGGCTGCCACGCGGCAAGGGGCCCATTTCGGACGACGCCGTTTCTCTCTTGGCATCGTCCATGACTCTTGCGGCTAGCATTGGAGGCGGCCGCACTGTTTTTCACTCACGGAAGTTGTCCGTGAGTAAAAAACAGCGCGGACGCCTCCAATGCTAGCCACAACAGTCACAAACAACGCCGAGAGAGAAACGGCATCATCCAAAATGGGCCCCTTGCCGCGTGGCAGCCTCATTACTGCACCGGAGGCTGCTTGCACGGCAAGAGGCTGAAAGAGGCATCCAAAAATCTCCTGAGCCATGCAGGATTGCTGCCTAGAACAAAAAATAGAACAAAATGGGAAATTAACCAAAAGTAGCCAGAAGAATGGCACTTCTGAAGTACACTCTGGACATTTTCAGACGATCCTTGCTGCACAAGGATTGCCCGGGAGAGGTTCGTTGCAGCAGCGTGGCAGAGGGTCGATTTCGGATGACGCCATGCCTGCTGCGAGATCATCCGTCCCTCTTGCGCTTAGGCTTGGAGCCTGCCGTGCTATATTAGGCAAGATTTTATTCGTGAGGTTGTCCGTGAATAAAATCTTGCCGAATATAGTGGGGCAGGCTCCAAGCCTAAGCGCAAGAGGGACAGACGATCTCGCAGCAGTCATGGCGTCATCCGAAATCGACCCTCTGCCGCGCTGCTGCAACGAACCTCTCCCGGGCGATCCTTGCATGGCAAGGATCATCTGAAAATGTACTCCGTATCATTCCATATCCATAGATTCTTCATCCACGGATTCTACCATCCACAGCATGAAAATATCCCCCCCAAAAAATTCCAAAAGCAAACCCTGATTTTTGCCATTTTATATAAGGGACACCATTTTACTACACCATTGAATATAATGGTACTGGAACCAAACCCCAGTGGATACCAGGGGCCCACTGTAAATGTGACAATAGACTACTGCTTTTTTTAAAAGTACACATACAAATCATAAGGTGTAACAGGGACCAAGGAGAAAATGAATGACTGAAAGCATCCTACATTTATTCCTTAGGGCCAAATTTGGCATTCATTAGCAAACATCACAGCGCCTTTCACACTACATCGTTATAGTGCTATGACTCCACTTAAACTACCATGTCTGTATCCTGGGGTTTGTAGTTTTATGAGGAACTAGACTTCTCTGGTTAAGAAGTCTAAGCACCCCTCCCTAAACTGTACATCCCAGTATTCTATACAATGTTTGCTACGCCCGTTACAAGAGGAATCATAACACTATAATTGTGAAAAGGGCCCCCAGTATCATTGAAATGCTAAAAAGGAAGATAGGTAGGGAAGAATTTGGAAGGAGAAGCAGATAATATATGGGGGGGGTGAAATCATATATACAATACCCCATCATTCAGCATAGCTTCTATCATGAGTCCCCAAAGATCAATAAAGGATGTCTTATATCCTGCTATGGTCCTTTGACACAGCTCCTTATGGTAGGCCTTCAGGCTTTCCAGTGAAAAGGCACTCATTTTAGATTTGGCTGCTTGCTTCCTAGCATTCTTGATTATCTCTCCAAGATCCTTATATGACCAATCAGCATCTTCATACAAATCTGTCATGGTCCTGGAGGGGGGGGGGAAGAGATATTATGATACAGATAGATAGATAGATAGATAGATAGATAGATAGATAGATAGATTATTTAAAAAAAAGAAGTCCAGAACTTCAGTGCTGTATTTATTAAATGCCTGCTCTCTGTTGAATTTCAGACTGGCACTAATACCAAAATTATTGATCCCAGCTGGGTGAAAGTTTGGTGGGACCAGACAATTTGTTGATCCTGTGGCTCACCTATGTTTATGAGGAAATCACATCTGTATTAGTAGTTGGTTGTTGTTGTTGTTGTGTGCCTTCAAGTTGTTCCCAATGTCTGGCGACCCTATCACAGGGTTTTCTTGGCTAGATTTGTTCAGAGGGGGTTTGCCTTTGTCTTCCTCTAAGGCTGAGAGAGTGTGGCTTGCCCAAAGTCACTCAGTGGGTTTCCATGTCCAAGTGGGGATTCAAACCCTGGTTTCCAGAGTCCTAGTCCAGTGCTCAAACCACTACATCACACTGGCTCTCTACAAGTATTACAAGTACTTTTAATAATATTTTGATTCATGCCCTGTCTTTTCTGATAAAAGCCCAGAGTGGCTGACAATCCAACTAGAACACACACTTTATCAGACGTGGGGAAACATGGCAAAAAAACTGTGCCCCAACTTGTGTCATAAGGACGGGATGAGAACACAAAGGGCAAAATAATCAGAAGCCTGTGTCCTCAGCCATTCCTGGGGCTTAGTGCTGGCGTGGACGAGGTGTCATGTTTTTATTGATGGGCTAAGCCATCAATAAAAAATGATGCCTTATTCACACCCATGATATGCCCCCAGAATGGTAGAATGACAACAACTTCTGATAATTTTGCCTGTTTCTGTTCTCGAGTCCTTATGATGCATTTTTTCATGCATCTGATAAACTCCACAGTTGAGATAGCAGATTAAATGTATCTAAAATCAACTATAACAAATGTCTTCTAAAATACCAAAAAAAAATGCAATATAATGGACAACAGTAAAAGATAATCATTTTCTTATTCCCTGAAAGCTTTACAACTGACACCTGAAAGACCCTAGTATTTGAGTGGACAGAAAACCAGACCTCTATCAGAAGAGATTCCATTAATGGGTCCCATTGTTCCCAAGAAATTTCAAATTTGGAATAAATTAAGGAAATGCTAGCTTTCAATATCCTACAATAGGGTTGCCAGGCTCAAAATGGAGCAGGTCACCTATGTCTTTAATAGTTAACAGATCCTAGTTCAGTAGGGCATACTGTAAAGTTCTACCAGGAAGAACTAAACATCATTACCTGCCTTACCCCAAGACCATTAGACGTTGCACACACACCCTGCAACATGGCCTTCCCCAACAAATCTGAGGTAGTGGAAGAGCAAAACGTACTAGCTAATCTTTGTAGAACAGGGCCTGAACAAATCATACCAAAAATAACAAAAAAAAGTCCCTTACCATGTTGTACCTGATGAGCCAGTGATATATGAAACACAGTCCAAGAGCTTCAGTCTCTGGAGACCCCATAGGGTGCCATACATAGCTGCCAAAGCTCTCATCCCAGTCCCTGTAGTTGTTACAGCAACCACAGGCACCTGTTCATCAGAGAAATATTGTCATGAAAATATGCTGAGAACATTACCCCCCAAAAGCCTTTTTAAAAACCCTGTTACACATTTAAACTAAAAAATTAAGTGTGACATGAATTTTCAGCATTAGGAGCATAGTTCATCAGATGCATGAAGATTTGATATGAATGGGAGAAGAAGAGCAATGTATACCACCTTGAGTTTCTTGGAGGAAAGACAGCATATGAATTTCAATAATAAAAATAATGATAAGAATGATATTATGATACTGCACATATAGACATTAGTATAACTTGTAAACATACATATTTGAAGCCAGATAAAAAGATAGCATACATGCAATATATCTACTTCCAGGATTTTGGCCACTGATTAATGTCATAGTGTTCAAACAAGAGAAAAGTAGGCTTTCTTGGAAACTTCCCAGAAAGGCTTAGCAAAGGCAAAAAGACAGCACCTTAAAAAAATTTAAATTAAATTTTAAAAATAGCATTTAATTTTTTAAAAAAATAAAAAAATTAAACCTTCAATATTTCATAAATGGAAACTGCAACACATGTGGCCAAGCAACATCAGAGTGTGATCAAGATGGCATAGATATTAATGAGGAAGAACAGACAAGCTAGGAGCGGCCACAGCAGTTTGCTTTTGCCTGAGCCTAACGGGAAGGGCAAGACCCTTCCCTCTTCTGTCCCTCCCCTCACTGTGTTAACTGTGTGCAAACTGTTTTTACACTTTGAATTCAGTTTGAAGTAAGCTAAAGACAAAGCTAAAGACAAAGGGAGAAAGTGAGAGGAGGAAAAAGAACTAGCCTATCATTTATACAAGGCAATAAAATGAGGGTTGATGCCCACTAAAGCCAATTCGCAGCAGCTTTCATTCATCTCCATGTTTTTTTCCCCAAGTTCGCAGGCATGCAAAGCCATACACATTTGTTCTTCAAATGGGCATGCCTGTGAATCAAGATGGTGAGCGTGAGTGAATTACTTGTGTTTTTATTGTCACCAGTTCTTGCCATTGAACAGCATTTAAAAAAAAAAGTAAATCCAGGATGCAGAAGTGTGATCTTTTGCTTAAATAAACAGAAAAACAGAAAAAGAGAGAGAGAGAGAGAAGGCTGTTTCATCACCTTAGCATACGATCGCTACAGCAAAAATCCAACATAGTGGTTCCGAGCACTTGCCTTGCCAACAAGCTCCACCCCCTGCGCATGTCTAACCACAAATAGCTTTCCACTTCTGCTTCTATTGGGAATGTGCAACAAAGCGAATTGTTTGTCCCAACAAGAGGGAATGTGCATGTCCTTTGGATTTTTTAAAAAAATACAGGAAAAGCTGCAAAGGCTTTTCCTGCAGAATATTTGGAGGTCCCCCCGCCCGCTCCTTCAGAATACAGCGAAATGATGTGGGTTCCCATTGGGACAAAAGGTATTCTCCTTGAATTCTATGAGGAGCATTTTTGCTGTATAGACAAGCTCTAGGATATTTTAAAAGCATCTGAAAAAGTGGGATTACAGAGGATTAATCAGAACTGTCTCTGCCAAACTGGGATAGTAGAGGGGGGTTATGAAATAATTCTGGTTTTCATAAATGGATTATCATTTGTTTATTGCATAATCTTTGTTGTAATAATTATAATTGTTAAATGCTTTGGAAAAAGTGAAAGCCTCTAGAATAAAATAAAATGGGCATGAAATTGCAGATACAGGAATGATATAAAGATGCTCTTTCTTCTTCTTCTTTTTTTTTTTTTTTGGTCATGGGTGATTTGCACAACACCCATCCTGATACCCAGATCTGTTGGAAACAGCTGTCTTGTGCTATTTATGTTATGTTCCACTTACTTCATGATCTTGCAGGCCTTGTTCTAAGTGAAGAATATTTTTCAGTGTAGCAGCAACCACTCTCTTCCTTTTCTTGAGGAAATTCTTTTCATCTGAGCACAGATCATATCCCAGGCGCACATCAATTTCTTTTGGCTTTTTACATAGCAGCCCTTGAGTCCTAAAACCAGCAGAAATGTAGACAGTCATGTTACATTTGCAGGCTGTCATCTAGCTAACAACCATCCCCGTCCTAGTATCAACAACAGGGAACGTGCGCATGCAGATTACAGCTTCCTAATGAGTATGTGTTTCTCATGAATAGGAAATGAAATCAATTATAGGTTAAGAATCTATTTGAAAAAAGCATTAGTGATTAAAATAAATTAATTACAGTCTGTACTCTTACTGCAAAACAGAGGGAGAAAACAATTTTCCAGTGAATGATTGGCTCCAAAGTGTCTGGCAAACTTGGTGAAGCTAAAATTACAATTATAGCACAATCCTATACATGTTTACCTAGAGCCTGTCTATAGGAGGTAAAAAAAAAAAACTGGATTTGTCTGCACTAATGGGAAATTGCAGCAGATGCAATTTCTTCATGTGTGTGGGTTTTTCTAGCCCCCAAAAGCTTTGCAAGTCTGCCAGTCAAGATAGCAGCTGCAAGTGAATTACTCATGTTTTAACTTATCTGAATCTGCAGCTGCCAAAAAATTTTTTTAAAAAAGTATTTCATATGTGTGATAGAGCAATATTTTGCCTTTATGAAAAAGAAAAAAAACCATTTTGTCATCTTAGTGCGTTCACTAGGGCAATAATCCAACATGGTGGCTCCAGGCACTTGCCTTGTTAGCAAGCCCTGCCCCTGCGCTCGTCCAACCAATCAGCTTTGTGCTTCTGCTCATATGGGAAAGCAATTTGAAGCAAATTGCATGTCCCAACAAGCAGGAATGCGCATTCCCCTCACTGTTTTTTTTTTAAATCCAGGAAAAGCCATGAAAGCTTATCCTGCAGAGTTTTTGATGTTTTTGCCCCCGCTCCTTATATGATGAAACAATGTGGTATCCCATTAAGACAGGTAGAATTCTCCTCACATTCTGTGAGGAGTAGCTTCACCATTTAGGCAGCCCCCTAGACGTAAGCCTCGCTGAATTCAGTGGGACTTATTCTCAGGGAATTTACATGCAGGCTTGTAGCCTCAGAACATTTGAAAAATAAACCATTTATCCTAATGGATAACTGGAGACATCTTTTGTTATATTTAAACAGAACTGTGTTATAAGAAAAAAAACCCATCAAACATTCTAAATATGGAAACAAACAGATTTTCTGGCGGTAACATCCTTTCTGGTGGGATACTACCTGTGTATTTTAGTTTCATGAAAATAACAATTGTTGGGTCACAAATAAAAGAATTCTGCTACTGTTTAATCTGTTCAGGTCTGTTTAATATTTCAAAAAATAATTATATGATGACATAATTCTATTCTTTCCAAACAAGGAAAAGAAAACAAACGAATGGCAAAATATCCACCTCTTTGACTGATCACCATTTTGCATCTTCAGTTTAGGAAAATTCGTGTTTGCAATCATGTTTACACTCGCTAGGGGCAACAACCAATTATGGCAAGTAGGTATAATCAAAGATGCAATTGGCTGCCATATTCACACTTCACAATTTTTATGTGATTTTTAATAAGGGTCAGGGCTAGGAGAAAAAGAGAACAGTAAGTGTATGTGAATATGAAGCAGAATTTAGAAAAGATTTCTCTTACCAGTCTTTTGACTTCACACTCACATCAAATGTTTTGTTCTGGGGGGGAAACACACACAAAAATATAACATTTAACCATGCCATGGAATATTACTTATTTTCCATGTCAGATGGTATTTTACATTTTGTTGTCAGAGCTCATCTATACAAGGCCCCAAAAATCAGACTGCCCCACAGTAATGGCATCTTGTAGCAGCTGTGACTTGTCCGAATGGGGGTGGTGGTGCCCCAAAAAGCTTTGCATGCCTGCAGCAGCCACAAGTGAATTACTCACATTTTTACCTACCATAATTTGCCACTGCCAAACTTTTTTTAAAAGCTATTTGCACTATGTACTCGAGCAATATTTTGCCTTGGCAATAAAAAGGTAAAGAAACAACACCCCATTTTCTCACCTTAGCACTCAGTCACTAAGGCAAAAATCAAACATGGTGGCACTGGGCACATGCTCTGTTAGCAGGCCCCAACCCGTACACTCATCCGGCCAATCAGCTTTGTGCTTCCTCTTGTATATCAAATTGCTTGTTCCAATGAAGGGGAATGCACATTCCCCCTGCAGTTTTTTTAAAACTCTGGGGAAAAGCCATGAAGGCTTTTCCCATGTAGTTTTTTATGTTTTGGGGCCCCCTCCTTCACAAAACAGTGGAACGACACAGCTTGCCATTTAGACAGGTACAGTTGTTGAATTCTGTGAGGAGTCCCCCCCCCCATTAAGACGGGTCCATGAACTCATTTCTTCCTATTCTATGTACCACCATCACCACCACCATCTCAGGCAAGTTTGGTGAGGACAGAGGAGAACGCCTTCTCAGTTGCTGTTCCCAGATTGTGGCATTCTCTATCACAGGAAGAAAGGTTGCCCCCCTCTCTGCAATCTTTTCACTGTCAAGTAGAGACTTCTCTGTCACTCAGGCATTTGACCATTAACTGTCTGATCCAAGAAAGTCTTTTCATTGGAGAGTGTTGTATTTTTACCACTTTGATGGCCTTTTAAATTACTATTATTAAATTTTGATTGTTTTATTTAAAAACTTTTATATTATCCATGGTTTTAATTGTATTTTGTTTCCATGGGGTCTCATATGGGGGAAAGACAGGATATAAAACAAACAAAAAAACATGTACAGAAGCAGGCCAGACTGGCAGTTGAATCTTATATCAGGGCTAGGCCACATCTTCCACTGCACCTGAGGACAACTATCTAGCTTAGAGTATTCAGGGTTGCCCAAATTGTATAACTGTGTCCTTCATCTTCTCTCCACCTTTCTTCCTCTTTGCATCTACTGTCTGAGGTAGCTACCTCATTCTGCCTAATGATGGGTTGACTCCAAATAATAAATAATGGCCCAAAGAATTAAAGAAATAATTTCCTTCATATTATATACAGTCAGCCTTCCTTATCCACAGATTCTGCATCCACAGATTCAACATTTTTTAAATATTTCACACAACAATTAAAAAAAACCCTTGATTTTGCCATTTTATGTAAGGGGCACCATTTTACTATACTGTATAATAGGACTTGAGCATCCATGGATTTTTGGTATCCGGGGGGGGGGCATCCTGAAACCAAATCCTAGGGGATACCAAGGGCCCATTGTAGATTATAAACTGGTGTTGGCAATAAATAAAATATCTACTGGGTACTGGAGTTGGATCTGGGACAGAGTAGTTCCTTAATTAGAGATCTTCTCTTTATTCAAAGCAAGTGTATGAAATAAATATGAGATGGGCACTTTTATGATCATCAGCATTCAGTAAACACAACAACAAGATTTGAGTGTATATACTGATGCCCAACTGTCTTCCTGTCTGAACTGTTGGAGGTGGTCTTGGAGGTGGTGTTAATATTCCCCAAACTCATTGTGTTGTGGGATTTTAACATCCATGCTGAGGCACCCTCATCAGGACTAGCTCAGGATTTCATGGCTTCCATGGCAACCATGGGCCTGTCTCAATTTAATATATGTCCCTAAACATGTAGTAGGCCATACTCTTGATCTTTTGTTGTTTTTCCTGGTAAGAATGATGATGATGTGCAGATATGGGGTTTTTGAAAGAGCCATGTTGTCATGGACTGATCACTACCTGTTAGGGTTTAGATTTACTGGGACTCCTAACCTCTGCAGGGGCAGTGGATCCATCAAAATGGTCTTCCCCCTGAGAATAATGGTTCCAGAAGGATTCCTGAATGTTCTGGGGGGGAGTTCCAGCTGCTAGAGTTGGTGATTCTGTTGATGCCCTGGTTGATCTATGGAATAGGGAAATGACCTGGGCAACTGACACAGTTGCTCACAAGCATCCTTTGTGTGCAGAGCCTGACGTTCTTGGTTTTTGATGAGCTCAGGGCAATGAAGTGATGGTGGAGAAAGACTCAGTATAGATCTAGCCAAGCACAGGTTAAGGCCCATTTTAGAATGTACTGTACTCTGCAGCAGTCAGGGCTATTACATCAGCTCAATCACATCCAGCGCAGCTTTTCCAGGTACAGAAAGGGCTATTGCATCCTAGACCTCAGACTGCTATTAGAAAAGCACTGTGATGAATTTGCTAAATACTTTTAGGAGAAAATTGTTCAGATTCATTCTGACTTGAACTCCACATTGAAGACAGAAAACATTTTCAGACGCCCCTTACCGTGCAAGCAGCCTCCGTAGCAGTAACGAGGCTGCTGCGTGGCAGGGGGTCCTTTTTGGATGACGCCGTCCCTCTCTCAGCATCATCCGTGACTGTCAGTGACTGTTCCGGCTAGCATTGAAGGCGGCTGCGCTATTTTTTACCCACGGAAGTTCTTCATGGCATCCAGTGTTTGAAAATGCTGTTTTAACTGTTTTAAAAGTGGATTCTAGGATTTTTGTGGGATTTTTCCCAGGCTGTGAGGCTGTGTTCTGGAAGAGTTTATTCTATGGATGCTGGCCGTGGAAGCCTTCAATTCTAGGATTGCTTTTAGACTGTCTTTAGGGGTTTTTAGAGTATTTTAATGAGTTTTTAAAATGCTTTTATCTCTGTATTTTTTTCATTGGGTTTTTTTTTTCATTGCCTCAAGAACCCTGGTGGGCTGGGAGGCAATACAGAAATACTTCAAACAAACAAACAAAACTCTTCAGCATAGTATAAGTCATAAGGTAAGTATGCATGAACTGAGCTGATGCAATAGCATGTAGAAAAAATATGTTGACACATGGAACAAATTTTTAAATGCACTCCATTTGGTTTTGAATAATGTTAGAAATACTAGTGTGCTTCAGTTCATGGCTGAATATAAATGAAAACATGAGTCAAACTAGATGTTAAACAGAATGCATATTCCCTACAATTAACCCATTTCCCCTTCCAAAATAGGATTTCCTCAGAGATAAATGTCTCAGCTATTAGACTTGTAAATTAAACTTTTTTTAACCTTCCAATGACAAATCACAAAAAATGCACACTAAATGTAAGATATGTAGATGAGGAAAATCATATGCTATATAACAAACAGTAATCTTTCAGCACTTGAGTGACCACCCCTGCAAAAGCCATGCTAAACATATAATCTAATTTCATGCAATGTGAGCCACATTTGTTGGAAAGTGTTGCTAGAAGTAAACAACAAAATGGCATAGGTCAACACATGGTTGCTTTTCTGTTATAAATATGATAGTATGAATATACTCTGCATGATCTCCTAAATTGAAAAAAGTGTGGGGTTGTTGTTGTTTATTCTCCCTAAAGAAGGCAACAAATGATTCTCACCGGCGGTATTGTCACTTTCTCTTCTACAGGAAGTGAGATCAAGCGAACAGTTGCTTTCTCATTCCTCTCTCTGGAAGCCTGAAAATAAAATGAAGTTAACACTAAGAAAAAGTCTTAGAAACCAATCCATATTTCCTATTTGGTGCTTCTGGTTCTAACTGAAGCTGCCCTATGTGATAAACCACCAAGGATAAGAGGCTGGACTAGACATTGGAGAGTCTCTGTTGGCAGTAGAAGAAAAAAAATGAATGATGACTACTCTGATCATGCTGGGTGATAGGTCTGGAAACTGTTCCAAACTCTGGATTTTTTTTAATTTTCAAGAAGCCTTCTCCAAGATCTAGTTTCCACATCAGTCCAGGATGACCATGATCTCTCAACCTGTTTATTTTGGACATTATCCAGCTCTGGCTGGTTCTTGAGGAGTTCCCCAGTTACCCCAGTTCTGACTCCTGTTGCCTGATATTTGACTTATGCCTCAGTCCTAGTGTTTCCTTCCTCTCTCATCACTTCACTTGCTAACAAAATGGGCCTTGTCACAGTACACATTAATAGCACTATGAGACCACTTTAAAGGCCATGGGTGCATCCTATGGAATTCTGGGGTTTGTAATTTGGTGAGGCATTAGCCTCCTCTGGTAGGGAATTTTAAATACCTCAAACTGCAGACCCCAAAATTCTTTAGTATGGAATCATAGCAGTTAAAGTGGAATCATAATGCTATGATTGTGCATTGTGCAAGGTTTCAGTCTCTCTATGGTAGGGAGAGACAAAGTGCAGTTATGGGGAAGCATACAGGCCTGCCCATCACAGACTGGTTTTGTGACTCCCAAGCCCTCTCAGACTCCCTGCAACCACCTTTTTTGGCAAAAATAGATGAGGGTGAATTGTCTTTCTTAGAAGCCTCCAGCAGCCAAAATTCACAATTTAAATCAAATGCAGGGAGGACCCTTTTGTGTAACCTCAAAAAGTAACTGTTTTTCAAAAGCAGAAGGAACCTTCCATCCCCCATCCCCCTTTTTAGTTTTGGGTTTGTTTGTTTTGTTTTGTTTGGTTTGGTGGTCTATGTAGTGCCAAAGACTCCCATGGGTAAAAAATAAAAATAAAAATGGCCCCAGACCCACCAAAGTTGCCTTTCCCTGTTTTATGGGAATAATCAACATACCTGACAGAGCTGTCTCCTTCGCAGTTCCAGTTCCAGTTCTGATTGGTTATATTTGACATAATGGAATTTAGCCGGAGTAGCAGGGCAAAACCAGGAACACAATGTGAGATTCTTAGCTTCTTCATAGGACCCATCCACTGAAAGAGTGAATTTACTTTCTAAAGAAAGACCAAAAAAAAAAAAAAAGGACAGAGATAAATACAGTTGACCCTCTGTATCCACGGATTTGGCATCCACAGATTTAAGTATTCACAGCTTGAAAATATTCTTTAAAAACTAATAATCCAAAAAGCAACCCTTGATTTTGCCATCTTATATAAGGACACCATTTTGCTATGCCATTTCATATAATGGGACTTGGGTATTCACGGATTTTGGTATCCACGGGGGTCCTGGAACTAACCCCCAGTGAAAATGGACAACTGTATACCATTATATTAGAACCCCTAGAAAAACACTGGGTGCAAAAACATTTTGTTAAATATTTTGTACCAACTGCTACATACACAGTGAATAACATGACCCTTTTTGTTCAAGGAAGGGCTCACACATACAGAAGCAAATGCAATTTTCACATTTTTCCTTCTTTTGTCCACCACCTTCTATGCCATCTCCCATGAAATTCTGGAGGATTTTCCAACTCCGTGGTACACATTTTTGGAATGTGCAAAGAGAAGGAGGAATTAGTAAAAACAGCATCTTCCCCCTCCACACACAGAATCATCTGAAGGGATTTTCCTAAACCCATTTCCATCTAGGAATGGAAAGAATATTCTGATTATTATTTGGATGTCCTGAAATGTTGTGAAAGAATTATTCTGTGGAGAAAACCACAAGATTTTTGCATAAAAAATGGTTTCCTGTGCTGAAAACAGTTTCCTGTGTAGGAAATCTGTTTTCTGCACAGCAAACAGGTTTGGGTTTGTTGTTTTTTTGGTGCTAAAAATGTATTTTTTTTCTGAAGAATAAATACCCTACAACACTTTGGAATGTTCAAAGACAGAGAACACTGGGGAGGAATATTTATTTTCTCAAACAGCAGGGAGAAAACTACCATAATTATTCATCCTCACATGCAAGGATGACACTGCCAAGGACATACTTCTTTGTTTCTGTTCAGTGATACTCTGGAGATCCACCAAAAGCTTGGAAGTAATCAAGTTACAAATAAGTAGTTGCTTATAATCAATTCCTTTTTTCTGGTAACAAAGGTAGAATACATTACATTAGAACTGTAGCTCTAGTGAGAAATACTGTCACTTCTTTCACAGTGTAACTGTAATTTTGGGTTACTTTTGTCATTATGGAATATGACCCCACTAAATGGGGGGGGGGGAATATCATATGGTTTAAAAAAAATATTTTGTGCCAAAAATACTTGGGGTACACATATCAACCTTTTTTCTTTAGACACAAATCCCCCCAATTTTTTTATATTGCAAAAACAGTCCCAAAATGTGAGAATATTGTCTTGGTTGGCATTTTCTTGGACAGAGTTTCTTGAAAAGCCCTTTCTTGGCAAAAACAGGTAGTAGCCAAGTATAAACACAAATCCCCTTCTTGAAGAAGGGATTGACAGAATACTCAGTAAAGCAATCAAATATTGGTCTACAAATACTGGAAGAGCTTAAAAATTTTAAGAAAGAAATAAGGGACGAATTCAAATCTTTTAAGAGAGAAGTAAGATTGGATATGGAGAAGATTGACAATAAGTTAGATAAGCTAACAACGGAGATGACAAACCTAAAGACGAAGATGGGCAATATGGAAATTAGAACAGACAAATTAGAAAAATGGATGGGAGAGACAAGAGATGAACAGGAGAAAGAAAAATATGATCTTATCACAAGAACTTAGATATAGAGATAAGTGTCTAAAGTTGAGAGGCATCGCAGAAAGCTTGAAGGAAGATCTGTGGACAAAGTTAATACCTAATCTGGCAAAGTTTATAGAAATAACGGAGGAGGACTTAAACTATTTCAAGTTAATTCAGCTATTGCAAGGGGGAGGAAACACCGAGAGATGTGATAGTCTGTTTCAATCACATGTGACTAAAAGAAAAAAATAATTCAGGCAAGTTATGCAAAGAGTTTAAGCATTGATGGGAAGGATATAAAAATATTTAACGATATTCCATCCGAGGTGTTAAAGAAGAGACAAGACTACTGGCCACTAACACAAAAAATTAAAAAATTAGGAATAACATATAGATGGGAGAGAGTGGAAGGAATAACATTTTTGTACTATCAAAAAAGACAGAGAATAAATACAGCAGGAGAGGCAGAACAATTCATTAAGATAATGGAAACGGAAGAAAAGAAAAGAGCAGAAGTAAGATCTCCCTCTGGCTTTTCTTCACAAATGAAGATTCAGGAAGGACTCATCCTGCGCTTTCTGCAAGTGTGCTGATGACTAAAAAGGCCAATCCGAGATAAACAAGTCCGGTTGCAGAAAGCACAGCAGAAGGTCTCCTTGGGTGATGTTTCCAGGTTGTGATTGTTTCTGCGTTGTTGTTTCTCTTCAAGACTTGTTTGGCATGAGTTTCTCAAATAAGGCTATAACATTGTGGATAGTGCGTATCCCTGCCTCCAGATGTGAGGCCAGGGCAGACCATTGTTGGTGATCAATTTGGCCGAGCTTGAGATGTTGTTCAGGGAGTCCTTGTATCGCTTTTGTGGAGTGCCCCTCTTACGCTGACCTGTGGCAAGTTCACCATAGAATAGTATTTTGGGGAGGTGATAGTTCTCCATCCTAGAAACGTGCCCTGCCCAGTGCAGCTGTGTTCTCAATATCATGGCTTCTCAATATCATGGCTTCAATGCTAGCAAGCCGTGTTCTCAATATCATGGCTTCAATGCTAGTGCTCAAGGACAGCAACATTCGTCACATAGTCAGTCCAGTGTATATTTAGGATTGTGCATATACAGCACTGATGGAAGTGTTCGAGGAGTCGTAAGTGGTGGCAATAGGTGACCCTTGTTTCAGACCCATAAAGGAGAATAGACAGTACAATGGCTCTATACACCCCGATATTTTTGCTTCACCTCATGTGTTTATTATTCCAGACTCTTTTGTAAAGTCTTCCAAATGCACTATATACCTTTGCTAATGTAATAAAAAAAGAACGCACAGACTAACAATAAGGGAGAAGGACAGAAGGAAGAAACACATGAGGAGAAGCGGAGATGACAAGAAGGAGGAGAATGTGAATAGGAAGAAGAAAAAGAAGAAGAGGAAATGGGAAGAAAGGATGATTTACATAGAGATGACATGGACCAGGAAGAAGACAAAGAGGTAGAGGACTCAGAAGAAGGAGAAACATAGAAACTCAAACGATATAAACAGCATAAGTAGTATAGCAGAATGACAATCACAATCAGATCCAGGAATGTAAAAGGCTTAAATGAACTTAAGAGAAGAAATCAAGTATTTCATATACTGGAAAAAAGAAAATCTGAAATTATTTGCATACAGGAAACAAAAATTTGAGAAAAGGATAATAAACTGTTACGTAGAGATAAACTTGGACAAGGTTTTTTTAATGCAAAAAAACGAAGAAAGGCATGGCGATGTACGTTAAAAATATATATGAAGCAATGGAGATATTGAATGATAGAAAAGGAGAATACATCGGAGTAGAGATAAATCTGATGAAAATGACAATAGTTTTGATTGCAATATATGCCCCACTAGAAAAAAGGAACAATTTTATAAGGAATTATATCAAGAAATTGAGAAACTAAACAAGCAAAACATCGTAATTGTAGGAGACTTTAACGGGGTACTAAACGCAAAGAGAGATAGGTCAACAACGTCAAAAAAACTACATGGGGAAATACCAAAAATAGGCAAAGACATGTTGGAAGAATTTAAGCTCTCAGATGTATGGATAGCAAAATATGAAGGAAAGAAAGGGCATACATTCTTCTCTGAAGTCCCTAAATCAATGTCAAGAATTGACATGTTTTGGACATCGACAAGTCTGTTACCGAAAATAAAGGAAATGGAAATAGTAGAGCGGATAATAACTGATCATAACCCTATCGAACTAAAATTATTAACGCCCCAGACAGAATATAGATGGAGTCTAAGAGAAGACATGATAAGGGATGAGCAATTTATGAATAGGGTTAAAAAAGACATACAAGAATTCTTTAGATGTAACACCACCAAGGATGTAACTGATAAGATAACCTGGGACGCTTTCAAAGCAACAATCAGAGGAATATTTTTACAAAGAGATGCTGAGTTGAAATTAGTCAGGAGAAAAATTCAAAACTGTTAAAGGACTTAAAGAAAGGGGAAGAGAAATTAAGAAAGGATCCAAAAAATAAGAAGATTCAAATGGAAATAAAATTAATTCAAGAAACAGTTAGGGTGGATCTAAGTGAAAAAATTGGGAAAAAATTGAAAACAATAAAACAAAGTTACTTTGAGAGGGCAAATAAAGCAGGTTTCTGGCTGACACATCGATTAAAAAAAAGAGACGGAGAAGAAACTAATTACAGAAATAAGGATGGAGAGGAAAAGCTAAGTACGCAAAAAGAAATCTGCATTCGTTAACTACTACAAAACATTATATGCAAAAAATGAGGAAATGGAGTGGAAGGAAAAGGAAGCAAACAGATATATAGAAGAAAATTTAAAGATAAGATTAACAAAAGAGATGAAAGAAAAAACAGATCAACCTGCTGAATGGACTTCAGCACAGATTTGCCAGGAAGTTACACAGGCGATAAAACAATTAAAACCAAGAAAATCACTGGGCCAAGATGGCTTTACAGCAGAGTTTTATAACATCTTCCAAGAAGAATTGGTCAAGCCACTGCAGCAAGTAATAAATAAAATACCATTAGAAGGAATACCCAAAACACAGGAAACATCGAATATTATACTTATCCCAAAGGAAGGAAAGAAAAAAACCAACATGACTAAATACCGCCCCATCTCCCTGTTAAACGTGAATTATAAATTTTTTGTGACAATACTAGTGAACAGGTTGAATGCGGTGATAAATGAAATAATCCACGACGATCAAGAACGATGATTAATGCAATTGAATACTATGAAAGGATGAATAATAAAAAGGCAGCATTTCTTTTTATCAACGCGGAGAAAGCCTTTGATAATGTAAATTGGACATTTATTACAGAAACATTGAGAGGATTAAACTTTGGAGAGACACTTATCAAAAATATACATGCACTATATGGGACTCAAAAGGCGTTTTTAATAATAAATGGTGAAAATACCAAAAAAATTAACATTCTTAAGGAAACCCAAAAAGGATGCCCTATATCCCCGATACTTTTCATCTTAACTTTAGAAAGTTTAAGCAGCCAGATAAGAAACAACAACCAGATACCAGGATTGAAAATAAAAAACCAAGAGTATAAGATCAAGGCCTTCACAGATGATATTGCAATAATCCTAGAAGATCCAGTGGAGAATATAGAGAACCTATGTGAGGTATTCAGAAAATATGGAGAACTGGCAGGGCTTAGAATCAACAAAGATAAGATGGCAATAATAACTAAAAACCTAACAACACAGGAAGAAAACCAATTAAAACGAATATCAGGATGCAAAATTGAAAAAAAAATATATTTAGGGGTGTGGATCAACAAAAGGAACATTGACTTATATGAAAGCAACTACAAAAAATTATGGAATGAAATTAGAATGGATTTGGTGCGATGGAGCAAATTGGAGCTATCTCTTCTGGGGAAAATAAATGCTATCAAGATGAATATCCTGCCAAAGCTACTTTTTTTATTTCAAAATTTACCAATATTACATAATCTTAAGGCATTGCAACGATGGACATTTGAACTGAATAAGTTTACATGGGGTGGCAGAAAAGCCAGGATTAAATGGACAATACTGACCAAGGACAGGAAAGAAGGAGGAGCTTCACTACCTAACCTAATACTTTATTAAACAGCATGTGGTCTCAATTGGGTCTTGGATTGGATCAAATTGGAGAATATTAGAATCTTAACAATAGAGAGTCATACTATTAGATTTGGATGGCATGCGTATCTTGATATGGGAAACAACAGATAAACAAAGACTTCGAGAATCATATTATAAGAAAGTCACTCATCAGAATTTGGCAAAGAATTAGAAAACAATTTTACTTTAAACTTCCGATATGGATCTCCCCTCAAGAGGCTTTCCTAGGAAGATGGGAAAATCTGGAAAAATGGTTAAGATATAAAGATTTAATTAATCAAGAAAGATTAAAAAGAGAAGAGACCATAAATATGTATTCAAGAGAAGAATTGGAATGTAAAGGAATTAATATGAATTGGTTCAGATTTCTTCAATTTAAAAACAGATTCCAAGAGGATAAAGAGAATTATGATTTTGAAAAATCAGAAACAGAGCTTGACAAAGTGATATGGGGAGAAAAAAGAAGAAAGATATCACAATATTACAAATTGCTGTTAGAGAGAGAATTAGAAGCAGAAAGAATCTCGGAGGCAATGATAAAATGGGCACAAGATCTAAAAGAAACAATAATACTTGAGGAATGAGAAAAAGCATGGAAAGAAACCAATGAATTTACTACATGCCTAGCACTAAAAGAAAATCACTTTAAGGTAATAAACAGATGGTATTTAACACCTACAAGAATTAGCAAAATTTATAAAACTAAAGACAATTTAGTGCTGGCATTGTGGAAAAGATATAGGTAAGATGTATCATATGTGGCGTGGCTGCCCAGTAATACAGAAATTTTGGCTTAAGGTGCATAAAAGAATTCAAAAAATATTCAAGATACATTTTGTGATGGACCCTAAACTGTATTTACTGAACATAACATCGAATTTGGAACAGAAATGTGTATGACAACATTGGAGAGTAATAGTATATGCTGCAACCGCGGCAAGACTGACAATAGCAGCAAAGGTGGGGGGGAAGAAATGGCACCAATAGACGAGTGGGTAGTCAAACTTAATGATATGTTAGAGAACGATAGACTGATGTACATTTTAAATATGAAAAAGATAAAGAAGATGGAGGAGGAGTGGTGCCCAGTCTGAGAATATTGGAGAAAAAGATAGAGTATTAAAGGAAACATATAATGCTGACAAAGTAAGAAATGAATGTAATAAGACTTGAGGTTGTAAAGGAACACCGAATGGAGGAAGCATGAAATCACTGAATAATCAAAAAATGGACATGTGAGTTGAACTGAGTTAAAAGAGTTGAAGAAAGAGGATATCGACAGAAATATGAGTCTGAATGGACATAGACAGAAACATGAGATTGAATGGTATGAATAGAATAAAATGGTATGAATAGAGAGATAAAGATAAAATTCTATACATGAGTAAGCAATCTCAAATGGGTGAGAAACAAGGGAAGTCAGAATATGGGAATACAGAAGAAGGGAAAAGTATGTGAGAAGGTGACAGTAAGTGTGGAAGGAAAAGAAAGGAGGGTAAATTAAGAGTGGGTAATTTAGGGAAGATGTGAAAGAAGAAGGAGAAAGGGTTGAGAAGAAGATAGAAGATGGTTGGGAAATAGGGAAAATGTGTTGAAAGATATAAGAAGGTGTTAGAATGGTGTGGGTGGTGTGGGGGAATATGTTGAGTATGTATTGGAAGGGATGGGTGATAAGGGGGAATACACTATATGGGAATGAATAAAGAAATATATTGGAATATAATGGTATATGTATATAGAAAATGTAAGTATATATATATAGAAAGATTTGAAAGATTTGATTTGAAGAAGCTTGTAAACAAACTTGGAAATTCCAATAAAAAAGAAAAGAAAAGAAAAACCCTTTCTTGGGGAGGATGAGGGAAAAAAGTGAATATTCTTTGCATCCATAATGAAGAACATCAGAAATGAACTGGTGCTCTTTGTTGATGATGGAGTGGACGGCAGATCACTGGGGCATGGTGGCTAATAGTGCTTAGACTATTAAACTTTCCTCTTCTGAATGTGGAGCTGGAACATAAATAAGTGTTCTTGTGCTGTTGTTCTTAGTATAATTACTGATATGTCTACTACTACTACTACTTAATCATATGCTATTTGGGTGCTTTTTTATGCCACAGTCCAGTAGCTTGTACTGTAGTGTTTAACTTTGGGGTGGGGGGACTAAGTAAAAGTAACAATTTAATTACCCTTGAGAAACAGTAAATTAAAGCTATATTTTTAAAAAATGTGACAATAATGGTAACCAACTATTTTGTGAGCTTTGGGGCTCCAAGTGAAACGTCCAAAAAAAAAAATTGTACAAAAGTAACATTGCAAGTTCTGAGTTCCCTTAATCCACAGCAATCCATTAAGCAACAGCTTTCAGACTGTTTTCATGCAAGGAAGTGCTTAACGTATGTTGCAAGACTGTGTGCTTGGTGTTTATTTATTTTATTAATATATTTATATTCCACCTTTTATCAGGACAGGATAAAAATAAAACAATAAACAATACTTTAACATTCTGGATTAAAACAATCGAATAGTTTAAATAAGATTTAAACTATATTAAATGAGACAAGTTTAAAAGGATACAAAAATTAAAAACCATGTACATGTAAATTAAGCCCCAAAGGTATTAATAAAAAAAAAATGATGTCTTGACTTGGCACCAGAAAGGACTGAACATTGGTGCCAATTATATCTCCAAGAAAGGGCATTCCACAATTGGGATGTAACAGCTGAGAAGGCTCTCTCCCATGTTTTCCAACACTCTATTATCCCCACAGATGAGTGTACACACAGGAGGTCACCTCCTGTAAACATCAGTCTTTGGGCAGGTCTATATAGGGTTTCCTTAGGTGTTGTTTCATAGCAATATTGATAAACTCTCTCCACCCATTGAAGCTCAAAAGATATTTCATGACTGCAGATCAGCTCCAAAAACACTGAGCAGGGGAGTAGGTCATGGAGAAACAGACAAGACAGAGGCCATCAACAGCTCTTACTTTACCATCCAAATAAATAGGGTACATGATGTAACCTACCTGATTTCACTCGTCCCTTATCCACTTGAACTTCTAAGCAGGCAACTTCACGAGACTGTAGAGTTAAAATAAATCATAATAAATGGTGGGATACATGAGAAATATTTTTTTATTTCTCAACTGACATGAAAGCATCAAAAAGGAAATAAGCCTAACCTCACAGAGTCTTAACCCTTACATTAGCTTTTCTCAACCTTTTCACTCTGGAGGAACCCTTGAAAGAACAATGTTAAGGTCTCAGTGAAGCCCCGCTTAAAAATTATTATATCTACAGCTCAAAAGAAATGTTTGTTCTTTTCAATCACATTATCTCATGGAACTCCTGTGGAACCCTAGGATGCCAGGGAACCCTGGTTGAGAAACCCTGTTCAACACTGATTTCCTGTGCTAGAATTCAGATCTGGAAGATGTGAATAAAACAGGTTGCCTTTAAACATGTCAGGAGAGTGAAATTGAAGGCTTTCACGGCCGGCATCCATAGATTTTCCTTGGTTTTTTTCCAGGCTGTGAAGCAGTGTTCTGGAAGAGTTTACTTCTGACATCTTGCCTGTGTCTGTGGCTGGCATCTTCTGATGCCCAGAAAAAACCCAAGGAAAATCTATGTCATGAGAGGATTACCTTTACTAACCTACTGAGTACCCAGCCCAGTCCCCCACACATTAGGGTTAACCCAGGTTTTCTACATCAGAGGGTATGTTTAAGTACATTCAGCCTTGGTTAATCTCTGTTTAGAAATTAAACATTACATGAGGCTTAGCCTCCCTTTTTAGGCATAGTGACTCTGCAAAATCTATCTTTCTTGGGCATGCTGCAGGTACTTGAGCAGGGAGACTTCCATTAGCAAGCATCTCTGCTTCAATACTAGGGAGCATCAATGACATAAGTGCATTCTTGGCCCATTCTCCCATTCCCCATGGACAAATAATTCTGGAACAGGGGAAGGTAGTGGCAGTAGCAGAATCCCTAGTGGGAAACTGATGTTATTCCAGTTGAGAAGAATACTCTGTTTTCCGTGGGAATAACCTAAGTAGCTTCAAGTTTCTAACTGAGGTTTTGAGACCTTTTAGTTCCCAACAGGAAAAAATATTCCTCCAGCACTTTCTACTGTGACCATTATCTTCTGCTGCCCCAAAGGAAAATTTCTTCCCCTTGTGACAGTGGGTGATGGAAATGCGTCCTTTGTGATCACCTTCAAGCTTTGCAATCATTCTGTTAGAACAAAAGTGAGGCAAAGAGGTGAATCAGCAGGCTGTTCCAGCTTCCCAATCTCTTTATCTCTCTGCTTATGGCACCTCTTCAGCTCTTTCTCTGGCATGCTCTACAGGTATGCCTCAGTTTACAAAGCAGATGTGTCTTGGGCATTACTTCTTTAACAGAAAATTTGGTACCAGAGGCAGAAATAAAATGGAAAGGATAGGGAGAAGTTCCTACACTGCAGAAAAAGAAGAGCAATTCCACAAGCTTCAGTATACTTTTTATCTAAAACTAACACTATGCACATATGAAATGAAACAACCAGGTCAGATAAGCCTTGCACACATAAAAATATTTTTGAACCTTCCAGAGACCCCTTGGAAAGCTGCTTCTAAAATGCATCCAGGGGTGATTCCCCATCCCACCAGCTTCCACTTTTCTTGCTTTTTTCATTTTGGTGGCATACTTGACAGAGGTATGCTTTTTTTTAATGAGCTGAGAGTAGCTAGTGAGGTAGAAGGGCCTGTCTACACTGCAGAAATACAGCCATTTGTGGAGAGTCTGATATTCCAGCTGGGTACACCCAGAGAATCTCATGCCATTCCTTTCTTCCTGCCTTTAGAATTGGGCCAATAAAACATCTGGCTTCATAAGCAATCTTTGAAGGAAAGCTCAGGAAATTAGCTTAAGTTTCACAACTCAGTGTTACCTTCCTATCTGTAGTTTCCCATGGAAGTTTTCCTTTCATGTAACTTCACATCCCTAGCCTAAGACCTCCTTTGATCTCAGTGATTGAGTGTATCAAACAGACAAATGGGTAAGCAAATGGGTAACTGTGTAGGTGACGTAAGAGCCTATATAACCTGTGACTGGTTAACAAAGTTTGGCATTTCCTGCTCATTTTCATCCCTCTCTGCTGCTTGCTGTTCCTGATGTTCCTTTGTTTAAGATGCAGCATGCTTTTTGTCTTCTGGTAATGTTTTCTGTGCAAACCCTTGGACCCTAAATAAACCTGTCTAGCATTCTGCTCATCTTTGATTATCCTTCATTGTTACTTGATGTAACAGCCATTTATCCACCATAGTTCTATCCTATGGAATCCTGATATTTGTAGTTTGGGGAGGCACCAGGGTTCTCTGATAAAAAAGGCTAAATACCTCACAGTGTGCCTGGAGTAAATCACCCACATGCAGCCTAACCAGTAACTTTGCCTCCCAACATGCTGCCCTTTCCTGTTCCAAAGCAGGAAATGCAAGCAGGATGGGCTTGCTGGGATGCCACTACAACTATTTGCCAGAACACGTAGGAGTCAGTATAATCTATAGGCTGCTGATGTTAGTCACAGTGAATCTTGAATTTACAGTGATTTCCCAATATACATTTTTATCTTATGATAAGATGACACAATGGAGTGCATACTTTATTTTTACCAGTTGGGGGCAACCTTGTTCAGATTGCAGAACAGCTAACAGTGCTTACAAATGAAAGGTTGTAAGGGGTTTTGTTTTGCTTTGTTTCAGGGAGGGGGTAGCTAGAGGATTCTGAAAGTTTTCCTATGAAAAGGTAACTTTTCCAGGCTTTGAACTGTATGGAAGCTGCAGTCAAGTTCGCCTGTCCCAACCTAGGGTTCCCTCAGCATAGTTTGAATAACTTCAGAGAACATGTGGGTGAGCTAAGAGCCAGAGAGGACACATTCTAGTTTCAACATGATAGAATGGTTGTTTGGGTTTAAAGAATCTGAGTGTACTAGTTATTACTAACTACTAGTTATCCAGAGGGAAAGATAATAGAAGAATATTATTACCACTACGACTCCATTAGTAAAAATCTTTTCTGGAACATCAGGACTGCAAGGGGAAAAAATAAGAACAAAATCAGCAACACTTTCACTAGCAAGAATGGTGTTTTATTTATATTGTGCTTACTTTTCAATGTCTCAAGAACTGCATCTCTTATGAGTTTCCATCATATTTGCAATTTAGCTGCCCCAGACAGCTGTTGACATGACTTGGCCAGAAGGGACATGGTGCCATTGCACTAATACATGAGCATCATCGTCTTATTTATTCCAGAAGCTTATTTATTTCCAGAGAGAGCAGAAATAGGATATGAGGGGGGAAACCCAGATCAGGGGGGAGTCCAAGATAGTGGGGGGGAAATGAGAGTAGAGGTCAGGAAAGTAGGGGCCACCCTGGAATTGTTCCTTCCAGAGAGCATGCCAATGCGTAGGAGGTGAGAAAAATCTGGAGGAAGAACTAGCAGACAACCTTGCAAGAAGCATGCCAATTCTCATTATAACCATGATCTGTAGCTCCATAAAAGCAGATTATGTACCATAAAACTCCATGAAAGCAGATTATGAAATGAATCCTCTTCCCCAGAAGCAACAGCATTAGGGAGGGGATTCAGATGCATGCCTGGCATATGCCAAAGGTTCAAGCTGTGGCCTCTATGGCAACCTGTATCCTTTCTGTTTCTTACAAATAGCCTCCTACAGCATACTTATAGTTGATCACATCAATACTAAAGTATGGGTAATGTGCGGCCCCCCAGTTCTTGCTGAATGGCAGATCCCATCAGGCCTGGCCAGCACAGACATAGATGATGAGAACTGCACTCTTACAGCATTTCATGAACCATAGGTTTCCCACCCTACTTTAGCTGGAACTGTGGATTAGCAACTTTATTGTAGATATCATGTTGCCTAAGATAGGAGTTTATCAGACGCATCAAAAAATGTGTCATAAGGACGGGACGATAGCCCAAAGGGCTAAAATTATCGGACAACATCATTACTCACTCATTCCTGCGTGTGGTGTGGGCGCAAATAAGGCATCACTTTTTATTGATGGTTTTTCCTGTCAATAAAAAAGTGACACCTTATTCATGTCCATGCCACACAGCAGGAACAGGTGAGGACACGGGAGTCTGATAATTTTGCCCTTTGGACTATCATCCTGTCCTTATGATGCGATTTTGGAGAGGTTTTTTTGCTGCATTTTTCCATGTCTGATAAAGTCCATAGAGATAATTCACCAATTCCGTACATTCATGACAGCTCCATTACATCTACAGAGTCCTCCAAACTACTGTGGGTTCTTTGGTCACGTCAGTGGAAGCAGAGGCTAAAGAATGATATACAGGGCTGTGATCCCACTGAGTTAAATGGGGATGCTGATGGTACAAGAAATGCATGTATACAGAACACATGTATGGTGCTGGATCTGGAAGATTGTATAGAAAAAAATAGCACATTTTTAGTCCCAATTCTGGGGTTAAAGTTGGGATATAATAAAAGGGAGGAAGAGGAAGAAGAGGAGGAAGAAAAGTACCAGCAACAGCAACTATGTGAGTATTTTCTCCCTGATATCTCCTTTTCTTTGCACCTGCATATGAAGGTGTACTTAGTCATGAGATTCCTCAGCTGCTGCCACACTGCAGAAATAATGTAGTTTGACACTGCTTTAACTGTCATGGCCATCCTATGGGATCCTGGGATTTGTAGTTTGTTGTGGTACCAGAGCTATCTGACAGAGAAGGCTAAATATCTCACAAAACTACCAGTCCCAGAATTCCATAGCATTGATTCATGGCAGTTAAATTTGTATTTATTTATTTAATTAATTTATTAGTTATTTATACCCCGCTCTTCAGCCACAAGGCTATCAGAGCAGCTTACAAACTGTTTTAAGCAATAGCAATTTACACATCTACACTGCATTAAGCAGTTTCCAATGTGTGTTAGCTAATGAGTACCCACAAGCCGGGTACTCATTTTACCGACCTACAAAAGAATGGAAGGCTGAGTGAACCTTGGAGCCCTCTGGAATCGAACTTACAACGTGGTGACTTGCAGTACTGGCATTCAACCACTGCACCACCAGGGCTCCTTAACTGCATTATTTCTGCAGTGTGGCAGCAGCCCTCATCTGTAATTAATCCATGATAAAAATGGAACAGTCTGTAATCAGTTTTACCAGTTTTTCCTGGATGTTTACTCCTGATCTCAGTGTACTCCATCAACAGACAATATCCAAGGCATTCAGTAAGTGCTTTGTCACTGTCATTCTGTTAACCATTACTATGTCCCATTGATTTAAAATGACTGAGATTTATTTTGCTACCACTGTTGTCCATGAACAGAATCTGAATATACACTGCCAATGATTCCAGGTCAGGTATTAAGAAAGGTAAAAAGCAAGTCTATGCTGTGTGTTTTGACATCACAGTTTTGTAATGGTGTGTGTACATGCCTGCAACTCACCTGTCAATTTGTGAATTTCATAGGGTTTTCTTAGACAAGGAATACTGAGAGGTGGTTTTGCCAGTTCTTTCCTCTGAAATATAGCCTACAGCACCTGGGATTCATTGGCAGTTTCCCATCCAAGTACTAACCAGGACTGAACTTGCTTTGCTTCCAGGATCTGGTGCCTTTAATGCTGTACTTAACAACAATTGCTCTTACCTGCTCTCTAATGTGAATTCAACTTCTAGTTCCTCCTTACCCTAAAAGTTAAAAACAACAACATGATTACAAGTCCATATTTTCTTCTTAATAGTAATACCTTTTACAATGAAAGATGTAAAGAAGTCCCTAAATATAAAAAGTCAGTGTGGTGGACATACCTCAGGCCTCAACCTTAAGGTTGCACAACACTCCTGACATCTGCATGTTGTACATGGATATATGAGCTAGAGAAGGCTATAAATGCAATCCTCTATAAGCATACTCTTCAAGTTTCCACAGATATCTAACTGTTTAGGCTTCCCTGGCTCACACTCACTGCCTGGCTGTCCAGGGCCAAACTCAGGAGCCATGTGACTTACAGGACAGAAATTGTACTGTAGCGTCGGCCCTTTCAATATATGGCTACAATATGACCCCCATATCTGCATGACCGGTACCTGCAGTTTCACTTACCTGTGTCTAAAAAAAATGTTCTCTCTGGGCATTTTCTAGGTCCTCCAGCATTATTCTATGGAATACTTCTGCTGGAAGTTAATCATAGAGTCATGCTGGAACACCTAGGGAGCAGCTACACAGGAGAATTTGTAGCAAAAAGTGTGCCATACCACCCTTTTGCTGCAGTGCCAATTTGTGACCACGGTTCATTCACAAGCTTGGAAGGAAATATTTTGCAGGTTGCATCCACAGGAAAAAAAGGTGGCCATGAGTGAGCTGAGTCTGGAAAATCTCCCTTCGTTCACCCCGCCCCTTTTTTTCTCTTAAAATAACAGATGCGGAAGAGCTGTTTTCTGCTTAACAAAAACTACATAAATTTGCTCTGCTGCTTTGCCAGCTGATAGTGCTGGCAAAAACAGGAATAATGGCAGCTCTGGCGTTGCAAGCCCTCCCTTGCAAACCCACCCCCTCCAAGGTCCGACCAATCAGCTTTCAGCTCCACTGTGTCCCCTTTTTGAATTGGTTGTACAGATGACCAATTACACACATATTCACACACTTTCAAAAAAAGATTACGAGAAACAGTGAAAGCTGTTATCACCATCTATGTAGAGTTTTCAGCCCCCCTCCTTCTGAATATTGTGAATCCTGGCAGGAGCTCATCTAAACTAAAGGTATTCTGCTCACATTCTAGCTGGACTTTTTTCATCATGTAGATGAGCCCCTAGAAAATGTTTAGAGGGATGTCCTCTCTAGGAATCTCTAGGTCCTCCAGTGTGGCTCTATGGTATGCTTGGGCCAGAAGTTGTTCATTTCCTCTCCCCACTCCAACCCAGAACGGAAGTACAGAAGTTGTTCGTTTCAATGGGTTCGCTATTATCCATGGTTTCACATTTCCACAGTAAGTTCAGGAAGGTATCCTCCATAGATATGAGGGTCATACTGTATTATAAAATTATGATGTTGTGTGATTTGAAGCAATGAAAAATAATGTATTATTGGTGAGTGTATAGCCTTATATGAGCATTCTCTCTCTCTCTCTGGCCGACGGCAATGTGGGGATGGTGGTGTTTGTCCTGTGGTGCAGGCTGGTAAAGAACTTCCGTTTTCTTCAGGTTGACTTCCAACCCAAACAGCTCTGCAGCTGTTGCAAAGCAGGATGTTAGGTGCTGCAGAGCTGCTTCTGTGTGGGCAACAAGGGCATCAGCGAAGAGCAGCTCACGGACTAGATAGTTTAGAGTCTTAGTGTGAGCCCTCAGACGGCTTAAGTTAAACAAGCTACCATCAGTACGATAACGTATATAGATGTCGTCATCTTCTTCAAGCTCTGCCATAGCCCTTTGGAGCATCGTGCTAAAGAAAATTGTAAATAAAGTTGGTGCAAGAACACAACCTTGCTTCACTCCATTAATTATTAGAAAGGTCTCTGAAAGAGCATTGCCATATCTGACTTGACCACGCTGGCCCTCGTGTAGCAAGATGATCATTTTAAGGAATTGGGGGGGACATCCTAGTCTTTCCAGGATCTGCCACAGGCTTTTTCTACTCACAGTGTCGAAGGCTTTGGTGAGGTTGACAAATGTTACATAGAGACCCTTGTTCTGCTCCCTACATTTTTCTTGAAGTTGTCTAAGGGCAAATACCATGTCTATAGTACTCCTATTGGCTCTGAAGCCACATTGGCTTTCAGGGAGAAGTTCTTCTGCAATAGCAGGAACTAATCTGTTCAGGAGTATCCTTGCAAGGATTTTTCCAGCAATAGAGAGCAGTGTTATGCCTCGATAGTTTGAGCAATCGGATTTTGCTCCTTTTTTCTTGTACAGGGTGATGATGACTGCATCTCGGAGGTCTGATGGCAGTTCCCCTTTTTCCCAGCAATTCACAAGGAGTTTGTGGAATTTATCGTGGAGTGCATGACCTCCGTGTTTCCAAACTTCAGGTGGGATTCCATATGAGCATTCTATAATGTAGTTAAAATAAACACATTGACCCTGCTGTCCTCCATTATCATTCTCCTCGTGTGGGGAAATGAAAGAGGAGAACCTCTTTTTTGCATGGAGTCTCTCCATGTGATCTGCAACTCTGAAAAACAAGGATTGTCATTCTAAACTATTTTTTAAATCATTGGGCCTTTCTTGATAAAGTTCCATGATCTTTCTCAATATTATGACACAACACTGGTATTCCCCAATTAGCAATGCCTGAGTCCAAACAGGAAAAAAAATAGTTTGTCTGTGGACTTTTTCGGACGTGAACTTACTGCGCAAGAAGGCTCATTAACAGTCGCAACGCTGCTGCATGGCAGGGGGCCCGTTTCGCACGACGCCGTCCCCCTGCCGAAATCAACTATGTCAGTTCCACGAGAGATTAGAGGCAGCTGCGCCATATTTGGCCATTTTTTATTCACATGCAACTTCCATGAGTAAAAAATGGCCAAATATGGTGCAGCTGCCTCCAATGTCTCGCGGAACTGACACAGTTGATTTCGGTAGGGGGATGGCATCATACAAAAAGGGGGCCCTGCTGCGCAGCAGCATCGCAACTGTTATGCGCCTTCTTGCGCAGTAAGTTCATTTCCGAAAAAGTTCACACTTAGCTTCATTTGAACTAACTGGAACAACTTACTCTCCCACTAACACAATTCATTTCAATGTGATTTGGAGCCATACATACATTTGCAGAGTGAACATAGTTACTTGAGTGGTTACAGAGTGGTTACATGTCTAGGGTTATAGATTGTACATGGTAACTTAGACCAGGAGTGTTTAAAGGCCCCATTGCTCCTAATTCATCTGTCAAACATGGGAAACAGTGATTTATTTAAAGCAAACATGATTTCAATGTGCAGTAGGATTACTCATTGTTGGAAAGAAAACTTTACTGAAAACCGAGAGAAAACTAGCTTCCCCATCCAATGTCACGGTCTGCTTTTTAATTTTATTATGCACCTTTGGATTGAGCTGAAAGCTCAGGCGAACTGTTTCTCCAAGCTGGATTTTAGATACATCAAAGAAAACAGTGAGAAGATGGTCATCTGCAGTATACTTATCTTCATCACAAACTTTAAGCTCCAGAATGTTCTAGGGAAAGGAAAGCAAGATACAAATTTTAGAATTGGAATGGACTCTGATAGACATCTGCCCTCACCATATTGAAACATTTTGTCCAACCAGTGTTTTTTTTAAAATTCCTCAAGCGACAAAAGAGTGAACATTTCCCCCTTATAATTATGGAATGCATTGCATGCAGGTATTTTACTTCACTTCATTTGCTAATTGCACCTTCCTGAATACACAAGCAACAATATGCTTATTGGTTCCATACCACAACACTTAGTAGTCACATGTTTCTACTGAACAGTATTTGCCTGCCAGCAAAAACAAGTGACAGCAACAAGGTGTGGATTATCATATTAGGTCTCACATAAAGCTTAACCAAACAACTGCAAACATTTTCCTGCACATTCCTGTATAATCCTGGTCAGGCTATTATTTAATTAAAGTGAAACTAAAAATGAAAGCACAAGTTTCCTACCCAGATACTAATTTTCAAGGGAAATGGAGGTTAAGTTGAAAGAATTTAGATGAGGGTAGCACAACTTCTTTCATATTTTCATTAGTTTTAAAACATTTTTTCACATTTCTGAATTATCACCATACTTTGGATTTTATCACACTAGCCTGTTCTCTCATAGCAATTACATAGTTTAATGAAATGGAAACATACTGGTATGGAAACAATCACTATCACACTCCTCTGCAATCGCACTGTGGTGCTGCTTTGGTGATGCATGATCCTGCTATAAGTCTTCCATGCTGTCTCACTGAGTTGGCTGGTGCTTTTGACACACATTAGCTTTTCCCACACCCCTGGGAGAAAAGTTGGTTTCTTTCCCCTGTGCAGCTGTGTGTTTTGGCAAAGAGATGAGCTCTTGGTTCCCCTCCCATTGCAAGAGAATGGAGAAGGGTGGTATACTGGCCCTCTCTAACAGGCCTTCAGACCCCTCAGGAGTAGCGCCTACTTCTGAGGGCTCATAAGTACAAACTTCCACCAAGGGGTTTGAAGGGCAGGTGGAGAAGGCCAGTACACCTCCCTTCTCCATGCTTGCAATGGGATGGGTGTTTCTGGGAGCGGGAAGGCATGTGGGTTTGTGGGAAAGGTTTTTGGCATAAGAAGTCAATTGCCTCAGGATCTTCCTCCCTCCCCTTTGGGACCCAGTGGGTGTTGGAGCAACTGTTTGGAGGAAGACCAGTAAAATGTTCATGAATATGCTCCCTGAGCTTGGCACAAACTGGTTAAGAGTAGAAGGGGAAGTCTCAGCCAAAGATTATGTTATCCTGCAGCAATTGTGCTTTAAAAGCTTCATGTGATAAAAGTCCTTTGTCTAATGGAGTTATACAGTAGCCTGCTTCAAGAATTTCATGGGAAGTTTAAAACAGGAATGTTGTTTGACTGCAACTCCCAACAGCCCAAGTCAACTGGGCATAGTCAATAAGTGGCCATCTTGTATCAGCAGCTTGGTTTCACTCTGGCATTCTTATCTGCTTTAGCTGGGGCCTGAGTCAATCAGGCCCCTTGGATTGAAACACACTCAAGGTCAGAGGTTCCCCAACCCTCAGACAGGGTCTTTAACAGTCTCAAAACACCTTTAATCAAGTGAGAGGATTCCATCTCTAGTTCTCAACCTTATGATTAAACCTAGCATTATAACTCCCCCATTATCTCAATTATCATGGAGTTTCAAAGCAGAGAAGTAAATAGATTGGCCATAACTATGTAGTGAGAGGCTTATGACAAGGCTTCCCATGCCATCACAAGTACATACTTGTCATTTAATTAGGGTGAGACAGGGCTTCTTCCAGGCCCAGCCTGTCAGAGTTGTGAAATGGACCTCAAAACTCATGTTTATAATTAGTGGAAGCATGACATGTTGGGAGACTGCAAAGAGTGACATTGGTTCTATGCCTGCAGCTTACCTTGAGCCTTCCAGATGTTTTGGGATTCAGGAATTTGGGGAGTGGCAGTCCATAACATCTAGCAAGCCAAAGGTTTCATGCCCCTGCACTGTAATATAGTGTTCCATATACCAGAATACTACAGTCACAGCAGGTGAAAATCAGAAGTAAATGACTGTGCCTAGCTATTGCTGATTGGACAAGAGCCACCAGAAAAGTATTGTGGTTGGGATTGTTGTTTGCTGCATATTTTTATAGGAGATTATCAGACATGGGGGAATGTGGCAAAAAAAAAAAAAAAAGCCCGTTTCCAAATGTGTCAGAAGATCATGAGGAGAACAGACAGGGTGACATTATCAGCCATTCCCAGGGTGTAGTGCTGCTACAGATGGGGCTTCCCTTTTTCATTAACAGGACAAGCCGCCAATACAAAAGGATGCCTTACTCATGGCTGTGCTATGCCCCTGGAGCACTGAAGGACATCATCTGATAATGTCACCCCTTCCTGTTCTAGTCTCGATCTTCTGACACGGTTTTTGTCACATCTGATAATCTTCATAGCTGACAGTTAAGCATAGTACACCAGCACACAGAACTCCAAATGTCACTAGCAGCAACCTTAAAATAAGGTCCACAACCATGTTTCAAACACGTCTCCTAAGAACATACATGAGAGCCAGTGTGGTATAGTGGGTAGAGCGCTGATCTACAACTGTGGAGACCAGGAATTGAACTGAATCATCCCTTGGCCATGAAAACCCACTGGGTGACCTTGGATAAGTCACACTCCTTTGGCCTTCAGAAAACCCTGACAGGTCAGCCTTAGGGTCACCATAAATCAGAAATAACACAACAACCACCACCAAAACATACATTTAATCTGAGATTCCTTATTTGTATGTCATCTCCCAGGAGGTGCAACAGTCTTTTTTGAACCTGTGTGATGTTGAAATTTGGGGAGAAGAGCAAAGATGGGGAGTTTCCCCATAGCAGTGACTAATTATAGCAACACTTTTAATTCCAAAGCAACTCCTGTGTGGTTTCCTGTATAACTGGCTGACCAGATCTGTATAGAAGAGGCCTTATGACCCCCTGTTGAGTATGGTAATCAGAGTACCTTACCTTGACTTGATTCTGAATCCTGAAATGGAAGCTTTCATTCCACACGGGGTCTTTGGTATCATTCACAGTCTGGGTCTTGGTCCTTTTCAGTGACGCAGTTGGCAGCCATAAATTCACGTAGCAATCAGACTGGGTGACTATACCAAAAAATATGTTCTTTAGTGATAACACAGCAATGTGTCATAATTATTTAGCAGGCTATTTTAAATGGTGCCTGCTTATTATTATAAACACCAAAGAACTGATGAGGGTTACCCTGTATCTTGTCATTCAATTAGTTTAGTCAGCTAGACATTCAGTTTGGGATGAGATTTGGCTGTGAGAAAGGGGCAGAATCTGAAAGGAGGTAGGGAAAAGGAGCTGGCCGAAGATATTTTGTTGCCTGAAGTGGTATGACAAATGATGCCTTTGCCAGGTTAAGGAACATAGCACCCCGAAGGAGAACATGTTGTTTTGGCAACTGACATAAACTCCCTCAAGCACCTCTCTAGTAGTAAAAATGTACTAACAATGTATTAAATAGTTAACAATTTCCCAGCAACATCAGCTCCCTGAGCAGGCAAATTGTAAGCCTGGCCTTACAGTTTCTTAATGAAGTTCTCCCTTTAAAGCACTTGATATCTTATTTGTATTTAAGCGAAGCAAGATAGAACACCCATGCAAGCACATTTTTTTAATGTTTTGAATGGCAGAACTTCATGCTACAGAACAAACTTCTTCCCTCAAAAGAAACAGCAATTGCCATCCAGTATTGTGGAGAGGAGGAAATCCAGTATTGTGGAGAGGAAGTACTGTTCAAAAGAAAAGGGGGTGTCTAAAGCCTCTGAAACTGATAGAATTAGACCCATAGGTTTGGGGCAGTAGTATTGCAGAAAATGGGATAAACTATCTCTTGAGCCAAACTTCTCTCTCTGGGGGCTGGGTGGACCATATTTGTATATGGTGCTTAATTATAGGGGGAAACACATTTGCATGAGACTTACACAAATGAATTTGCCCTCTGCTGCATGGAGAAGTGGGAGGAAAGAAAACCGGGTGATCTTCCCAACTGATCTGTGCTGGGAAAATTCCTTTGTGGCTTTCAAACATGCCAGTAATTAATCCTGCTGTGATCATGCAAGACTTGTTCATCAGTCCACCCCCACAGCTCTCTATAGTGAAGCGACATTTCCTCTTTCCTAATTTTATACTCTGTGCAAGTAATCAAGGCCAGTCAGGTGGAGCACTGTCTTTTCTCCACTACCCAGACTATCTGGGAGGGGGAGCTTAAGTATTTCTTGTTGCTGTGCGCCTTCAAGTCATTTCTGATTTAAGGCAACCCTAAGGTGAACCTATCATAGGGTTTTCTTGGTATATGTGCCAACAATTAGGAGAAACTAATTGTCTCTAATATCGGGGTTTATCTGCCACAAAGGATTCTCTCAGATATATCAGAGCTCTGTGGAATACCTGTCTCACTTCTTCTTGTTATGCTGACTTTAAGGGCATTATCAGACATGGAAAAAAATCATGGGATTATGACATCAGGGTTGCGCAAATGGGCTGTTGCACTTTGTCTTTGCATTATTACTCCATGCTCCAGCCACAAAAAAAGGCATTCTTTCTCATTCACAGGATAAGCCGTAGATAGATTGTCAATAGTGTTCTTTTTGCATTATTGACTGCGTGCAAAACCATGTCCCATTGTAATTGTGAGATTACAGCATGAATGGGCAGTCCTCAGCAAGGAAACTTCCAGGTGAGAATGCAAAAATGAAGCACAGGATGCTCTTTGGGTGAACCGTCCCCTTTAGTTTGCACATTTTTAGGTTTGTTTCAGTGCTTGTGTGTTCATTTACTTTGTCAATTAAGGGGTTTGGGGAGTTTTAAGCATACGTGTCTTCTCACAAGAACCACTGGAATCTTGCCCATACCAAATCATGGAAGTAAACTCCCGTTCTTGAAGTGCTAATGGTCATCATGCAATAATTCCATGGTGTTTCTTTTGCATGACTACAGCTATGTGCGATAATAAGTGTTATAATTGTCAGGGGATGATAAGACATTCAATCTCCGGCAGAAGCCAAAAACTGTCTCAGCAGACTAGGTAGCAACCCTTTCCCAAGAATACTCACACACACAGAGTGTTTGGCGTCCAGAAAACAGTGCTTTTAATCTTCAGTAGTTTCAGTATGTACAGAGACAAAGTGCTACGCCAGACATCAGAGGATCATAGGAAGAGAATGGACACTGATCTGGCTTTCTTATATACAACTCAGCACAGCATTGGCTTACCCAAGCACATGGTTACATTGCATCAGATTTCCATACTACATGGCTTAGTACTTTAGTAACCCTTCTTCTGATGCAACCCTTCTCATGCAGCTGTAGCATGATTAGCATGACTGGCAGTTCATGGAGTCAGTCATCATGACTCAGCATGATTTCTGCAGTTGTTTGGCCATTTTAAAACTTAGGGTTCAGTAACCAATTCCTGACAATAACGCCATGATGTTCCCGCTATCTTTATTCGTGGAATTAAAGCATTTTTAGATGCTAGTTTGATAATGTTCTAAGACTAGATCAAGAGCTATACAGATGTTCAAGATAGGAGGGCCACTTCATATGCCAACAGGGGGCTACATACACATACCTAACAGGTACATCCACACAGACACACAGGCATATGCACACAGAAAGGGCCTTAAGTGAACAGGAACCTGTAGATTTAAGGCTTCCTTCCTTGCCAACCAATATCTAGGGATCACTAGGAATGTGTGTAAAGGTGAACCAAGAGGTGGAACAGTTCTTAGTATCTGCAGCCTGACCAACTGACTATTCCTACTGATAGGACCAGTTCAGCTTGTGATTGACCTTTTGAGCCAAAGCACTCCTGTTCATTTGTTTCCATTTCGTTGATTGCATCAGCATCAGATATCAAAAAGTAAAAATAAATACCTTTTTATATAAGCAATTAACTGGTTGTGCACAGCTGATTCTCTAATGGTGTTTGTGTGCTGTTCTTTTACATTTCTAGTCATGTTTTTAAAAACAACCACAACTACTACTAGTATTATTATTATTTCTTACAAATTAACACATAAATGTAACATTGTTTAAAAGCACATATCAATTAAAAACATTATCAATTTAAAAGAACAAGTAAAACCAAGACATTTTAAAACAATCAACACACAATTTAAAATTCATACTTTAAAATCATCAGGATAGGCCTGCTGGAAGAGGTTGGTCTTTAATGCTGATTTGAATTCGGACAGCATATTCAGCTGTCGTATCTTTTCCGGCAAGCCATTCCAGAGTCTAGGGGTGGCTGAAGAAACAGTCCTCTGGATGACAGTTGCCAAAGTAATCCTGGCAGACTTGACTGGAGCAAATATCAGCCAGAGGACCTAAGTGTATGGGGTGGATTAAATGGAAGAAGATGATCCCATAGGTAACCTGGATCCAATCCATGTAGGGCTTTAAAGGTAATAACCAACACTTTGTATCTTTCTTGGAAACTAATTAGCAGCCAGTGGAGTGATTTTAATATTGGTGATTTTATACTGTTTTAAATTATAGGTGTTTTAGCTACGGGATAGCTAATTTAATTGTCATCTAAGTTTTGTATCATCAGGTTTTCAGTTGTATTTCATAGTAACTTAGTCATAAGCTGCCTTGGTTCTCCCATGTTGGGAGAAAGGCAGAATGTACATTAAATAAACACCTAACTCATAGCCCTCAAAAGCCTTCTACACAGGGATGGGAATCATTTGGCCATCCAGATGAGTTGTTGTTGTTCTGTGCCTTCAAGACAACTCCAACTTAAGATAACACTATCATAGTGATTTCTTGGCAAGATTTGTTGAGAGGGGGTTTACTATTGCCTTTCCCTAAGGCTGAGAGAGTACGACTCACCCAAGGAATCAGGTGGCTATACTACAAGAGCTGTTGAGTAGTTACATAGCTTCATGGCAGCGAGCAAAGCCTCTGCAAAGGAAGCTGATTTGTGGCAGGGAAGAGAGAGACCGACTGCATGTGTCGTGGCAGCGCCGGTGACGCGAAGTGAGGGGCGGGGCTGGAATGATATAAAAGAGGACGCTGCCCCTCACCTCGCCCTCTTTTTATATTGACGAGCCTCTGAGTGGTTCACTACAAGGAGGAGCGTTTTGGAAGGAGAGCTTATAGTTAGAGAAGAAGACTTCAGCGCGTGGCATTTGACAGCGGATCGGACGGCACCTCGAATAGCCATGTGAGTTGGCCTCTTGGCCAGGCTCTGAGGGGGGGTTCCCCGGGGGGGGGGACCTGCCTGCGGGCAGCAGCTACAAGGGGGAGGGAAGATTCCTACCTTCCTCGGAGGCACGAGCCGTGCTTTGGGGTGCTGCGGGGGATTTGCGGGGGTGAGGTGCGTGCGTGGCAGCTGCCGACAAACCCGGCCCCAGCGGGGATTGAGCGCGGCATCCATGGAGAGGTGCACCCCTGGCGAGGAGTGCGCGCGGCATTTGCTGCAAGGCCCGGCCCCAGGACTAGCCGGCTGGCGTACCTGGGATTCAGCAGGGAGGGGCTCTCTGCTAGCGGGCGGGGGCAGGAGATTCGAGTTTCCCATCCCCTCCCGACCAAGGGCCGGGAGGCTGCTCTCACCACCCTACGGAGGTTTGGGCCTGGGTTTGAGTTTTGGCCTGGGAATTTGAAAGGTGGGGTTGTGGGCTTCTGGCGGCCATTTTGAAACACTGAGGAGGGTTTTGGGCCCGCCACGAGGTCTGTCGGCCATTTTGATTGCTAGCAGGCCCCAGAAGAGCCCCGTTGGCCATCTTGAATGGTAGTAGGCCTCAGAAGAGGCCCGTCGGCCATTTTTGAATCTTTGAAGGGCTTGACAGGCCTCAGCTTAGGTCGCACCAGTTTTTCAGGCCTTAGCCTGGTCGTTTCTCTGCCATTGCTTTTGGCATATGTCGTTATTCACTGATTCATTTCTGCAGTCACATTCTGCCAATTGAGACAGTTGTGCCAATAATATTAATGATTACAGTTGTGAGGATAGCAGCAATAATAGTGATAATAATTCTTGTTGTGGTTGTTATTGCTGTTGTTGGGGTCAGAGAGAGGTAGGTTAAGGTCTTTGTGGGGCTGGTCCACACTCAATTGGGTGTATTTACTGAAAAATTAAGGGGTTTTGACACTAAGCATGGCTCCCAAGAAGGAAAAGGTGGGGGGCAAAGGTAAGGCCCTGGCACCTAAACGGCCTGCACTTCCAGCCCCTTCTCCTTCATCAAGCGATGAAGATGATGACATCCCTTGGAAGGCGATCCTGGATAGGATCCAACATCTTGAGAAATTGCAAGGGGTGGATAGTGGTGTGTCACCACCAAAACAGAAGCGTTCGAAAGAAAAACATAAAATGGCTGACTTGATTCTTGCCCGTCTAGATGCTCTGGAGAGGAACATTCATGATGGCGATGCTTCGGGATCCCGGCCGGTGGAGGATACATCTGAGCAGCCAGGAAATCCTGATGTGGCCTCTGCAGCCGATGTAGCTCCAAATCCATTGGGTGAGTACCCCGCCAACACGACAGTTGTTACATCAGGGTATACTTGGCCATGGGGTGTTTGGTCCCCGACGGTGCCTTACACTGGAGCAGAGGTACAGGGGGCACATAACAGCTGGCCAATGGCACAGCAGTCATTGAGTTGGGCCCCACCACAGTGGTCGCCTTGGGGATCTTACACCACTCAGGTGGCCAGAGGTGTTTCGACAAGGGAACCGTATCAGTCAGGCCCTCTTCAGGCCCCAGGGTATGATTCGGTTGCATACTCCACCATCCCCTTTGGGGAAATGTCACTTCCCTTGGGGGACCACCTGCTGCAATCAACTAGGGAAAAAATCCTTAAAGGGGAGTATGTGGATGTTTTCTCCCTCTTATATAGGGAAATGGAGAAGAAGGATAGAGAGGAGCTTGACAACAAGGACAAAGAAAAGCTGAAGAAGAGAAAGGTGGAGAGGAATTGGTCAAATTGGCTGTCTGGGTTCTTGATTTTGGCAGGGGTGATTGCTAAAGCCCACCCACAACAGGCAGCAGCACTTTTTCAATATATGGACATAATCCACAGGGCTTATGTCGATTTTGCTGGCCCGGCATGGCTTTTATACGATTAAGCCTTTCGGATGCGGGCTGCCATATACCCGGCTTTGCGCTGGGATATGATGCACCCGCAATTGTGGATGCAACTAATGATGCCAGCGTGCCCGATACAGGGCAAAAGAACACACAGCGGCCTTTTGATCAAATCCTCGACTGCTGGGACAACCAAAGCTCCTCCCGGTCAGGGTGGGGGGCAAAAGCTGTTGTGCTGGGAGTTTAGCTCCCATGGGACTTGTGCACGGAAGCCCTGTAGATTCAGCCATGAGTGTTCTATCTGTGGGGCGTCTCATTCTTTTCGCAGGTGCTCAAGAGGAAAGGGATCATTTAGGAATGCTAGGGGACCACAGGGTGGTGGTAGAGGTGGAGGGGGTGCTCCCAGCCAACCTCCAACAGGGCCCCAGCCCAATTAAGCTGGAAGTTTTAACGAAGTGGCTGCGATTATACCCTGACAGAATAGAGGCCGCTTATATACTTCAGGGTTTTACGTTTGGTTTTCGTATTCCCTTCCAAGGGATAAGACACCCCCATAGGGCGCGCAATCTGTTATCAATTAGGGGTATGGAGAAAATAGTTAGGGACAAAATCCACAAAGAAGTGTCTGAAGGTAGAGTTGTAGGCCCGTTTAGTAGGCCCCCGGTCCCTAATCTATGGGTGTCGCCACTTGGAATAGTTCCCAAAAAATCCCCAGGTGAGTTTCGGTTGATTCACCACCTGTCGTATCCAACGGGGGAGTCAGTTAATGACTTCATCCCAGCGGAATTATGCTCAGTACGATATACATCTTTTGATGCTGCCATCTGGGAGGTCCGTAGGCATGGACTGGGAGCAGAGATGGCGAAGTGTGACATTAAGTCGGTGTTTCGCCTTCTCCCAGTTCACCCGGCGGATTTTGAACTGCTGGGTTTTCAATTTGAGGGTTTTTTTTACATGGATCAGGCCCTACCCATGGGTTGTTCAGTCTCTTGCAGGGCCTTTGAGACTTTTAGCTCCTTTTTAGAATGGGCATTGAAAGCCAGGACAGGTATGCGAGGGGTCGTTCATTATTTGGATGACTTTTTATTAATGGGCCAGCACGGTTTGGGGGCATGTAGTTACCTGCTTCGGCAGTTTGAACAGATGGCCACTGAATTAGGAGTCCCCTTAGCTTCTGAAAAAACTGAGGGCCCAGCACAACAGTTAATTTTCCTGGGTATTGAAATTGATTCAATTAATCAACAATGCCGTTTGACGGAGGACAAGGTGCAAGACTTACGAGAGTGGGTTTTTGCCTTTAAAGGGAGACACAAGGCCACACTGCGGGAATTTCAGGTTCTGATTGGTCACTTGAACTTTGCATGCAAGGTGGTGGCCCCGAGTAGGGCTTTCCTTCGCCATTTATGTGATGCCATTGGGGGGGTTCAACTACCTCATCATAAGATTAGAATTACAAGGGAAGTCAGGGAGGACCTTGACATATGGCAGGAATTTTTGGACCGTTTCAATGGCATCTCGTTCTGGCGGGAGGAAAGAAAGTTACAAAGGGCCTTTCATATCGCCTCTGATGCAGCAGGGGTGGTGGGGTTTGGGGTTTATTTTGGTGGCCGCTGGTGCACAAGTAGATGGCCGGCATTTTGGACTGGGACTGGAATTACACAGGACCTTACGTTCCTCGAGTTCTTTCCAGTTCTGGTGGCCACCACTATCTGGGTGGAGGAATTGTCTAATTCGTCAGTACATTTTTGGTGTGACAATTTGGCAACCGTCCAGGTGATAAACACCCTTACCTCGAAATCAACAAGGGTGATGCAATTAGTTAGGGCTTTTACACTGCAGTACCTTATGCATAACATCTTGTTCGTCACACGGCACGTCCCGTGCGTGCAAAACAAGATTGCTGATGCTCTTTCCCACATGCAGATGGAGCGCTTCAGAGAGCTGGCTCCAGATGCTGCCCCTGTGGGAGTCAAGATGTCGGTAAGCCTATGGCAGCTTGGGAGTCCAAGATCTGGAGGGCCCTGAGCATGTCAGTTGCACCTAGCACCAGGAAAGCATATGCCCACACAGTGAAGGAATTTTCTGATTTCAGGACACAGGAGTGTCTGCCTCAAGGGGTGAATGCACCTGTGTCGCACCTCATGAGGTATTGTGTTTTCTTGCATAAGAAGGGCATCTCACCTCAAACAATACGTAGTAGGCTGTCAGCATTGGTATTTTGGCTTAAAGCCCAGGGTGCTGCCGACAGCACAGGCGACTTTCAGATTAGGAAAGTGTTAGAGGGATGGTCGAGAGAAAAGGGTAGAAAGGCTGATTCCAGGGCCCCTCTGTCCCCGGGTATTTTGAAGGGTTTACATAGGTTATGGATAGGGCTTTGTTCTTCTGAGTATGAGGTGCTGATTTTCCACGCAGCTTCTCTCGTGGCATTCTTTGGTGCTCTTTGGGTCAACGAACTAGTTGTGTCATCAAAATTAGACAAGTCGAATAGGGCATTGGAATGGAGGGACGTACAAATCAGTGATCGAGAGGTCATAGTCGTGTTACGTTTCTCAAAAACTGACCAATTAGCCAGGGGAAAAACAATTCGGCTGTCACACTGCGGTGACCCAGAGATTTGTCCAGTTCTGGCATTGCAACGCTATGTGCAAGTTCGAGGGCCCAGACATGGCCCACTCTTTGTACATAATGATTTTTCCCCCCTGACTAGGTACCAGTTTTGGGCCATAACTGTGAAGGCTTTGGGACAACTGGGGCTGCCCGGAGCCCGTTTTGGCACTCATTCCTTTCGTATAGGTGTCGCGTCCACAGCTGCTGCCGTGGGGATGACACCTGCGGCGATCCAGCAGCTGAGGAGATGGAAGTCATCTGCCTATAGGGGTTACATTCGCCCGTTACTTTACTAACTCTGTCTTCCCATTTTGTCTTCCAGGTGCTAGACCAGTGACAGTGAGACACCGGGTGCTGATTTGCGGCCACAGTATGGTTTACTGGGCGGCCCGCCAGGCCCGGCTTAGCCATTTTGAGCCTCACCTTGGCCTGGGAGACAGGGTGATTATAGAATGGGTGGGGAAAAGGGGTCTTCGATGGCATGGGCTCATGTCAGTATTGTTTGGGGACCGTCGGGGGCCTCCGCCAGACATACTTGTTCTCCATTTAGGAGGGAATGATTTAGGCCTGCTGAAGGGTAAGGCCTTGATACTTCAGGCGACACATGATATGATGGTGATAGGGTCACGTTGGCCTTGTGTCACCATTATATGGTCGGCCATTTTGCCCAGACAGCTGTGGCGCGGGGAGGGGAACCCCCGTTTGATTGACAAAGCACGACGGACGGTGAATAGACAAGTTTATAAATTTCTAATTGAGGGTGGGGGAGGTATTTGGCACACCCCAACATCATCTTTGAGAAACCCGAGCTCTACAGGGCTGACAGTGTTCATCTCTCTGACATGGGGAATTTAATTTTTCTTACTGATCTTCAGCAGGGGTTGAGGGCCTTATTGGACAAGCAGACGTTTGCCCCTTATCCGTGGCGGGAAGGGGGAGGCGTAGAGTTCGGTGGGCACCTATGGCACCGATTTTGGTGAAGGTTTGGTCTCCGGTAGGATCTCCTTAGGCCATACGACCTGGGAGAACTGAAGGAGACCTACCTTGGGGTTGGCCTGAAGGATACCCCCTCACCTTAATACGTATGCATTGGGTGAGGGGCTTTCGGGTTGACCTTCCAGAAACGAGCCGGCTTGAGAGTAACTCCAGAACTTGGGGTTGCGCGAAAGGGCTCAGGTGTTCGCCAGGGAAAGCTGGGGGCATAAGTCCTAGCTGATCCCACACTAGTTTGCCTCCCCCTGCTGAAGATTTAATGGGAATAAATAGGTAGAAATTGATAAATAAATATCATTTTATTTTACCCCATATTTGCATGTGGTCTCATTATTTCTCTGACTCTGTCCACAAATTCAATCCAGGTCAGTCACAGGGTATCCAGCAGGATGAAGGGAGAAGCAAGAAGGTTGTCATCAGCCAGTCCAGCAGTTGTTCAGCAAGTCAGTAGCCCAGCTAAACAAAGCCAGTAGCCCAGCTAAACAAAGTCAGTAGCCCAGCTAAACAAAGAAGCAAAGCAGAGTAGTAAATCATAGCCCATCCAAGGTCAGGAAAATGCCAATGCCAAGGAATACTATTATTCTTCAAGAAGGGGTTGAAAGGAACAAAGCTGCTAATGAGTGGCTGGGAGATTGATCGTCAGCTTTCTCCAAAACACCAAGTGTTTAATCAGGTCAGCGTCTCCCATTTAATAACCACTGGGAACAACGCAATCCCTCTTTGTCTCTTCATCACTCCATGAAGGATGGCAGTGGGTCTTCAACATCTGCAGTTTCCTGCTGGGGGGGAAGGACCCCCCTCTGCCTCAGCCCCCAGCTCCTCTGACTCAGAGAGACCACCAGTTTCTGGAGCTGCAGATTCCCGGCAATCTACCTCCTCCTTTTCATCTGAATCTTCCAACTGCAGAGGGTGAGATATGATACTAGATCAACCAGTGGGTTTCCATGAGATTTGAACTGCCAGAGTCAGCATACAGCACTCAAACCACTACACTATGCTGGCTCTCATCCAGCATCTTCTCATCTTCTATAACACTAAGGACTTTAACACACAATGCTGGTAAAGTGCTATTTCCATGGGATAATGGCATCTTTGGTCATTATTTACCACACGATGTTGTGTCTGTCCTGTAGCTGTGTTGTGTTTCATCTGTTCCTGGAGCACATCTTTTCATTTATATGTAAAACCCATCCATGCCTCCCAATTACACTGCTTTTCCACTATGGATTTACATGTGATAAGTAGTAATTTCAAAACTTTTTACATAGGATGTTCCTTCAGCTGGCTGAACAAGTTTGCAATAAACACTTCCCACAGTCTGGTTTTCTTCTTCCTTTCACCTTGGACATCTTTTATTTTGAAGCTTGCTGCACAAGGGAGAGTCACATCCTTTCCAACTAACCTTCCCGTTTACAAGCATAGTACCAGCTCAGTTTATGCAACATGTTCCCATCATTCAGAGTGTTATCTGGCTTCATTGCATAAGCAGAAGATTAGTGTGGTTGCTGTTGTCACCAGTTATGACATGAAAACAACAACCAGCTAGTAACCAAAATCAACAATAGCTTAATACATCACAGTCACTCTGAAACCTCACAAGAAGGCTTGCTTGGACCCTTTCCCAAAGTGAGGTTCAAAGTTGTATCCAAAAACTCCTGGGATATACATAAAGAGATCTGCAACAAATGGGGCCTGGAATAAAATGTTGCCCCATAGAGTGTGTCTATTGAGGGTTCTACCCAACTAGTGCTACTGTTTTCCAGGATACCGCATTCCACACATATGGGCGAAATGTTTTAATGGTTTCCTCTTTCCTTTTAAGATTTTTTCCTACAGCTTTTTTGTACTTTGGGATTCTTTCAAAGATGTTTCTTTCTTCTCTTATGCATGAATGTATACTATTTTACACGGATCAATACTCCAATAATGTGTTTGCTATTAGTATTAAACTAGGCTCCAGAAAGTATTTTTTTAAAGATTTTTCATAGACAATCCAAAATGAAGATTCAAAATGGGGACTGCAGATTAAGGACTTTATCAGACCAGCATCTCAAAACACTGTAATTCCACTATTGGGGAAAGCGGAAACAGAGTGACATTATTAAGTAGTGCACGTCGCAGTAATCGCGTGATACTGACCCCACAGAATTCTTGCACTACCACCACTAGCACTTTAAGAATGGGATTTTACTTCCGTGATTTAACATGGGCAAGATTTTGGGGGCTCTCACAAAAAGACACAAGTGTGCTTAAAAACTCCTTAATTGATAAACTAAATCAACACACAAACACTTAAACAAACCTAAAAATGTGCAAACAAAATCGGACAGTTCATTAAAAGAGCATCCTGTAGATCATTTTCACGTTCTCACCCTGAGGTTTTCTCATTGCAAACAGGGAGGGGGAAAGAAGGACTGAGCATTCACACTGTAATCTTGTTATTACAGTGGGATGTGATTTTGCACACTCTTCAATACATGAAAACAGTGATATTAAGAGCTATTGAGTGCTTGACCCGTCAATTAAAAGGGACACATTATTGGCAGCTGGAGCACACAGTGACCATGGGAGGACAATGATGTTGTGCGATAGTGGGAACCCATGCATGCTACTGTGACATCATAATTGTGCAATTTTAGCCTTGTCTGACAAAGTCCTAGGACTTGGAGGGGCAGCTACAAAGGAACTAGGCAAGATCTTCAAGTGTAAACATATATAACTGAATACCAAAGTCAGGATTGTCCGTGACACTCTATTTCCAGTTTCTATGTATGGTGGTAAAAGCTGGACACTGAAGAAAGCTGACAGGGAGAGAATCAACTCTTTTGAAATGTTGTGCTGGAGGAGAGTTCTACAGACATCCTGTACTGCCAAAAAGAGAAATAAATGGGTCCTAGAGCAAACTAAGCCTGAACTCTCCCTAGAAGCCAAAGATGACTAAACTGAGATTGTCTTCTCCTTGCAGGCTGTGGCAAGCCATGTTAATTAATTTATACAAGGTCACTTAGAGGTCATCTAGATGAGGTGATATAATGTGGATTGCTGTGCTTTAATGCCAAATTGCAGCAGCAATCCATATTAACGCCAAATCCATTTGTTTCCATGTGTTTTTTTTTACAAGATTGCAGGTATGCAAAGTTATCAATGTTTGAAGTTCACACAGAGGTATGCCAGCGAGTCAAGATGGTGACCACGAGTGACTTACTTGCATTTTTATTCTCCATGTTTCTGTTGCTGCACATTTTTTTAAACTTTTAAAAAAAATTAAACTTTAAAAAAGTGTGGAAATGCAACTTTCTGCTTTAAAAAGCTGTCTGGTCACCTTGCCACTGCAAAAATCCATATAATCGCTACTGCAAAACTAAAAAATGGCAGTTCCAGCAACTTTGTTGCCAGCAAGCCTGCCCCCCCACATGTCTGACCAATCAGCTTTCTACTTCCGGAATGCACTGCACCGCAAATCAGTTGTCCAAACAGGCAGAAATGCACATTTCTACGCATTTTTAAAAAAAACTTGGGAGAAAGCCACGAAGGCTTTTCTCGTGCAATTTTTGCAGTTTTTGATCCCCCTCCTTCCGAAAATGGCAAATCACCACAGGATCTCATTGGGACAAAAGGTATTCTCCTAACATTCTATGAGGAGTTTTTTCACCATGTAGCCAACACCTTAGTATAGCTACCTAATGAAGGCTGGTTCAGACTTTTGGACATGATAATGTCATTCCAAGGCTTATTCTACTACAGAATACATCTGTATGAAATAAGTTATTCTATGAGTACATACCTCCATCTACATCTCACTCTATATTGAAAGAAAACCCATGAAAAGAAGCACCAGGCTACAAGCTTAGCTTGGGACATATGAGGAGGAGCCACTCCTACAGTTCATCAGCTGACAGCCCTCTTCCCTTTAGAACATTTGAATTGGTGCTCCACCCATGACTACTATAGACTTTGGATCTAGGTTTCCCAAATCAATACTACTCAGCTACTGTGTCTCCTGGCCTTAAAATGCATAGTGTTCCTAAAGCTTCTGAGCCAATGCTGAGAAACTTTTTGCCCTCCATATGTTTTGGATTACAGCTTCTACTATCATTTACCATTGGCTATGCTCGCTAGGGATTTGGGGAGTAGACATTATTTCCTACAATCAGAACATTTTGTATCAAAGAAAGACAAATGCTCCCAATGTGTCATTCACAAAGCAATTATAAGATAACTATAGAATGCTTCATCAGATCCAAGCCCCTCCATTAAGAAAATTATTTATTTCCAAATACTTTGATATACGTGTAGTTTTGGGCCAAATCCACGCTATACAAATAATCCAGTTTGAAACTGGATTATTTGCTATGGCTCCTTCCTATTGAATCCTGGGATTTGTAGTTTTACTAAGTCTTTAACCTTCTCTGCCAAAGAGTGCTGGTGCCTCACCAAACTAAAAATCCCAGGATTTCATAGCAAGGAGCCATGGCAAATAATCCAGTTTCAAACTGTATTATTTGTGTAGTGTGGATTTGGTAAGTCTCCTCCACCCCTCAACCCTCCCACATACATCCTATTGTGTCACGACACTTGCACAACTCCCAGTTGCACAAATGGTCCTACAAACCAGCTAATCTTGCATTAAAACATGATTCTTAAAAATTTCTCACTGATCCCCAGTTTATTCAGATGTTTTGTTTTGTTCAACAGGGCTTCTTCCCAGGCATGTGGTCACAGTGTTGCTGCCTGAATCAAGAAAATACTACTTAAATTGTGTACGTTAACACTGGAGGTGGTACTAGGAAATTACTACTTAATATCACAAGTTCAAAACTACTAGATTCTCTGGGGTTGAATAATCCATGCTTCATCACCTGTTAATCATAGGATAAGTCCATTATTTTGGAATACTATTTACTTGGGAGGGTGTACTTTTTATCATGCATTACACTGTCGTTCCATGCAGCAACATTTGAGCTAAACTGGGATGGTAATTAAGATTCTCAGCTTGCCTGCAAAGATATGCTACTATCTCACACCAGCACATATCTTGATCAAACCTTTCTGTCGTGTTTATATTTGTGTTCATTGTGATCCTAGACTTCTTATACCACAAGAAAATTTCTAGGAAGCATTGAAATACTCACAAAGGTCCGCCTTCCGGAGATTTTTAATTTGTATGATCTTGACTGTGAGAAGGCTGCAAGGAGCAGACTCTGGCTGCAGAACAAGAGCAAAGACAAGGGTGGGTTAACTTTCAGCTTATTTTAGAAACTGCATCTCATGGCTATTTTGCATAACACAAACCACAGATTTTCCCATGGCCTAGCATCACAAAACAAGAGGCAAAAGCAAAATGAGAATCTCAGTCCAGAGGGAACTAAGGTCCTACTCCTAAAAGCAAGTGCAGATACCAAGAGAAAATACTGTAGAGAGCACTGTCCATTTTACCATATTGCCTGATAACGAAGGCAATGGACCCCTCAGCAGGTCCAGAATGCTGCAGCCAGAATGCTGACCAGAGCTAGTTATAGGGAGCATATAACTCCCTTGTTAAAACTGCTTCACTGGCTACCAGTTCTTTTCTGGGCACAATTCAGAGTGCTGGTCATGACCAATAAAGCCCTATACAGCTTGGATCCAGGCTATTTGAAAGACCTACAAGGGTTCGAAGATCATCAGGGAAGGCTTTCTCTTGGTCTTGCCACCATCAGAGGCTCGTCTTTTGAGGACTCAAGGGAGAGTCTTCTCAGTGCCTCTCTGACCCTCTGGAACTCCCTTCTATGGGAGGCTTGGCTGGCTCCTTCCCTGCTTTCCTTTCACTGGCAGCAAAGACATTTTTATATGCAAGCAGGCTTTTAAATACATAGCTGAGTTTATGGAGGCTTTTATTGGGGTATGTTTTTTAAAAAATTTTAATTTTAATTTGCTTATTTTTTAACGTTTATATGTTTTATGTAATTTTAGATATTTATATTGTGAGGTTTTTAATGGTTTTAAACTGTCTCTCTCTCTCTGGCTTTTCTTTGCAAACAAAGATTCAGGAAGGACTCATCCCGCGCTTTCTGCAAGCATGCTGATGACTAAAAAGGCCAATCCGATACAAACAAGTCCAGTTGCAGAAAGCACAGCAGAAGGTCTCCTTGGGTGATATTTCTGGGTTGTGATTCTTTCTGCGATGTTGTTTCTCTTCAAGACTTGTTTGGCGTGATTTCTCAAATAAGGGTGCAGCATTATGGATAGTGCATCTCCATGCCTCCTGATCTGAGGCCAGGGCGGACCATTGTTGGTGATCAATTTGGCCAGGCCTGAGATGTTGTTTCAGGGAGTCCTTGTATCATTTTTTTGGAGCGCCCCTCTTGCGCTGACCCATGGCGAGTTCACCGTAGAGTACTATTTTTGGGAGGCGATGGTCCTCCATCCTAGAAATATGCCCCGCCCAGCGCAGCTGTGTTCTCAATATCATGGCCTCAATGCTGGTCATCCCTGCTTGCCCAAGGCCAGCAACATTTGTCACATAGTCAGTCCAGTGTATATTTAGGATTGTGTGTATACAGTGCTGATGAAAGCGTTCGAGTAGTCGTAGGTGGTGGCGATAGGTGACCCATGTTTCAGATCCATAAAGGAGTGAGGTTTTTAATGGTTTTAAACTGTATTTTATGTGATTTTGTGAGCCGCCTTGGGTCTTGGGTCCCTTCTGGGAGAAAGGTGGCATATTAATTAAGTAATTAATTAATTAAAATGAATGAATGAATGCCCAGCTGTATTGATTCATCACTGCATCTATTTGTACTGCCGTGGAAGGCACTATCCAGGAAGGCACATAACAGTCAGTCATTTTCTTCTTTGCACTAACATACTCCTGAACTCGCCACGGGTCAGCGTAAGAGGGGTGCTCCAAAAAAGTGATACAAGGACTCCCTGAAACATCTCAGGTTCAGCCAAATTGGTCACCAACAATGGTCTGCCCTGGCCTCACATTGGGAGGCATGGAGATGCACTATCTACAATGCTGCAGACTTATTTGAGAACTCACGGCGAACAAGTCTTGAAGAGAAACAACAACGCAGAAAGAATCACAACCTGGAAACATCACCCAAAGAGACCTTCTGCTGTGCTTTCTGCAACCGGGCTTGTTTATCTTGGATTGGCATTTTTAGTCATCAGCGCACTTGCAGAAGGACGGGATGAGTCCTTCCTTAATCTTCGTTTGCGATGAAAAGCCAGAGTGAGTCCTTCTTGTGCCTTTTCTATCACCTCACATGGTGTACCAGTGTGATGTCCTGCACAAGTTCATGATTCAGTCTAGCACGGTGATGGCGAACCTATGACACGCATGTCAGCACTGACACGCGTAGCCATTTGTGCTGACACACGGCCGTAGGCCTCCTCCCCCCACCCTGCCTGCAGACTCACCACCCTCCCTAAAGTGGCGATCCGGGTTTCAAAGCCTCACTTTAGGGAGAGGGGGAGGAAAGTGGCAGGCGGGGCTACGAAGCCCCAATTACCACTTTAGGGAAGGTGGGAAGGTGGAGGAAAGTGGCGGGCAGGGCTACGAAGCCCTGATCACCACTTTAGCGAGGCAGGGGAGTGGACCCTCCACCCCTACCTGCCCCGCACCACCCCTGAGGCCTGCCGTGCTTCCCCAGAGCCACCTCGGAAAGGCCACGTAAGATTGCCAGCAGGTGGGACTCTGCCGGGGAAGGCAGCAGGTGAGTGGAAGGGTGGCCACCTGGCCTCTCCCTGGCCTTCCCAAGGTGGTTCGAAAGCCTCAAAGCTGCCTCGAAAAGGCCAGAGAAGATGGCAGGCAAGTGGGAAGGTGCCTGCCAGGCCTCTCCCCGGCCTTCCCGAAGTGGCTCCGAGGCTTCGAAGCCTCAGAGCCGCCTTGGAAAGGCCAGGGAAGATGGCGGGCGAACGGGAGGGTGGCTGCCTGGCCACCCCCCGGCCTTCTCGAGGGGTCTCCGTGGGTTTGAAGCCACGGAGCCGCCTCAGGGAGGCCGGGGAAGGCAGCGGGCGAGCAGGAAGGCAGTGGGTGGGAGGGAGGGCTCTGCCCGGCTTCTTACCGAGGGGGCTCCGAGGCGTCAAAGCCTCGGAGCCACCTCAGAAAGGCCAGGGAAGGCTGTGGGCAGGTTGCCTCTTGTTTGAGCCCAGGGCACCGTGCACAGTTTCTCCAATGGAGCCCTCCAAAATAGTTCCGCACAGGGGAGCTGCCAAAAGAGGGAGGGGGAGAATGCACATGTGCATGTGTGTGTGTGTGCGCGCGCATGGCATTGTGGGGAGGGGTAGTAAGTGCTGTGAAGGGAAGAAGCCGAGGGTCTGGGAGCTGAGGAGCTGTCCACGTAATCGCTCCTAGGCTAGCCGGCAACACATGCTCTGCTCCATGGCTAACTTAGGCTGCCTCCTCATCTCCAACTCCACCTTGCTCCCACACTTGATATCCTTGCCCCCCAGCCTTCCTCTGCCTCCAGCAGGTAAGTCCACCTCTTTTATATCTTTCCCTGCTTCACTCGTGGGTGAGGTATTCCCCCCCAAAATAAACCCATGGGTCAGAGGGAGGCTGGGGGGAAAGTAGCGACAGGGCCTCCGAAGGCCCTGTCGCCACTTTCAGGAGGCCGGGGGGGGCTGTTATTCACAGGTTTTTCACATTCGTGGGGGTCTTCAGAACTTAACCCCCATGAATGTGAAGGGACGACTGTATATATTGATTACTCAGTTGTCACATGAGTTGTGACAACTCATAAATTATTAATAAACAATTAATAATATTGGTGATTAAACAATAAATATCACGAAATAATGTTTTTTCTTCAAAGTGACACACCACCGAGTTATGCTCAGTTTTTTGGCGACGTTTGACACACCAAGCTCAAAAGGTTGCCCATCACTGTTCTAGCACATTACAGTTGTGGTGATAAATCAAACATGATTGTGTCCTTATTAATGACTCAACCCTCCCCTCAAATAATGACCAAAATGGTTGAGACCCTTGAACCTTGTATCTAACATACAGTAGCGCCCCCATATCTGATTCAATTATCCACAGTTGGTGATGGCAGGCGAAAGGGGGGAAGGGATCTCACCTCCCCCATCCCTTCTCCTGGAAGGGCTCCTGTCACTGCTGCAGCAATCACAGAGGCAAAGGAGAGCGTCGAGATTGGTCCCCCTTCCCCCTTTGCCCCCGCCATGACCACACCATGGCGGCAATCATGGGGGTGAAAGGAGAAGGAGGATAACAATCTCACCTCCTCCCCTTCCCTCTTCTCCCCCATGATCACCACCACTGCAGGGCCATGGCAGGCGGAAGGGGGAAGGGAACAGAGGAGCGATCTCACCTCTCCCCTTCTCCCTTTGCCCCCATGATTGACACTGTGGCAGGGCCATGGCGGGGGTGAAGGGGGAAGGGGGTGGAGGAACAATCTCACTCCCCCTTCCCTTGTGATGGCACTGGGATGGTGTTCACTATTATCTGTGGAATTCACCATCTGTGGGGGGAGGGCGGAGGAACCAATCAGCATGGGTACAGGGGTGCTACTGAATTTCTATCCGAATTCATTTTCTTGCACAGTTCAAATACTAGCGTTTGACAGTAAATATTGCAAATCAATAATCCCCATGTTTCTTGAATAACTTTTCTTCCTACCATGTTCTTCTGGTAATGTTGCAACTCAGGCAAAACCAGCCTGTCAGTGAAATGCTGAGGTAGAACATCAACTCTTCTCTTGTGTTACCTACCCTGACACCCCCTGCCCCATATCAATAATAAATTGGCAATATTTAATAATTAGGTCAAATGTGGCCTTCCCCATAGTGTGGCCATTAAAACTGGGAAACTCCATAACTAGGAATCCCAAAGACAAATATTGCTCAGTCAAGTATGCACTTAAGGAGGGGCTGCCCAAATTCCAAAGAAATGTTAATTTGCAAGGCAACTGCATGAACGAACACCAGGCCAATCCTATCAGCCAAAGCTGAGATACTCAAACCTGTAAATGATTCCCATACCTTTACCCTTCCATGAACAAAGAAGGTTGCTTCCTCCATTCAGTTACAAAGTATCTGCACATTGAGACACCTTTAGCATATCCCGAGTGTCTATTGTCTCACCCTGAGCAACTCCAAGAAGCATTGTCTTTTACTCTAAACCTGTCCCCTGAAGGAAAATATTGACTATAAAAACCCCTTCAAAACAATACCAAACTGTCTTCAGTTCCTCCTCCTATATCCATGCTGCCAGTTTGTTGACAGACCCTCAAAGCTCACTCTCAGACTCTGCTGCTGCAGGAATCTCTGCTCTACAGGACAACTGCAGTACCTCCCACAAACTCCCTCCTCTATACCTCTATCCCAATATTTCCTACCTTATTCACTAGCATTGAGTGACTGCTTGAAGCCTGAATGTGAGTGTGAATGTTGTTATTGTTTTCTCAAATAAAGACCAATTTATTGTACTATCTAGATTAATGTCTCCTCCTTAGTGCCAGTAAACATAGGCTAAAAGATCCTGCTATCTGTTGCTCCCTCTTGCATAGCCAAGCTGAATATACTAATTCCCCAAATTAATATCAATATTTTGAGGGTCCTTAAGACCCCTGAGTGTTTAGGATAACACCTGAGAAATGGACAAAAAGTTCACTGAGATGTTTCACCAATCTTAACATAGTGTTCTGTCTCTTTGAAATTCACATAGATGTTTAGCTTAAGCTTCACAGATTAGGTGAAGTTTCATTGCAACCCAGTGAGGTCAAGAAGAATGATTTGATTTTTAATTGAACTATTTACTTGCTATATACTACAGTGAGCCCTTGGTATTCTATGTAGTTTGGTTCCAGGATCCTGCCATGGATACCAAAATTCATGGATGCTCAAGTCCCATTATATACAATGGTGTAGTAAAATGGTGTCCACTATATAAAAAGACAAAATCAAGGTTTGCTTTCTGGATTTATTTTTTAAAAATTGGAATATTTTTAAGCCATGCGTGGTTGAATCCATGGATACAGAGGGCCTATAGTACTATCAGTGTGTATAAAACTTTGCAGAATGAGAAAACTCAGAATGTGGTGGAGCCTCGGAGTGTGGTAGAGTCTCCTCCCTCGGGGGGTTTTAAACAGAGGCTGGATGGCCATCTGTTGGAAATACTTTGATTGTGTATTCCTGCAGGGCAGGTGGTTGGACTAGACAGCCATTGTGATCTCTTCCAACTCTATGATTCCTCACCACCTCCAGGGCAAAAACATGGGGAAGATGGGGTAAAGCCCAACAAAATGTTTTAGCAAAATACCCAGGAAAGACCATCACTGGGCTCATTTACACAGCCCAGAATACCCAGTATATTCTACCCATGTAGATGAGCCTGGTGTAGATCTACCCATGTAGATGAGCCCGGTGGCAGTTTTCCCCAGATATTTTGCTGAAACATTTTATCAGGCTTTACCCCATCTTTCCCCCATCTTAGCTCCATCTTTGCCTTGGGGGCCTCCTTGATTTCTCAGCTATGTCACTTGAACTCAACTCTTCAAATATTTATACCTTGAACTTCATTTTTGGGGAAATTCAGAGTGAATCCCAATGCATTTTGCTAATAATGGGGCTTCTTCAATAAATAGAAGAGGGAGAGGGAAATCCCCCTCCCCCTTCATACCAGGTGTGCCTTCAGAATCTTTTCTGCCTTCATAAACACTGCTGCAGTAGGGTTTGCCCTATGACCCAGTCCAGTAAGTGTCACCAAATAATTAACATCACTAGTGTCATCCTGGTTGACATCTTTATGTGTCATTCTTTCTTTAACCTTACAGGTTTGTTCATATTGCTGATGGTGGCACAACTCTGGGTGGTTGCAGTAAAAAAAAAAAGTTTAGCTAGGGATGGATGGAGTCGGATAGCTCTCTTTTTCTTGTTGGTAGTATCCCATAGCAGCTGAGGGTTTGGAAGTTATTTGTTATAACAATTAGGGCCTGTTCACACTATACAGTTATGGAGCTATGATTCCACTTTAACTGCCATGGCTTCATCCTATGGAATCCTGGGATTTGTAGTTTGGTGTTACACTAGAGCTCACTGGCAAGAGGGGCTTATCGCCGAGGCAAGGGAAATGGAAGTAAAGCCCAAGAGTAGCACGTCCTTATCACACAATGTCTGCATGCTTCAGCTGTTCTCCCGATCCGATCCCATGGGAGACAGTGGTAAAGGCAAGTGTTTTTGCCAACAGATTTTTCCAGTTAGCAAAAAGACTCATGTTTACCACCATCTCCCACAGGATGAAATGGGAGAACAGCTGAAGCACGCAGACATCATGTGATAAGGCAAGGTGGGATGTACTACTCTCAGGCTTTACTTCTGCTTCCCTTCCCTCACGTGATAAGGCTCTCTAAGTATTCTAAATATCTCTTCCTAAATGGAAGATTCCAGGTTTCCATAGGATGTTGCCATGGCAGTTAAAGTAGAATTGTTTTGGTATTATTGTGTAGTGTGTAGTGTGGAATGGCCCCCAGATCTACTGAAATATAATGCCTTCTGGTAACGTCGAAGCAAGAGTCAGACACATATAGGGTTGCCAGGTGAAATAAGGGAACAGGGTCCTGTCACCTTAATGGTTGTGTAGAAGAGGACATTTCAGCAGGTATTTCTGAAATTCCCTCTTCTACAGACATTTACAGATGGGGCCAAATACCCCATTCCTCCCTCACTATCCCCAGTCCTGTTCCTGCCATGGAATCAAAGAAAATGTTTCAAAGACTTACTTTGATCCCGTGGCAGGAATGTCCTCCCGCTTTCTTTGCTGGTCGGTCATAAATGCAGCTGTCATAAGGCTGCATTTACTAGTGGCAAATGAAATCGTGCCCATTCTCACAAGAGAACTGGAGCACAGTAAATTTAAAAATAAAAAAAACCCAAATGTCAAAGCAGTACATGAAGCACAAAAACACAGGGGGGAAAAAAACAAAGTAACCCAGGGAGTGGGGGGGAAAGGGTGCCACTGGCCTGGATGTCCTGATCATGCCCGGAAGTGCTGGAAATGGACCTCCTCCCCCGTGCCTGTCATCTCGGAACAGGAACGGGGCTCCTTTTCCTACATCCCTCATTCCATGACAGACACGGAACGGGTGGTCAGTTCATGATGTTTCATCATGAATAGATTATTCCGGGAGCAGCACAGGGGCAGGACGAAACGGGTTGATGTCATCCGAAAAGGAGACCCTTTCTTGAACCTGTTCCATGCCTGCCACGGAGTATTGAGCCCATCTGAAAATCTCCTACAAAGCTGTTAAAGGGGCAGGAGCTGTGTCTCTTATTTCACTTGGCAAACTTAGTTACATATATATTTCTTGATTTAGGGAGATTTATTGGACTACTTGGATTGCCAGCAAGACCAAACAGTGCTTTCAGATTTGTCTGGAACAAAATATATGAATCCATTTGATTCCATCTTGTTTATTGTTCAGATCAGCCACATAGGGCTGAGAAATTGGGAAGATTTCTACTGAGATAAGTAGATGTTGATCTAAATTCTTCTGGTAAGTCGCAGCTAGAGTAGACCTACTGAATCAATGGGTTAGTGAACACATAGGTAAACCCCAATGATATAGTTGGTCTACCTTAGTTAGGCCTAAGGGGCTTACCACAGTCTGAAGTAAAGTGAAACAGGAAGGTTTCATCTTCTGTGCCATCTTACTGCACGACGTCATCATTCTTTCATTCTCGTCCCATGGTTGGCTGAGGTAAAACTGCATCTTTTAGCTAACTGGAAAAACTCATTAGCAAAAAGACATGGTTTTACCCCAGTCTCCCATGGAACCAGAATGACAGAACACCAGAAGAACAACGATATCATGCGGTCAGGCAGTACAGAAGACTGAACCTTCCTGCTGCACTGCCGCTTTACTTCAGAGTGTGGTTAGTCCCTCAAAATTGGGTTCAGGACATTATATAGCCTGCCATGTTGGTTGCACGTACGGTTGGCCCTCCGTATCTGTGGAGTCTGCATCTGCTGAGTCAATCATCCATGAATTGAAAATATTCCAAAAGGTGTTATGCGAAAAAAATGCAAAAGGCAAACCTCGATTTTACCATTTTATATAAGGGACACTATTTTACTATGTCATTGTATATAATGGGACTACACCATTGTATATAATTGAGTGTCCGTGGATTTTGGTATCCATGGGGAATCCTGGAACCAAAACCCAATGGTACTAAGACCCACTGTACTTGGCAACAACTTCATAACGAGTGCTTTCTTTCTTTGTTTATCTAGCCCACCAAAGCAACACCCCTTTCTTGATGTCTGCCAATTATTCCATGAGGCTGTGTGGTCTATGAGACTCTCTCAGTTATCACCATGCCCATCTAATTGCTGGGACAAAGCAGGATTCAAGCACTAGTAACTTTCACAGTGCCATGTTGCATGGTGGCTATGACCACTGTAGTGCGTGCACAAATCCTCATTCCTGCAAAATCTGTGCATGTGCTGTGTTGCTGATAGCTTCCATGGCATATATGCTTCTTTCTTGATGTTATTCAGAATGACTTGGGAGGGGTTGAGTTTTCGTATAAATAAACGTCTTGCATGGCTAAAACCACACACTTTGAGCATACCTGACAACTATTGCCATCTGCCAGGGAGCTAAATTACAGGATCAAGAAGGTGTACTCCTGAGGGGGAACCACACAGCTTCCAAGTTGTGGTTGGACTACAGCTTCCAGCATTCATCTCCATTGTCTATACTGGCTAGGATTGTTGAAAGCCACAGTGCAACAACAGCTAGAGGACTACATGGTACCCATTCCTGCTCTAACGCATAAGTGTGATGCATCTAATTCCAAGTACGGATAAGTTAAACTTTGTTCACTGGCTTTAAAAAAAATTCTTGTGACTCAGGGCTTGTCTACACATACTAAATATCCCCATCTTGGCCCTGTCCGCAGGTGTGGGCAGGCATGCCTGTTTGTACTCCAGCCCATTCCATACAGGTAATGGGAGAAGAATGGGCGAGATCCAAAGCTAGGATGTAACAGCAAGGATCTAGCATATCCTGGTTAATGTAGATGAGCCCTCAGGCTGCATCTGAACTGCACAAATAATTCAGTTTGACACTGCTTCAACTGCCATGGCTCAATGCTATGGAATCCTGGGATTTGTAGTTTTTGTAGCACCTAAGTGCTCTGCCAGGGAAGGCTAGCTCATAGAATCATAGAATTGTAGAGTTGGAAGAGACCACGAGGGCCATCCAGTCCAACCCCCTGCCTTGCTGGAATACACAATCAAAGCATCCCTGACAGATGGCCATCCAGCCTCTGTTTAAAGACCTCCAAGGAAGGAGACCTCACCACACTCTGAGGGAGTGTGTTCCACTGCCGAACAGCTCTTACTGTCAAAAAGTTCCTCCTAATGTTGAGGTGGGATCTCTGTTCCTGGAGCTTGCATCCATTGCTCCGTGTTCCAGTCTCTGGAGCAGCAGAAAACAAGCTTGCTCCATCCTCAATGTGACACCCCTTCAAATACTTAAACAGGGCTATCATACCATCCCTTAACCGGCTTTTTTCCAGGCTAAACATACCGAGCTCCCAAAACTATCTCACAAAACTACAGATCCCAGAATTCCATGGCATTAAGTCACGGCAGTTAAAGTGGTGTCAAACTTGATTATTTCTGAAGTGCAGATGCAGCCTCAGGGCTTGTCTACATGGGCAATATACCCCATCTTGCCCCCATCGCAGAGCCTTGAAGTTCTGACAATGCAGGGCATTTGCCCTGTTCTGCCCCTGGACAGTCCTCACCACCCTCGGGACAGATACAGGGTTCAGACAGGGGGAAGGCTGGGTACGGCCAGATACACAATTGTAAGAAAATGCCTGGTTTACTTCATTTCCACCAGGGGGAAACGGATTGAGCCCTGCATGTCCTCAGGAGCCCATCCTGGCAGGCCACCCCTTGCTGCCACTGCCACTTCTCTGGATCTCCTGGAAGGCAGGAAGCAGGTCCATAGCATGTGACCAAGGTCTCGGTCAAATGTTGCGGGCCCCTTCCTGCTTTGCAAGTCAGTGAGAAAAATGGCAGCGGAGGCAGCGGCTATAGTGACAGACTGATGTGCCCATCAGGACTTCCATCCATTCCATAGAGGGATGGGGGAACAATGAGCCTGATCCGTGGCCAGAATATGCCGGTGGGGAGCCAGCGTATCCTGGCTCATGTAAATGAGCCCTCAGTCTCTCCTTTATATCAGGTTTTACTGGCAATTTCCAGTTTCTTTTCAGGTCAGTCCAGAACTGACCTGAAGTTGTTCCCAAGCAGCATGAGAAATAGGGTTGTGTGAATAATCTTCTCCAGTGGAGTTTGTTTGTTTGTTTCTGCATAATGCACCCAGCCTGCACATCTTGACTCCACAGGCTGGATGCAATGTTCTGGAATTGTTATGTTAAGTGGTGGCTGCAGACACATCCTCCTCAAATGGAGCACATTTGAAAAGTATGCATTTAAAATACACACATTTCAAATGTACAAAGAAAAACCTTGCTTAAATATGCCAGTGGGAATAAAGCCAATGGGAACTGATGTGATCTTGCAATGTACAGTTTTTAAAATGCTCACAAAATGGCAAAATGAAAGGTGCAAAAAATGTGATGGATCTTAATAAAAGCAAACAAACAAACAAACAAAGCCCTGACTGAATTGTGCAAAAATAAAATGTGGAGGTGGAAAAGGACAGGTCTTGTCTGAGGATGCCGATTTTATGGATGTGAACTTCTCTAATGAGGAAAAAAAATCACCTGCAACTAATGACTTCTCAGCCACTGATCATTTTTGACATTTTTGACTAAGCACTCTGTTGTGCCTACAGCTCTGATCCAACAAGGATGTTTATGGATAAATTTGAGAAGACTCTGAAAAGCACACTTCTTGTGCATTCCAAGCACTTCAGGAATAATAGGATTAGGAAATTTCATGCCCTATGCCTCAAAGTGGTGACTACATAAAGAAAACTTTTAGAAAAGAGAAGAAGAAATCACTTCTAAAGAGAGAAATGCTATTCAAGACACATCACATCCTCAGGCATTACTTGTAATTCTTGTGTTTATAACAATGACTTGCAGTTTTTAAAAACTTTTCCTTCATCCATTAATCATGTTGAAAATTTAGCTCTTATGCATCTACTCTTTTTGGTGTGTTTCTATATGTATACTACTTTTAACCAAAGCAGAATAGCACCTCTTGCATTTGTGTAACCTCTGAATGTAACTTCAGTCATGTGTAGAAAAAGTAGTCTTTTTTTTCCCTTTTTTTTTTTAGCATACACGGAAACTTTCCCTTGGAAAACTTTTGCATTTACAGCAGAAGGAGAGTTGCCAGCTGCGGAGACTGTACTGGTCCCACAAGTATGGTCCCATCGTAGCAGTATGGACCAACAAACAAGCAACAACAGTGATGGGTCCCTGGAGGGATAGAAGATCCCACATGGACCACATAGTACTCCTGGGATCATTTTGCACGTCTCATTGTGGCCACATAATCCTCCTTCTAATTGACAACCTGACAGGTTATATCTATCTCAACGGTTTTAATTCTTGACATATTTTCAATCCTGCCATCTAAGCTACATACTCAATTAATTCTGAGAAAATAACCCTCCCCATTCCTATCAATGCATTCTTAGGAAATCCAACAGCTTTCATAGCCCAAACACTGATCAAGAAGAATTCTATGCATGTCAACCAAACACTTAAACAAAAATACAGTATTCCATATGTTTCAGGCATCAGAAACAGAGCAAGCATGTTTCTATGCTGAAGGATCATTATGGAACTATCGTCCAAATAGTTGGTGAAATCATTCAGGTTTTTAAAAATTCTCCAGCTCCTTACCTGTTGCTTGCTTGTAAATATTCCCATTGCAAACTTTGTCCAACAGATCCCTACACAGTATCCAGACAAGCAGCAAAAGATGGAGCAATTTAATGTCTTTAAACTGAGAAGTTGATGAGCAGGTGTTTAGCAATCTGACTCACAGCTCCACCCCTCTTTAATTTCCATAGAAATGAAGCAATCTGTTTCATTAAATTCCTGTGCTAAGAGCACTGAATAAGTGCCCTGAAAGTCTACCTGCAACTTTAGTCAATGGAAAACTGAGGAAATAAAGGGTTTGTATACACTGGCCAGAATATGCCAGCTTCCTTCCAGTGTATTCTGGCCCAGGATCAGGCCCACCCACCCCTAACCTGAATGAAATGGGAGGTAGCCTGCACAGACGCACCACAGGCCATCCACCTTGGTCTCTTTGAAGCCAGGATGAAGGCCTGGAGCATATGATCAAGGTTTGTCCCATGCACGGGGACTTGGTCATATGCTGCAAGCCTCCATCCTGCCTTCAGAGAGAACGAAGCCGACAGCCACAGAGGTGGTTGCCGGTATGGACTGGCATGCAGGTATGGACTCCTGTGTTCCTGTAGGGCCCAATCTGTTTTTTTTTTATGAGGCAGGTTTTCCTGGGTGTTAAAATATAATAGTGTAACGGGCTTTACCTCATCTTTCTCCCCCCCCCACCGTCTTTGCCCCAGGTGTTGTCAGGGCTGCCTGGGGGGGGGAATGTTGCATCTTATGGACTGCAGGACTCCAAGATGGGGGCAAGAGAGGGTAAACAGCCCATCACGACAAGCCCTGGAACTGATTCCGTAGCACTGAGCTACCAGGATTACAACTGGTTGATGCTGAGAAGATGCAGATTGTACAGGCAAATTCTAGCTGAGGCCAGATGTCAGTTCATTCTTGGCATCCAGACTCTTGTGTCCAGGATGATGAAGATGAATCACAAAATCCTATGCAGGTGAAGAAAATGAACACTTAGCTGATCATAAACTGCCCCATGTTCTAATTTGGGGAGGAACAGTGTTTGTGCCCTGTGTTTGTCTGTCAAGCAGTGAAATGCTTCCCCCCCCCTCCCATGAATACAGACTGAAGTCAGTCTGTTTGGGGGATATATACTGATCTTCATTGGCTTTGCTGTTCCCTGTATTAAAATGTAAAATCTCTTATCCAACAAGTGAAGAGCTATTTTCTGTTTTTTAAAGATGGGGTTTAAAATGTTTAAATCTCAAGAAAACATGAAAAGACAAGAGGGCAAACCCTCTGATTTCTTGCACCTCTGAGATGGTGCAGCTATTTCCTCCTCCCTACCCATTTTTCTTCCTCCATCCTACACCATTCCAGGATCATGCAGGAAGGCCATGCAAAAGCCCAGATCAGGTGGACACATGGGTGTAGTGCTTCCCATACAATCCAGCCCCTCCCATATAACTTATACATTCCAGAGGAGCCAGAAAGAAGCCACATGGTGGAAAGCAATGATACCCTTCCAGTAATGTCAGAATTTGATTACAGTTCACTTTTGTTTAGCATTATCAAGGCAAAGCACTATATGTTGCATATTGTTATCTAGGTAAGTTATGGGGAAATGTTAATGAACATGCAGATGGACTATATTAGCTAACTGTAACTAATAGAAACAATCACTAAGGTAAGCAATAGCCTTGAATCCAACAGGGAGTGGAAAAGAGAGCATAGAGTGTTATGAAACAGCACAGCAAGGACTGGAACATGTCCAGCCTGCAAGAATTTGTATTACAATGGGCCCTTGGGATCTGCAGAGGTTTGATTCCAGGACCACCACCCCATAGATACCAAAATTCATGGATGCTCAAGTCCCATTAAATACAAGGATATAGTAAAATGGCGTCCCTTATATAAAATGTTGTCCTCATCTTTAAAAAGTGGGGGGGGGGAGAAGACCCAAATAATTACTGCCCAGTCAGCCTAACATCAATACTAGGAAAGATTCTAGAGTAGATCATTAAACAGACAGTCTGTAAGCACTTAGAAAGGAATGCTGTGATCCCTAAAAGTCAACATGGATTTCTCAAAAACAAGTCATGCCAGACTAATCATCTCTCTCTTTTTTTGATAGAGTTAAAAACTTGATAGATGAAGGGAATGCTGTGTATGTATCTTGATTTCAGTAAGGCTTTTGAGAAGACCCCCCATGATATTCTTGCAAAAAAGTTTGTAACCTGTGGGCTAGACAATGCAACCGTTAGATGGATCTGTAATTGGTTGATTGGCCAAACTCAAAAGGTAGTAGACAAGTGACTAGTGGGGTGCCATAGGGTTCTGTCCTAGGCCCAGTGTTATTCAACATCTTTATCAATGACTTGGGTGAGGGAACAGAGGTTATGCTTATGAAGTGTGCAGATGACACCAGATTAGGAAGGGTAGCTAATACTCCAGATGAGAGGATCAGAATTGAACATGACCTTAACAGATTAGAAAGCTGGGCCAAAACTAACAAAATGAATTTGAACAGGGATATATGTAGGATACTACACTTGGGCAGTAAAAATGAAAAGCACAGATATAGGATGGGTGACACCTGGCTTGAGGGCAGTACATGTGAAAGGGATCTAGAAATCTTAGTGGATCACAAACTGAACATGAGTCAGCAGTGTGATGCAGCAGCTAAAAAAGCCAATGCAATTCTAGGCTACATTAATAGGAGTATAATGTCTAGATCAAGGGAAGTAGTAGTGCCACTCTATTCTGCTTTGGTCAGACCTCACCTGAAATACTGTGTCCAGTTCTGGGCACCACAATTCAGGAAGGATATTGAGAAGCTGGAACGTGTCCAAAGGAGGGCAACCAGGATGGTGGGAGGTCTAGAAGCCATGCCCTATGAGGAGTGGCTTAGGGAGCTGGGCATGTTTAGCCTAGAGAAGAGAAGGTTGAGAGGGGACATGATAGCCATGTTTAAATATTTGAAGCGATGTCATACTGAGGATGGGGCAAGCTTGTCTTCTGCTACTCCAGAGACTATGGAGATTTTCAAGATGGTGGAAATAACCCCCACGGAGGTTCGGAGAGAAATGGGGCTGTTCTGCTTCCAGTGCTGCATTTCACACACACCCATCCTTCTCCCGATTTCCATTTGTTCTCCCTCCATCCTGCTTTCATTTTCCTTCTGCTTTTTTTTTTACTAATGGAAGTTTCTGTTAGTAAAAAATAGTGGAAAATAGCGGAAGGGAAATGAAAGCAGGATTGAGGGAGAACAAATGGAGATCGGGAGGAAGACAGGGTGTGTGTGAAACACAGCACTGAAAGCGGAACAGGCCTGTTTCTCTCCCGACCTCCATAGGGGTTATTTTCCACATCTGAAAATCTCCTAGGACACAGAACAATGGGTTCAAACTACAGGAAAAGAGATTCCATCTAAACATTAGGAAGAACTTCCTGACAGTAAGAGCTGTTCAGAAGTGGGAACAGACACCCCCCTCCCGGATCTTCAAGAATGGTAGATCTGGGGGAGGTGTTTTAATTATGGGCAGGGAGTCGAGAACAAGGAGTGGCTAGGGCGTAGACACGCCCCGGCTAGAAGGAGGCAGGGGCGGAGTTCAGCCAAGCCTATTTAGCCCTTTGCCGCCCCTGGCCTCTTCCTCTTTTCCCCTTGGAACGATTGGCATTGGATCGTGGATCAGCGTGGGATCGTGGAGTCCGGTGGAATTCGACTGAGCTGCAAATATTTGGTTGGATGTGAAGCAGCCCAGTTGTGTGTGCATTGTGTGCTTGTGTGTTTACCTTGGGTGTTACTTTGTGTGTGTGCTTTGCGTTTGTGTGTGCTTGTGTTGTGTCTACCTGGACTTCTCTGCCCCCCCTTTGCTTCGCTTTGGGACTCCGCTGCACTTTGGGCTCCGTTTCCCCCCCTCACTCTTTGCTTTGGGCCTCTGCTGCGCTTGCCGCTCCGCTACCCCCTCACTCTTTGGGCCTCCGCTGGGTGTTTGGGCCCCCTCTGCCTATGCCCCCTCGCTTTTAGAGCTTCCGCTACACCTTGGGCCTCCGCTCGCTTCTCCCCCCTCGCTCTGATCCCTCCTCCTTCTCCCCCCCCCCCCCGCTGCCTCTCCTCTGCTCTGCTCTTGAGTGGCTGAGACTTTCGGTCACTTTCTACCATTTTCAGTGCTTTTGGCAGCGTGGGGAGGGTGCTATGGTGTGGGTTGTGTGCCCAGGAGTTTTTTGGTGTTGGGGGGAGCGGCGTGGGGGGTGCAGCTGGGGCACGGGGAGTGCGAGAGCTTGGAGTCAGGCGCGGAGAGCGCAAGAGCCTTGTAGTGTGGTGGGGTCTCCTTCTTTAGAGGTTTTTAAGCAGAGGCTGGATGGCAATTTGTCAGGAATGATTTGATTGTGTATTCCTGCAAGGCAGGGGGTTGGACTGGATGCCCCTTGTGGTTTCTTTCAATTCTATGATTCTATAATTCTATGGCAAAACCAAGGTTTGATTTTTGGGTTTATTTGTTTTTTGCATAAATTTTCAGACCGTGGTTGGTTAAATCTGTGGGTGCAGAATCCATGGATACAGAGGGCTGAGTGTACCTCTTGTAGGCTTAGAGATAGAAGGCAGCTTTTTCAGGACTCCTCTAGATGGGACAAATGTGTTTGGATGTTGCAGTGTTTGCTGCTATAGTTCTTTGTTTTTTTAAAAAAAATATTCAAATGATGTTTTTGTTGTCCCAGACTATTTTCTGGCAATTCCCAGAATAAGCTGCAACATTTTATTCCTACCCTTGAGTGGTTTCTTTTCAAAACGGAGACATAGCAGAAAAATATGTTCTTCTCCTCTATTTTTTTTAAACATTTTCTTTGCTGTAGTGCACCAGTGAAATGGAATGTTTGTACTTTAATTCTGTCACTTTAATTCTAAAAAATAGAGAAAAGAAACATTGCCTTTCAAACCACAGGACTATCTCAGCAAACCATGACCCAGTTTGAAAACACCTAGTGTAAATCCAAGAGATAGCTACAAACAGCCTTCCAAAAGAATGGAATGAACTGGCACAAAAAGTAACAAGTACAGGCAAAACCTGGCAAAACCAAATGAACCATGCCGTGAGAACTCATGCTTCTTTAGACCAATCTGGAAGGGTCCTCAATGAGGTGAACATGGAGCAACAGAGGCATAGTTGCCATGGTGTGCTCATTTATTATCACATGCGTGCATAGGCTTTGCAAGTTTTTTAGCACTTCAAAAACCTGCAAAACAAGTTTGAGCAGAGAAGTAATTCTATGGATAATGTCACAATCTCTCTCTCTCTCTCTCTGGTTTTTCTTCGCAAACAAAGATTCAGGAAGGACTCATCCCGCGCTTTCTGCAAGCATGCTGATGACTAAAAAGGCCAATCCGAGATAAACAAGCCCGGTTGCAGAAAGCACAGCGGAAGGGCTCCTTGGGTGATGTTTTTGGGTTGTGGTTCTTTCTGCGTTGTCATTTCTCTTCAATGCTTGTTTGGCATGAGTTCTCAAATAGGGCTGCAGCATTGTGGATAGTGCGTCTCCATGCCTCCCGATGTGAGGCCAGGGCGGACCACTGTTGGTGATCAATTTGGCCGAGCCTGAGATGTTGTTTCAGGGAGTCTTTGTATCACTTTTTTGGAGTGCCCCTCTTACACTGGCCCGTGGCGAGTTCACTGTAGAGTAGTATTTTTGGGAGGCAATGGTCCTCCATCCTAGAAATGTGCCCTGCCCAGCACAGCTGTGTTCTCAATATTGTTGCCTCAATGCTGGTCATCCCTGCTTGCCCAAGGCCAGCAACATTCGTCACATAGTCAGTCCAGTGTATATTTAGGATTGTGTGTAGGCAGCACTGATGAAAGCGTTCAAGGAGTCGTAGGTGGTGGAAATAGGTGACCCATGTTTCAGATCCGTAAAGGAGGATAGACAGTACAATGGCTCTATACACACTGATTTTTGTGCTTTGCCTCGGGTATTTATTGCTCCAGACTCTTTTGTGAAGTCTTCCAAATGTACTATATGCCTTTGCTAATCTGTGATCGATCTCTTTGTCAATCTTGGCATCTGAGGAGATGATGCTTCCCAGGTAGATGAACTGCTGAGTGGACTTGAGCACAGATTTGTCAACGGCAATGTGGGGATGGTGGTGTTCACCCTGTGGTGCAGGCTGGTAAAGAACTTTTGTTTTCTTCAGGTTGACTTCCAGCCCAAACAGCTCTGCAGCTGTTGCGAAGCAGGATATTAGGCGCTGCAGAGCTGCTTCTGTGTGGGCAACAAGGGCAGCAGTATCAGCGAAGAGCAGCTCACGGACTAGATAGTTTAGAGTGTTAGTGTGAGCCCTCAGACGGCTTAAGTTAAACAAGCTACCATCAGTACGGTAACGTATATAGATGCTGTCCTCTTCTTCAAGCTCTGCCATAGACCTTTGGAGCATCATGCTGAAGAAAATTGTAAATAAAGTTGGTGCAAGAACAAAACCTTGCTTCACTCCATTAGTTATTAGAAAGGGCTCTGAAAGAGCATTGCCATATCTGCATTGACGCCCCCTTGTCATGGGAGAGAGGCTTGTGTACCCTAATGATGTTTTGAGCTATGCTGGCAGTGGCATAAAGCCACCGGTAGTGTCTCCCATGCCAGACAGGTCAAAACTGAAGGGTCAGACAAAGAGCATCAAAGGGCAGGATGGGCTCTCTAGCCTTATGGCAACCATCCTAGGAGAAGGAAAACTCTAATCCCAAACCTGGGCAGATGGTGTCACAATATGATCTAGTCATAAGGTGACACTGGACTTAGCTACATCTGGGTAGAGTCAGGAGTTTCCTGTGTCTGTTACGTTTCTGGAGGGGAGAGACCACGAAGGTCTTGTCAACTTTCCTAGCTGGTGTATCCCTTAAGCCTATCTAACATTGGCTCAGAGGTGACATTTTAAACCTCCAGATTTCTACCAAGAAAATGCAGCAGAAGCTTTCAATTTTCATAATCCTTTGCCCCCTAGAGTATAGTACCTTGACTAATGCCATCCCAGATGGCTTTCATACTCATACAACATGCTACTTGCATAGCACATGAAAAGCAATTATTTATCAGCCCAGTATAGTTTCACCCTGAAATGCAACACGGCCAGATTCTATGTCAGCTACTTGGGAGATAATCAGATGCACTAAGTATGGCATGATAACGATGCGAGGAGATTGAGAAAGGCCTTGATTTCAGATGACATTGTGCCTAGGTCATCATGCTCCCATGCTAGTCCTGTTCCATCATCATTCTATTTTATTCATGGGCTAAGCCGTGAATAGATCGCCTGTTCTGGTTCTGTAACGGAATGGCAGGCATCTGAAACTGTGCCCTGGTGTGCTGGTGCAATTCCAGCTTTAGTGGGAGGTCCCTGTCGAACACTTCCAGGTGCAATTGGGAGATCCAGGTAAATGACACACTTTTTTGTACCCTCCCCGGGTTACTTGGCTTTTTTAAAGCCAATAGGATACAATAGACACAACAGGCACAATAGACACCACAATTCACAAAGGATATTGACAAATTGGAGCATGTCCAGAGAAGGGCAACTAAAATGGTGAAAGGTCTGGAAACGATGCCTTATGAGGAGAGACTTAGGGAGCTGGGTATGTTTAGCCTGGAAAAAAGACGGTTAAGAGGCGATATGATAGCCCTGTTTAAGTATTTGAAGGGGTGTCACATTGAGGATGGAGCAGGCTTGTTTTCTGCTGCTCCAGAGACTGGAACACGGAGCAATGGATGCAAGCTCCAGGAACAGAGATTCCACCTCAACGTTAGGAGGAACTTTTTGACAGTAAGAGCTGTTCGGCAGTGGAACACACTCCCTCGGAGTGTGGTGGGGTCTCCTTCCTTGGAGGTCTTTAAACAGAGGCTGGATTGTCACCTGTCGGGGATGCTTTGATCAAGATTTCCTGCGTGGCAGGGGGTTGGACTGGATGGCCCTCGTGGTATCTTCCAACTCTACAATTCTATGATTCTATGGTTCTAATTTAGGTGCTTGATTTGAGGTTTTTAAAGTGTATTTTTCCTTTAAGGTTTGAATTTCCTGTGCGCTCGTCCTCTCATGAGAACGGCCAGGGATTTCAGACCGGGTTTTCAATCTGGGATTTCAAACCTAGGATTTCATTCCTAGGCTGCCAAAGGGAGGGGAGGATCATGCTATAAGGTAAGTGTGAATGTTTTCGTTCGTGTGCTGGGACAGGGACAGGAAGAAGTCGGGAAATGAGATAGAGAGAAAGAGATGCTATTTTTGTCCCCGTCTAATAATCTCCTTAGGGTGCATCTACATTGTAGAAATAATGCAGTTTGAGAGCACTTTAAGTGTTGTAGCTCCATCCTATCGAATCCTGGAATTTGCAGTTTTACAAGGTCGTTAGCCTTCTCTGCCAAAGAATGCTCGTGCCTCACCAAATTACAAATTCCAGGACCCTGTAGAATATGTTCCATATTCAGGATCGCTGCTTAGTTATGACTGTGACACTATTGCCACTTTCAAAACCCACCACCACCACCTACTTTACCAAGCATCAGCTGCATAGAATTGTAGAGTTGGAAGATACCACGAGGGCCATCCAGTCCAACCCCCTGCCACGCAGGAAATCTTGATCAAAGCATCCCCGACAGGTGACAATCCAGCCTCTGTTTAAAGACCTCCAAGGAAGGAGACTCCACCACGCTGCGAGGGAGTGTGTTCCACTGCCGAACAGCTCTTACTCTCAAAAAGTTCCTCCTCATGTTGAGGTGGAATCTCTGTTCCTGGAGCTTGCATCCATTGCTCCGTGTTCCAGTCTCTGGAGCAGCAGAAAACAAGCCTGCTCCATCATCAATGTGACACCCCGTCAAATACCTAAACAGGGCTATCATATCGCCTCTTAACCGTCTTTTTCCAGGCTAAACATACCCAGCTCCCTAAGTCTCTCCTCATAAGGCATTGTTTCCAGACCTTTCACCATTTTTGTTGCCCTTCTCTGGACACTCTCCAATTTGTCAATATCCTTTTTGAATTGTTTTGCCCAGAACTGGACACAGCATGGTTTGGGGGAGTATCAGGCCAGGATATGTTACTTAACTAAATATTCTTAACAAATTAATTATTAAGTAATTAATTAATTAAGTATATTTAACTAAGTAGCTGATGTAGAATACTAGCCAATATTTGTTAACCATGGTTGTAAAGGAGAATGGAAAATCACTATTTTAAATTTTCTTTTTCACCTAATTTGTAAGAGGTAGGAGGGTGGTGCCAGATGTGTGCAACCAACAAACTCTACTCCACAATTAGACCAGAGGACTACTTTTAAATTGAAGTTAAATTTTCTGTATTTATTAGTCTACCAGTCAAACTAACTAACAACAGAATCCTCCACTTGTTTATTCAGAAGTCTCTCTTTGTTCAAGGGAGCCTCCTTCCTACTAAGTGTGTTTACAACTGCAGATGAAAACATGCAGCACAGGGGCTTATGACTTCCGCTGTTTTCTCCGTTCCACTGCTACACGCAAGGCTTCAGCAATCTTTTTTTCATTGTTTAGGATGTTGTATTCAGTCAGATTCACCAATCTGTGAAAATTAGCCTTTGAGAAGCAGACCTCTCGAGTAGTAAATGGGGAAAATATAGTGGAGACATCTACATTGCCTTCTTCCATATTGGCTGGATTGCGTTCCACACCTATGAGAGAGAACAACCAAATTTTACCAATAAGGCTTTAATCTAGTACATAACAACATGCTTGTCCCAGTCACATGAATGTTATTGGGCTCGCCTACCAACTGTATTTTTAAAATATCTCTGGATGTTGTGAGGACATAAATTAAGACATGAGCGCCTAAATCAGCGTATGATACCGGTAGTAGCATTGCTGTTTTGGTCATACTCTCCACCCCATAGCAGTCTTCCCCAAACAAAATGCATGCACCAGGAAGTTTCTCAGCCTTCCAGAGCAGATATTTAATGTTTCCTAGGGGCAGGCAGGAGACTGGAGGAGGGAGACTGCACTCTTCCTGCCTTCAGAACACTGACCAACATTAGATACTGGTAAAGATTTCATTAAAGATATGTAAAATTATATGAAATCACACTGAAGTGAATATGGACCAACTGCCAGCATGTTGGAGCACCTATGGCCCCTGTGATCATTCCATCCATGCTGCATTACTGTTTGGCATTCTGTTCTGTCCAGGAACTGGATGTAGTTCCAGGCCTCCCTAACAGTGACACATTACTGCTATAATATAGCATAAGTTTTATTAGTAATACATAATACAGCAGATGGTACAGTACACAGCAAAGAAGTGTTCTAATCCTTTTGCAGAAGGAGTTGAGCATCCCCTCACAGCCATTGGCAGAATTGGGCCCCCATACTAATTCTGTTCAGATTATCCCCAGCCAACAATCAAATCCCCCATTGCTGGCTATATGAGAGAATTTGGTTTGGGCTGGACCTTCACCCTGGTAGCTGCCAACAAAAAATGGATTCCAAAGGGTTATATAGTGCAGATGCAAGCAAAGAAACCTAAAGTGCACAAGCATGACCCATCTCCCCTTCATAGCTTTGAGAATTGCACAAGTAGAATAGTAACAGAGGAAAATCAATTCCCCCACTCCATTTTCAGCCTTCATACCTTTTCCTAACTTGAAACTGACACGTTCATGCAAAAATGTATCAAGCAAGGTCCCTAATACAAAGGACTCTTCCTCTGTACTGGACAACTGTTAACGTTTTGTCCTCATGCTAACAAAGAGTCCCAAACCCATCTGCCATGTGGCGGAGGCCCAGCTCACTACGCACTCTATGTGGGGCTGTGTTGAGGAAGGTAGACGCAGAGGTATTACTCTCTTTCTATGCCCTCTTACCCAGAACAACTGTATTCTCAACATCCCCCAAACACCTTTTTGCGATATTAGGGCTGAGAAGAGAATCTAGTAAAGAGGCTACATGAAGATAGTAATCCCTGTGCAGTCTCTGTGCATCAGCAGAAGAGTAGGATATGAGGGAGGGAGGGCACTGACAGAATGAGCATGGCCCCCAAAAGCGGGGGCTGACAGGGCTCTAGCCTGGGGCACGGGAGCCCAGGATTAGGAGGGGACCCCGGTGTGATATTATTGTAAATTTTTATTATGTACATAAATCCATTTAGTTTTGGTTTTTTTTAAAAAATATACAAATATTACTTTGGTGTCATCATTTAAACAGACTTATTTTAATTGTTATCCTAAATCCTGTAGAGCATCTTGCTGTACAGCAGTAGGAAGGCAGGAAGACCTTAACCTTAGCAGTAGGTAGGGGGCCTGTCAAAGATACTGGCCTACAGGCCTGCTTCACGATGTGGGGACCATGAGCATGAGCTCATGGACACCGCCCATTCTGCAATTATAGGGCTTGAAGAGCTTGTAGGGAACCACTATGAACCACATAGGGCCTATGGCCATGCATTGTCCATGTGTACAATGGAGTAACACAGAACTAAAAGAAGATGAGATGTAATGACAAAACCATCATATCCAAATAAACTGTGATCCATTTGAACTTTGTGGCCCCAGAGAAATTAGGGGTAAATAGATACATACATACAATCTGATTGGCTGGCTTGTTGATAAAGTTGGTTTACAACATAGATTAAAACAAAGTATAGCATGACATAGTGGTTTGAGTCTTGGGAGATTATCAGACACTAAAAATATCTCAGGTTAGGGACAACAGGATATTGCTAAAAGGCTTACCTTTTAGACAACATCGTCCCTGTCCTGGGATGATCCCGTTCTGCTCCTGTTCCTCCCCCATTTCCTCTTATTCATGGAAAAATCCATGAATAAGAGGCCCATTCCATTATTATAATGGAATGGGGAGAGTGTGAACAGGAGCCCAGTTGTGCTCCCGGGATGACAACTGGCTGTGACTTCACCGGGAGGTCTGTGCCAGACACTTCCAGGTGCGATCCAGACAACAAGGTAAGTAAAACCCTTTTTTTCCCCTCCCCGGGTCACTTTTTTAAAAAATAATGTGTTTTCCTGGTTGGTTCGCTGTTTTGACAGCTAGGGGGTCTATTTTTAAATTTGTCGATTTCAATTCCCAGTTGTAAAAGCAGCCTTACAACAGCTTCATTTACGACCAGTCAGCAAAGGGAAGGGGAGCCCATTCCTGCTGCGGAATTAATGAAGATGTATGAAACTTTTCTCTTTATTCTGTGGCAGGAATGGGATTGGAGTGGGTGGGGGGTAGCAGGACCTTAAGGGTCCATCTGATAATCTCCTTGGACTATGACTCTGGAGACCAGGGTTTGAATCCTTGCTTGGCCAGGAAAACCCACTGGGAAGTTGGACAAATCCCGCCCTCTCAGCCCCAGAGGAAGGCAAGAGCAGACAAATCTTAACAAGAAATCTGAACAAATCTTGCCAAGAAAACTCAGTGACAAGTTTGCCTTAGGGTTACTGTAAGTCATAAATGACTTGAAGGCAGACAACAACAACAACAACAACAACAACAACAACAACAACAGCTAAATTTAGAAGGTTTTAAAACTAAACAAATGTATTAAAACACTAATTTAAAACAGTTTTAAACACAGTAAAATAGATAAAAGTACAGCATTCCTTATTAAAAGGCCATCCTGCCACAACCAGGTAAGAGCCCAAAATATTTTTTTAAATTTATTTTTTTCCAGTCACATTACAAGTCTGCAATCTTACATAAACATCCATAACATTTTAACAGAAACATCAATAGCATTTTTCCACCTTTTATCATAGCCATTCTTTGTACCTTTTACCTTCCTCTTACTTCTGCCAACACTTACGACTCCTCGAACGCTTTCATCAGCGCTGCCAATGCACAATCCTAAATATACACTGGACTGACTATGTGACGAATGTTGCTGTCCTTGAGCAAGCAGGGATCACCAGCATTGAGGCCATGATACTGAGAACACAGCTGCGCTGGGCAGGGCACGTTTCTAAGATGGAGGACCATCGCCTCCCAAAAATAGTACTCTAGGGTGAACTCGCCACAGGTCAGTGTAAGAGGGGCACTCCAAAAAAGTGATATAAGGACTCCCTGAAACAACATCTCAGGCTCGGCCAAATTGATCACCAAAAATGGTCCGCCCTGGTCTCACATCGGGAGGCATGGAGACACACTATCCACAATGCTGCAGCCTTATTTGAGAACTTACGCCGAACAAGTCTTGAAGAGAAACGACAACACAGAAAGAATCACAACCCAGAAACATCACCCAAGGAGACCTTCTGCTGTGCTTTCTGCAACCGGACTTGTTTATCTCGGATTAGCCTTTTTAGTCATCAGCGCGCTTGGAGAAAGCGCGGGATGAGTCCTTCCTGAATCTTCGTTTGCGAAGAAAAGCCAGAGAGAGAGAGAGAGAGAGACTTCTGTAACTTCTTTTCTATATATTTCAAACTAATCTTGATTTCCAAAACAAAATACCATTTCTTGTAGTCTCTTGTGTCTATCCCCCCTCCCCTCTCCTTTCTTCTTTTCTTCCTCTCTTCCTTCCTCTATTTTCTATTGCTTTGGCATTCTTTTTATTATTCCTATTTTTTTTTTTTTGCTTTTCTGATCTTCTTTTTTGTTAGCTTCTAAGCTTAGTCATCTCTACTTTTGCAATTACTTTCCCCATCTAATTGACTAAATTTTACTCCCATTTCTTCTTTCCAATTTGGCTTAGTTCCCATCTTATCTCTTCCCCTTTTCAAGAAAGCATTTGATCGGTTCCCATTCTATCTCTATTTTCTCCATATTTCTTTCTTTAAGTACCGCTGTCAACCTATCCACATTCATCATCTCCCATAACTGAACCATCCATTCATCTACAGTGGGACTTGTTTTTTCTTTCCATTTTTTTGCATATAAAATCCTGGCTAATGTATAGTATAATTCTCCATTGATAATTCAAATTGTTCTCTTCTCTCACACCTATCTCTCCCAATATCTTAAACAGATAAATTTCAGGTTTTAATGGATAATTAATATTCAAAATTTCTCTGATCTTGATATGTATCTTTTTCCAGTATTCTTTAGCCACCCGGCGTTTCCACCACATATGCATCATTGTCCCTACGGCCTCCTCACACTTCCAGCATTCTCTTTTTCCTATATTATACATTTTATCTAATCTATCTGGAGTAAGATACCATCTGTAAAACATCTTTGTGAAATTTTCTTTCAGATTTTGCGCCAGTGTAAACTTTTGGGTATCTTTCCAAGCTTTTTCCCACTTACTAAATTCGATGTTATATCCTATATCAACCATCCATTTACCCATGTGTTCCTTCACTTGTTCTGTCTCCAATTCCCTTTCAAGAAGTAACTTGTAAAAGTTAGCTATCTGATGTTTTGTTTTGTCAAAAATAATCTTATCCATTTCATTCTCCTCCAATTGAAACTGGTCTAGTTTAGTATCCATTCTAAATCTCTCATATATTTGTACAGGAACCAATTTACTGTCTCTCCCTCTATTTCTAGTTGCTCTCTAGTTTTTAGTTTTATTTTTGATGTATCTTGGGATTCTTGAATTATTAGATCTTTGTATCTTAGCCATTTCTGTTCTGCCGGTTTCCATTTTCCAAAAAAGGCCTCTTGCAGTGAAACCCACCATGGAATTTTGTTATAGAATGATTTTTTTGAGGACCATCCATATTTTTAGCAGGGTTCGCCTGACATAGTGATTGTCAAAATCTTTATTCTCTGTTTTTGTTGTTGTTGTTGTTGGTGGTGTTGTTGTTGGAGATTGGCGGTTTATCTAAATATACCACTTGCCCCCATCTCAATCCAAGCAATGCAGGGCATTTGCCCCTTTCTGCCCCTGGGCAGTTCTCACTACCCCTGGGGTAGATATGGGGCTAAGATGGGGACAAACCAGAGTAGGGCACGAAAAAGCATTATAGCAAAATACCCATTTAAATCTGTTACCACTGGCCAAAGCCCAGATTGGGATCCCTATATCCACAGAAGCCCATCTGGCGTGCCAGCCCTCATTGCCACCACCAGCTCCCTGGCTCTCCTGGAAGCTAGGCAGGGGTCACATGCAGCCAAGATGGGTCACATGCAGCCGGTCTTTAGTCATATGTTGTGGGGCCCCTTCCTGGCTTCAAGTAAGCAGAGAAAATGGTGGTGGGGATTGCAGGGACAAGCCTGTGTGGATTCCAGCCCATTTCCTCCAGATAACAGGGGCAGAACAGGGCATCTCTGCAGCCAGGATACACCACTGGGAAGCCAGCATATCCTGGCTGATGTAGATAAGCCCACACTCTTTCAGACAGTCTGGATCCAAGCTGTATAGGTCCCTTAGTACATCAGCACATATCTATACAAGCCAGATAACTTACCAGGTTCTGCATATTTTCTGAAGGTGTCATTTGTTAAAGGAAAAAAGAGCACTATAGGAGCTGCTACATTTTCTTTATCTTCAAACACATAGCACTCCTTTAGATTGGTTTTCCTGTCTTCCTCACTGATGTCTACTTTGGGGAATGGGATTCCCAGCTCAGAAGCATATGCCGAAAACTGGTCCAGGTTCTAGATAAACAAATCACCCAAAACAAACTGAAAATTCAGACAAAGCTAATAATACACCAATCAAACTAAGTACAGTACATTTCAGGACCGAAAAGCCTTGCACCTATATATGGCAGGCCGGGTGGGCAAGCAAGCAATTTTAAGTGGTGGATATGTCCTATACACAAGCTCAAAATCTAAATAACCAAAACAATAACCAAACAAATGTTTTATTTCTAAATATTTGTTTGGTTATTTAGACTGTGAGCTTTTAGGGTGCAGCATCCTTATTCCAGCTTCTATGTAAAATCAGAAATGCAGCCTGTGAAACATTTTTCTTCTGGAGAATTCTTTCCAGAAGGGGGCTTACCGATTGCCAGCAGGCCTTTTTGTGGCTCGACCGGCACCCGCTGAGAGCCCTCCGGCACTCCCCCCCATCGCCAGGCAGGGGGGAGGAATGGGAGACCACATGGTCTTCCCTGGCGGCCGCCACCTTGGCCGTCTCCTTCCCAGCCGGCCTTGCGACCGGAAGGGGCAAGGAGGGAGCGGCAGCCAATCGTGGTGGGTCTGCTCTTCCCCGATTGGCTGCGGCCACCTGGACAGGGTGGGAATCTGGCCGGCCTCCGGCACGGCCAGATGACGCAAGAGGGAGGGCGACGGAGCTGATATAAGGCAGCTCCGTCGGTTCTCCTCCCTCTTTAGGCTCCGGAGAGCCGAAGGCCCGCCCACCCATCTATGTCACAGTTTGCACGGTGGCGGATGTCATGGGTCGTGATAGAGCATGAGGTCAAGGGGTCTCCGTCAAGTGCAAGTGCAAGTGCTAGTTCAAGTTCAAGGGAGACCCCGTCTCCTGTGGTTAATCATTTGTTTGCAGGGTGGGAGAGAGAGTCGAGTGGACAGCTTGGCCAGCATCTCTCTCCTCCAGGGAGTCGGAATGGACCGACATGCGAACTTGACCCAGATGGTGGGCTCAAGGAGCAGATCATGACCCATGCATTGCCGCCAACCATCTAGCTTGCAAGTTGCAGCCATTTATTGCTAAAAAACATGTATCTTACTAACCTGTATTTAACCCATGTTTTCTGAAGATGTAACCAAATATAATCATAGTTATCCAATAAAATGTGTATGTGTATTATTTAGGAGGGCGGAGGGGCTGTACGGTCTGGGTCCGCAAAGGCTTGGCAAAGCCTAAGCAGGAATTACTTTGGGAAACTTTGAAACGTAGGCAGTCCTTTTGCTTTTTACACCTTTTACATTTTAGCCTTTGCAGGTAGACATGAAACCTCATTCAAAGCAATTTTGTAATGGGGGAAGGGGGCTCCTGGGAGCAATAGTAGCATCAAAAAGAAGATGCATATGCCTGTACAGTAAAAATAAGGGGGAAGTTACTTTTTGCTGCTGTCACCATGGCAGGAATGTGGAGAGAACCTTGCAGAAGTGAATGTGGTCACAAAAATTGACAGGGAGTACATGGAGCCCATGGGTCATGCATTGCCCACACTTGATCCAGGGAATGAACCACTTTTCTCCCAAATAATATGAGCACAATAGAGAAGGAAACATCACCCAAGGAGACCTTCTGCTGTGCTTTCTGCAACTGGACTTCTTTATAGCAGATTGGCCTTTTTAGTCATCAGCGCACTTGCAGAAACACGGGATGAGTCCTTCCTGAATCTTCATTTGTGAAGAAAAGCCAGAGAGAGAGGGGTACTATTCACTTAAAAAAAAAACAACCTGTGCAAAGATAATTAATAATCCATAGCAAGAAAAGATACATTTTGCAACCTATACAAATTATGCAAATTAATGCATCCCAAAGGGGCAACATCTAAGTCTTCAAATATCAGGAAGCTGCATCAGAGCCAATACAGTAGAAAAACAGGGATAACATGAAATATTTCACCTTGGTCTGTGAACCTCCAGAGTAATTTAAATGTAATATAACATCCACTTTTCTTTCTGGTCTCAGAAGGGGTGGGTAGCTAGTGTTGATGAAGAACCCAGTATCCACCAGAGACAGAGGTTGCTCTGCGGTTTCCATCAGTTTGTCAGGTCGAGTATCCAGCACGGAGTCTGAAAAGCAATGATTTCCCATCACCTTTTGACAGGAACAACTTTCTCTGCCAAAAATAAAGGAGTGTCCTCTGCTGTCTTCAAAATTCCACATATTAACTGCTTTTTGATTTGTGATTTTAAGCTTTGTTCATTCTAATTTTGTTTTGTTGTACTACTTTGTCTTGTATGTAGCACTGTTGTTCTTAATTTTTTAATGTATTGTTGTTAGATAATGTGAAGCATTTAAAAGAAAAGGTGGGAGAAAAGACATTCCAGATCAATAAGAAAGTTATGGGAAAGTGCGTGATAAATATGTTTAGAATGGATTCTTTTCTATCCATTCATTCAATGACAGTATGACTTTATTTATTTATTTTGCTGGTAAAACAATGTGGGCTTGATTAAACTATCCACCTTATGGGATAGGGCTTGCACCAACCAATGAGCGACCATAGTCTACAGGACTTGGAACATCCTTCAGGTGTGGGAGAAATTGGGGATGTACAGCATCAGCAACAGGCTAATTTGACAGGCACTTGACAGACCAAATACATCACTTTACAAATCCTTGGAACTGTTCTCTGGCCTAGATCTAGCTCTGCCAATTGTCCTATGGCTAATCCAAACCTAATTCAAAAATGAGCAGCTTTTAAAATACTGTTAGATGATACACTCTGTTACCTCACCAGGCCAGTGGACCTTGAATACAGGGCACCCCCCGCCTCCGTACTCGTGGGGATACATTCCTGGACTTACCATGTACAAGTGAAACCATGGGTAATAGCTAACCCTATTAAAATAAAGGACTTCTGGTACAAACATGCCATAGTGTTGTGTTGGAGGACCTAGCGATTCCTAGAGAGGGTACATCTCTAGGCATTTTCCAGCGTGACTATTTGTTGTGCTTCCCTATTTTTTCAGCCATGGATAACTGAAACTGTGGAAATTAGTTCTGTGGATATGGGGAGAGTGACCTGTATTTTCATACAGAACCACTTCAATATCTACTTAATAAGTATATTTTCTCTGTACTTGTATCATGTATTCTCGGTGAAACTGTAATTGATGTGCTTATCTCTCATTTATTTATTTTTAAGTTTTTTCTTTTAAAAAAATGGTTTTCAGAGAGGAATTAATATCATAACCTTGCTGGAAAATATGTTTTTTTTTTACTCCTGAAAATATTTGAAAGTACAGTGGGCCCTTGGTATCTGCTGGGGTTTGGTTCTAGGACCCCCCATGGATATCAAAATCTGTGGATGCTCAAGTCCCATTATATACAATGGCATAGTAAAATGGTGTCCCTTATATAAAACAGCAAACAGCAAGATTTGCTTTTTTGGAATTATTGTTTTAAAAGTATTTTCAAGCCATGGATGGTTGAAGCTGTGGATAAAGAACCCGTGGATATGGAGGGCTGACTGTATAGAAAATGAGGAGGGAAACCATAGGAATTTGTGCCTTTACAATGTGAATATGTTTCCTCTAGGGTGAAGAGGAACAAAAGGCAAAAAGCTGGCAATATATCACCTCCACAAAAGCCATTTTAGACAGACAGATGCAGCAAAAGCAGGTGCAAAGCAATCTAAACCTCACCACAGCTGTTTTGGCACAGCTTTGCACTGGTTGTACAACTGCATTGACCTCGTTTTTCTTTTAAAAAAACATCTTCCATGGAGCAATCTACCAGATACAAATGGAAGTGATTTTTTTTTCATTAGGCCTGCTTGTACCACTCAATTAACTCCTAGTTCAGTTAACACAGAACTAGATTATCTATCGTTCCATCAAACATGGCAAGGTACATCCTTCCCAGGGTGTTAGCTGGTTCACATAATAATAATAACAAGAAGAATAAGAATAAGAATATTAATTTATATTAATATTTATATAATATTATATAAATATTAATTTATATATTTATTGACTCTACGAAACGCAATCGTGATGAGCAACAGCTAAGAGTGCTCCATACACTGAGGCCACCACCACAAATGTAGATTTAATACTGTGCCTTTCCATGTAGAAAATTGTTTATTCTCCAAATAGTCATCATTAAACTGGAAACCCCTCAGGAAATTGGGATACTCTGCCATAGTTGGGCGTCCTGTTAAGACATCTCGGAAAGAAGAAGAAAGCAGTCCTGGAGGCGTGACCAGGCGAGTTTCCAGACTATGTGGATCTGAAGGCATAAGAGAATCACCTGAAAAAGAGTAAAAATGTTTAAGGACTTTATCAAAGCACCCTCCATAAATGTTCTTTTGCCGACATATTTTGAAATGTTTTTATGCTGGCAAAAGAACCCGCCCTACCAGACCTTACTTTGAGTCACATCAAAAGGCAGCCTCAGCAGTAACGGAGCATGAATGTCGTTCTGTTTATGTCCGGGTTCCAAATCTCGCTGATTCTCACGAGAAGATGTGAGCATGACAAATTAAAAAGTTAAAGCAAACACACACACACACACACACACACACACAAAACAGTCCCAAGTACTGGGGGGGGTCATAAAAAGAGCATCCCCTACCTGGCTGTTGCGATCTCAACTGAACGTGTTTGCACGTTGATGCTGCATTCACATGAGCACAATACTGTGAGAATTCAAATGCTAGCAATGCCACAACAAAGCACCATGGCAGATCTATTGATGGCTTGGGCCGTCAATAAAATAGAATGGCTATTTTAATAACAAAATAGAATGGGTACATGATCATGAAAGGACAAGGTTGTATCGTATGCATGCCCATTCGCAATCATTAGTTGTTGTTATGATGGCATATTTGCTGTATCTGATAAAGTCCTAAGTCCCTTGTGTGATTATAGGTACCATTACACTTATTGAATCCATGGGAGGAGAAAATTTTTAGTGAAAAAGTATGTCCTTTCTAAGTACAGTTCCTTGAAAAAGTATTTAGTTAGCTCTCAACTTTTGTAGGGGTTAGGGATGCAACAACCACATGAATGTGGAAGAAACACAAATATAGGCCTGCTATTTTTTTTTACCTGAGAGAACACTTCTCTAGGCATTTGTAGGTCCTCCAGCATATGTCTATGGTCAACGTCTAGTGGATGTTGAATGTAGAATCACACTGGAGGACCTACAAATACCTAGAAAGCACATATTAATAAAATCCACGAATAATCAAATCCACGAGTGCTTAACCCGCAAATGTGGAGGGACAATTGTACTCTTCTTGACTTCTCCACATTTAATTGGATTTAATTAATACTTTAAATTTAATGGATTTAATTGGCATTGTTGTACACAAGATACTCAGCCCTATGAAGATGCAAAATATTTTTACTCGGGCACAAATTTAAGTAAATAGAAACAAACTGGCACTTGCTGATTGTGGAAATAGTCGCTCCCTTTGCTGTGACACAGGCAAATGAGTTCTGGTGCAAGTCACTGCTTCCAAAAGTCATCTCTGTGTTCAGTTCCAGTGTCATGTAATCTCAGATTAAATACATTTGTTTCTGGAAGGACCCAGAGTTTGTTGGAGAACATATCTATGAAGCAACATCACAAAGATTAAGGAACTATCAAACAAAGTCCAGGATAAAGTTGTGCAGAGGCAGCAATTTGGCAGGATAATTTAAAATATTCCATACTACAACAGCTCTCTGGAGCACCTTTAAATCCATGGTTACAGATGAGAAAAATGGCTCAAACTCAGCTCTGCCTAAAGAGGTCTGTCCATCAAACTCAATGAGTAGATGAGGAGGGTATTATTCATAGAAGCAACCCAGAGGCCAATGGTAACTCTGAAGGCACTGCAGAGATCCTCTGCTGAGATGGAAGAAACTGTCCATGAGACAACTATCATCTGAACAATTCATAATCTGGGTTTACTGGAAGAATGGTAAGAAGAAAGCTACTGCTGAAACAAACCCCAATGAAAGCCTGTTTGGAGTGGCAAAACATGAATAAAGGTTCTCTGGTCTGATGAGACTATGGCCATATCTATACAAGGGATGGGGGAACATTGTGCCCCACAGTAAGAGCAAGTCGCAGCAGCTGCAACTTGTCTTAACAGTAGGTTTTCCCCCCGTAACCCCCATAAGCTTCACAGCAGGACAGTGATGGCAGGAAGGACCAGGGAAGGTGGAGGGCAATCCCCTTCTACCTCCCCTGATCACCTCAGGGGCAATGGCAGAGGTGGAGGTGACATGGGCGGGAAACTGAGGAAGGGAGAACAGGGCGAGAGAGCCCTCCCCACTCCCTCAAGTCTCTATAGGGGGGTGGCAGTGGCCTGGGGGTGGGAATGACAGCCACCCTCTCCCTTCCACATTCCCAATTGCTCAGGGGAGAGACTGGTGGCTGTGAGAGCTTGCCCGGTCAGCAAGCCCCAACCCTGTGCTCGTCCAGCCAATCAGCTTTGTACTTCCTGTCATATGGGCAAGCAAATCAAGGAGAATTGCTTGTCCTAACAAGCAGGAATGAAACCCCCCTCGCAGTTTTTTTAAAACTTCATGGAAAAGCATGAAGTCTCCTTGTCACTGTAATCTCCACATGGGAGATTATCAGACAACCTTAATATCCCACCACAGGGACAACAGGAGATGGCGAAAGGGCTTCCATTTCAGACAACATAATCCCTGTGATGTTATGTTCCTACACTCTTTCTTCTCCCCCTGTGCTCCTTTCTATTCACAGGCTAAACCATGAATTGACTCGTTGTTCTATTTCTGTAATGGAATGATAGGTGAGCGAAAAGGTGACCTGTTATGCTGGCATCACTGGGAGATCCTTGCTGAACACTTCCAGTTGAGATCGGTACATCAAGGTAAGTGGCACACTTTTTTTTCATCTCCCTGAGTTACTTGGGGGGGGGCTTAAATGTGTTTTTGTGCTTAGTATACTTTTTTACCATTTTTTTACATTTCTTCTTCTTTTTTAATTTCCCACACGATCGTTATCTCGCGAGAACTGCTGGGATTTCATTTCCAGGAAGTGAAAGCAGCTCCGTGGGAGCTGCATTCACTCCTTGGCTGCCGGAGGGGAGGGGAACATTTTTAAAGATATCTTTGAAAAGTTTTACCTTAAACTGCTACAGGGACAAGTGGGGCGGGAAATATCTGGTGAGACGGGGACACTATATTTGTCTCCCATCTGAAAAAGTCCATGGATGGCAGCCTCGGACTCAACAGAGACAGGAAAAATATGACCAGCGTTTCTTGATACAGGAGTTTATTTCAAACAGAAAAACAGAGAGACCGGAGCCTCAGCAAAACAGATAAAACATGCGCACAAATGGTGCCTCATTGAAAGGACCCCGAGCTAAGCTGTACAACATATTTTACACTATTTGCTTCTCTAAATGACATATTAGTCTCAGGAGATTTTTCAGACACCGTTTAACAGTGCCTACTGCGAGAGTAGGTCCCGGGAGACGAACGGCGCTCTTGCACGGCAGGGGGTCATTTTCGGATGCCGCCGTCCTTCTTCCGGGATCCTTTGAGGCACGTCCGTGAAGCTTTGGAAGCGGCCACACCATATTTTAAGCACGGGAATCTTCCGTGCTTAAAATATGGCACGGCCGCTTCCAAAGCTTCACGGACGTGCCTCGAAGGATCCCGGAAGAGGGACGGTGGCGTCCGAAAATGACCCCCTGCTGTGCAAGAGCGCCATTCCTCTCCCGGGACCTACTCCCACAGTAGTAACTGTTAAACAGTGTCTGAAAATCTCCTCAGTCACTTTCTACATATGCCAAATTCTAATTAAATTTGTTTTTCATTTCCTGGCAACAGGAGAAAAGCATAGAGATGTGACTGGAGAACCTTCCAGAGAACATTGCACGCAGGTCAAACTGACCCTGGTGTACTTTTTCTCTGGTCTTTGTTTTGAGAAAAACACTCTTAATTGGAAAAGGTGGGGGCTTCTCAGTGAGTTGTCTTTCTTGCTAATGTTATTATCTCACCTGCATGAAATGACTGCTGAAATCCATTTTGTGTAGGCCTTTTTGGTCAATGCTCTCATCCTAGCATTCAGTATATGGTCTTTCTTGTCCCCCTCCTTCTGAATAGGGCAAATCAGGCAAATAGGATCCCTTTCGCATGTAGTCTCGTTCAGCCAGGTCTCTCCCATCCTATATCTATGCATTTCATTTTTCCTCCCTAAGTGCAATACCTTACATTTCTCCATATTGGATTTCATTTTGTTAGCTTTGGCCTAGCTCTCCAGTCTATCCAGGTCATTTTGAATTTTGATCCTGTCCTCTAGGGTATTAGCTACTCCTCCTAATTTGGTGTCATCTGCAAATTTGATAAGTATGCCCCTAATTCCCTCATCCAAGTCATTGATAAAGATGTTGAATAGCACTGGGCCCAGGACAGAACCCTGTGGCACCCCACTGGTCACATCTTTCCAAGACGAAGAGGAGCCACTGCTGAGCACCCTTTGGGTTCGGCCGGTCAGACCAATTACAAATCCATTTAACAATTAACTTGTCTAGCCCACATTTTACAAACTTGGTTGAAAGAATGTCATGGGGAACCTTGTAAATGGCCTTACTGAAATCAAGTTATGAGATATCCACAGCGTTCCCTTCATCTATCAAGCTGGTAATTTTATCAAAAAAAGAGATCAGATTAGTCTGGCATGACTTGTTTCTCTGAAACCCATGTTGACTTTTTGTGATTATGGCATTGCCTTCTAAATGTTCACAGACTCTCTGTTTAATGATCTGCTTTAGAATCTTCCCTGCTATTGATGTCAGACTAACTGGACGATAATTGTTGGGATCGTCTTTTTTTCCCTTTTTGAAGATGGGGACGTTTGCCGTCCTCCAGTCTGCTGGTCCTTCTCCTGTTCTCCAGGAGTTCTCAAAGATTATTCCCAATGGCTCTGAGATCACATCTGCCAGCTCTTTTAATACTCTTGGATGTAGTTCATCTGGTCCTGGAGATTTAAATTCATTTAGATTAAGAAGGTATTCCTTTACTACCTCTTTGCTTATTCTGTGCTGCATTTCCCCTATTGTGTCCTCTGTTCCATTATCCTCAGGTTGCTCACCCTTTTCCTTTTCTGAAAACACTGAGGCAAAGAAGGTGTTGAATAATTCTGCCTTTTCTCTGTCCCCGGTTAGCATGTTGCCATCTTCTCTGAGTAGTGGCCCTACCATTTCCTTCTTCCTCCTTTTGCTGCGGACATACCCAAAAAAACCCTTTTTATTGTTCTTAACCTGCCTAGCAAGCCTGAGCTCATTCTGCGCTTTAGCTTTTCTGACTTTACCCCTACACGTGTTTGCTATCTGTTTGAATTCTTCTTTGGTGATTTCCCCCTTTTTCCATTTCCTATACATGTTCTGTTTAAAAGTTAGCTCCATTGAAAGTTCTTTAGTCATCCATCCTGGTTTCTTGAGACACCTCCCATTTTTCTTCCTCAATGGTACTGTTTGAAATTGTGCCTTCAGTATCTCCCTTTTGAGAAAGTCCCAGCCATCTTGAGGTCTCTTCTCTTTTAGTATTCCTGACCATGGGATCACCCACAGTATGTCCCTGAGTTTATTGAAATCAGCTGTCCTAAAGTCAAGACTGTGTGTCTGACTATGCCTGGCTTCTCCTTTCCATTGTATAACAAACTCCAGGAGAGCATGATCACTCTCACCTAAGGATCCCACCATTTGCACCCCATTAACCAGGTCATCCCTGTTGGTTAGGATCAGATCTAAAATAGCTGACCCCCTTGTTGCCTCTTCCACCTTTTGGACCATGAAATTGTCTTCCAGGCAAGTAAGGAATTTGCTAGACCTTGAAGTTTTGGTTGAGTTATATTGCCAGCAAATATCAGGATAGTTGAGGTCACCCATCACTACTACATCTCCCCTTTCTGCGTGTGTATTCATCTGTTCTGGAAATGTCCTTGCATACAATGCCACATGGTGGTATGCATCTCTTAAAAGATGGCTGACCCATATTTTTTTAAAAAATCCCTATCATTTCCAGTTAAGGGCTATTAGAAGACAAGTCTGTGTTGTGCAATAGGTGCCCAAGACTTTGGAAAACCACTACTAAGCTGAGGCTAGATACCAGGCTACATAGATCAATGATCTAGTCCAATATAAAACAGCTTCATAAGTGACAGTTAAGTAAATAGTAAATTTAAATGTATTTGTCCACATGCATACATATGGTCATATATCTAAATTGTAACCATACAAGGAATAAAATAAAATAAAACCTAAGGTATCTTTGCATCGCCATCACTGCTTTGTTGTTGTGTGTCTTTGACTCATTTTTGACCTATGTGACCCTAAGATGAACCTATCACGGGGTTTTCTTAGCAAGATTTGTTCAGAGGGTTTTTGCCATTGTCTTTCTCTGCGGCTGAGAGAGTGTGCTTTGCCCAGATTCACAGAGTGAATTTCCATGCCTGAGTGGGGATTCAGACTCTAGTCTCCAGAGTCATGGTCCTATGTTCAAACCACTACACCACACTGGTTTCCACCATTACTGCTAAAATACATAATTAAAGGGGAAAGTGCACACAAAAATGTATTATGCACAGAAAAATGCATAATTTTTTTGCATGAATTTAGCCATATTTGCAAACTGATACGAATGCAAGTCAAAAGGAACATGCAGGTAGGAAAATGAGAACTTTATCAAAACAAAACTGTATAGATTTGAACAACCCTAGTCTAAATATGCCCTGACGACTTTTTATTTTAAAACATACTAACCTTCTAAATTACAGCTAGAGAATAAAAGGATTTAATCTCTTATCAAGGCAATTGAGCCACCGGGCTTACCCCTGCCACCCATCGGCTCCTTTGGGGCCTGCCTGGCTCCCCTGGCCCCTTCGTGGCCCACGTGGCAGCCAGCATAGGGACTGCCATTTTTTAGTTCCCCTTCCTGCCATGCTCCGTGGGCTGGGAAGGGGTATGAAACTGAGCACCAATCAGGGTGGGCCATCCCTGCCCTGATTGGTTGCTCTGGAGGGAGGCGGGACACTGCTGCATTTTGCAGCAGTTTTTTACAGTGATTTTTCAGCAATTTTGCGGCATTTTACAGCAGTCATTTATGACTGTTGCTTTTTGACACTGAGGTCGGATATATAACCTGGCCCCAAGTGCTGAATTGTTCAGTGGCTCTTTGGGTGCCAAAACCCACCCACCCTCTCTTTATTCTTGTTGTAGGCTTGTAGGTTATTTGTTGCTTGTATGCTTTCTCTGTCACAACTTTGGGGGCGGTTGGCATGGGCCCTGATCCGAGGTCATTGGTGATGAGAGGGGGTCTCCATCAAGGTCAAGGTCATGGTCAAATTCACAGAGACCCCCTTTCAAGTGGATGGTGAATAAGAGGAGGGCGAGGGGTCATCAGGCGTGCAGAGCCTGGCCAGGACTCCTCCCACTTCCTCAGTGGTGGTGTCGGTGGATAACTGACAGTGATACATTGATCAGCATTCGGGTTGGTCGATGTCTGGATCCGGACCCATGCAATTAGAGCCAACCATTGCAGTTGTTATCAATAACATTGTGGCCTTTATTGCCAATATATATACTTATCACTTACAATATATCTTTACAGATATATAATGTGTCTGTCATTATTTAGGGAAGGGGGAGAATGTCCAGCCTGGGCATGCAATTGGAAGAACTTTCTCCAAAGTATTTTGGGCTCTCCTGTGATCAAAATCCTCTCCTATGTAAGAATGCTTTTTTCCCAGCAGCCTAATAATTTTCAACAGAATCAGAGTATTACACCCTACTTCCTTTAACTGTAATAAAATAGTTAATATACCCAACCCCACTATCAAATAAAAGTGTGAGTTTTCTCAAAAACTAAGAAAGGCAAGGCTGAAGGAAGTCACATTACCAATCTCTTCTATTCTGTCTCTTGTCCATTTGTGCCAGAAGTCTTCTGAGTTAATGGCAAAGTGCCAGCAAAACATGAAATCCAAGGAAAATATACTGCTCCACATGCCTGTGAAATAGAAGTGAATTTAAAGTACTAAAAATCATGAAATGTCTTTTATGGTTTCCTCACTGCCCTCTTCTCAGTGGTGGCACTAGGGGGGTGCAGAGAGGCCAAACCACACCAGGTGACACCATCGGAGGGAGGGGTGACACCAGCCTTAGTACTATCTGAAGCTTATGTTCTATTTCTTTGATCCTGTCCTTTGTTTTTGCTCTGTGTTTCAAACATCCTGGTTGCTTGTTCTTCGTGTGGTCCTAGTGATGAGATGTGGTTCCCCAGAGGAAGGAGAATAACAGAAGAGACAACACAACATTTTTTGTTGGGATGGAAAAGGCAAGAATATTATTGTTTACTGTGCTGTCTTGTGTGTTTTTCCATTGGAACCAGATTGCTATCATGATCCAGCTACTAACCCATGCTCAACTGAGCCCACCTGCTGGGAACAATGGAAGTTGTATAAATGGCAGGCCCCATTGTAGTGTGGACTGCTGGATGGTAAGTCTTTCACCACCTGTGAGGCCTGGCTCTTTGATCTACTTTAATCCTTTTTCAGATCTCTTCTGGGTTCCCATTACCTGACAGAGAATGGGTGCATGTGGCAATCAATTTAGAGATCTTGATTTAAGGAGCAAAGACACCAATGCTTTAGAGAAACAAACTAAGGCTTTATTGTAGGAACACCAGTCTGAGATAGGAAAGTTACTCAGAGTGCTATCCTAAGCTAGCTACATCTCTAGGGAGATTTGAGAGAGTTCTGGGTAGGAGAAGAGGAGAAAACATTCCTAAGAGTTTACATCACAGAGGGAGCAGGATAGATAGACAAGCAAGGTGACCTTATGGGTCACACAAGGTATCTAACCCTAATACTACTACCCACTCTGAGGCATTCTTGACTCTTCCGTTCTAACATGCATAGCCCCCAAGTTGAGCCAAAGCTTCTAGATCATACCTCCCAAATGAGATGAGTCAGCATACCCAGTCCAAGCCCCATGTTCAAACACACCAAGCTCTCAACAATAAAATGCATTCAACGTTCTGACATGAAAGCAATATATCTGTTGTTGTCATCACCATGAAGGAGGCAAAATAGAAGCATACAACAATAACAACATATATATTGATACCATATACTGAATTAGTTCAAAAGAGGCTATTGATAGTAGGCACTACATTTAAATGTGTTGTTGTTTATAAGACCTTTGCATTGTTTGGCACACATCACTTACTGCACCAGTTGTCTCTTCAACTGTTCTTGTAAAAATTAAACTAATTTAGAGATTAGGAACTACTTGGTGGTAGTGCAACTGATATCTGTCGCATCATCTCATTTATTTCTAGTTGAAGTACTATTTTCTAACTGATTATTTTCCTCAGCACACTAGTTTACCTTGCATGAAGCAGATCCGCATTTCTGGGAGCTTCTTCATCACTCGTCCCATGAAGAAATCACTGCCAAAATCTTCTACACGAATGTATGCTCCATATTTGAAGCTTCCCACTTCATAAGGAGTGAATTCCACCCATTCTGCAAGCACAACAAAATGGAGGTGTAATATGTACCACAGGGTCTCAATAATGAGATTGCTTAAGTCATACAGAGTACATTTTCTTCATTAGCTTTAACCATGGTAATGTTAGGACAGTTTCAGACAGTGCTAAACAGAGCTTAATGCAGGATGAGCTCCCGGGAGAGGAACGGTGCTCTTGCGTGGCGGGGGGTCATTTTCGGACGCCGCCTTCCCTCTTCCGAGATCATCAGTGTCACTTCCGTTAAGCTTTGGAAGCGGCCGCGCCATATTTTAAGCACGGGCAACTTCCGAAAACGACCCCCTGCCACGCAAGAGTGCCGTTCCTCTCCCGGGAGCTCATCCCGCGTTAAGCTCCATTTAGCACTGTCTGAAAATGTCCTTAGTCTACTTACTGTTGATGCAAAGGGAGGGAGGGAGAAAAGAAAAGGGAAAGGGAAAGGAAAGAACTGCTGGTCTAAAAAGTTAGAAGCACTAAGGAGTATGGTGCACTGCAGTAATGGTAAACCATTCCTTGAAGCTTCTCCTTCCTCTGTTAAGCATTCTGAGCTCCAGCTGAAGAGTTCTCCCTCCACACTCAGAATTCCACAATGACTAAAAATAAAACCCTCATATCTGCCATTAAAACATTTTAAACTGAATTTACAATTATTTACTCAGGGCTTTATCAAATGTGGCAAATATGGTGTTATAACAACAGCTAATGAATGCAAAAGGGTATGAATACCAGATGACATTGTGCTTTTGCAATGATGTATTGTAAATAAGGTATCCTCTTTTATTGTCAGGCCAAGCCATCAATAGATCAACTGTGACCTTTTATTGCTGTGATTGCGAGTGTGTGAAACCGTGCCCTGTTCTGCTGGCGCAATTCCATCGTCAATGGGTGATCCCTACCAGACACTTCTGGGTGGGAATGCGAAAACTAGCCATAGGATGCTCTTTTTAAGAACCTCCCAGTCTTGCTGGCAAGTTTTTAAGTGTGTTTCAGTTTAGCTGTCTTTACACTTTTAAGCACACTTGCATCTTCTTGTGAGAACCACCAAGATCACACTCAGCAATGAATGCAGAAGTATGAGGCTTCTTTTTCATGTGATCATGGCAACATTTGCTATTTTGGGTTCTTTTGCCAGCACAAAAATGGTGTAAAATATGGTGCCAAAAGAACATTTTTAGAGGCTTGTTTGATAAAGTCCTCACTCACATCTCAGTATCATTTGCAACAGCAGGTTAAACAACTTTTATCTTATTTGTGGTGCTTTCCAGCTCTGAACAGCCCTAGCCTCACTACTCCTAGACACTAGGTAATTTAACTCCTCCCATCAATGAAACTTTTTCTGTCAGTGGAATGGGAAGTGGAATAACAGCATCTCCTCCTGCAACCCCCTCAAATTTTGCTCCAGAGGGTTGTAGGGCCTTCACAGAATATTCTGGAGAGGCACAAGATAAGAAAAGCAGAAGAAAGTTCTGGTAATCTAGTGAAAATTTCCTTGCGTGATCTTAGTTCTCATCATTGAGTTCTAAGACTTTATCAGATGAGTCTCTAAAAATATTTCTGTCCCACCATATTTTAAACCATAATTGTCCCAGCAAAATAACCCTTTTTTAAACATTGACATAATAGCATGAAAAAGCAGCCCCATACTTCCACATTGGCCAGTGTGCGTGATCCTGGCAGTTCTCGCGAGAAGACGCAAGCACACTTAAAAGTAAAAAAACAGCTGAATTAAAAAAAACAAAATGAACACACAAGCACTGAAACACACTTAAAAACTTGCCTACAAAATGAGGAGATACATAAAAAGAGTGTCCCGTACCTAGTTTTAAGTAGACATGGTGGGGTCTCCTTCCTTGGAGGTCTTTAAACAGAGGCTGGATGGCCATCTGTCGGGGATGCTTTGATCGTGATTTCCTGCATGGCAGGGGGTTGGACTGGATGGCCCTCGTGGTCTCTTCCAACTCTGCAATTCTATGATTCTATGATTCTATGGCCTTTGATGTGAGCAGCGGGAGGTGGGGGTGGAGTCATCCCAAAATGCTAGGATAAGTCACTCCACTGCTTTTCAGAACATGAGTGCTCCACGGATTTTTTTTCTATGTGAACCGCCGCCTTATCTGATTTTGGAAGCTAAACAGGGTCAGATCTCATTGATATTTGGATAGAACACCACCAGGTAATACCAGTGATATCCAGGTACAGCCTGAAATCCTGGACACCTGCTTCTTGTTAAGAGTTGCCAGTACTGGGCTAGACACATCAATAGTGTATAGTATAAGGCCACAGCTTCCTGTGGTCCTAGCAGCCTCAAAGCTAAAGAGAACTACATCACTGCACCCAGAAAAATAATTCTATTCATTCTGTAATCCTACAGTTCAAAAACAGCTGGTTCCAAGAATGGACAATGTAAAATAAAATGATTGTACTGAACTTCCTTCTGCTCTCATTTAAGATGGGGGGAAATGACAAAGTATCCTTGAATTGGCTCACTTAACAATTAAAAAATGGAAACTCAGCATTTGTTAATATCAAGTAAGTACAGATACAGGTGCAAGATAGTTTACAATAGCAGCATTACCTCTAAAATCCTGTGCACTATAATTTTTTTTGAGACTCACAGCCAAGTAAATGGGCAAAGGATTCTGGCCCTCACTCACAGCCAGTTGTTCATTTGAGAGTATATGATTGTCTCTCTGCAAAAGAGAGAGAGAAATAATTGTGATCAAAATTATGAGTTCACTAGTTTAAGGGCCATTTCAAATCTGAGCATACATGCAGACAGTTTGCACATGCAATGGGTGGCATACATGCACAGATGTTTGTCTATAGGCTTCAAGGCTGTAGAATTGGTCCCCTCTCTGCTCACTATCTGCCTGCAGGCAAAGACCTTTTTTAGACAAGCCTTCGACTGTTAGGTGACTGTTGCAGAAGGGTTTTAATGAGGGAGAAAGTTTTTTAACCTTGTTTAAAATGTTTTTGAAAACTGTTTTAAATTAATTAGTTTTAGTAGAATTTTTATTTAATTGTTGGTTTTTTTAAAAAAATGTGTACTATACATGGATATATTTAGTTATATTTAGTTATAACATATGATGAGAGTACCATATTGGAGGAAAGGTAAATAAAATAAAATAAAGTGGAGTTTTACTAGAGATCACTGAATTCTTTGAATTTTTGCACTTGGCAAAGTTCTGTGGTTACTGCTTGGACTATAGAGCCCATGACTATCTTTACTAACTTTAACCTGTAGTGTGGATGTACAGGAATGAAAGTGAGAAGGGCCAAGTCACCTGTATAAGAGGACTGAGGTATGGGCATTGATGTGCCCTGTCTCTTATGTATACATATGTGAGAGCACTAGAAGAGGTCTCTTCTATCAGGCCAGCTAGTTCCTTTTGGGAGCCCCACAAACAGGACAACCCTGGAGGCAATAGCTTGTCCTGCTGTTGCGTCCCAGAAGATGGTATTCAATGACAGGTTTCATATTGCTATCATGGCAAACAGGCACAAAGGTTTTCCATGAATTGGTCTAAATGCCTTTTAAAGTCATAAAAGAAATGTGGGGAAATGCATGCTGGCCTTGCCATGATGGTCCCATGAACACCATCCCCAAACTGACACTCCCTTGACCCTGCCTGAATTGCAAGGTTTGCAGGGCAGGATTACACATGTTGGTTTGAATGCACACAGAACTCTCAGAGGCTTATCACATGCCGAAGTAAAGTGGCAGTGCAGCTGGAAGGTTCTGTCTTTCATTCTGCCTTAATGTATAATGTTGTTGTTCTTCCCTTCCAGTCCTGTGGGAGACCAAGGTAAAGCCACATCTTTTTACTAACCTGAAAAATCCATTAGCAAAAAAGGCGTGGTTTTACCTCAGTCTCCAACGGGACTGGAATGGCAGAACACCGGAAGAACAATGATGTCATGTTGTAAGGCAGCACAGAAAGCAGAATCTTTTGGCTGCCCTGCTACTTTACTCCAGAGTGTGATAAGCCTCTTAGTATATCTTTGTTTTATAAGGATCCTCATGATGCTGACAGCTCTATTCTCATTCAACAGAAATGAGACCTGGAGACCTTACCTTCAAGACAATAAGTTTGGAGAACTGAGGGAGGGGGCCACATGCATGGGAACAGTGCAGGGGGCAGGCCCAGTATGCACTAGTTAATCCAGGAATGACTGAAGGGGGTTCTTGTCCTGAAGCATTTGAATTTCATAAATTAATTCGACAGTGAGTGAAGAAGTACATTCTTTTCAAACTATATCCCTCCAAATCATTTGGCTGTGCCCAAGTACCTCCTTCCTTTGAACTAATCTTAATCTCATATCAAAATGGGAAAAAAATACCATTACCCCATCATTTAACATGGACTCAACGACAAGTCCCCAGAGATCTATAAATGAAGTGTCGTAGCCTTCCTCAGTTCTTTGTTTCAGTTCATGATAATAATATTTCAGATTATCCACTGAAAAACAGCTCAACTTGCATTTGGTCACTTGCTTCTGTGCTTTATTAATGGCTTCCTCCATGTATCTTTGTGACCACTCAGGATCTTCATACAATTTCCCCATAGTCCTGCATTCACAAAGAAAACAACCATCTTTCACACACACAATTTTGCAAAAAATAAATTGGCAATCTTGCACAAAAAAATTGCCACATGGGGTTTTTTTTCCAAGATTGCTATCTTTTGTGCAGAAAACCACAATCTTGTAAAAGAAAAACACAAAAGGACCCTCCCCCCAAAAAAGTTTTGCATAACAAGTGTAGCCACATGGGGTTTTACATGAGATTTCTGTTTTGTGCAAAAACAACCAAAAAAGAAAACCCCAACAATCTTACACAAAAACATGGCTACCTGGAAACAGTGGGTTTTGCACACACATCAAAAATTATTTTCATGCAAAAATAACCATGCACTTCTGCATAGAATTTCCCAAAATACTTCAGGATGCATGAATTCTCAGGCGAGTGCTACACAGAAATATTAATTTTTCTGCAATGGAGAGTGAACTGGAAATTATTTCACTTTCAAGAATGAAACCGTCAAATATTTACACCCCTAGGCCCAACAATGCTGGGGCAGATTTATTACTTATCTAAACGACAAATTATTTGGAGCAATGGACTCAAACTACAGAAAAAGAGATTCCACCTAAACATTAGGAAGAACTTTCTGACAGTAAGACCTATTCGACAGTGGAATGCACTGCCTCAGAGTGTGGTGGAGTCTCCTTCTTTGGAGGTTTTTAAACAGAGGCTGGATGGCCATCTGTCAGGAGTAATTTGATTGGGTACTCCTGAGTGCCAGGAGGTTGGACTCTATTGCCCTTGTGGTCTCTTCTAACGCTATGATTCTATGAAAACAGCCCAACGACCTGCACAAGGCCCCAGGGTACTACTTTGCCCTACTGAACTATAGTTTGGCATTAGCTTATTTCAACTAAATACAACTAATATCAATTACACCATATCTTAAGCTGCTGTTAATCCAAAATGGAAAGGAAAAAATCTTCAGAATTTGTTCTTGGGGGCATCAATTTGTCTGAGGCTTGCTTAAAGTCATTCTCATAAAACTGAAGTTTTAGGCAGTGCTGATGCTATAGAAAACATTACATGTTGTTTTGAAGGTGTTTGACAATACTGTATGGAACATATAAGGACTGAACAAAGCAGGCAGACAATAGCAAACTGAAGCTCTCATTACCATGTTGTGCCAGATAAACCCGTAAGGTATGTGATGCAGTCTAACAATTTCATCTTCTGCAAACCCAGAAGGCTTCCATACATTGCTGTAAATGACCTGATTCCACCACCAGTTGTCATGATGGCCACCACAGGCAACTGTTCAGTAGAGAAAAGCAGAGAACAAATGGTGGTAAGCTTCTGGACAATAGAACAATTTTTTATGGAAGAAAACTGGTTAGGGTTTAAATAAATACCGGAAAATATTTACAAAGGGGTTGAAAAATGTGTTTCTCAAATGTCAGGAAACACTAACAAGGAGAATCCTGGACTGATGGGAATCTTTGCAATTCTGGAAAAATTCTGCACAAAATTATTTCTGTGCAGAATTATATTTTCTGTGCAGAAAATGCTAAAGCTGGAAATTTTGAACAGAATAACTCCCAAACTGCAAATAGTATTCAAAACTGTGCAGTTTTGGAAGACTTTCTTGCAGCAGGAAGAAAATTGCTAAAATTACTCAGTGCTATATCACTGTCAAGTCCAGTAAGCAATGTGACTGTAGGCATGGGCAAGGTGTAGATTTTTTTAATGACAGTAATCTAACCCAGTTGTACTGTTAGCAGCCTAGAACAGTGGCTCTTAAACTTTTCTTTACCAGGGGCCCCTTTTAATATCTTTTGTTGCTGCACACCCCAAGACATCATCATCATCATCATCATCATCATCATCTACTATCCATTAAATCTTCCTGCAGAGGCACTGGAGGAGGAGGGAAGACTTTTCTTCTGCTTCTTCCTGCAAGTTTATGGCTGCAGTGTATTGAATGGCAACGTGCAGGCCAAGCCAGCCAGCCAGCCTTTGCCTTGGTTCCTGTCATGTGGCTACTCCACTGCATGAAGGAGGTGGGCCAAGCAGCCTTCAAGCCTTCGCAGACCCCTTGTGAGGACATCATGGATCCCTGGGGGTCCCTGGACCCCAGGTTAAGAACCATTGGCCTATAAGATTATGCACATAGGACAAAGAGTCTGTTAACAATGTCCCAGATGTTTGGTTTATTGTCCTTGTAGTTTTGGATACCAGGCCTTAAGTAAAACAGCTGGTATCCAAAACCAGGTACAAGCATATTTTGAATCACATGACAATTGCTTTATTTACTTCAAGGGAAAGTTAAAACTATAGTGTGTGGTAGCTGATAAAGAATTGCTGTTTTGCCTACTTCATCATCCTGCAGCTCTTCCTGTAGATGAAGAGTCTTCTTCACTGCATCAGCAACATATTTCCTCCTCTTCTTCAGGAAATTCTTTTCCTCAGTACACAGATCATATGCTATGCGCACATCCAGGTCTTTTGTCCTGCAATACAGTTGACAATGAACATAATTTTTATAGCTGGGCTATCTGAATAGCATTGGGACCCCACCACCTACAATACTCTAACTATGGCCAGACAGCATAGACTCTTGCCCAGGGAGCAGCAATGAAGAGGGTACAGGCCAGATAGGACTACTAATCTCCCACCAAAGAATGTTGGAGGAGGGCACTTCTGGCCACAACTGTCTCTATTTTGATGGTGCAGTTCTGTAATTTTTCCTGTCTTGTTAAAGCTAATCTGCCTCATGCACACATAGTGCAATCCATTGCAGATCAGGGTATACATCAGTTGAGCAGATCTAATTCCATTTTTATAAATTTTTGTGTATTAATGTAGGGGTCCCTCTAGGAGCATATACAGTTTTGTTACACTTCTTATGTTCTATTTGGATTAAGTATTTACATTAATTATATGTGCATTATTTCTGCACATGGGAAAACTGTTCAATTAAGTAACATTTTCATGAGAGCAAAGAGTTCTCCAGGCTTTCTTATTGACAAACCAACCTGAATTTATTTGGTTCTCTAAGACATTAAAGTAAAAATAAGTGTGGTTCAGGTACAGTAAAAAACTGTAAAATGCTGTCTTGACTGAGGAGTCTAGGGGGGGGGGAAGAGGCTGATAGGCTCTTGGATGGTGATGACTAGCACTGTTTTTGCCTGATGAGTAGTGGTACAGTGGACCTTCAATATCTGCTGGGTTTTGGTTCCAGGACCCCCATGGATACCAAAATCCATGGATGCTCAAGTCACATTATATACAATGGCATAGTAAAATGGGGCCCCTTATAAATGTAGAACAGCAAAGTTTGCTTTCGGGATTTTAAAAAAAATTCAAGTAATGGATGAAGACTCCATGGATACAGAGGGCCGACTGTTCTTTGGCCAAACACTGACACCAATCCATCCCTTCATAATCAGTAAATATGTAAAATACAGTGGGACCTTCTCATGTGTGGGGATTCGGTTCCCGTTGCCCCGCAGATAGGAATAAACATGGATGCTCAAGACCCATATCAATCAATGGCTGTGTGTGCATGCACGTACCTGCATGCACACATCGCCATTTAATAATATAGGCCATGGGCATCTGTGGACTCTCCTGGCCCACCAATACAGTGGGGCTACTTTAAACTAATAAGTATGAAAGACACTATATGCCTTTCATGTTCTCTTATCTAAAAGAGATTTACTTGGAAGTGCTATCTTGAATCTATCTTGTAGTGAAAGATAGCTAACCTGTAACTACATGCTATATATTACTGAAGAAGAGAAAGGAATGCAGTGGGACAGTAAATTACACATAGCACCAAGTATTTTCCTCAGTGAATTTTCAGGCCAAATATTATGCGTTCAGAGGGGATAGCAATATTCTCTCTAAAACCCCTTTGACTGTGGGAATATTTACTGCTTGGGGGCCCTGTTTGTTACCCTTGCTTTTTGCTTTTTACACACTACTGGTTTGACAGGGCTTCCCCCCACCCACCCTTCTGATTGCTGATTTTCTAATTCCTACATTAATCCTATGGGAAATCCCAATGAACTGGGACCTTCATAAACATGATGACATTGTGATACAGATGGCTCTGTGGTGATATCACTAAGAACAAAGGAGAACAGTGTTTCCTGGATGATGTAAATGATGCTACATTGTTGACTGGATCTGGGAAAGACAGCTGAAAAAGAGCAAAAAAGGGCAATGGAAACGCATCAGTGACTGTTTCACAGGCATCGACAAACATTTTCCAAAACAATTTTTCTCACTTTTTGATAATGTTTAAAATTTTCCTGAAAATGATCTTTGTCCCCATAATCCTAACTAACTTGTTTTATTAATTTCAGTGGAAGTTTAGCTTTGGGCAGCTTTCTGTAGATTAGGGATAGCTCTCTGGCTCTGGATTTAAAAAAGATCAGCAGATTGTTGAAGACGTTATTTCTGTGAGAACGTAGTACATTCTTTAAATCCTTGCAACCATGTTTGAAACTCAAAATCACATTTTCCTAAGGAAAAAATAATTTAACTGTTTGCATTTGGAAGAAATCAAAACAGAAAAATATTTTACCAGTCTCTTGCCTGCACGTGCAAATCAACTGTTTCATTCTGAAAATCAAGAGAGTAGTTATTAAAACTTCAACATTACAACAGTACATTACAACAGTACAAACAACATAGTTCTGTTATTGCTCAGCAAGAACAAGATGCAAATGAAACATTCTCCAAGATAGCAACAACAACAACAAAAAGGTCTTTGGGACTTACACACCAAAAACTATTTCCTATTAGGAAATAGAACAAAAAGAATAGAACAAAAATAGTGAGCAAAAATGTTTCTTTTTGGAAACAGGTCTGGCCCATTAGCTTACAGTAAACAAACATGGAGCCCATTTACATGACAAAACAAAACAAAACAAAAAACAGGAAGAATTTGGATCCAACCCTATTGGTTCACACACACTCACTGGGACAGATACCTTTCCATCCCTGTATTTTACAGGGAATTTTTTTAGAAAGTCTAGAAAATCATGGACTATTGGTTGTCTGAACATACAGCAACCATCCAGGGAAAGACGCTGAATTTTGATTGGTTTGACTTCGGAGGGGGTGGGCTTGCAAGTGAAGCCTTGCAATTCTTGATCTACCATTTTTGAATGGCCCAGTGCAGGGTCCTCCACTGCCTCCAAAGCCCAGCTGGCAGAATCTGCAGCCAGCTGAGAGCCAGGCGAGGGTCATGCGGCCCAGACCTCTCTCCCCTCCCCTAGCTAGTCCTTTCTCCTGACTCACCACAGGCTGCGGAGGCTTCTTCCACTGAGGGACTGTCCTTTGGTGACAGAAGCCATCATAGTCAGCGGTTAGGTGGGTGAGGGCCAAGTGGGCCCCCCTCCCCTAGCCCATTTTGCCCAGCGCCACTGCTACTGCCATGACTGGTGGGGGGGGGGCTTTCTCTGTGACTGTCAGTCACGGAGAGAGCCCCCTCCTGGCTGCCGTAGCAATGGCAGCACCAGGCAGGAAGAGCAGCTGTGGCTGAGGGCACTTTCTCCGTGACTGTCAGTCATGGAGAAAGTCTCCCCTGGCTGCGGCAGCAGTGGCAGCACCAGGTGGGAAGTGTTGCCATGGCCAGGGGCACTTTCTCCATGACTGTCAGTCATGGAGAAACCCCCCCCCCCCAGCTGCATGAGCAGCAGCAGCACCGCCAGGCAAAAAGGCTATGGGATGGGGGACGTCTGGCTCACTCGGCTCTTGCCCACCTCACTGCTGACAGGAAGAAGCTTCTGCAGCCAGTGGTGAGCTGGGAGAAAGGGCCGTCTAGGGGTGGGGAGAGAGGTCTGGACCACTCGGCCCTCACCTGGCTCTCAGTTGGCTACAGCTTCTGCCAGCTGGGCTTTGAAGGCAGTGGAGGACCCTGCACGGGGCCATTCAAAAATGGTGGATCCAGAATTGCAAGGCTTCCCTTGCAAGCCCTCCCCCTCTGAAGTCCAACCAATCAAAATTTAGTGCTGCTATGTGCCCCTTTCCCAGGTACATGTAAACAACAAATAAGGTACATGTAAACAACAAATCAAAAAAAGGTATGTGTAAACAACAAATTAAAAAAACCTGAGACTTTTCCTACCCACAACAAATCGTAGAAACAGTGAGGGACAGATTCAAGATTACGATTTTTCGAATTTCTCCAGGATAAAAACTGCCGTGTAACTGAGCCCATGGAGATGCACTCTGAAATGAACTATGTAAGTTTCCAAGCTCTGCCTTGAGATACCAGGGATTGTACAAGCATGTAGTGTAACACTGAGCTATGGGTTCTCGCTCTCCCCCACCCCCACCAGCTTTTCCTGACATTAAATTAAATTCAGCACAAAAATATTTATTTTAAGGATAAAGCACTTACCCCAGCTATTGTTATTTTCTCTTTTATGGGAAGCTCAGTCAAAGGTAAAATCACAGTGGAATTATATCCTGAGTTTTCTTCAAATAGAGTTAGCTAAAGATATAAATATGTATATTTAAAAGAAACTCTATACATATGTCATATGGTTTTTACATTGCACAAGACAGATTAACTTCAATGTACTTATCTACTAAAATGCCTGAAATGAGCTTTTGTGAAGTTGAAAGATACTGTCATATAAATGCTCATGCAGCATGACTTTCCCCTCTGTTCCTCCCCACCTCCAGATCCTCCAAAATCTGCCTCACAGGTTTCCCAATTTTTGAGATGAGATTTTGAGGGGCACATGGGGGGGGGCAGGGCCAAGAGGAGAGAAAATCACCTCCTTCCTATTCTTTTGATACAAACTGTGTTACAAGTAAGAAGAGCTAATTGTCCAGTGCAGATTACATTTGTAATTTTTGAAATTTACATATATCAAGTCTATATATTTGAGACCTATTTTTAAAGTTGTAGTGCAGCAAAAATATTGCCTTGTAAAATCTAGCACTTTCTTTTGTTTCAACTCTATTTTTTTTTAAAAAAATCCAATTAAAAATGCTATTTTTTGTAATAAAGGTTGAGATAGGAGAATTTACTAGAGGATTACATTTCTGATTTATTTCAGCCACAAAACACTGATGCAGCATTAATATCAGTAACATACCTTTGACCATCGTCCTTCATTAGGCAGTGTGATTTCCAGATTTGATTGAAGGTTCTTCATACAATGAAACTGAAGGACCATTCTTTTACCAAGGCAAGAATCTGGAGGCATTGGGATCTTATGCATTTTCTCATAGGAACCTTTGACTGTAAAAGTCAGATCACCTTCTACACAGAAAAGAGAGAGAGAGAAAAAAGAAAGCAAAACAAAGGGAACAAGAGCAGTAGCTGCTCACTTGTTTGAAAAAATGTTTTCACTAGTGGACAACTTTGTCTATGGCTCATGTATACAGAGTTAAGGAATGACTACTTCGGAGTAATAAACACCTGAGGTGAAACACAAAAATCAGTGTATATAGAGCCATTGTACTGTCTATTCTCCTTTATGGGTCTGAAACATGGGTCACCTATTGCCACCACCTACGACTCCTCGAACACTTCCATCAGCGCTGTTTACGCACAATCCTAAATATACACTGGACTGATTATGTGATGAATGTTGCTGTCCTTGAGTAAGCAGGGATCACCAGCATTGAGGCCATGATATTGAGAACACAGCTGCGCTGGGCAGGGCATTTTTCTAGGATGGAGGACCATCACCTCCCCAAAATAGTATTCTACGGTGAACTCGCCACGGGTCAGCATAAGAGTGGCGCTCCAAAAAAGCGATACAAGGACTCCCTGAAACAACACCTCAGGCTCGGCCAAATCAATCACCAACAATGGTCCGCCCTGGCCTCACATCGGGAGGCATGGAGATGCACTGTCCACAATGCTGTAGCCTTATTTGCGAACTCACGCCGAACAAGTCTTGAAGAGAAACGACAACGCAGAAAAAAATCACAACCCGGAAACATCACCCAAGGAAACCTTCGGCTGTGCTTCCTGCAACTGGACTTGTCTATCTCAGATTGGCCTTTTAAGTCATCAGCGCGCTTGCAGAAAACACGGGATGAGTCCTTCCTGAATCTTCGTTTGCAAAGAGAAGCCAGAGAGAAACTTCAGAACTAAATTTCCACAATGTTTGTTTCAATACGAAAGATAGCAGAAGCAACATGAGACATAAATTCCACCCCCACCCCAAAAAAATCATTGGCAGTCAAAAAGCAATTTTGTAGAAAGTTTGAGCCTTGGAGTAGGATTGCTTAAATGAGAAATAGGGCAGCTTGCATGTTTGATCTTTCCGCCACACACTTTTCCACCAGTCTTTGAGGTGACTGAGTTCCAAACTGGCATCCTAGCAAGCCGCTGTAACCCTTCCCAATGCCTCCAAAATGATATTTCATCAGATTAAAAAAAAACAATATTTCAGAGGCATTGCAGATAAGATGGAATGGTGGCCCCTTGCATGTGGCTTCAGGTGCTACAAAGACAGACACCCAACTACAAAATAAATTCACATGGTGTCAAACATGAAAAGCACATGCATATACAATTCTGAACATATCCTTAAAGGTGAAAACCAGTAAAGTCCCACTAGATGTCATCACACATCTTCCAGCATTTCTGGACTATTGCTTCAAAGCAATACATACATAACCAGTTAATGATGCAATGACCTCACTTGTGTATTGTTGCTTCAGCTTCTCAAGATCCACTGTAATTTCCAGACATAAAACTTCACGAGACTGTAAGAGTAATGCAGCATAAATGACACACTCATCCATTAATCTCAACACTTACAAAACCTGCAACCTGAAATGTGACCAGTTATTTAAAAGGAGTATGCAAAATCCAGCACCCTCCCTCATACTCTGATTCTTCCCTACTCATAGTTTTTTGGTTTCCCCACCCTTTGCTTCCACAACACACACCCTTGTGTTCTATTTCTATCAATGGAGAACTGCAGTGAACATGCGGACAAATTCTCATGCTTCCAAGATAATTGTACAAAGAACAAATGTCCTTCAGTAATTTCTGTCTTTCTGGCTTATCTAATAATAATAATATAGTTTATAGGATATATATATATATATATATATATATATATATATATATCAGATCCCAAGACTGACAAAGAGATTGATCACAGATTAGCAAAGGCATATAGCACATTTGGAAGACTTTACAAAACAGTCTGGAGTGACAAACACTTGAGGCGAAGCACAAAAAACAGTGTGTATAGAGCCATTGTACTGTCTATTCTCCTTTATGGGTCTGAAACATGGGTCACCTATTGCCAACACTTATGACTCCTCCAACGTTTCCATCAGCACTGTATACGGACAATCCTAAATATACACTGGACTGACTATGTGACAAATGTTGCTGTCCTTGAGCAAGCGTATATATATCTCTCTCTGGCTTTTCTTCGCAAACAAAGATTCAGGAAGGAATCATCCCGCGTTTTCTGCAAGTGCGCTGATAATTAAAAAGGCCAATCCGAGATAGACAAGTCAGGTTGCAGAAAGCACTGCAGAAGGTTTTCTTGGGTGATGTTACCGGGTTGTGATTCTTTCTGCGTCGCCGTTTCTCTTCAAGACTTGTTTGGCGTGAGTTCTCAAATAAGGCTGCAGCATTGTGGATAGTGTGTCTCCATGCCTCCCAATGTGAGGCCAGGGCGGACCATTGTTGGTGATCAAATTCGCCAAGCCTGAGGTGTTGTTTCAGGGAGTCGTTGTATCGCTTTTTTGGAGCGCCCCTCTTACGCTGACCCATGGCAAGTTCACCGTAGAGTACTATTTTGGGGAGGCGATGGTCCTCCATCCTAGACACATGCCCTGCCCAGTGCAGCTGTGTTCTCAATATCATGGCCTCAATGCTGGTGATCCCTGCTTGCTCAAGGGCAGCAACATTTGTCACATAGTCAGTCCAGTGTATATTTAGGAATGTGCGTAAACAGCGCTGATGGAAGTGTTCGAGGAGTCGTAAGTTGTGGCGATAGGTGACCCATGTTTCAGACCCATAAAGGAGAATAGACAATACAATGGCTCTATACACACTGTTTTTTGTGCTTCGCCTCAAGTGTTTGTCACTCCAGACTCTTTTGTAAAGTCTTCCAAATGTGCTATATGCCTTTGCTAATCTGTGATCATATATATATATATATATATATATAATACCTTAGTATTAGTATTTTATATACTAATATGAAACCATATTTGTATGGTTTCATACTAATGCACAGAGCATGGGAAATAAACAGGACTAACTTGAACTCTTAGCACAGCAAAGCAAATATGATATAATAGACATCACTGAAACCTGGTGAGATGAGTCTCATGATTGGAATGTAGTAATAGAGGGCTATAACCTACTTCAGGGAAATAGACCAAACTGGAAGGGAAGTAGAGTAGCATTATATGTTAAGGATGTGTACACCTGTAAGGAGATCCATGACTTAAATCCTGTAAAGCAGGTTGAGAGCATTTGAGTAAAAATCAGGGAGGATAGATACAGCAGTGATGTCGTTGTGGGGGGGCTACTACAGACCTCCAAGCCCAACTGAGGACTTGGATTATGACTTCCTGGAACAGATGACCCCCACATTTAGAAACGAGAGATGTAGTAGTAATGGGGAATTTCAATTATCCTGATATTTGTTGGAAGTCCAAGTCTGCCAAAAATTTAAGGTCCAACAAATTCCTCAACTGGCATGCAGAAAATTTCATTGTGGAAGAGGCAACTAGGAGATCAACTATTTTAGATCTTATCCTAACCAATAGAGATGATGTGGTAAATGGGGTGGAAATGGTGGGATTCTTAGGGGGGAGTGACCATGTTTTCCTGGAGTTTGTTATACAGAAGAAAGAGAAAGCCAAGTGTAGTCAGACATGCATTCTAGACTTTAAGAAAGGTGACTTCAGAAAGATTAGGGAATTGCTGGGGGTGATCGTATGGTCAACAATACTAAAAGAGAAGGGAGTTTCATGATGGATGGGAGTTTCTTAAACAGTGATATATTGAAGGCACAACTTCAAACAGTTCCAATCAGGAGAAAAAATGGGAGGTGTCTAAAGAAACCAGGATAGATGTCTAAAGAACTTTTAATTGAGCTAAGACTTAAAAGGGACATGTACAAGAAATGGAAAAGGGGGGAAATCACCAAAGAAGGATTCAAACAAATAGCCAGCTCATGGAAAGTCAGAAAAGCTAAAGCACAGAGGGAGCTCAGGCTTGCTAAAGAGATTAAAAACAATAAAAAGGGCTTTTTTTTGTTGTGGCCATAGCAACAGGAAGAATAAGGAAATGGTAGGGCCACTACATGGAGAAGATGGCAAAATGCTAACAGCGGACAGAGAAAAGGCAGAGCTAACTCAACACTTTCTTTGCCTCGGTCTTCTCCCAAAAGGAGAACAGTGCTCAACCTGGAGAAAATGGAGCAGATGATGCAGTAGGGGAAATGCAGCACAGAATAGGTAAAGAGGTTGTTCAGGAATATCTGGTCAGTATAAATGAATTCAAGTCTCCAGGGCCAGATGAACTACATCCAAGGTTATTAAAAAAACTGGCATAAGTAATCTCAGAACCACTGACAAAAAAAACTTTGAGAATTTCTGGAGAACAGGAGAGGTCCCAGCAGACTGGCAAATGTTGCCCCATCTTCAAAGAGGAGAAAAAAGAAGATCAAAATAATTACCGCCCAGTCATCCTGACATCAATACTAGGAAAGATTTGAGAGCAGATCATTAAACAGATAGTCTGTAATCACTAAAAGTCAACATGGGTTTCTCAAAAACAAGTCATGCCAAACTAATCTTATCTCTCTTTTTTTGATAGAGTTACAAATTTGGTAGATGAAGAGAATGCTGTGGATGTAGTGTATCTTGATTTCAGTAAGGCCTTTGACAAGGTTCCCTATGATATTCTTGCAAAAAAGTTAGTAACATGTGGTCTAGACAATGTGACTGTTAGGTGGATTGGTAATTGGTTGACTGACCAATCTCAAAGGGTAGTCACCAATGGCTCCTCTTCATCATGGAGAGAAATGACTAGCAGGATGCAATGACTTGGATGAGGGAACAGAGGGCATGCTTATCAAGTTTGCAGATGACACCAAATTAGGAAGGGTAGCTAATACCCCAGAGGAGAGGATCACAGTTCAAAATTATCTTAACAGCTCTTAACAGAGCTAGGCCAAAACTAACAAAATGCATTTCAACAGGGAGAAATGTAGGATACTACATACACTTGGGCAGTAAAAATGAAGTGAAAAAAGAGCATTATATTAGAATCTTCAGGGATTCCTGCCAGAATGTGGTTTTAAAAAAGGTAGATTTTATTTTATTTTGAACGCTCTAAAAATATGCTTTTTACAGTGAGGAAACAAAGGAGAAAAAGGAAGAGGAGGAACTGATCACTAGGGATAGAAAGAATACATGTATTTGATTTTTTTTTAAAAAAAAAAAAAGCTCAAATAATGCATTTCTTGAGTGACAAGTAGAATCCTGGGACATACTCTTGACGGACAGCTAAGTGAACAAATGGAAACAGTGTGCTTCAGGAGCCAATCCTAGGAGAGGAGGCCAAAAGGGGAGGGGCTTCTGAAGGATTAAGAGAGAGGGTGAAGAGGAAAGTAGCAAGTTTAGTTGGGGAGTTGAGAATGTGAAGTCAGAAGGAGAGGCTTGAAGCAGGGGAGTGAGAGATGGCTTAGGTGATAGGTAAGAGGCTTGGAGTATGACATTTGATATGAGAGGCTTAAAGGGAACTGATGTGTATATTTCTATTATTCACCAATAAATCATTCTTTATGTTAATTCTTACATGCCGTCTGCTTAGGAGTGACTTCTCTGACAATCAGTTCACAACCATTAAGGAACATCTACACCTAACTACAAGTGTTATCCATCTGTGGGAGACATAGTTCGGCCAAGATGTGGTTGGCCGTCCCAAATTTGGTGGCAGCAGAGGGATAGAAAGAGCCCTGCATCACAAATCAAAAAAGAGTTAGGGCCAGGCATCAACACATACTCTGTGTAAAATTTGCACATGTGAGGGTTGCACATAAAACACCATTTTCTGCAGAGAAAATAACTCTGTGCAGGTAATGCTGTTTCTTGCACAAAAATACCATGTATGAATTTGTGCAGAATATGTCTTGAACTATGACTTTCTCACAGTGGGAAGACCATTGTAAAAATTACTTGTGGTTTTCTTCAAGATTGAAATTAGCAAAGAATTACATCCCTACTTAAAGACAATTAACAAAAAAAGACAATGGAATAGACAGAAGTTTGTTCAAAACTTGTTTACTGCTTTCACAAGCAATTGTCATCTCCTGAAAGGAAATACTATGGAGGGATTGGCTCAGTTAAGATGGTCAGAAGACAGAAGTCCTTCACCTTGTACTTCAGCACAAGCAACAACAAAGAAGTATCAAAACAAGGTGTTGTAATGTTCCTATATTACAACAATACTTAAGAGGGAAATAAGCACTGAAAATGAATGATAATTTATTACCACCACTGTTCCATTTGTAATGATCTTTTCAGGACGTTCTGGGCTAAAAAAAATAAAATGACAAAAATGTTATGGTCTATTATTATATACTGGCAACTTTAAATATACTGGTGTTCTGGGTCACACCAATTTACCTTTGGCCCTGCCCCCTCATAGTATATGGCTCCTGAGAACTTCTCTGAAACTGAATTTAGCCCTTGGGTTAAAAGAGGTTCTCTCATTCCTGCAGTAAAAATTTCCATCAATTAAACTAGCAAAAAAGGCATTTTTACTCATTTCCCCTCCACCCTGATACTCCTATTCCCCCTCACATGCTGTTCAAGAGGGTACCCCATGTTGCTGAAATAAAATTTTAGCATGACATGAGGATTGTGTTGGGATATGTAGTTTGCAATCCAATAAGCTGAGATATTTTTACTTCTAAAGGGTTTTACTGCTAAAGGATAGAAGCAAACAGAATATTTGATGTTACTGTACTTCCTACTGAATTGTGATTCGGCTTCTAGGGAAAGAGCTGTGTCCAAAGTGCTTCTCTTTGTCTAGAAGCTACCATGAGGCCACTGTCACCATGATACTTTTTTAGAGTAAGGACCTACCTTGCAGCGGTCCTATATTTTGTTTGTAGTCATGTAGTGTTTAGTTATTTTTGCTAGTTTAGACTACAAGTTATCATTATGCTGCTGTTCTACTGTAAGAGATGCTCTGAGTATGTAAGTAAAGCAGTTTTTGTACTTTTTAACTACTTTTAAGTGTTCCTGAGTCCTTATTATGCTAAAAGTGTAACTTTGGGAAAACAAGGGGTGTGGTTATCTAAGCTTACATGCTGGAATCATACACACAACCTCTGCAAATGTGTTTAAACAGTTAAACTCGGCTAGTTTACTGTGCTTCTGAAGGAGGTTAAGTGCTATCCATTTCTATAGCAGCCTGTTTTGGAAGGTTCCTCCAGTGAAGTGCAGTGGGTGAACATTGTGAAATGTTCTTATATCCCAATAGATTGCTGAAAAGAATAGGAGGGTGGGAGGAAATGACTCCCTCCCCATTTTGCTGATAGAATCCACCAGTGGCTCAAAGAGAGCTTTACCTGCAAAGAAATGTCATTGTATACAACCCTTTTAATGAGGGCCAAATAACACTACAGAATTACAGTTGTCCCTCCACATTCACAGATTTGGCATTCACGGTTTTAAGTATTCATAGTTTGAAAATATTATTTAAAAAAAAATCCAAAAAGGAAACCTTGATTTTGCCATCTTATATCAGGGACACCATTTTGCTATGCCATTGCATATAATGGGACTTGAGTATTCATAGATTTGGGTATTCACGGGGGGTCCTGGAACCAAACCCCAGCAAATGTGATAGGACAACTGTATATCACTCTATTCCACTTTAGCTGCCAGGGTAACATCCCATGACATCCTGGGATCGGACGTTTAGGATGGGTATTCTCAGCCAGAGAGCTCTATTACCTTACCCAACAACAAAGAGCCTTACCTCACTCCCAAGAAAAGCAGCAAAGCAGCAGGAACAGCAGGAACAGTTTTTCCTGCTGCCTTACCACATGGCATTTGCATTATTCCAGTATTCTTCTGTTTCTGTCCTGTGGGGAACTGAGGTGAAACTGCATCTTTTTGCAAACAGATTTTTCTGGTTAGCAAAAACATGCTATTTTACCTCAGTCCCCCAAGGGACCAGAACGAAAGAACACTGATATCATGCGATAAGGCAGCATGTGGAAACTAAACATTAGGAAGAACTTTTTAATGGTAAGAGCTGTTCGACAGTGGAATGCACTGCCTCGAAGTGTAGTGGAGTCTCCTTCTTTGGAGGTTTTTAAACAGAGGTTGGATGGCAATCTGTCAGGAGTGCTTTGATTGTGTATTCCTTCATGGCAGGGGGTTGGACTGGATGGACCTTGTGGTTTCTTCCAACTTTATGATTCTATGAAACCCCAGGATTCCACAGGATAGTACCATGGCAGGTGAAGAGGAATATAGCATTGTCATTATGTAGTGCGAATGGGGCCCAAGTGTGGGTTGTTGTTTTTTTAACTTTAGAAAGAAAATTATCTTTTTAAAAGTTTGATTTCTTGTCTTTAAGGATAATAAGCACTACAGCAGACCTAGAACGAGATGCACTTATTACCCCTGCAACAAACCGTGGAAGAAAATAACCCAGTGAGATCTCAGTCATAAGACTTTATCAGACAGGGACCTTAATGTTATTTTTCTGGCATAAAAAATCCATTTTTATGTCGGCAAAAGGACGCCCCCCCCTTACCTCCTCTTCCGGCAAAGGCAGCTCCATCAATAAAGAAGAAGTGAATGGAGCCATGTTCACTTCCTTGTTTAAAATCCAGCGCGATTTCATTGTGTGGGAAATTCAAAAGTAAAAAAAGAAATAAACATCTAAAAGTTAAAAAAAAAACTTCCAAGTAACCCAGGGAGGGTCATAAAAAGTTTGTCACTTACCTGGATGTCACAATCTCACCTGTAAGTGTTCTGGCCAGTCCGGCCATTGTCGGGGTAAGTACAAGAGTTAAATGGCCTGATGTTTTGCACACTGGCAATGCCGGCACAAAAGCGGCAGGGGGATCTATTGATTTAAAAGTACATGATTTTGACAGGACATAAACGCGAAAGGGCGACGTCATCTGCTCTGCACTCCCTTTCGCATTTATGTGGCGTCATTATGATGCCTTATTTAGTCTGTCTGATAAAGTCCATAATCACACTGTCACAGGATAAGACTGCGTATTTGCTTTTATTTTATGCATGAAGGAAAAAAATCTAGTTCATTTCAAAAATCCCCAGAATGCCAGAGAATCATACAATGCCTGGAAGATTGGGGGTGGGGGGGTGGGGAGAAAATGATGGCTACCGGTGAGATGCCATCTATAAGTCAGAGAAGTTTCTTTTTGGACTGAAAGTCTAAGAATCCCTCATCTAGCTTGTAGTCCAAAAAGTAACATTTCCCATTTCTGCCTGTTACTCCAAAGAACTTTGCTGACACCACTATATATTCACAGCAGATTTGGGGTTGTTAAGGCCACCTGACCTCTTAAAAGCTTCCCTACAGATGCACCCAAATCAATGTATCAGCTGTCCATTGGACAGAAGATGTTTTGTACAACAACTCCAGTTGAAAGCCTTCCTTTCAGTGCCAGCAACCACACACAGCTGCTGGAACCTAAGGGTTTTTCTTCCCTTGTAACATAAACAGAGCTCCCTTGAAGCCAATATTTAATTGCCTTGTTAATCTTTTAAGTCATGCCTCATTTTCATGTTGCAAAATCTTTCAAAAGCTCAAACGTTCTCACAGTAGAAGTGTCAGTTGGTGCCCCGGGCATTTCAGTTCTGTCACACCTGGTTCTAATACTAAACTTGGGTGCTCCCTTGCCTATCAACCTGGAAGCAAAAGAGAACTGTAGATTTATAAGGCTACATATTTATTTTATCCATCTAAAATAAATATTCAGGGCATATGTGCCAGTTTTTTATTGATTTCTTTATTATTTTACATCTACTTCCTTTCTTCCAGGATGGGATGTATGTGCCTTCAAGTTGCCTATCAACTTATGGTGACCCCATGAATATAATAGGATTTTCATAGGGGCTTATCACACAAGGGAAAGGAAGTAGATGGGAAGCCAGAGAGTAGTGCATCCCGCTTTGCCTTATCACACTGTTAGTATGCCTACTACCCCCTCCCGACGGTGTCTCATAAATGGAAATATTGGACACTTTGGTGTGTCAGGCTGGCTGAGGCAAACCAACGGTCAGTTGGAGGTTACAGTGACCTGTGATGTGTCTAGAAATATAATGGTAAAAGAGCTTAAGTTAGGATTATGTGGAAAGGCCCTTCATAAACATAGTTGTTAAGGAGATATGTGCTGTTCCTTTATTCCAGCCCTGGGTGTTTCAACAATGATTCAATCAAGCAATTAAGTGACTACTCCTTAATCTATACCCTACATAAATCTCTTCTATACTCCCAACCTGACCAAACATTAAGAGATTGCTGCAGAACCATCAATGTTTTGTCTTGCCAGAACCAAAGCAATCAGTTGAGTTTCATTCCCTTGTGGTGGGAAAACAACCAAGCTTTGTCATAACCAGAGTACCCCTTCAGGATATGAACTAGGGGGTATAAATATCCCAGTCTAGACCCCAGCTAAGGGTGTCACAGTGGACAAACCCGACCACTCTCTTTCTCAGCATGTCCTGAATTGGAACCTCCTGTGCCATCCTCAGACTCCTGTCTGAGTACCTTCGCTGCATGAAACTCTTTTCTTCAAGACTGGGAACTATTGTCTGATATTCCCAAATCTCTTCCTCTATCTAAGATTTCTGTCTAACTCTGCTATAGCCTTGTATGGTTCTTAGGCATCTCTGTGTTGTATGTGTGAGTTTACTTTGTGTTATTCCAATAAAATACTTTATTTCACTTTAACTGGAGAGCTCTCTACAATTAGTACTGGTATACATAGGTGAAAAGATCCCCAAAGTTGCCCTCCTCTCGCAGGCTTCTGTTTGAGCTAATAATTCTCCCAGATCATAACAGAGTTTGGCATAACGGGTGGGGATCTAAAGCACCCCCACCCCTTAGGATAACAACATGACATTGGGATGTTTCAGCTCTTCTCTTGTTCCAGTCCTATGGGAAACAGTGGTAAAGGTCGGTCTTTTTGCTAAAGGATTTTTCCAGTTAGCAAAATGACTAAACTTTACCATCATCTCCCCTAGGACTGGAACAGGAGAAGAGCTGAAACATACCAATGTCATGCAAGAAGCACTGCCACTTCCTTCCCTCATGCGATAAGTCCCCTATGTAAGGAATACTCAGAGGTGGTTTCACCAGTTCCTTCCTCCTACAGCACCTGCTATTTGTTGGTGGTCTCCCATCCATATACTAACCAGGGCTGACCAAGGCAGCTTACAACAAATTAAAACAAAGGACAACTAAACAAAAACAGAACAAAAGCATAAAAGAGCCCATTAAAGGATCCTTCTGCCACAGTAAATTAGACACCAAAGGCCTGGCTAAATAAAAGGTTTTTGCCTCTCAGAGGAAAGAGAGTAGACAGAAGGTCAACCAAGCCTGCTATGGGTGGGATTTTCAAAGTGAAACAAATGAGTGCTACAAACTATTCCCAAATGTGAACCCTTTAGCACCATATGGCATAGGTAGTGACAATTTCATGTGGGAGGGGGAATAATTTTCTTTTCCTCCTCCTGACACTCCCATCCCCAATAAGTACAAGCGTACTCAGTCAGGCTAGATGGATCGGGAGCACTATTTTAACTATTGTGGAAAAAGTCAATTTTTTATTTTTATTTTAGATCTCTACTTGAGACTTCTGAAATCTTTCCCAGAATCTTTTGCTTTGGAGCTAGCCTTTAAGCATCTCAAGCCAAGTGCCAACATCATATTGTTGGAAGTCTGTTTTGGTGGTACCACCCAGCCAGCCAGCCAATAAAGTGGCAATTTCCTCTCCCAACCATATTTTTCCTGCACTTTCAGGACAGCGGCTCGCCACTTGCCGGCAGGCCTGTTTGTGGCCCAGCCAGCGGCTCTGTGCGAGCCTCCACAGAGCACCCCCCTTTTTTCTTCCGGTGACCACATGGTCGGTTGCAATGGGGGCCACCATCTTCGCCCCAGCCCCTTCCCGGCATGCCTTGTGGCTGGAAGAGGTGGGGGAAGTGGGAGCCAATCAGAGCAGGCCCACCAGGCCCTGATTGGCTCCCTCTAGCATAAAGGCACGTCATCTGGCTGCGCATCTGGAGTGGCCGGATGACGTCGGAGGGCCTGCGATGGAGCCAATAAATAGGCGGCTCCGTCGTAGCCCCTCCGCATTTGGCTCACAGTGAGCCGAAGACCTGCCCACTTGGTTGCTATTACTTTGTCACAATTTGTAGAGCAGATGGCATGGGTCATGATCACGGCATAGGGGATTACTGTCAAGTTCTAGTTTAAGTTCAAGTTCACAGAGATCCCCTCCCAATTGTTAACAGTTACCTTGTTTGCAGTGGAGGAGAGAGAGTGTCAGGTGGGACGGCTTGGCCATTACCGCTCTCCTCAGTGAGAGTCAGAAGCATCCGACAAGCGGCCATTGACCAACATGGATTGGGTCAATGACGGGATCACGACTCAGGCATAGTTGCCAACTATTTAGCAACCATCTGCAAGTTGCGGCCATTTTATTGCCAATAATGTTTATCTACTAACCTGTATTTAACCTATGTTTCTGAATATGTAATCAATACAATTGTTATACAACTTCAAACGTGTGTGTCTTCTTTGTGGAGGGGAGCATGCGGTTGTATGGTCTGGATCCTCAAATCATATTCAGTCCTGAATTAGCCACCTTTAGTTAGAGGAAGTACTGTCCAGCCATCCAAAGCTGGATTCAATGTCAGAATTGTATTTATAGATAGAAGGAGATGCCTTCAACATTTTCTCCCTTCAATTTTAAAACTGCTTATAGATGGTTAAAGCAACTAGAAAGTGCATCACCTAAGGATTTTCTTCTATGGGGTTGTCTAAATGGTGAAAAAAAACTTTCATGGAATTTTCTGGGAATATGATCTGTCTAAATAGGATCCTGCATCAATCTGCTATATTCCAAAGGAGGAGAGGGCTTCATGGCTTTTCCTAGAGTTTTTTTAAAACAGCCAGGGAGATGCACATTCCTGCTCTCTGGGACAAGTGATTCACCTTGAATAAGTGATTCCTCTCCATAGAAGAGAAAGTACAAATATGATTGGCTGGGTGAGTGCAGGGGCGGGGCTTGCTACCAAGGCAAGTGCCCACTGCTGCCATGTTGGATTTTTGCCTTAGTGAGCAATCACTAAGGTGATAAAATGGGGTGGGGGGGTTGTTTTTTGTTTTACTTTCCTGTAAAATTGAAAAAATCACTCCAGTGCACCTTGGACACAATTTTTTAAAAAAGTTCAACGGTGGCAAATTGAAGTTTTAAAATCACTCGCATTCGTCTTCTTGCATGTGAAATTTATGAGGGAAAAACACCATTAAGACACATCACAGCTGCTGCGAAATGCCATTACTACAAGGCACTCTAGGGTTTTTTGCCTCATATAGACAACCCCTCTGTCTGTCATTATAGTAAAATCCAGAATCGTTTACTTAATCCAAATGATAAAAAGATTCCAAACAAATGAAAAAAGGCCTTCTTTACACAGCACATAACTAATCTGTGGAATTCACTACTGCATTATACAGTGATGACAGCCAATTTGGATGGTTTGAAAATGGAATAAGAAATATTCATGAAGGAAATGGCTATCAATGGCTGCTAGTCATGATGGCATTATATTTCCTCCAGCATCAGAGGCAGTATGCTTCTGCATACCAGTTGCTAGGATAAATGAGCAGGAGGGTAGAACTGAACTCATTTTCCTCCCTTGCTGATTGTTGCTGCTGTTGTGTTTCCAATTTATGGGGACCCTAAGGCGAACCTATCATGAGGTTTCTTGGCAAGATTTGTTCAGAGGGTGGTTGCCTTTGCCTTCCTCTGACCACTGGGTATACAGAACGAAGGACTAAACAGGTCTTTAAACTGATCCAGAATGAGTCATATGTTCTTATAATGTACATAATTTTTGTTGTTGTTCAGAGAATTGAACCACACAATTTTGAGAAGTTCAAGTACTGAAGGGTAACTGCGTTCTGGTTCATATATTCACCCAGAAATGCAAATATGGAAAATTCTTATAAAAGAAAACTCAACCAAAATTCTCTCCATCCCTGGCTAAATGAAACTCTTAATGGTCTCTGGCTCCGAATGATCATACTTGGATTTCCTGTTCCAGTTGTCCTAGTTGTTCAGATATGGGGTTGGGGGAGGAATCATTAAGGTGTTTCAAACCAAGAATATTCTGATGCATACTGTGTTCTAGCACCCATCTTGTCAGTTCTCTGTTACCAATCAGAAAGGACAAGCATGACAAACCAATGACCTGCCTCACTATATGGCAGTTCCTTGAATTCTTTACAACAGTGGTATACAACCTTTTTTCACTCTGACAGCAGCATTGGTGTTGGCTAAGGTTGTTTTTTGCAGTTACACAAGCAGTAACACTTTTGTTCCTGTCTTCCCCAGATATTCCATCACCTTTGCAACTAACTGGTTGGTTAACCAATTGTGAAAAGAGTTCTGCAACCACATGTGTGACTAGTTCTATGACCAATTGTGCAACCAGTTCTGCAACAGTTTGTTCAGCCAGTTTTGCAGTGGGATGCACAACCAGCTCTGAAATGGGAAATGCAACCAGTCCCACAATGGGTTGCACAACCATTCATGCATCACGATTCATGCAGCCAGTTATACAACAGAAAACTGTGTTACATTCCCCCCTTGCACATAGTGGAAAACTAGATGTCCACAAATGCAGTGTCATTTGCACTAGTAGATGACATGGCTGAATAACTGAAGTATTGGCTATAGCAGATAAGGGCCAGAGTAGTACATTGTTCAGAGAACCAGACTATGACCAGGGAGACATGTTAAATGGGAACCTTGGGCCATTTACCTACTTCACAAGGCTGTTGTAAACATGAAAGGGGGTATGGAAAAAAAATCTTGTAAGCTATCCAGGACACCTTATAGCAGTGATTCTTAACCTGTGGTCCGCAGACCCACAGGGGGCTGCGATGTCCTCAAAGGGTGTCCTCAGAGGCTTGACAGCTTAAAATCTGTTCAGCCTACCTGCTTCTCACAGCAGAACGGCCATGTGACAGGAGCCAAGGCAAGGGCTGGCTGGCTGGCTGGCTGGCTGGCTGGCTAGGCCTGTGTGTTTCTGTTCAATCCACTCCAACTGCAAACTAGCCAGAAGTGGGAGAAGCACCTCTGAGGAAAGGTTTAATGGATGGTGTAATTATTAATGGTTCAGTTTTCAGGTGTTGTTGTTGTTGTTTTAAATCTTGAGTTGAGTCTTGCTGGTCTGTGGCAACAAAAGATATTTAATGGGAGTCCTTGGTAAAGAAAAGGTTAAGAGCCAGTGCCTTAGAGGAAAGGTGAGATAAAATGTGATAAATAAAAAAGATAAGAACAATATGACTGCTCCAACAATTTTTTTAAAAAAAATATTAGTCTTGATTTAATAGAACAAGAAACAAATACAATACTATATTTTTCTTCACTGCCATCTTTTAATAAATACGGTATATTATACATATTTTTATACATTTATTTACATTTCTCAGTACTTTCTTCATTGATATTTTCACACAGCTTCTTCTTGGTTTATGAATAAATAAAAGAGCTCAAATACAAATCTGTTGAAAAGAAAGAAAGAAGAGAAACTCAAATTAACCATCCAAAGACAGCACACAACTGCATACACCTAGTTTTATATAGGTGGAGTGTTTACTCAGTACCTCCAGCCCCCCTTAAGCCAGGTCCATGTGACAGACCACACTATTTTCTCATCCATTTGCACACTGCACAGAAAAAGGAGTCCACAGCAGGACCACTAAGAGATATTCATATAATACGAGTATGGTCATAGTGCAGGCCATGATCCATGTGCAGCCCTGGACCCCACTTTTGATGTCCCCCTACCAGTTCCTCAAAGCCTCCCCCCCCCATTTTTTTAAAAAAATATCAGTACAGGTTTCAGGCCATTTTTGTGTGAAAACAATGGAGAAAGCCCCCTCAATATGTGAAAACATTCCCAAAACATACACACAGTTCCCAAGAACCCCCCCCCCTCACAATCTCTGTTTTCCTTTGTAGACATCATTTCCAGATGCCATTCTGAGAGGGGCTAAGAGGAAAGCAAAAGCATTTGGGCTTGCTCTGGAGGAGTGCGCCCCATGATTTCTGATGGGAAAACTAGTCCTCACACACAGTTGCCCACTCCAAATAGGTATGGAAGAAGGCAAGAAGTCCTTCTTTCATACCTATTTCCAACTTTCTCATTTCAAGTAAAATTGGCAAGATTGGAAAGGACATGTTCCTATTGCACATGCCTCAAAAACTGCTTAGACATTTGGGAAATTGGAAATACCATTTTGTTTTCCAGGATCAACAAAAAGCCTTTTAATCTGTGGTCCTCAATGCTGTCAGAAGCCAGGAGGCCGAGGGATATGGATACTGCGAAACCATCTGATCCAACGGGATCCTAATGCAAGAATACCAGGAGAGGATGCAGGAGCCGGAACTGAAGTAGTGCGAACCTCAACACCCCGTCTTTGGATCCTGTAAGCAAGTAAGGAAGGAAAAGATATTAAATGTTGGTATTCATTAAACATAGATTAATAAACGGACACAAAAACACATCAACTCCCTAAATGAAAATGAACTCACCTCCTCAACCATTGCCTGCTGGGGAATCCGTTGTCACCCATAAGCAGACCTGGCCTACATAAGGAGTCTCTTGACTCAGGGGAGGGTGGCTAAAGTATTCCATGGACCATCCTGCGTACAGCTGCTCCAAAGGTCAGTACCAATACATCTGTTTTATTGAAGTTGTCAAAGTCCACATATAACTGGTTCAGAACAAACTTCCCCAGCTTGTAATGCTCAAGCTATGAACTCAACACTCTGACCCTGAAAAATTGTTATCTGGTTCAGGAAACTTCTGGGTATGCACAGATCAAAAAGTACCCATGAGCGTTGTTTGGTACCTTGTTGACCTAGATATCCAAGTGTTTTTTGCACCTGAGATGTGGTTGACCATTCCATACTGTCCCAGATGCCTTGGGAAGTGTAGACTCTTGACATCCCTACAGAATTACTACTATATGCTATTTCATCATCCCTCATGCACCCGTTCCTACAAGGTAAAGTTTATGTGAAAGGAGAGGACAGGGCTCAAGAGTATATGGGTGTTGGAAGAGAGTTTAGGAGAGACTGATGTGGGTGTGCAGTAGCATTTGAGCCCTATCACATTGTCAGTGTTGTTATTAAAAAATGCATCAGGTTTCCAGATGTTGGAACTGGACCCAGAAAAAGATTTACTTTCTGATGTTATATATATATATTTGAGGGCAGAAATAATTTAGTTTGCTGGGTCCAAACTGTGTTGAAGGGAAACCACCTATTACCTGTCACCCAAGCCAGCATGGTGGAGTGGTTTGAACATTGGACTAGGACTCTGGAGACCAGGGTTCAAATCCCCACTCAGCAATGGAAACGTACTGGGTGAACTTGGGCAAGTCACACACTCTCAGGTTCAGAGGAAGGCAATGGAAAACCTCTGAAGAAATCCTGCCATGAAAACCCCACCTTAGGGTCACAATAAGTCAGAAAATGGCACTAGTAGAAGAAACTCCTGGGAAAGTTTTGCAGTGGAAGCAACAATCCTTCTTGGGACTCTTAGAACAGACCAAATAGCACCTTTTCAGCTACTCACCAATGCTTAAAACCCATTCAGCAAACATTTTCAGGAAATGACATTACATAGAACCATAGAATTGGAAAAGAGCACAAGGGCCATCCAGTCCAACCCCCCTGCCATGCTGAAACGGAGAATCAAAACATGTCCAACAGATGGCCAACTAGCCTTCTGTTTAAAAACCTCCAAAGAAGGAAACTCCACCACACTCCGAGGCAGCACATTCCACTATCAAACAACTCTTACCATCAGGAAGTTCTTCCTAATGTTTAGGTGGAATCTCTTTTCCTTATTCTCATCTATTGGAAAAGCCATATCCCCAGTTTGCTTGGCTCATTGGAAACCAGCGTATCTACAAATGTAGCCTATATTGCCTTTAGCCACAATGCAGGATCAGATGTGCTGTTAACTGGGGTAGGCTGGGGTTCCTTGCCTTTTCCTGTTTCAGCACGCCTTCCATTGGTGGCAGATCTCTCCATCCATTAGTGGAAACTGGATCACATACACTGTCCTTACTGAACACTCCCACATTCACACACTTAGGACATTATCAGACAAAGCAAAAAGGTGTCATAAGGATGCCTAATGATCACAAAATGGTGCACGTTCCACACAACATCACCCTTTTGCAATCATGTCCTGTAAAAAAAAGTATGTTTTTATTGATGGCTTAAGCTGTCAATAGATCTCTGTGGCGCTTTTGTGCCAGCCGGCGTTTGAAACTTCACGTCATTGTACTCACGTGAATGCAGTGTCAATGGGCTGGTCCAGCAACAATACTTCTGGTGAGATTGTGACATCCAGGTAGATTACACACTTTTTGTGACCCCCGCCCCGTTTACTTGGAAGTTTTTTAGTGTGTTTAGGTGCTTTTAAAACTTTTTCTTTGTTATTTTTGTTTTTATTTTTGAATTTCCTGCACTATGTATTCTTGCGAAAATATGCGGGGTTTCAAAGAGGAAGTGAATGGAGCTTCATTCACTTCCTCTTTCATTGTCAGGGAAGCCTTTGGACAGGAGGGCAGGTAAGTGTGGCGTGGGGAGTTCTTTTGCCCATATAAAAATAGCTAAGTTATGCCAGCAAAAGAACGAGTTTAAGTGGGTTGGTCTGATGAAGTCCTTACTGTATGAAGAACACACTATTTCAGAAGCGTGAAGGAACTTTCATACTACTTGCATCTTTCTGCAGTTGAGGCTCTTGCTCCAATTTGCTTTTTCTGTTCTGAACCACAAGCCAGTTGTGAAGACATTTTCACAAATGTACCACTCAACACACATATATATGCCCCAATGTGATAGGTGGTACCAGCCTCACTTATGCTACAAAACTGGTTGGCATAAGAAAAAGTTGCTAGTATTTGTCATGTGTTTACTATGGCTTTATATTTTGGTTAATGATTTCAAAGAGCACCCAATGAAGAAGAGAAAAGAATAGCCTACAGAAAAGTAGTGCAGGCATACCTCAGTTAACAAAGTCTCTGAGATGAAGCTTCTGCATCTGGTACCAAATCTTCTATTAAAGAAGTAATGTTCAGAAACATGTCTACTTTGTTATCTGAGGTATTCCTGTATATGGTGACCCTTTTCCTTTAAGACCATTTATACTACTCTTGCAGAGAGCCTACCTCTTGTAACTGAGGGGTGTTAGAGGGAAAGCAGCCTTGCAGGGTTGCCAAATTAAAAACTGGACACAGCTCCTGTGGTTGTGTAGATGGGGAATTTCAGCAGGTGTTGCTTATCGTGCAACCAAGCAGCCAGTAACACCTGCTGAAATTCCCTGTTTTGCACAACCGTTAAAGCTGCATGAGCCTTCTCCAGTGTTCACTTCGGCAACTCTAAGCAGGAGCCATTTTGTGTGTCTCTGTATGTATCTCTCTCTGTTTGTGCATATATGTGTGTGCGTGCCTGGACCCATACTGAACACAATAAAAAATATAAGCCTACAGCTCTATGGAAGTTATTCCTTGAGGACCTGTGCCACCTGAGGTAGTCTTCATTGGGATCCTACAACTACAACAGGAATGCACTAAAAGGAGAGCAGCAGATGTGACATGCAGGAGACATTTTAGCCATGTTTCTTGAAAAACATCATAAGACCAGGAGAGGCCTTTTTTAAAATGAGGAAGTGAACTAGGAGTGACTTTCAGATCACTTCCTGTTGTAATAGGGACTTTCCTCCGCATAGACCAGACCGGAGGGGCCAAAAATGTAGCAAAAATGCCTCTATCTCCGAGAGGATATTTGGCATTAAAAAATATTTTTATTTTTTATTTATTTTAATTTTTTTGCAGGGGGTGCAACAGGGCTTGTGGCCCTCTCAGGATTTCTGGGGGTTAATACAGCCATCTAAGGGCTTATGTACATGGAGAATTTACCCCAACTTGCCTCCATTTTGGAGCCCTGCAGTCCTGACAATGCAGGGCTTTTGCCCCATTTTGCCCCTAGGCAGTCCTCACAACTCCCAGGGCAAAGACGGGGCTAAGATGGGGTAGAGCCAAATAAACCATTAAATTAAAATACCTGTTAAAATACATTCCAGCCAGGAAGAAACAGATTTGGCCCGTGTGACCGCAGGAGCTCATTCTAGCTGCAACTGCCCTCTGCTATTGCTTTTCTGCAGCAGGAAGGAGGCCTACTGCACGTAACCAGGGCTGGTCACACACAGGGAACCTTGGCCACATGTTACAGGCTGGCTTACTAGCTTCAAAGAGAGTGAGGGAGAGTGCAGTGGCTGCAGTGATGGGTCAGCATGCCCATCTGGACTTCCTCCTGTTTCATGAAGATAATGGGGGAGGATTGGGCATGATCCATGGGCAGGATACACCAGTGGGAAGCCAGCCTATCCTGGCCATATAGTTGAGCCCTAAGTTGCCCATCCCTGGTCTAAACTAATCATTGTAAGGTAGTCTTTCTTTGTGTATGGGCAGCAAAATAGATAGAATCATAGAAAAAAATCAGAGCTGGAAGGGGCCACAAGGGTCATCTAGTCCAACACCCTGTCATGCAGGAATACACAACTAAATAATAGTGTGTATTAACTAGATAATATTGTTGTGTAATAATAAAACTATATTCATTAAGTGGGCTTATGATTGGCCTGGGCCAAGCAGTCCTAGTTACAGTTACAGCTTTAACAAGGGATCCTGTGGCACAGTGCACAACCTGTTCTTGTCATAGAAACAATTCCAGGCCTGCTGGAGGGAAAGTACAAGGAGCGAAGGAGGGTGTGGCACCTAAGATTACCAGGGAGGATAGCAACAGAAAGTAATTTTCTATAGCAGTTCCCATAAGGAAAGGTGTAGGAATGGTGTTAGATCAGGCCTTCACTGAGGAATTCTTCATCAGTGGAAGCAAGTAGTGGAAAAGGGGGGTACCATACCACAACCAGAAGACCTATGAGATTGAGCCCCTGGAAAGTGAAGATAGCTTTGCCAAATACTTTAGAATTTGGAAGAGGTATTCAGGTATTTTTACCCATGTAAGAAAAAAATGAAGTGCATTGGCCATTCTACCTGTTCCCAGAACAAGGAGAAGCTTCAGGCAAGAATTGTGACATGAGGTCCTGTCTGGACTGTGGCCCATTTCATCGAGGTAAAGGGAGACACAGGCCTGATCCACAGCAAGGATACACTGATGGGGAGCAAGCGTATCCTGGCTCATATAGATGAGCCCTAGATATTAACAGTCTTAACAGTTTTCATTTATTAGTGTCCGTGTTTTGCATTTTTCTTATAAATAAGTTTGTTGTTTGTTTGTTCATTAATGAAGACCAGTACATAAACTTAATAATAACACATACAAATAAAGTTATATTAGGCTAGACTTCACTAGTATAAAATACCAGTTTTGAAATGTTCCATTTTGGTTTCAAAATCTGCCTTATTCTGAATTAGCTGAGCATTGGGTGCTCTAGTCTTAAAGGAGGTTATCACACTATACTGTTATAGCGCTATTATTCCACTTTAACTGCTCTGGCTGCCTCCTATGGAATTCTGGGGTTTGTAGTTTAGGGAGGCCTAAGAGCTCTCTGGCTTAGAATGCTAAATGCCCCTCCCTAAACTACAAATCCCATGATTCTACAGGAGGCAGCCAGAGCAATTAAAGTAGAATAATAGTGCTATAATAGTGTAGTGTGATAATCTACTTAAGTTCGACTACCTCTGTATCCCATTGTGTGTTCCTGATCCAGCTGAAAAGTTAATATCAAAAATAAGTCTCATGTTTCCTGATTTCTTGTGTTTTGCTTGAAAAAAAAAACACTGAAATTGACACAAAACATTGAAATTGCCTTGAAACTGTAGCCTCCAGCCAATTGTCAGGAACTGTTTCTGCAGCCTTGATAGGTAGCCATCACTATTTGCTACCCACCATCTTTTTGTACACATATTTCAAATATTCAGTGAAGAAAATCAAGCAGCCAGCCTACTTTGCTATTCTGTTGGAGGTACAGTTTTACTTTGTACTATATGCCAAAAGTGCTACATATGCCTCTATATATGTATATTCATTAAACACCAATGTGGTCCTGTACACATTGCTTTTCTGTTAATTAGAGGTTCTCTGTAAAATTAAGAGTTGTACTCACATGCTCCGTAATGTGAATTCTACATCCAGTTCTTCACGCGTCTAGAAGAAGAAGAAAAGTAGGGTGGAAATAATTCCCTACGTAACATTTCTTGTGCCTTTTCATAAAATTCTTAATACCATTTAATCTTTTGGCACTTTACCCATCTCTTACTTCACAGTATATAAAATGAGCACTATGGAGTCAGAGGTTGTTCGCCCTCTCGTATGCCTGACTGTTTTTATCGGATGCCTTAAAGTCACTTTTAAGTGTTCACAAGTACTCTTCTGTTTTGGTATCCAATTTAGCATGAATTTCCCAGGTTCTAAGTTGCACAGAGCACCTCCAAGAAAAAAGGAAACCCTCTGATATAGGAGATTGTCAGACACATTAAAAGTGGTGTTACATGAATGCTAGGAGATCATTAAAGGACTCCCTTTTCAGATGACTCCATTCCCCCCTCTTAATGCACCTGTTCTACTGCTGTTCCACCGGAGCTGCTTTTTATTGATGAGGAAAGCCATCAATACATCCCCTGTTCCATTTTTGTCACGGATTTGACAGCAAGTGAAAAGGTGCCCCATTATGCTGGCAAGATCCCAGACAATGGGAGGTCCCTACCAGAACACTTCCAGGTGAGATCAGGACATCAAGGTGACACACTTTTTAAAAATTTCCCTGATTTGCTTGGAAGTTTTAAAGTGTGTGTATGTGCTTTTGTACCTTTTTTTCCCCCTGTATTTGGGTTTTTATTTTTGAATTTCCTACACTCATGTCTTCTTGTGAGAATCTGCGAAATTTCACTCCAGGAAGTGAATGGAGCTCCATTAGAGCTCCAGTCACTCCTGGGCTGCCCGGTCAATGCTACTAAGGTAGGTCTAAAAGTGAAGTTGAAGGCTTTCACAGCTGGCATCCATAGGTTTTCCTCCCCCCACCCCGGCTATGAGGCCGTGTTCTGGAATAGTTTCTTTCTGACATTTCACCTGCAGCTGTGGCTGGCATCCTCAGAGAATGGTAGGGTAGGTGTTGTCGTAAACCAACCGTAGAGTTCTGCTGCCTGAGCTCCAGGGTTGCTTATTTTATTCAATCCCAAACCCAAGGGATTCCCATTTGCTCACTACCACTCAGTGAGTTCCCTACCCTTTACAGCCTGGTGCAGTGAGAAACCAGGCAGGGGTGTGTTAAAAGATCAGTAACACACTCTCCTCTTTCCCAGAGGAGTTAGATAGCTGACCAAGAAGGCACATGAGGCAAGTTATAGAGAAAAGAAGATGAGCTTTACTTACTTGGGGAAACAACCTATCACCCCACCCCCCAGGTTTTCAGCTTAGGATGTACAGAATCATACATTCAGTACAGAACACTAAAATAAAATCATAAAAACTAACACAACTAGCTACACAGTTCCTAAGCTAAGAATAAAAAGATAACTCACAATTCTGGTATTCAGCCAGCAGTCTCTGTAGATGGAATTCAGAGTCCCTTTGGATAGAAACTCCCCCCCCCCTTTGAAGTTTCTAGTTATCATTTTAGGGCTTTTTGATGTTATCAGCCCTTGAGAGAGATTGGCTCCCCCAACCTCTGATATCACAGTTTTGCATTTTGTTGGCTACTCCATCTGGTTCTCTCCATCTGCCCCATGCAGATGGCTAAGCCAGAGTCTCGAATATGTGGTCTCCCAGAACAAAGGAAGGGCAGAACCTTTTAATTCTTGTGTGGTCATCTGTGATTGGGTCTGCATTGCCAACTTCTGATTGGCTCCCCAGTCAGGTGATGTGATGTCATGTTTAGGAAATGAGGTTCCCACCCCTTTACCATACCTGCTGGTATGGAATCCAGGGAATGGAATTTTCCACTGTTGTGACTATAGGTTTTGAGTTGAATGCCCCATTATGGGCTGGGCTGGGCAGGCCAGGCCAGGCCATCATGACAGGTCTGTGTGTGTGGAGTTTATGTGCTGTGAATCCCTGTTGGGGAGGATATGTAAATTTGTGTATTTGAATGGTTAGTCTCTGGGTATAGAAATGCAAGGCTCGTTAGTGTCTGTTCGGCTAATGGTTGGTTGATGGGCCATTATCTCCTGGGAATCCTCTTGTCCCTGGGTGGAATTCTTTTGTAAGTGTTGAGTTTTGATTCTATTGTATTTCAAAACTGGGAGCCAGATTTTGTTTATATTTAAGGTTTCTTCTTTCCTGTTGAAGTTGTCCAGGTGTTTCTGGATTTCAATAGCTTCTCTGTGCATTCTGACATGATAGTTGTTGGCCTGGTCCAGAATTTCTGTGTTTTCAAATAGCATTTTGTGTCCAGGTTGGTTTATAACATGTTCTGCTACAAGAGGATTCCCAGCAGATAATGGCACATCAACCAACCATTAGCCAAACAGACTCTAACGAGCCTTGCATTTCTATACCCAGAAACTAACCATTCAATTACACAAATTTACATATACTCTCCAACAGGGGTTTACAGCACATAAACTCCACACACACACCTCCACAACCATTCACTGAGGATGCCAGCCACAGATGCAGGTGAAATGTCAGAAAGAAACTATTCTAGAACACGGTCTCACAGCCTGGGGAAAAAAAACAAGGAAAATCTATGTAGGTCTGAAAATTTTTGTTATTGTGGTGGGACAGGGGTGAGAGTGGAGATTCTGGGACAGGAACACTTTTTTAGTTCCTGCCTGAAAATCTACATAGACAGTAGCACCTCACATGTGGAGGGCAATGAGAAAGGAGGGAGAGTATGCTACCATGCTTCTGTTTGTGCCCTTTGCTCACATGCAGAACTTCCATTCTTTCCAACACCTGACCAGAATTATACTTTAGACAGAGTGGATATAACAGGAGAATTTTCTCCACTCTGCACTACCCAATGCACAGAGAAGGTGAAAAAAAAAATGTTGAGAAAGGCTTGGGGCCAGATGACACCAGCAAAAATGTGGTACATCCTATGACTTACCACAGTGGTCCTAGGGTGCAATCTGGCCACTGAGATCAAAACCCTCTGCAGCCCTTGTTTTAAACATCCCTTTAATGTCCTCCTCTGGAATGTCAAAGAGGAGGAGGAGCACACAGGCCTGAAACTTAGGGCTTGTCTATATGGTGAAAATACTCCCCATAGAATTTGAGGAGAATACCTTTTATCTCTGTGATACAGCTTTTCCCAATGGGATCCTGCATCATTTCACTGTATTCAGAAAGGGGTGGGGCAAAAATTCCAAATACTCTACCCATTTCTTTTTTAAACTCCAAAGGAAATGTGCATTCCCACTCGAAGGGACAACCAATTTGCTTTTCTGCACATTCCTGATAAGACCGGAAGTGGAAAGCTAATTGATCAGACATGCACAGAGGGAAGAGCTTGCTGGCAAGGCAAGCCCCAGGAATTGCCATATTGGATTTTTGCATGTGTTGAGGTGACAAAACAGCCTTTTTTTCCTGTTTATTTAAGTGGAAGGTCACACTTCCGTATCTTGGATTTCCTTCTTTTTTTTAATACTGTTTGGCAGCAGCAATTGGTGACAATAAAAACATGAGTAATTCATTTGTGCTCTCCATCTTGGTTCGTAGGCATACCTATTTGAACAACAAACGTGTATGGCTTCACATGCCTACGATCTTGGGAAAAATATGTGGAGACAAATTAAAGCTGCTGCAAATTGGTGTTACTGTGCATCAATCCACATTTTATTTCCTCATATAGACAAGTCCTTGGTTACAGTTTTTGATGTAGTAAAGAATTATGGTTTGCCATTACATCTGAACTGGACATCTGAAATGTGAATTTACAATTGTTTGTCTGAATATATTTAAGTCAGTGCCGTCTTTGGTTTCAAGACTACATACTTGACAACAGAAGATTCTACAGAGAGCAAAGTGTGTTTTCTAACAATATGGAACACAGTGTTATTGGTCACATGCATTCTAAAGGACTCTTTTAACAATGACATTATTTACTAATTGAAAAATTGTACCAAAATAGCCATAATATATCAGAGTTTCAAAACTTGTTCACTTTGCCACAAAGATAAGACCTGTAATTTTCAAGATTAAAAGGCATAAACTCTACATTTTTATTTTAACCTAATTATATTTAGATGTTGAAAAGAGAGTATCATTTTAACAAGATGTACAAGCAACCATTTGGTTGACTGCTAATATTCCAAGCAGAATCAGCAGATACATTTGCTGTAAAAGCACACATGGAAAATGCAACAGCATAGTTGTCCCTTCACATTCGCTGGGGTTTGGTTCCAGGACCCCCCGTGAATACCCAAAATCTGTGAATACGCAAGTCCCATTATATGCAATGGCATAGCAAAATGGGTCCCTTAAATAAGATGGCAAAATCAAGGTTTGCTTTATGGTTTATTATTTTTTAAAGAATATTTTCAAGCCGTGAATACTTAAATCTGTGAATGCCAAATCCGTGAATGTGGAGGGACAACTGTAGTAAGCTTTCCCACCCAACCTCAGTTTCTGTTTGCCAAAATTGCTGAGATCACACTCTCTGCTCATTATCATACCAACACTGGTAGGTTCTTCAAAATAAAATTCAGGTAAGAGTTCAAATATAGATAAATATACAGGGTAGAGTCTGATAAAAGAAGATGCACTAAATCCTGGAGGTTGGTTACACGGCAAAATAAGTCAGTGAAGAAATCACCAGACTCCTAATAGTTCCCACACATCACACCACAAAGTCAGCTCATTCAGAAGGGGGGAACTAAAAAACACAAAAGTAGCGTAATAAGGCTTTTGCAACTTTTCCCAACTTTTTAAAGAGTTGTGCAACTTAGCGCACTATCGATTCTGTGAACTACCATTTTGCAAAAGTCTGTGGGAAGTACCAGCAATCTTCCCGAAACAGCCACAGCAGAGCTGAGCCATGATTGGTTGGACTGACTGTGGAGTAGGCTGCGAGGGGAGCCTGCTGTGATCATGTGTGTGTGTGTGTGTGTGTGTGTGATTCCCCCCAAGTCCATCCCTCCTTCCTCCTGGGCTCCTCCGTGGCTGAAAGCCTGCCTTCTTTGCTCCCTCCCTCCCCTTCTCTGTGCTTCCCAGCCTCTTATCTGCTCCACTGGGCATTCGCTCCATCGCCCTACTGTGATCACTTTCTTGTGTGAACTACAATGCTGAAAACTAACCCAATCAACCAGTAAATCAAGTAAACTATGCGGCACTGGTGCGAAAATGCGCTAAAGTGCAAACTATTGCAATAAAAGCTGCCGTGTAACTGAGCCCCAGGTGTGCATTTGCCATAACATCTGTTCCCCTGCATAACATCACTACTCACTTGTGGATTGAGTTTGAAATTCACACGACTAGTTTGTCCAGTTTGAAGTTTACCGATATCAAAGAGAACTGTGTAAAGGTGATCATCTTTGGTGAATGTATCTTCATCATAGATATTCAGGTTCAGTATATTCTAATAACAGAAGCATAATGTGACAATAAACATTGCTTTAGAAATGAATATTGCTTTCATCAGCAGGCATAACCATTTTTGTTTAAGTAGGCCTTTAATGTGTAATTGCTCACAGGGAGGGTTCTCATGGGGAGTGCTTTATTTTTAAATTTTTGCATGCCTTTTAATGTTTTTATACTGTTTTAACATGATCATTTTAATTGTATTTAAAATATATTGTCAGGTTTTATTGATTCTTTTTGTGAGCTACCTTGGGTCCCACTCTGGGAGAAAGGTAGCATATAAATGAAATAAATAAGGTGAGGAACAGCAACAGATTAAAATACAACACATAACATCAGTTGAATACACATAACACCAACTTAAAAGATAATTTAAGACCAATACATATTAAAACAATCCATAGTTTAAAATGAATAATTTAAAAATCATCTGGAAATAGACTGGTCTTTAATGCTGTTTTAAATTCAGACAGCAGATAGGTTTTGTACCAGAAACATTAAGATCTTTAGTGTTTATCATTCTACCAGAAAGGAAGTTCTGCTTGCTTTTTCCCCGCCATAAAATTTAACAAGGGAGAGGGGAATCATTTGTCATTATGCTGTCAAGAAAAGACATGGAGAACCCAGTTGCTGTACAAGAAAGAAATGGAAAGCCCTGATCCTGATATTCTGTTGAAAATGATCATACTGTGCAGAAAACCAACATCTTATTTCTATTCCTGGGAAGGGATAATTACCAAACAAACAAGTAGCAATTGAAAACCCATTTTCATCTACGGAGACCCTGGGAATTATCAGACGTGTCATAAGTGGTGTTACAGGAATGCCAGGATATCACAAAAGGGCTGCCTTTTCAGATGACGTTGTTCCCCCCTCGTTATGCACCCATTCTGCTGTCATTCCACCAGTGCTGCTTTTGATTGACGGGAGAAGCCATCAATAGATTCCCCATTCCATTCCTGTCATGGATATTCCTGTGTGTGACAAGTTGCTGGCGAAATCCTAGTGCCAATGGGAGGTGCCTACCAGAACACTTCCGGGTGAGATCAGGACATCCAGGTAAGTGACACACTTTTTATGACCCTCCCGGGGTTACTTCTACCCTTTAAAGTGTGTTTTTGTGCTTGCTGTATTTTTATATTTTTTTGTTGTTGTTTTTATTTTTATTTTTGAATTTCCTGCACTCGCATCTTCTCATGAGAATCCGTGGGATTTCAGTCCAGGAAGTGAAGGGAGGTCTGTTCACTCCTGGGCTGCTGGAATGATGGGAGAGGAGATAAGTGTGGTGGGGAGGGTGATTGTGCCATGGCAGAAACAGGATGGGGTGGGAGTGGAAATTGTGGGACAGGAATGCTTCTTTTCATTCCTGTCTGATAATCTCCCCTGTCTGAACAATCTTCAAAGACTGACACCATGATTACTACTTCAATTGTCCCTGTTCTGGATGAGTACAGTTAGCCCTGCACATTCCCTGGTGTTTGGATGTAGGACCCCACAAAAGTGGAAAAACCATGAATATCACTACCCTCCCCCCCACCATATTTAACACACAAAAAATTAGGATCTGTGGATTCAACCCACAGTGATGCCTTTGAGGTGACGGGGTTCCTTCGCAAGGCAGAAGCTGTGAATGGCAGGGCTTGCTGTTACCTCCCTGCCTCATTTTTGTTAGGGACTTACAAGCCTTGTTACACATTTGCAGTCTCTTTCAGGGCTTGTCTACCGCGGCCAAATATCCCTGCATGCCCCCGTTCCAGAGCCCTGCATTCCAAACAGCACAGGACATTTACCCTGATCTGCTCCTGGGCAGTCCAAATGATATGGGTCTGGAACAGGGAGATCAAGGATATGGGGCCCTTTACCACATTTTAAGAAAATACCCAGTTTAATCCAGTACTGCTGGATCAGGACTTGCATGGCTCTGGGAGCCTGTCCCAGAGCAACATTCCTCACTGCTGCCACCAGCTCCCTGGCTCTCCTAGAAGCCAAACAAGGGTCCTGCAGCATGTGATTGAGGAAGGTCACATGCAGGGTTCCTCAGCTACATGTTGTGGGACCCCTGTCTGGCTCCCACATTAGCTATGAGAGAAAATGGCAGCAGCTTCAGCAACGGGCCAGTGTCCTGTCTGGACTCTGACCCATTTTCTCCAGGTAATGGGAGGATGGGCTAACCTTTCAATCAGAATACACTGGCAGAGAGCCAGTGTATCCTGGCTGGTGTAGATGAGCATTCAGTCTCATGAGCCTTGCCAGACCTATTAAAAATTGCATAGGAAAACAGCGTAGGCAGCAGCAAATAATCCACACATAATCAAATCTGCAAAAGTTAAAGCTGCAAATGTGGAGGGCCAACTGTAATTCCAAAGCCTCTTGGAAGCTGCTATTTGCATTTCAAGAGACGCCACCATTGATACCTGTACCATGTCCAATTTTAATCTCTGGCAGCCTCAAAGGGACCTACATGGCTGACAAGCAGTTTCAACCTGATTTCTCATATGCAATCCTATAAAAGGAGGAATACCTATTTGCTGTGGAAATATACTCTCTATGAGAGGGTTTCTTAACCAGGAACCCTGGGGTTCTAGCAGTTCCAGAAGAGATTGTGATTGGGAAAACACACACACACACCATTTTTTGAGCTGCAGATATAGCAATTTTTTTCAGGTGTTCTCTTAGCCCTTAAAGTTATTTCAAGGGTTCCTCCAGAGCAAAAAAGGTCAAGAAAGACTGCTTCATGAGATTCAGGCAAATATTTCTGGAGCAACAGATATTTTATTTTTGATTTGTTTTATTATTTTATTAGTGAAAGTTGAAAAATTGTGGCTACCCATAGCACCAACCAGTCATAGGACTTTATCAGATGCACTAAATAAGGTGTCATAATGATGCCACATAAACATGAAAGGGCGCACAGATCAGATGATGTTGCCCTTTTGTGTTTATGGCTTGTCAAAATACAGTACTTTTTTATTGATGGCTTAATCCATTGATAGATCCCCATGGAACTTTTGTGCCGGCATTGCTACTGTGTGAAACCTCAGGCTATTTAACTCATGTGAATGCAGAGTCAATGGTCGGTCCTTCATGAACACTTCTATGTGAGATTGTGAAATGCATGTAATTGACACAGTTTTAAAAATCTTCTCTGGTTTACTTGGAAGTTTTAAAGTGTGTGTATGTGCTTTTTGTAACTTTTTGTGTTTTATTTTTGATTTTATTTTTGAATTTTCCATGCAATGAAGTCTCACGAGATTTCAAAGGAGGAAGTGAATGGGGCTTCATTCACTTCCTCTTCATTGTTGGGGAAACCTTCTGCCGGGAGAGAAGGCAAGTGTGTGGGGAGGCGTTCTTTTGCCGGCATAAAAGTGGATTTTTTTTTTATGCTAGCAAAAGAACATTTAAAGGGGATCATCTGATTTAGGATATTATCAGACAACCTAAATATGGCATGACAAGGACACCAGGAGATCGCAAAAGGGCATCTGTTTCAGATGATGTCGTTCTAAAGTTGTCATGCTCCTGTGCCCTTTCCGTTCCACCATTGTTCTTTTTTATTCATGGCCTAAGCCTGTTCTGTTTCTGTCACAGAACAACAGGTGAGTGAAAAGGTACCCTGTTATGCTGGTGCGATGGCAGTGTTAGTGGGAGATCCATGCTGAACACTTCCAGGTGAGATCAGGACAACAAGATAAGTGACACACTTGTTTGTACCCTCCCCAGGTTACTTGTATTTTTTAAAGTGTGTTTTTGTGCTTTGTTTTACTTTCAAACATTTCTTTTTTTTTTTTCTTTTTGAATTTCCCATGCGATCATCCTCTCACAAGAACGGCTGGGTTCTGCATTCCAGGAAGTGAATGCAGCTCCATGAGAGGTCCATTCACTCCTGGGCTGCCGAGGGGAGGGGCCAGACATGCTATACAATAAGTGTGAATGTTTTTGTTACTATGCCGGAACGAGAGGGGGGCAGGAAAGGAGATAGCAAGATGGGGACGCTATTTTTGTCCCCATCTGATATCTCCAAAGTCCATAGAATGTTTTAATTAATTATTTTTTGTTAATTAGGTATTTATACCCTGACCTTCAGCCACAATGTGTATCAGAGTGGCTTACAAATTGTTTTTAAGCAATAGCAATTTACACATCTACACTGCATTAAGCAGTTTCCAGTGTGTATTAGCTAATTGCCCCCACAAGCCAGGCACTCATTTTACCAATCCACGAAAAGATGGAAGGCTGAGTGAACCTTGGAGTCCTCTGGAATCAAACTTGCAATGTGGTGGCTTGCAGTACTGGCGTTTAACCACTGTGCCACCAGGGTTCCTTTTGCTTTTCCAGTATACTCCATTTTATGCCTCCCTCCCTAGTTTTCCCCCAACAGCTAGTCTGGTTTCCATTCCCACGAAGCATGATCAGTCATAATTGGGTTAGTTTGAAGTGGTAGGAATTCCCATTAGGTGTCCTCCCACATCTAAATGTGTTTGTAGAAACATCTTCATTCTGAGATTTCTCCAAGCCTGTTGAGTGTAGATAGCCCCATTTTAGCTCACAGTGTTCCAAATTAGCAAATGAGTTTGCTATGACTGTATTGAATTCACTTGTTTTTCTACTATTTGTTTTTATTATATGATTATTTTAATTTGTTTCATTTTATTTATATCCTGCCTTTCTTCCCAATGCAGCTCACAACATATACTAAAACAAAGTTAAAAGCACCTGATTCACACTCATGACAACAAGAAATATTTGTGGTCTCACCTTTACCCGACTGTCAATCCTGTAGGAGAAAGCTTGATTCCATACTGGATTTTTAGAGTTGGGAATTGTTTTGGTCCGGACTGTTTCACTTGAAGCAGTTGGCAGTGACAGAGAAATATAGCAATCACTTTCAGTAACTGGAGAACAGGAAGAAAAATTATTAATAGTCTTGCAACACTTAGCCAATGCTTATGCAACCAGAACAGTCCTGTGCAGCCATAACAAGGATGGTGTGCTGTTAATTGTACCTTCAACAAGCCAATACCAATGTCAAGGCTGAGCAGAAAAAGAAAAAAAAATCATTTCAGTTCCCCATAGAGTCCAGTACATGGTATGAGAGTAGAGTAAACTTTAACTTCTACCAGATTCAATATAACTCATAAAACCCACACTACATAAAATCAGGAGCTTGTCTAGTTGGGCATTTTACCCTGGCTTCCCTCCATGTGGGAGCTCTGCAGCCCAAACAATGCAGAGCTCTTGCCCTGATTCACTTCCAGACAGTCCTGATGATGTCTGAGGTGAAGCTGAAGGGAAGCTGGGGTCAACCCCTTTAAAACATTTTGAAGTAGCCGCCTTATGAAACCCCACATCATGGGGAAAAATCCAGATGGGCCCGGTGCAAAAATACAGGAGGCCATACCTGCACCCTGGCCAATGCCAATGTCCCTAGTGTCACTCTGAAACTGGGAAGGAGGCCCCCAGCATGCGATCAAGGCCCCCTGTACATGACCAGCCTTGATCACATGCTGAGGGCATCTTTCCCAGCTTCACAGTGTGCAATGTGCAACAGCAGCGGGCCCTTGCCAATACAGGCTGGCATGTGCATGTGGACTTCTGCCCATTTCACTGTGACAACGGGGGGTGGGGTCTAGGCCGGCTCTGGGGCCAGAATACTCCAGCCACAAGGCGGAGTATTCTGGCCAGCATAGATAAGCCCCCACACTCATAAATCTCCACACAAAATGTAATTAGGGCAACAGATATGGAAGAGGCCAGGGGGGAAATGGAAAGTCACAGCAGATGCAATAAACATTTCAAACTATAGGCATGGCAACTCCATCCAACTTCCAAATAGTTCACCAATACTACTAATTTGACTTCTACCATGGACCCTGAAGGCTGGGTACTTTGGAAAAGCAGATTTGAGAGTTGTTGACTGACTGAATTAGAAGCAAGCAGGAGGGAGCCAATAATGCTCTTTGTGGTGCTAGAATTAGCCCACTTTCAAGTGTTTACACTGAAGCCTAGATGTAATAGTGCAAAAGAGTCAGATGCCCATATATAGGAGATTATCAGATGCTTGGATAAAAAAATCAAGGAGCTCGTGAAAATGATGTCACTACTGCCAACAGGTCCCGATATCACACGACATCGTTCTCCTGGAGTGATTGCTCCATCCTCCGTCCGTGCTGATGTGACGAAAAAGGCAATGCTTTTCATTAGCGGAAAATTCTACTAATGAAAAGCAATGCCTTTTTCATTGCTTCAGTACAGAGGTAGAACAGAGGAAGCAGGAGGACGGCCCGTGTGATATCAGGACCCGTTGGCAGGACGGGTGTACCCTGGTGGCACAGTGGTTAAATGCCAGTACTGCAAGTCACCATGTTGCAAGTTTGATTCCAGCGGGCTCCAAGGTTCACTCAGCCTTCCATCCTTTTGTAGGTTGGTAAAATGAGTACCTGGCTTGTGGGGGCAATTAGCTAACACACATTGGAAGCTGCTTCTTGCAGTGTAGATGTGTAAATTGCTATTGCTTAAAACAATTTGTAAGCCACTCTGATAGCCTTGTGGCTGAAGAGTGGGGTATAAATAACTAAATAAAATAAAATAAATAAATATACAGTGACGTTGTTCTTCTGAGCTCCTTGGGTTGGTTTTTTTTTTAAGTATCTGATAATCTCCATAGTGCCACTATTGTCCTTCACCACACCTAAGGGCAGCAGGTTAATTTAAGAGGCAGACTATTTGACAGACATACAATTTTCTTCCAACATTTCACCCTCTCTCCCTGACCCAGGTGTCAGCCATCTGAGGAAACTAACTATCTGCCTAAATGTATGCTTGTCCTGATGGTACTATTCCACACATAACAACCATAAGGATATTAGATATATGGGCAACTACCAAGGTTTGGGGGGCACAATGGTCATCCAGGGGATCTTGGAAGGCCACCCCATTGCCTCCACCCAAGGCATGTAGGAAATTTTCATGGACTGTTTTACTAGCATCTGGTTAACTTTCTAGGTTTTTAAAAACGCCTCACCTTGGCTTACAATGGGAGAGGGGAAACATGATAGGCCATTTGGGGCCAATATTTTTTTAAGATAAGTAATCTGGTGTGCTGGGAGCCCAGGCTAGGGGGTACATGTGACCCCCATGGGCTAAACTTCCCCCATTCCTGCATTTAAAATACCTTCAATATAAGAGCCATTGGGAACAGTGAAGGTAAAATCAAATTTCAGATGTAATAATCCACCACCATAGTGCAGTGTCGTGTGAACATTGCCACCTATCTGCAGGAACCAAAGTCCTCTGTATGAATTATGTCCTTTTACATGTTTGTATGTAAATAAACATTATGTTCGGGCAGTTCAATGCAGCACTCTCTTAGGCAGGAGCAGAATATCAGTTCCAAATGAGATCAACAAATCTAAAACAAGATTAGGAGAAGAAGAATGTATAGTATGTCCAGAAAGGGTGCAGATTGTCTCTGTTTTGATTCTGTTTTTGCCCACTCAGAGGTGGTTTGCTGAACAAAGGGAGATTTAACTACCCTCAGCTGGCGCACCTACTGTATAGCAGAGGAATATAGGAAGAGACATTTCCTCCTCTCAGTTTGTGCAGGTAGACTATGGGTGCTTTTCTCCTTCAGTAATGCCAATGGGAGACTGGAATGATTTGATTTCTTTACGAGATACAAATAGTGAGGCAGAAGTGAACAAACAAGAAAGAAAACATGCATCATTTAAAGGAGACAGGATGAAGAAGAGTACATATGCCTGCCAGTGATGATATGGTTCAATTGCAATGTAACAGCTTTGGTGCTCTGGGGTATTTTCCTCAAGAAATGTATAGTATAGTGTTACTGTAGAAATGGTCAGGAGGCCTGAAATTGCATTCCTTGTCACTCCATATTAGATTGCTGAGCAAAACCAAGAGGTTATGAGATGAGGTTATGGAATGAGGCTGATAACCAGATTATCACAAGCCACTCACGGACTGAGCAGGAAGTGTGCCTCAGCAGGAAGACCTCTCCTCTGTCCCATGGGATGAGGACAACCTTCCTTCGCATAGCACTGCTTCTACTTTTTCATTTGAGTCTATAACTGTTTTATCACTAGAGTATTTATCTTTTATCCAATCTGCTCTGGGAATTTCTACTGAAGGGTGGTACAGTGGGACCCCCGTATCGCAGTGCAACAACTTCTGGAGGGCCTCAAGTTGAAGCACAACTCTATCCCTTACAGAGTGCCTGAAATTGTCTGTTGGTGCCATTTCTTTACATCTGTCTTGTCACTAGGCTCTCTTAATACATCAGGTGTTTCCTGGTGTATTGCTCTGTCACCATTTGTCAGTACATAAAGATGTGGCTTCCTCACAGGTATGAAGAAAGATATGTTGCACAGAGTTGATGCTGTGCATGTTCACATGACTGTTAATTAATCACAATGTTACAATGTACCCCAATAAAAATGAATAATTCTCACTGTCTTTCCAACCGAGTTCAATATTTGTTGGAGATCTGAGAAGACAACATCTACTCTTTTATCCCATATGCAGAGTGGCAGCCAGATGCTACCAGGTGCCAAATCCCCCTAGCACTCTCAACCACTAAATGGCTGTGGGGGTCATATGTAGTTACTCAGATGCAGCCTTACAGTAGAGATGAGCAGTAGAAAGTGCTGTAAAAGTAAGCTTGGAGAGGATTATGTTCCAGAAGTATCATGTAGGATCATGGCCAATGATCTATGTGAACAAGGCAAGTGATGTACTTCAGACCAAAACTGGAAATCACAAAAAGAAGGGAGAATTTCATGGTGAAAGGGAATGGCTTTGAAAATTAGAATAATATGAGACACATCTGTAATAACAATTTCAGAAATATTTCAAAGATGTGTGTAGGAGAATCTTTAGTCTTTAACACAAGAGATTGCACAGCAAGATAATCGTCTGGAATGCTGATTCTCCACGTTTGCAAGCTGACTAATTTAATGGCTACGGGGGTGGAGGAATCTGCCAGCGCAAAGTATGACCAATATTGTTTCACACATATAATGTTCAAGTATCACACACAGAGAGGAGGCAATCCCTGGAAATCACCTGCCCTTTTGTTAGCAAAGTTTCTCCCTTTTGACCAATGTAATGTGTGGTATTTCCCTTCTACAATAAATTATAGGCACTTCAGAGTAAGCAAAGAAGTTTCCTAGCAAGACAGTATATGTCAGTTTTCCTACACAAAAATTACTGTATTTCCATGTATGAAGAATGTCAAATATGAAGTCTCTCTCAAAACCAAAGGGACCCACTTTTATCTAGTCCATACTCTTCTCATTCTGTACAAGACACCAGAATCCTGGAGAATTACAGAGAGAAGGGAAAGTAGTTCCCTACTAGGGATAGGTTAAAATTCATCTGGCTCTTAAAAAAATCTTTCCAAAATTTGATTCTTCATAAATTTGATGGAAATAACAATGTTCAGAGTTTAACAAACTGAACACTGGAGATAGTGGAACAGACACGTTTGTCCATCAAGGCAGAGGGCTTTAAGGGATGGTGATGATTATAATTAGAAAGGAGCCAAATCTCTCTTGCCTGGAAGGACAAGTCTGGCTTTGAATCCCTGTGTATTCAACTGTGTTGATGGTGCTGTATTTGGGTTCCCATCTCTTTTTTTCTGACATGATCCTTATCGTTCAACAGTTACACAGCAGGCAGGTACAATATAGTCGTTTCTCAAGAACTTGAGATTTCTTAATACTGGATGTTACATAAAGTGAAATTGGTTCCACTCCAGAATTTTACACAAGTGAAAACATCTAATAAGAAATATGAAAGCAGCCAGAAGTACATTAATTCAACATCCCACTTCTTACAGTTTCCACCCAAACGCCTATCGGAAGAATCTACCATAAGTAGAATCTGGGAGTATTAGCATGCTCCACTCATGTTAGGTGTTCAGAGGCATGTTACTTGCGGATCCAGACCATACCGCCCCCTCCGCCCTCAAATAATGAGACAAGTACACACTGTGGTAACTTCTAACAGTTATATTTTCTACATCTTTGGAAAATAAAGGTTAAGTACAGGTTAGTAAAACATAGTAGAGTAATACATTGTGATTGTTGTTGGCAATAAAATGGCCGCAATTTGCATTCTAAATGGTTGGCGGCCATGTATGGGTTGTGATCCCTCATTGCTCTGCCCAATGCGGATCAATGGCACCTGTCGGTCAATCCCGACCCCATGGAGGAGAGAGGTGATGGCCAAGCCGACCCGCCTAACCCTCTCTCCTCCCCTGTAAACAAGTAAACTATAGGCAAGGGGAGGGGTCTCCTTGAACTTGAACTTGAACTTGCCCTTGACGGAGACCCCTTACTTAATCCCTTATCACAACCTATGACATCCGCCATCAAGGTGTTCCCCATAGGAACCACCTTCCGCCAACCATTACCCACATCAACAGGCAGCCCTACTGGCCCAGATGGACCCCTGGCCTCACTCGCAGCTGCCTGTCTGGCCGGATGTATGCTGCATAGGCCCTGAACTGCCAGCACCCCAAATGCATGATGGACTCCGCTGCCTTCGTCATCCGGCCGTGCCGAAGCCCAGCCGGATGACCCTCCTCCGTCGAGCCTGGCTGGCCAATCAGGGCTGAGCTGAGTTGTCCTGATTGGCCGCCATCTTCCCGCCTCTCCCCAGCAGCTGTGCCTGCTGGGAAGAAGACGGGCTTGTCACAGCAGCCCCCTGGGCGACTGGCCATGTGGTCACCCATTCCCCCCTCAGGAAGAAAAGGGGGGCGTGCAAGGAAGCCACCATCCTCGAGGGCTCTGTTGTTGGGTGGGCAGCCAGGCCGCAAAATGGCCCACTGCCCAAACGGCGAGCCCCCTTTCTGATACTGAAGGTAATATACAGAAATCATTATTGCTAGATGTTATACGCCTATCTGCTTCATTACTTTTTAAAACAATCTGTTGGATTGTTTTAAACAAACAAATACTGTGTTTTAATTTAATTTAATTTAATTTAATTTAATTTAATAGTTTTAATTATTTCTTGTGTGTGGAAGAATTTGCTGTTTTTTTCTGTCCTGAATTTCCCCTATTCAACTTCATAAATGATCATGGATTCTAGTATTATGAAAATATGTATATGTAACTCCAGAAAACAGACAATTTGGGTGACCCCTATGCAAACAATTCATGAAGACTGAACACGCAGCCTTACCAATACAGTTGTCCCTTGACATTCGCGGGGGTTACGTTCCACGGACCCCCGCGAATGTAAAAAAACCGCGAATATGGATTGCCCTCCCCGGGGCCTCCCCCCACCCTCCCCAGGCCTTCACGGAGCCTTCGAAGGCTCCGTGAAGGCCTCCCCCCACCCTCCCCCCTCCCTCCCCGGGGCCTTCACGGAGTCTTTCAAGGCCCCGTGAAGGCCTCCACGGCCTCCCCCCACCCTCCCCAGCCCTTCACGGAGCCTTCAAAAGCTCCGTGAAGGCCTCCCCCCACCCTCCACCCTCCCTCCCCGGGGCCTTCACGGAGTCTTTCAAGGCTCCATGAAGGCCTCCGGGGCCTCCCCCCACCCTCCCCAGCCCTTCACGGAGCCTTCCAAGGCTCCGTGAAGGCCTCCCCCCATCCTCCCCCCTCCCTCCCCGGGGCCTTCACGGAGCCTTTCAAGGCTCCGTGAAGGCCTCCGCGGCCTCCCCCCACCCTCCCCAGCCCTTCACGGAGCCTTCCAAGGCTCCGTGAAGGCCTCCCCCCACCCTCCACCCTCCCTCCCCGGGGCCTTCACGGAGCCTTTCAAGGCTCCTTGAAGGCCTCCGCGGCCTCCCCCCACCCTCCCCAGCCCTTCACGGAGCCTTCCAAGGCTCCGTGAAGGCCTCCCCCCACCCTCCCCCCTCCCTCCCCGGGGCCTCCCCCCACCCTCCCCAGCCCTTCACGGAGCCTTCCAAGGCTCCGTGAAGGCCTCCCCCCACCCTCCCCCTCCCTCCCCGGGGCTTTCACGGAGTCTTTCAAGGCTCCGTGAAGGCCTCCGCGGCCTCCCCCCACCCTCCCCAGCCCTTCACGGAGCCTTGGAAGGCTCCGTGAAGGCCTCCCCCCACCCTCCCCCCTCCCTCCCCGGGGCCTCCCCCCACCCTCCCCAGCCCTTCACGGAGCCTTGGAAGGCTCCGTGAAGGCCTCCCCCCACCCTCCCCCCTCCCTCCCCGGGGCCTTCACGGAGCCTTTCAAGGCTCCGTGAAGGCCTCCGCGGCCTCCCCCCACCCTCCCCAGCCCTTCACGGAGCCTTGGAAGGCTCCGTGAAGGCCTCCCCCCACCCTCCCCCCACCCTCCCCGGGGCCTTCACGGAGCCTTTCAAGGCTCTGTGAAGGCCTCCGCGGCCTCCCCCCACCCTCCCCCCACCCTCCCCGGGGCCTTCACGGAGCCTTTCAAGGCTCCGTGAAGGCCTCCGCGGCCTCCCCCCACCCTCCCCAGCCCTTCACGGAGCCTTCCAAGGCTCCGTGAAGGCCTCCCCCCACCCTCCCCCCACCCTCCCCAGGCCTTCACGGGGCCTCTGGGGGGTCTCCAAAAGCCCCGTGAACGCCTAGCCGACCCTCCCGGCTCCTTCCCACAGCTTTCAAGGGGCCTCCGGAGGCCCCTTTTTGCGGTTTTGGGGGGGCCCGGGGGGGCCCTCCCAAAACCGCGAATAATTAAAACCGCGAATGCTGAGTTCGCGAATGTGGAGGGGCAACTGTATTTCTCTCTAAGCTTTTCTCCCAGGAATTTTCATTGAGATGTTTTCCATGTTTTATCTGTGATTTCTTTTTCTTTTTTAATCCTATTTAACCCCCATTCAACTACATTGTTGATCATTGATTCCATTATCATTATCACCATCAGGCTCATTATCACAACCAAATTTACTACTCAGGACCCCAACTGAAGTCTTGAGATTGTCCTTATTTTTTATGTATTTATTTATTTATTAGTTAGTTATACCCCACTCTTCAGCTACAAGGCTATCAGAGAGGCTTACAAATTGTTTTAAGCAATAGCAATTTACACATCTACACTACATTTAGCAGTTTCCAATGTGTGTTAGCTAATTGCCCCCACAAGCCAGGTCCTTAGTGGTATCTTGTTACTTCATTAACATCTGTTGTTGTTGTGTGCCTTCAAGTCATCCCTGACTTATGGTGGCTCTAAGGTGACCCTATCACGTGGTTTTCTTGGCAGAATTTATTCAGAAGGGGGATGCCCTTGCCTGAGACTGAAAGAGTGTGACTTGCCCAAAATCACCCAGTAGGTTTCCATGGTGAAGTGGGGATTCAAACCCTGGTCTCCCAGGTGCCAGTTACATGACAAGTTTTGTCACGGGGCTTACCGTGACTTCCTGATCCCATATCCATCCCGCGCTGTTTATACGATTTTTGTCACTCTTTAGGAAATCCTGGAAGATCCCGTGATTGATATTTACATGACAAAAGTCTTTATTTGTCCCGCACTCTTATATCCCATGCTTTTGCTGTTTACACATGTTTAGCTTACCGGGATTGTTTTTTGTTTTTTGTTTTTTTGGGGGGCTGTCAATCAAGGATGTGATTAGTCATGTTTTCACAACCTCGGTGACGCACTTCCTTTAGAGTTCTGTGCCACGAGCTATGCTATTGGCTGGCTGGGGGGGGGGGAGAGGGGACAGAGGCTTGGGATTCCTCCCCTTGTCTCTTTAAAATGTTAACCCTTTAAGCAGAAGGCATTTTGAAAGACCCAGAATGTGATCTTTCGCTCAGACGCAGGAAGGAGTGCTTTCCTTTTTGAAATCAAGCCGAGTGAGGTGGGGGGAGGCTTGGGTTCCCCTTGTCTCTTTAAAATGTTAACCCTTAAAGCAGAGTTTTCGCTGCAGAGTGAAGATTTCAAGCCAGCGACCGACAGGCATTTTGAAAGACACAGATGTTGGCATTTTTTTTACTGTGCATTGTGACGGGGGGGGGGGAATAAAAGTGTCTTCATTCGCTCAGACGCTGGAATATTTTACTGTGCCCGTTCAGACCCAGGGAGGTGATCAAGGCAGGGGATGAATGGGTGACCCTCTGCCCACCACAATCTCTTTGTAACATGCAGTTGAGGAAGAGGTTAAAGCTGAAGGGTTTGCAGTGTAGAAATCCATTTAAAAAGGTGATTTAGTACACGCACACACACACAAACCTTCGTGTAGCTGGAAGTGATGCCTTTGTTTTCAGCTGGTGATGCTGAATCTATTGAATATATTGAACGGGTGATTGACCCCTCCTTTTCTGGTCCCTGATCTCTAAGCCCGTCCCCAGTCACCATTTCCGTTCATCCCCTGGTACCGGGATATTTTGTCCCAGGCTGTTTACATTTCCGATTTTCCGAATCCTCCAGTGACTTTTTAAAAAACCAGCACAACCTGCGGGACTGAAAGTCCTGCAGGTTGAGGGATAAAAGGTGGCCCCAGTTCCACAAATCACATACCCGACCCGATGTACATGTAAACAGCCAGGGATCAACACGAATTCTTCCCGGGACATTTTCATTGTGTAAACGGCACCCCAGAGTCCTGGTCCAGCGCTCAAACCACTACACCACACTGACTCTCTCATTAACATCTAGATATGTATAATTCAAGATCTGGAAGAAAGATATGCATTCCTCCTGACCTAAGTAGCAGCTATGCACTGACTTCACTGTCAGGTGGATTTCTTCAAATGTCAAAAAATAATAACAAAAAGCGGTAGAGAAAGACATATTTTCATGTACCATTCTCAGTTTGTTCAAAGTATAGATCCTTTAATAATTATTTAGACTTGCTCCAAAATGCCATTTTTTTTATTAAGAAGCACTCATAATTCTGTCTATTTGGCATTACTGTTTATGGAAAAACTGAGTTCTTACATTAAACAGCAGCCATGCAAGGTGTTAAATCCATCACTTGCAGACCTGACATACCATACTAGTAGTGTAATATTACTTTCCAGAAGAATAAAACTATCCGCTATCTAAGGCAAGTATAGGCCCCATGATTTTGCAATACTTTTATCCAGCTCACCATTTCTCCTTAGACTTTTCTCCAGTAGCTGGCTTTTGGGGATGGAGAATTATCTTTGACAGCATTGCAAGGCCACATGCCTGGCCTATTCCTATTCTCACACACACGCATTTATTCTCACATCAATGGTAGCAGCAGCCCCAGCCCTGCACATATAACCACTGAAAAGGTGATAGTGAAGACTCACTGAGCCATGGGAGAAAGAAGTAGAAAAAATAGCGATAGAGACCTATACTCCTCACCTGCCAATATTTCCCAGGTGAAAATTGGGACACATGTGGCCAATTAACATCAGTGTGTGGTCAAAGAGGGCAAATGTTTTTAAAGTGAATGGACACACAAACTAGGAGAAGCTGCAGTAATTTGCTTTTGTCTGAACCTACTGGGAAGGGCAAGATTTCATCCTCTCCTCCCTGCTGAGTTAATTGAGTGTAAACTATTTATGCAAACCCAGTTTGCAGCAACTAAAGTAAGCTGAGGACAAAGAGAGAAAGTGGAGGGAACTGGTAGAAACTGGAACATTTTAAAAGCAGCTGAAAATGTGGGACAATAGAGGATTGATCAGGACTGTCCTTCCCAAATCAGGAGGACTGGAGGGTGTGCAGCAGTGTTAATGAAGGTAGAGAAATTTTTCAGGGCATCCAGAGGGCTGAAGGGGGAAGGAAATTTCCCCCTCCCATTTCCATTTATAGGAAAAACTGCATTAAGATTCACTCTGACTTTTCCCAGAAGTGAAGTTCAAGGTATATATATTTGAAAGGTCCACTTCAGGTGACACATATGAGAAAGCCAGAGGGAGTATCAAGGAGACTAACAGAATTCTCAGGGTTGTTTAGTACAAGGACAGCCAATCTTCAGGGTTTTCTTGACTAGAAGATATAATGTTGATTGCTGCGCATTAACACAAAATCGCAGCAGCATTCTTTTGTCTCCACATTCCTTTTGCAAAGTTGCTGGTGTGCAGCCAGCCTGTGAATCAACATGGTGACTGAAAGTAAATTATTCGTATTATTATTCTCAACAAGTTCTTGCCACTGCACAGTATTTATTTATTTATTTACTGAAAATCAAAGGTGTGAAAATGCGACCTTCCACTTAAAGCTGTTTGGTTGCCTCAGCACAGCAAAAAAGCACATGATTGGTAACGCAAAACTCCAAAATGGCACTTCTGGCCACTTTGTTGCCAGCAAGCCCACCCCTGCACAGATCTGACCAATCAACTTTCCACATCCATCCTCGCTAAGAATGCACTGCACTGTGATTCAGTTATCCAAATGAGCGGGAATGTGCATTTCCATCACATTATTTTTTAAAATTCAGGAAAAGATACGAAGGCTCCCCCTCCACATAGTTTTTGGAGGTTTTGGCCTCCCTCCTTCTGAATAAGGTGAATCACTGTGGGATCTCATTTGGACAAATTTTATTAGAATTATTTTCACCATCTTGACAACCCCTTAAAAAGTGGATGACCTAACTTTATTGTTTTTTGCTGAAAACCCCTTCACCTACAACTTTATTGCATCCCTGCTAAATTGAGACTGCTAGAGGGTATGATACTCTATGGTTTTTCAGCAGACATCTCTGGCAAAGATGATCACAGAAAAAAACAAAAAGGCACAGAAAGGCTATTCTTGTGGCTACTTTTCAAGGCATGCCGTTCTCAGCACCACAGAAAGACAGAAAGAATAGATATTTCTTAGCACTTGCATTGGGCACAGAAAGAGCAGAAGTGATAGATGCTCTCAGCATTGGCTGAACAAAATAGAAAAGGGGCTAGTGTGAGACAAAAGGAGGGAGAGAAAAAGGGGGTAGCATAAAGTCACCCAGTAGATTACCCCTGAGTAAATGCAGCCCTTATCAGAAAATAGAACTTCCTCACCTCTGTAAAAAAAAAAATGGCAGTCAAGACATTACATTCATTTTGTAGTCTGCTATTACATTCTTGCTCTTTCTCCTATAACATTTAGCCACAATTGCCTGTCCTTTTAAAACACATTGGAGAAACACAATATTTAGTGTAAAAACATTTGTGCTTTATCAGATGTTGAATAAGCCCAGAGATTAGCTCATCCAGCCATTCCTCTAACACTCACATGGCCCTTACTCATTTTTGACTTGGTGGATAGGAAGCTAAGCAACCACAAGGGGTGAGCTCAAGTCCTTGGCATCCATTGTGCAACTGGATACACAACTGTGAGATTCAGTATGACTACACTGTTGTAAACTGCCGTATGCTAAAGGTGCCACTGCATGCTTCCCCAGCACTACCAGCAGCAGCCAAATATGCAGAGCAGAAGCAAGGGGAACACATGGCATGATGACCTCACAGCACAGGAAGTGTGCTTGCCTAATGATGAGGGGAAAAGGAGAGAAACATGTTACACACCAGTTCTGGGTACAGTATCTCCCTACATCAGGGTAGAAGCTCTCCAGATGGTTTTTTCCTACAGTTCCCATCACTTCTAACCAGATAGCTAATAGTGACAGATTATGGCAGCAACAGTCCAAATACATCCACTCATAGGCCCCCCTTTCTCTGTACTGCATGCTAACAAATAATGATGTATATAGAAACATGGAATATCTATTAACAACAAAGATACTCACATGTGTCTGCCTTCTGGATGTTTCTGGCTCTTAGTATTCTTACTGTGAGCAGTCTGAAAGGAGTTTCCTCATTCTGCTGGCACAATAAAACATAAACAAACATCTGTTAAAAACATGTAAATGAACGACTGTTTGTTTCGGTGAGTATTTCCAGATACAACAGGATAGAGTATGAGTGCTATGGAATAAATCTTTCATTTGGCAATTTGTTTCTCAACCATGTTTTAAACGGCAACAAAATAGCTGGCTATAGTGCATGCTATAGAAAAGTGTTAATGAATTTGAAAAAAACATCTAGGCATTTCCTACAACGAAATGATGTTCCAGCTACCATATTCAGTCAAGGTGAAACCATATGACTATTCTGTTCTGTGCTAAAGCTCCTAGGCTTTTTTTTTTTTTTTTTTTTACTTTGGGAAGGAAGAGAACTGACATAGGATGGTTAGGCTATAACTAACTTGTTGGATTTTTAGAATACTTTTGTCAACACTTTTTCAAAAACAAAGTTTATCTTTTTAAAGTTTTTGATAGGAATGTCCAAAAAGTCCAAACATTTGGAGTAAAGAGAAGTACTTGAGCATCTCCACTTGCAAAGCTAGCTCATGCTATGGCATGATCAGAGATTCTCAAAGGAAAAAAGAAAACACATACCTACTACCCTGTATGTAATAGTCACTATTGAGCAGTGGGTTGATAGAAGGGGCCACTGTGTGAGAACCTGAGTGGGAAGAGGTGGGATGGGCTTCAATTATCCCTTTAAAAAAGTGATCAGTGTTGTCAGAATGTCAACCATCTGTCTGCTCAAAAGCCTATACAGAATGAATCACAAAAGAAACCTTGGTGTCATTTAAATTTCATCCTGTTGTTTTGCTGCAATGGGCTGGATTAATTTGATGAACCTGTCACACAACATTGATGTTGCAAAGTACAGTAGACCTATAAAATCAATGTGTTGATCTGCTGCAATATATCATTGAAATTATTAGGAAACCAGGATGAGCCAAGACATGATAAGATTTCACATCTCTTGGTACATGCTGAAATCATATCCCTTGAGTGTGATGCTCTCAAAATTGGCTTGAAAAAAACATTGCCAAATGGATCCTATCGTTCTGTCAGCACAATGCTACCACTAGGTGTCTGTGCATGTGCCTTCAAGCCACCTGTCAACTTATGGCAACCCCCCATAAATTTCATAGGGTTTTCTTAAATAAGGAATGCACAGAGGTGGTTTTGCCAAGTCCATCCTCTGAAATATGGCTTACAGCACCTGGTATTCGTTGGCAGTCTCCCATCCAACTACTAACCAGGCCTGACCCTGCTTAGCTTCCAAGATCAGACAGGATCTGGTGCCTTTAGGGTGTTTTGGCTCATATTACCAATAGACATTGCCCATTAAATATTTAAATAGAAGGGTTCCTTAGAAATTGTGACTGAAAGCTTAATTGTTGTAAGCAACTTAGGGAGTTAATTCAAGTTGAAAAGCAGAATATGAATAAACAAATAAATAAAATAAAGACAAGATTAGGAAGATGACTGATTTGAGTTCATACAATCATATAATCATAGAGTTGGAAGAGACCTCAAGGGCCATCCAGTCCAACCCCCTGTCATGTAGGAATACACAATCAAATCATTCCTGACAGATGCCCATCCAGCCTCTGTTTAAAAACCTCCAAAGAAGGAGACTCCACCACACTACGAGGCAGTGCATTCCACTTCTGAATAGCTCTTACTGTCAGGAAATTCTTCCTGATGTTTAGGTGGAATCTCTTTTCCTGTAGTTTGAACCCATTGCTCCTTGTCCTAGTCTCTGGAGCAGCAGAAAACAAGCCTGCTCCATCCTCAGTATGTCATCCTTTCAAATATTTAAACATGGCTATCATGTCCCTTCTCAACCTTCTTTTCTCCAGACTAAACATACCCAGCTCCCTAAGCCATCTCTCATAGGGCATGGCTTCCAGACCACCCACCATCCTGGTCACCCTCCTCTGGACACATTCCAGCTTCTCGATATCCCTCCTGAATTGTGGTTCCCAGAACTGGACACAGTATTCCAGGTGAGGTCTGTCCAAAACAGAATAGAGTGGCACTATTACTTCCCTTGATCTAGACACTATACTCCTATTAATGCAGCCCAGAATCGCACTGGATTTTTTAGCTACTACATCACACTGCTGAGTCATGTTCAGTTTGTGGTCTACTAAGACTGCTAGATCCCTTTTGCATGTACTGCCCTCAAACCATGAGTCACCCATCCTTTATCTGTGCTTTTCCTTTTTAGTACCCAAGTGTAGTATCCTACATTTCTCCCTGTTGAAATTCATTTTGTTAGTATTGGCCCAGCTTTCTAATTGTTGAGGTCATTTTGGATTCTGATCCTGTCCTCTGGGGTGTTAGCTACCCCTCCTAATGTGGTGTCATCTGCAAACTTGATAAGCATACCCTCTGTTCCCTCATCCAAGTCATTGATAAAGATGTTGAATAGCACTGGGCCCAGGACAGAACCCTGTGGCAACCCTTTGGGTTCAGTCTGTCAACCAATTACAAATCCACCTAATAGTTGCATTGTCTAGCCCACAGGTTACTAACATTTTTGCAATAATATCATGGGGAACCTTGTCAAAAGCCTTACTGAAATCAAGATATACTACATCCACTGCGTTCCCTTCACCTATCAAGTGAAGGGAACAGACAATCTAAAAGCACTTTTTTGTAACTCTGTCCAAAAAAGAGATGAGATTAGTCTGGCATGACTTGTTTTTGAGAAATCCATGTTGACTTTTAGTGATCACCCTTCTAAGTGCTTTTAGATTGTCTGTTTAATTTATTTGCTCTAGAATCTTTCGTAGTATTGATGTCAGGCTGAATGGGTGGTAATTATTTGGGTCTTCTTTTTCCCCCTTTTTAAAGATGGGGAAAACATTTGCTGTCCTCCAGTCTGCTGGGACCTCTCCTGTTCTCCAGGAATTCTTCATGATATCTGTTGCAACATAGGTATGTTTATGCAGAAGTATTAGCATGAGTACTGGCCATGATCCAGCCAAAGTTAAATCCTACTGAGCCAAAAAATGGGAACACATGATTAATTTACACCAATCAATCTTGTCTGTGGGTGCATGTATTGTGCCTTCAAGTGGCCTGTTGACTTATGGTGACCCCATGAATTTCATAGGGTTTTCTTAGGAGATTATCAGACGTGTCAAATATGGCATGATAATGATGACACAATACCGCGAAAGGATTGCCCTATCACACGATATCATCCTCCTCATGTTCTGCTGATGTGAAAAAGGCTTTATTTTTTATTAGTGGGCCAAGTTGCTAATTGGTATCCCATGGCTTTTTTTTTTGGTGGTGGTGGTATTGCTTGTGTGCGAAAACACATCCCATTCTGCTGGCGTGATTTCAGCGTCAATGGGCAGTCCCCACTAGAACACTTCCAGGTGAGAATGTGAAAACTAGGTACAGGACACTCTTTTTATGAACCTCCCCATTTTGTTGGCAAGTTTTTAAAGTGTGTTTCAGTGCTTGTGTGTTGATTTTGCTTTTTAATTTAGCTGTTTTTAGACTGTTAAGTGCACTTGCGTCTTCTCACGAGAACTGCCGAAGTCTCGCCCATTCAAAAACACGGAAGTAAACAGCACTAGCAGTGGTCATGTTGAAATAATTATGGGGCAGCTCTTTCTTGTGATTACAGCAGTGTGTGATAAGAAGTGTTATTGTGCCAGGATACTTCTGCTTTAAAATATAGTGGGACAAAAACACGACTCAGAGGTGGTTTTGGCAGTTCCTTCCTCTGAAATATAGCCAAGAGCACCTGGCATTCATTGGCAGTCTCCCATCCAAGTACTAGCACTGACCCTGTTTAGCTTCCAAAATCAGATGGGTTCTGGTGCATTTAGAGTATTTAGGCCTCCACATACATAATTTTGGCTAGCTCTCACCAATTTAAGGTACAAGGACAACCACTGCATAGGAAATTGAAACACGTATAAATGTATAAATTAAAAGTATAAATATAAATATAGTATACAGTTGTCCCTTCATATTCACTAGAGTTTGGTTCCAGGACCCCCCATGGATACCAAAATCTATGAATACTCAAGTCCCATTATATGCAATGGTATAGCAAAATGGTGTCCCTTATATAAGATGGCAAAATCAAGGTTTGCCTTTTGGATTATTATTTTTTAATGAATATTTTCAAGCCATGCATACGTAAATCTGTGGATATGAAGGGACAACTGTGTGTGTTTGTGTGTGTGTATGTATATATATATATATATATATATATAAAGTAAACAAGAATAAAACAAGAACATAAATATTATGGTTTGTGAAATGGCAAATGGGGGGGGGAACCTAACTTTTAAAAAGCTTCTAGTTACTAACAATTACTATAATTTTAAATTCTAGCAATGAGATGGACAACTGTGCAAAAGGAAGGACAAACAAGTACCCATTGTAGCTAGCTAGTTAGGACGCTGTTGACTTAACTATGTAGAGCATGTGAGCAATGTCAAAAGACTGTATTATTTCACAGGAACCTTCCCATGTTTTGAGACTGGCTGGGGAAGCCTTTCTCTCTGTCCCACCACCTTCACAGGTACATTTGATGGGAACATGGGCGAAGGACTTCTCAGTGGCTGCTCCCAGGCCCTGGAACTGTCTTCCTGGAGATGTTATACTGGTAAATCCCTTTTTTCTTCCAGCAGGCCTTTTGAGAATTGTTTTTCTAATGAGAAACGGGTATTTTATAATGTGCTAGACTTTTATTTGTTCTTATTTTTTAATGGTTTATGTTTTAACTGGTTTTAATTTTACAATGATTAAACTGCTTTTTAACTTTTCTGTGCTGTGAATTTTTAACTATGTTTAACTGTTGTAAATGACCTTGAATCCCACAGTGAGAAAAGGGCCTGATATAAATAAATATGGTCAGACCCCCGTATCTGCAGGGGGTTGATTCCTAGACTTACTGCAGAGACCAGAAACTGTAGATAACAGCAAATGCAATTGAAATAATGGGAAAATACCACAGAGTTGCCTTGGGCGACCTAGAAAGTGTCTAGAGAGGACACCTCTCTAGGAATTTTCTAGGAAGTCTCTATGGTAGGCGTGCTGTTTTGTGTCCTGCGGATAACTGAAACTGCAGATATTGGCTCCGTGGATACAGGGGTCTGACTGTATTATAAAATAGCAGCAGCAGTTATGCACACCTAGGGGGTTGCATTAGTACCCCAGGAGTTCTTGGAGGGGCACATCCCCTTCACCATATACCCCATAAATAAAGAATGCCCCACATGCCCTCTGGGGAATGTAGTTGACACCTGCACCATTCTAGGTCAAGGAGAAGCCTTTCTTTAGCAACAGGAAGCAACTTCTGTTCTTGCCCCAAATCTATGATCATCAGTGGAGAGCCCTGTTATGTATCTCATGGCCCCTGGAGGCTAGGCTAGTGGGTACATGCTACAGGACCTTCCCTGTAGTGGCACCCCACCTGTGGAACATCCTCCCAAGGGATATCAGGCTGGTTCCATCCCTTTTGCCAGGCAGTAAGGGCTATCTTGTTTTGCATGACCTTTGGCTCACAAAGAATAGATGTGTTTCTTTTAGCTGTTTTTAATCTGTTTGTCTGGTTTTAGAATTATTTTTCAAGAGGAGTATTAACTGCTTTTAATTGATTTTTAGTGTTTTATTTAATGTTATTTTAATTATTGATTGTGCATCCTGGTGGGTCATGAGGTGACAAATCAATGCCTTGATGAATAAATGAATGAATGTAGCTAGTATATGGATTAAGTCTTCAGCCAGAACTTCAGATACAAACTACACCATTAGTAAAACTAAATACAAGGAGATGTACAAGTAACATGTGCAGTAATGCCCAGGCAGTGATGATGAATAAACGGTATTTATTTGAATATAGATTGAGTTCCTAATCAAGTACCATTGAAAAAATTAATACTGGGTATGAAGAGGTATAAATGGCAGCCTAGAAATTATTTCATTTAATTCAGGACGTCTGGGTTTGGAAATGGCTAACTGACATCTAACTCATGGACAGAGAGCTGCAGCACTGGGTCACCAGTCTAGAGGCAAGTTCCAATCAATGATTTACACACACACTCATGTGGACAGTGGTAGTCAACCATGACTGAAGTGTGTGGGGAGGGGGCTGCAAGACAAATTCCATCAGCTCAGCTTGCTGCATGCTAGACTTCATGGACATCATGACAATCTGTACTTTCTATTTCCAACTGTCTTTGTAACAATCATGGAATTTATGGAATGAAAAGAAATGTTGGAACCAGTGGTTGTCATCAATACCTGGATGAGTGTTCTGCCTTTTGCATTAATGGATGATATCTTGAGGATTACTTTTAAGAAGTTTTAAAACTGCAGACTGAAATCGGAAAGTTCTATAAACTTATGAGGCAAAGAAAAAAAATTGTGTAGATAAAGGATATTGCAATATGGAATTATGACTTAAACTCCTAAAGTTGGAATATTGATGGTATTCACAAATATTTTATTCATAAAAAATGGATTAAAATAGAGAGACTGGTTTGTTTTGAGAAGATGGAATTGTTTTGGCTGGAAGAGGCTTCTCATTGAAAACAAGAGAAGTGATATGTAATAACATTTTTCACTTTTTCCTCTTTTTCTTAAGCCATTTTTTTCTTGGAGAAATTGTAGAATGTGTTATGGGAAATTTTCTATAGAATGAGGAATACAGTATTTTAGAGGGAGAGAAAGAGAAATTATTCATTTCATTTAGAGGTAGCCTGAACACTGCTTATTATCCAATTAGAATACTAGAGAACACTGCATACCATTTAATTGAAATTCTAAAGACCCATAAAAAGTCACACAAAGAACTATCTGTAAGCAATCATCATAATCTCAGCAGGCTTCAAAGGGATATATATTTTTGTTCAGGAGAAGTTGGTACTTTAGGGCATGTGGGTCACTGCCTCCTTCCTGCTTGCTTCATTACTTATACTGTAACTAGTCCATCTCTGTCACTACCTTTTACTTTTCTAGTCAATCTCTCACACTTTTCATTGGAGAACTCAGAAAAAAGTACTTCCTTACATAGATGTATAGGCTAGCTCAAAGATCTTAAAGGTACAGGAACATCTTCATGGACTGAGGTATCCTCTGCCCTTAAAGAAGCAGTAGAAAGGCAAGAGCAACAGGGAGCAGGAAGGAAAGATGGACAGGCACAGCCAATAGATTCTTATGGAATAATTGACCCATTGCAGTCTCAGAGCAGAAGCACCCCCACCCCAAAGAGATTGCTAGGCTACTGCTCCTTTACTTTCAAATTTTCCATTCACATTTGCAAGAGTCCTTTTACTGTATTTCTATTCTGATTTGTTTTCTTTTACTGGAAAGCTCAAAGATACAGAAAGAAAGAAGGCTGCTCTGAAAAGAAACTGATTTCATTTGATTGGTATAGCGCATGCTCAGAGAAGCAGCATATTAATGGCCATTTTCTGTCTTGGACTGGAACTCTATTTGCCATGAGGCTTTTTTTTTTCTTTTGTTGATCAGAGGTGCAGAAAACAGGAAGAAATGCTTATTTGTCTGTGTTTTATCTTTTTGTTATTCTTGGACTTCTCATTGAGGAAGATCAGAAGCTCTACACAAGAGCATAGGCATTTTTATTTTGTATGGGTTACTGTGTGGTAGGCCAGGGAGCCTTGAGGAGGCTATGGAAGACTTTTGGGGTACATTAGAGAAAGTACTGCCATAAGCTGTATAGTGGAAATTTTACTTTTGATTAAATCTGCATAACATCAGTCAGCAGCTGCCACACTGCATTTTAAACATGGGAGGGGGTTGGGAAAATGTTTAAGAGAGAGAGAGCTAGGAGTGTGGAAATAAAAGTACAGTTGTCCCTTCATATTTGCTGGGGTTTGGTTCCAGGACCCCCATGGATACCAAAATCTTTGAATACTCAAGTCCCATTATATGCAGTGGCATAGCAAAATGGTGTCCCTTATATAAGATGGCAAAATCAAGGTTTACTTTTTGGATTATTATTTTTTTTAAGAATATTTTCAAGCCATGAATACTTTAAAGCCATGGATACCAAATCCATGGATACGGAGAGACAACTATCGTTTAATCTACTTTACACTTCTGTTAACTGAAATTCTTTATGAACTGTTGATATGTTATTTTCCCTTTAAGAGACACTGACTAGAACTTTGGGAAGAGGAGCAAAAATGTAGTCCCTCTCGTGACTCTGCCCTGAGCCTCTCTAGGTTTAATGAGCACAAGGCCCCCCTGCTGTTGATCTATAGATCTTATAGGGATGTAATTTTTCACTAAGTTTCTTCTAGCAATGAGTATTTCAGCAATTTTCCTCCTGCTGCAAGAAAGTCTTCAAAAACCACACAGTTTTCAAAGGCTGTTTGCACTTCAAGACTTGTTCTGTGTTGGGGTGGAATCATACATGGTTGTTTTGCACAGAAAGCATTTTCCACATAGGGAACAGCTTTTTCTGTGTGAAAAAAATAATATTTTTATGCAGAAGTATGAATTCCTATGGAGAAAATGCCATTTTCTGTGAAGAAAATGTAATCGGGGGTATATTCTGTGTAAAATTTGCACATGGTTGATTTGCATAGAAAACAGGATATTTTGCACAGAAATTAATATTTCTGTATTGAAATATTATTTTCCATGCAGCAAAGACTGTTTCTTACAAAGTAAATGATGATTTCTATGCAAAACAAACATGTGAATTTTGCGCAGAATAGGTCCCAAACTGCAAAGATTCTCATCAGTCCAGGATTCTTCCTGTCAGAGTTTCTCAATTTTCAAAAAACATGTTTTTCAACCATTATTTGAATATTTTATAATATTTTTTCTATCCCTATAGACTGTAATAGCTCACCTAAATCAGAACTACCTCATAATATGGCACTGTTTTACAGACAGAGAAGGAAGAGACATTCTTGAGGGCACTGTACAGGACAGTGGGATTTTTCATTCTCCCAAAATTTCTATGTCTTTAAATAGGTTTGTGATGACAAAAATGACAGGTTTGTTACATGGCTATAATGTGATGGGGACCAGAAGCCTCTCAAGTTTCTGCTTGTTGTGGACATTTGAAATTCAAATACAAAAGCATGAAATGCAATCCTATGTACATCTCCTCAGAAATACGTCCCTTTGATCTGAACAGGATGTATTCAGATTTGTAAAGGACTGTAGCCTTAAATGTCCAATAGCTCCCCCAGAACCTTCCTCATAGCGAGGCAGTAGGAAGCATAATATGCTCCTGAGGCTAAGGGCTCGTCTACATGGGCAATTTACCTCATCTTGCCCCTCTCCTGACAATACAGGGCTTTTGCCTCATTTTACCCCCAGGTAGTCCACACAACCACCAAGGTAAAGACAGGGCTAAGATGCGGGGAAGATGACATAAGGCCCATTACAGCATTTTTTAAAAATACCTGGTAAAATCCATTCCAGCTGGAGGGAAAATATTGGGTCCCATGTGACTGCAGGAGTCCGTTCAAGCATGCCAGCCTGACACTGTAGCTGCCCTCTGCCTTGCTCTTCTGTAGCCAGAAAAGGGACTCACAGCATGTGACCAAAGCTGGTCACATGCAGGGGGCCTTGTTCACGTGCTGTGGGCTGGCTTCCTGACATCAGAGAGTGTGATGTGGAGGGCAGCAGCGGCTGCTGCAGGGACAGGCCGGTGTGCTCACCTGGACTCTGGCCTGTTTTGTGCCTGTAATGGGGAAGGAACAGGCCAGATCCACAGGCAGAATATGCTTGCAGACAGCCGGCATATTCTGGCCCATATGGATGAGCCCTAAGTCCTACTCTACACCATAAAATGGCTGACCCCAAGTACATATGTGTCTCTAGCATTATGAGACATAATACATTTAATTATTGGCCATGCTAATTTGGAAATTCTGCTAATTGTAATCCAAAAAAGTAACTTCTCCAGGTTCTTGTCATGCACCAAGCTGAATGAAGCCCACCAGCCATCTATGGCAGCTTGGTAGAAGTTCAATAAACACTGTGTGTGGGGGGTTGTAATATGCAGCCTCATGAGCTACACTCTATGTTCACCTTTGTGGTAAGCAATGAGAATTCATAGACCAGAGTAAGAAGGATTTATGGTAACCATAAAGTACATCCTGCATTTTACATTTAAGATTTCTATATTATAACACTTTGTTTTACTTCTGCTATAACAAACACACACACACATACCCAATAGGTTTTACTGGAACTCTAGACGTTATCAGACACATTGAATATGGCATCATAATGATGCCACATAAATGTGAATGGGTGCGCATTCCAGACAACATCACCTTTCACATTTATGTACTGGCCAAAACCCATCGTATTTTATTGACAGCTCCAGCTATCTCACTATGAGGAAGGCTCCGTTAAGGACTGTGTTCGCAGTCTGGGGGTGCTCCTTGATTCTTCACTTCAGATGACTAGTCAGGTGAATGTGACGGTCAGGAGTGCCTGTTATCAGCTTCGGCTGATATGCCAGCTGCGCCCTTTCCTAGAAGTAAGGGACCTCGAGACTGTGGTGCACGCGCTGGTAACCTCTTGTCTAGATTTCTGCAATGCGCTCTACATGGGGCTACTCTCGTGCTTGGTCCGGAAACTTCAGTTGGTACAAATTATGGCAGCCAGAGTGGTCTTGGAAACATCTCGGAGAGGCCATATAAGTATTAAAATGTCTCCACTGGCTGCCTATCAGTTTCTGGGCCTAGTGTAAGGCATTGGTTATTACCTTTAAAGCCCTAAATGGCTTGGGTCCAACTTATCTTCGGAACCGCCACCTCCAATACAATCCTCCCCGCACACTCCAGTCCTCTGGGAGAATTTGCTTCAGCCACAAAAATATACGCTGTCTGCAACCTCCCAGAGGGCCTTTTCAGTAATCACCCCCAAATTATGGAATGGCCTGCCAAACGAGATCCATCAGATGACGAGCTTGAGTAGCTTTAAAAAAGCACTAAAGACGGATCTCTTTCGGCAGGCCTTTCCTGATTAGATCCTGGCCTCAGGAGCTGCGTCTCCTGGCCTCTTTTAGTCTTGCTGGCTGTTAATTTTTCTGTTTGTTTTTATATGTGATTTTAGTTTAGGTGGTTTTCGTTTCTAGGATGGAGGACCATCGCCTCCCCAAAATACTACTCTACGGTGAACTCGCCACGGGTCAGCGTAAGAGGGGCGCTCCAAAAAAGCGATACAAAGACTCCCTGAAACAACATCTCAGGCTCAGCCAAATTGATCACCAACAGTGGTCCGCCCTGGCCTCACATCGGGAGGCATGGAGACGCACTATCCACAATGCTGCAGCCTTACTTGAGAACTCACGACGAACAAGTCTTGAAGAGAAACGACAACGCAGAAAGAATCACAACCCAAAAACATCACCCAAGGAGACCTTCTGCTATGCTTTTTGCAACCGGACTTGTTTATCTCGGATTGGCCTTTTTAGTCATCAGCGCGCTTGCAGAAAGCGCGGGATGAGTCCTTCCTGAATCTTCGTTTGCGAAGAAAAGCCAGAGGTTTTTAATTTTATACGAGTTTAATATCTTTTTATGGGGGAGGGTGGGGTGGGTGGTGCTTTGGGATTTTAGCCAGCATTATTATATTTTAATAGTTGTAAGCTGCCCCGATTGTTTTTAACAGAGGTGCAGGGTAAAAAATATTATTATTATTATCATTATTATTATTATTATGCCATCAATAGATCCCCCATTGCAATTTGGTGCTGGCATTGCCGGCATAGGATACCTCACACCATAGTACTCATGTGAATGCAGCATCAATGGCCAGTCCAGCCAGAACACCTCCGGGTAAGAGCACAACATCCAGGTAGGTGATGTACTTTTTATGACTCTTCCCAGTTTACTTGAGACTTTTTAAGTGTGTTTAGGTGATTTTAAAACCTTTTGGGTGTTTATTTTGTTTTAATTTCCCACGCAAGCGTTTTCTCGTGAGATTAGGTGAGATCTTAAACCAGGAAGTGAACAGAGCTCTGTTCACTCCCCATTAGTGCCTGGGAAGCCTTTTGCCAGGAAAGAAGGTAAGTGTGGCATGTCAGGAGTTCTTTTGCCCCTATAAAAACAGCAAAGTTATGCCGGCAAAAGAATGGGGTTTAGGGGGTGGTCTGATAAAGTTCTCTGTCTTCCAATTTACTAAAAGTTCTTCCCTGATAAAAGAAGGTTCTGTGATCTCTTCTGGGTGTGGTTTTGAGTCCATTTCTTAATATGATAGGTAGCTAAGAGTACTGTGTGTGTGGTTTTGTTTTTATTACACACCCCTTTATCAGTTTGCAATTCCCGACACCTCCCACTGGCTACCAATACTTCCTGATATGAACAAGCTCCAGAGGAAGCTTTACTTTATGAGAACCGCCCATGAGGTTTAATTGAAATGTGGGGAGCTAGGGAAGTTGATTGTACAATGAAAGATAAGACATGGATATTAACATACACCCCAGCCATCAACTTGTTAAATTGAGCACAAAAATGGGGTGTAGCTTTGGGAGGGACATTGTCCTGCCCCCACAAAAATTCTTTCCCCCAATGAAATTTTCCTTCAGTCACCAAATGTCTAGCATGGCCAAAAGTCAGGCACTTAAAATTGTTCACACTTATGATGCTTTGATTTGTTGTCTTTGTATTCCCTTGGTAACTCTGCCTGCCCCTTTTCTCTGGATGCCTAAATGCTCAAACTGAAATTTTTAGTTACTGCAATGCTAGAAATTCAGGGGAAATTTCATCTGGGAGGACAGAATTCTTATTTGGTTAGGTGGTGCCCTCATTTTGCCACTCCCCATAGCTACGTCCCTGCCCACCCATGAGATTGGCATTTCCCATCCCTTTGTACATTTTAGAAGCAGTTTCTTGCCTAGCATCTTGAATAATGGATAAAAAAAAATGCCAGCAACATTTTCGAAAACAGTACTAGTCTGTGTTGTACATACCTGCCTTGTCCGTTTTTCTTTATTGTTGGCTAAGCCCTAAAGAAAGAAGAAACCATATACTTAAAGTTACCATGTGATGCTGTTATAAGTGCCATTTCTACAAAAGCATAAATATTCCCAAACTCCCCTATTAGGGTGGGTTTCTTAGTTGAGTGAGTGGATTTCTGTCTAGCTCTCAGGCTTGATGTGCCACAGGAATAAAAAGCAAATACACAATGTCCCTAGAGAGCCAGAGACAAAAGACAATTCCTCTAGGTGAATTGTCAATGTGTGCCAACATATTCTTTTGAAACACTCACTATGAGCTTCTCTCCCAGCTTTTTACAAATTCAAGTTGTATTGTTTTCTTTAGGTGTACTTACCTCGGGTGAGCTGGAATTTGCTCCCATGATGGTATCTGCTGCATATAATCCAGTTGCTTAGTGTGAGACACAAAGGATACAGTTCTTTAGTGACAGTGCCTTTGGCTGAAGCAGACAAGCAGGTGTTTCGTTTTAAAAAAAAATGACTAATGACTCCACCCACTTTAAATTCCAAAGAGCATGAATAGTCCCCTCCCTTCCCTCCCTCTTTTCCTCCATCTGATTAAACTAACCATCTGAGTTAATTGCATCCAAGATGCTTACATTACCGTTGTTGTGACTTAAGAGACTAGATTGTTGTGACTATATACCTTGGTCAGTTGAGAGTACCCCTTTAGCTAACCTGACTGGGCACTGAATTCTCAACAATACAGGCTAATTCTGCAACTTAAATGGACAGAGGCTTAGAGCCAGGGTGGGAATCATGCAGCTCTCTAAATGGTGTTGAACTGAAATCCCCAACATTCTTTACCACTAGCTAAGGCTGCTGGGAGTTGCAGTCCAACAACATCTGGGTTGCACAACCAGATGAAAAGGCTGGAAGCTGGGAGTTGGTTGAAAGGTTCAGGAACTTGGGCTGAAGGATCGCTCTAGGAGACTCTAATGCAAGGTCAACAGAGTTGCTGCCAACTATAGGATGTCTATTTTCTCTCAAATGCAACAAACCAAGAGTACCTTGTCTCTACATTTCTCAGCACTTGGAGAAGCAAGAACACAGTACAAATGAGGTCCTGACTCATAGACAAATATAATACACCCAATTTAGCTAAAAATAAGGACTTCAGGTTCCATTGATTTCATTCAACAGGAATTTCCCTGAGGCTTTAAATGTGCTTTACTTTATCTGAATTGTACCTAAGTTTTGGTCTTTCAGTCACTCTTCCATTACATCATCCTGCAGTTCCAGGTTTGAGGTAGAGTACCTCAAGAATTCATTGCTATTCTGTCTTCCTCCCAGCCCAGCAAAGCCAGCTGGGAAGAAGATGACTGGCATGGCAGCAGCCATGCCTGAGGGGCTCCAGCCACGCCACAACTGTCCCGCCAGGTAAGTACAGCAGGTTCTTTTTTGAAAGCAGTAACCATATTAGTCTGTTACCATGAGAATAACAAAGCCTGGAAGCTCATATTTCTGCAGTGCCCAAGAGTACATTTGCACAGTTAAATCTTATGTGCCAGCTGCTCCCATTCCTACAGCCATCAGATCTGGCTAGGATGTCACATGCCTTAGTTACATCCTGTTTCAACATAATGTACTCTACCCAAGGCTGCCTTTGAAGAGTGCTCAGAAGCTTCAGCTCATCCAAAGATGTTACCATTCTACTGACCAGTTCTAGTTATAGGGACTGTACAGCTTCCTCGTTACAGCAGCTCCACGACACAGCAACTGTTCCCAGGCACAATTTGAAATGTTAGTTGTGACCTATAAAGCCACATATGCTTGGGTCCAGGGCATCAGAAGGACTATAGCCTCTCAAATGAGCCTGCCCATGCCTTGCAATCTTCAGGGAAGACCCCCCTCTCTGTTCCACCATTCTCACAGATACATCTGTACACTGGAGAGGAATTCCCTCCCTAGAGAGATTATGTTGTTTGTTTGTTTGTTTGTTTTGACAGGCCCTAGGGAATTACTGTAATTCCTTTGGGCAAAGGGTTTTAATAATGCACCATGTCATAACTCTCTCTCTCTCTCTTTGGCGGTATGTTTTTAAATTGGTTTTAGTTTAATGATTGTGATTCTATATCACCTACTTAGCTATGTTCTTCACTACATCGCTAACTGAAACCAATCCTCACTTACTGGGCAGTAGCTACTCCAAGCCACAGGGATCTGTTCCCCTATCAATCAGGAAGCAGGTCATTTACACGGCAAAAATAATCCTCAAAGAATTCGCCTAGAATTCTTATAGTTCCCACATGTTCCGCATCAGCATCGCCCTTTTCGGAAGGAGGGGGTCTAAAACACCCGTAAGTGGCACACTTAATGACACCGCTGATTTTCCGTCTTTTTTTAAAGAGTGCCGCAAATTTGCACATTATCGCATTTGGGAACTGTCTGTCATTTTTAAATTCGCGATGTTTAAAATCAGGGATGTGGGCAGTTTTTTATAGTGACACCACAGAAACCCGCCTACACATCCGGCTTTCCTATCTACTTTGAAGCATCCCTGTAAACATCTATCATTTCCCTAATGGAGTCAGTTCAGAGAACAAAGAAGGGGGGCAGGGGGAAAGAGAAAGTACAGGAGCAGCTACGTCTGTGTCACCGAAATATCAATGTCTTCAAAAACTTAGCCGCAGAAATGCAAAAGCGTGGACACAACCGAACCCCGGAAGAATGCCGCACGAAAATAGCCAAATACAAGCAGGAAATGAGCGTAGCTAAACCCTCCATGGCTGCAACAATGTACTTGCCACCATTGAAGAGAACAAAGACCATAAAAGATGACAAGATGCCCAATCAGAACCCGAGAGGGGGGAAGTGGATGACCAATGGGAGTACGGGTGGCGGGAATTCCCGAAGGAAGTACATCTAGAACGAATGATGTACTTCGTTGATTGACAGGTAGTGTTGTCAAAGTATGCGGAATATCGACGTCTTGGGAACTGAAATATTCTGATGTGTAGAAATTCTCACATTAATATACTCCACATTATAAGCACATCGGAACTACATCGCGGAACTAAACAGGATCTGAAATTATGCCGTGGGAACTCCACAATGCAAAATCGAAAGTGCGCTAATGCGATACTTTGCGCAACAAAAGTTGCCGTGGAACCGACCCCAACCATTTCTGTCTGGTCCCAGAACAATCTCCAGAACAACAGTCAGAAGCAGGGTCCCTGTCACAATTCTCTCACACACCAGAGATCACTTGCAGGACATGGAATGGAAACATCAGTCAACTGTTTCCTGATAGACAGGAGAATAGACCTTGCAAGCCACAGCAGTTGCTGCCCAGTAGGTGAGGATTGGAGGACTTTCACAGTTCCTAAGTCATCGCTAAACTAGTCTATATATAGGGATCACAAATATGAACCAGTCACAAATGTGTAACTCTAGGTTATGGATTTGTAACTATCTTAGTGAATTCCAGCCATTTTAACTTTCTATGTTTTAATGATGTGGATTTTTATCTGTAGCTGTGGGCTGAGGGAAAAGTGTGTGAAGAAGATTCAGCACCTCTGTGGGGGGAAACAACTACTGTAGCTTCAGTGGTGATAGGTATTTGGGAGCAATTCCAAACAAACTGACAAAACATTTGAATGAAATTGTTATAAATAGGCTCTCAGTAGCAGAGTCACATAAAATGATACTACTTGAAATATGCCACATTATCTATTGATACCTCACTGATCCTAGATTCTTGGGACTTCATCAGACCACCCTCCTTTTCTGTTCTTTTGCCAGCATAATTTGTGATGTTTTTGTGCCGGCCAAAGAACCCCCTTTACCATACTTACCTTCCATCCTATCCAAAGGCAGCCCCAGCAATGATGGAGGAGCTCCATTCACTTCCTAGAATGAAATGTCGTGGATTCTCCCGAGAAGACATGAGTGTGGGAAATTCAAAAATAAAAGCAAAAACAACACACAAAATGTTCACAAAAGCATAGAAACGCACTTTAAAAGTCCCAAGTAAAAAGGGGAGGTTCATAAAAAGAGTGTCTCCTACCTGGATGTTGCGATCTCATCCGGAAGTGTTCTGGCTGGACTGGCCATTGATATTGTATTCATGAGGGGGAAAAGGTGCAAGGTTTCAAACACTGGCAATGCTGCCAAAAAAGCACCACAGTCAATCTACTGATGGCTTGTCACATCAGTAAAATAGAATGGCATTTAGACAAGACATAAACGTGAAAGGACGTCATTATCTGATATGCTCACCCTTTCGCGTTTATGTGGCATCGTTATGATGCCGTATTTGATGTGTCTGATAAAGTCCTTGGATAGAATCCAAATCACTGATGGTATAAAACTCGAGTCAGTAACATGAGGTAGACTTGTAACACTGGGAGACAGTCTTCCAGCACCTTAGCAACTAACAAATTGTACAGATTTTCCTTGGTTTTTTTCCGGGCTGTGAGACCATGTTCTGGAATAGTTCTTTCTGATGTTTCACCTGCATCTGTGCCTGGCATCTTCAAAGAATGGTTGGGTTGGAGTGTATGTGGAGTTTATATGCTGTGAACCCCTGTTGGGGAGTATATGCAAATTTGTGTAATTGAATGGTTAGTTTCTGGGTATAGAAATGCAAGACTTGTTAGCGTCTGTTTGGCCAATGGTGGGTTGATGGGCCATTATCTGCTGGAACTCCCCCTGTCCCTAGGTGGAATTCCTTTTCCACCCAGGGAGAGGGGAAGATCCTCATTTTCCATGCTCACTTCAAAAAGTTAAGTTTCCATTATGCTCTCATTTTCAGAACACCAGAACACAGCCACACCCTCTGCCCTATCTTCAGGTTGGTGAAGAAAAATATTGTTTGGGAAATCCAATCTGTAATGAGGGGGAGAATATTTTCATTGAAGCTTTCAGGACTGCTGAGTTTTGTGAAAGTTGAAGGTCACAATACAAGAGTGTCTTTCTTGTGCTGCACTCCCATAAGAAGTCTCAATGTTACAAAGTCTCTCATACATTTACAAAGACTTGATGATTTCAAAGTTAATGATTTTAAATTACTTCAGTGACACTGAATGCCTCTTTTGTCATCATGGAGGTACTGCTGTCATCTTTTCCTACCATTAGTCATCAACATAGTGATGCATTTTGTGGCCTTACCAAAGCCCTGCAATCTTTGTCTTCAGAGATGTAAGCACATGTTATATGTGCCCTGTCAGGTGACTTTTTGCACACAGGTCACTGAAAGCTATTTGATCTGTGTAATATTAATAGACTCTCTAACACCCTATTGGACAGAGATTAGCCAAGGATGTTATGGAATATTTGATGCCTGCTGGATGTTTTTCATGGCCCAGTTCATTTAAACATTGTGTTTACTGGAATGGAAAATTCAAAATATTGACATTAAAAAATTGAAGATTAATATCTCCATAAAAATTTGCCTTGCTGACATTAATTCCCACATGCAAATACCTTGAGCCTTAATCAATGATGCTAGGAGAAGATGGATATGGCTCATTGGCATGGTGACAGTAATGTTTGTTATTGCTGTTGTGTACCTTCAAGTCATTTCTGACATGGTGACCCTATGGTGACCTGCTGTTTTCTTGGCAGAATTTGTTCAGAGGGGATCCCCCCCCCCCGTTTGAGGCTGGGAGACTATGATTTGCCCAAGGTCACCCAATGGTTTTCCATGGCCAACCCAGGATTCAAACCCTGGTCTCCCAGTGTCCTAGTCCAACACTCAAACCACTATACCACGCTGGCTCTACTGTAATAATGTGACCCATGCTGGTTTGGTGATTTTGGGAACTGTAGTTCAAAAAAGTAAATTTCCCAAACTTGGGGGGAAGTTTCCTGTTAATACAGTATTTGATGAAATGGACTCCCAGACTACAATTTGTTATATGTGAAGTCGAAGGCTTTCACGGCCAGCATCCATAGATATTCCTTGGTTTTTTTCCAACCAGTTTGAGACCCTTAAAATTTTGGGAAAGTGAATGAAGTATTCCACCCCAAATCTATTTTAGCTTCTCCTTCCACTTCCAATGCCCCCTTTCACTTGCCACCAAAAGTAGAAAAGCCACCACCAAGTCTGTTATGAAAGGTATTGGCTTTCCTTCTTCATAAGAGAACTGACATATTCAAAAAGATAACCTGAACAAATGTCATACCTAAACCCAGTTGAAATCTTGGGTTGGTTCCTATCAACATATTCCCCCTCCCAAAATTATTAAAAGCCATGAGGGCTTCTAGAGTTTTCCATGGGTTTTTTTTTTCTAGGCTGTGAGGCCGTGTTCTGGAAGAGTTTATTTCTGATGTTTTGGCTGCATCTGTGGCTGGCATCTTCAGAGAATGGTTGGGTAGGAGTGGGGGGGTATATACTGTGAGCCCCTGTTGGAGAGAATATGTAAATTTGTATTTTTGAATGGCTAGTTTCTGGGTGGAGATATGAAAAGAGGATTAGTGTCTGTTTGGCTAATGGTCCATTATCTTCTAGAAATCCCCCTATCACTGGGTGGAATTCATTTGCATGTGTTGAGTTTTGATTTTAATGTTTTTCAGGACTGGTACCCAGATTTTGTTTACTTTTAGGGTTTCTTTTCTCCTGTTAAAATGAACTCTTCCAGAACACAGCCTCACAGCCCCCCCCCCCCAAAAAAAAACATGGAAAACCTATGGATGCCGGCCATGAAAGCCTTCAACTTCATGCTCCTAGAGTTGTTATTGCTACATTTCCTCATTCTCTCCACTTCCTTCTTTTTGTTTAACTAGGATGATGACATTTAATATCTGGCACTACCGCCCCCTCAGACTTTCTTGTTCCCTCTGAGTTTAGCTGCAAATAGTCATGGTTGCTGGGACGGGTTAGATTTCTCTCTGGAGCTAGGAAAAGAAACCTCTGGAAAATCTTAAGCTGGTGCTTTTATGCTGTTTGTGAATAAGTTGTACCCCTTTCTTTCCCTTTCTTATGCTAATATTGATAACTCCAGCTGAAGTCCAATCTGCTAAACATGACACTTCCTTTCCAGCTCTGTATTTTATGACCATGACCAGATCCTAATAAATAAGCTATTGTTCTATATATACTTGGAGGGGTGAGGTATTTATGTATGTCTCTGAGAGGGACCCTGAAGTCCTAAGCCCTTGTTTCTAGTTATAGCGAAACCAGAAAGCATGACAAAATGAGGTTATCTTGCTATGAAGCATTTGAACCATGCCTCTAATTATAGAATGCCAGCTTTAACGGCTGAACCATCAAAGAGAAAAGATAGGACTAAGGCACATTCCTCAGCCATTGGGAGAACACTCAGATGAGTGCAGGGATTTGCAAGATGTGACACTGTACTTCACTCAGAGAAATCCTACATACATGGTTACATATATATGTGGTGGGAACAAGACCAGATAATGGGATTTTTCTTAGCCAAAGTTCTTATGATATGAGATCATTTACCAGGGAGCACTAATACGTAGGGCTGGAGGAAGTCATAGAAGTCATAGAAAATGTTTATTAATTTTTAAAAGAATCACATATATATTTGCAAAGTAGGTATGAGCTAAATAACATTCATGTGATGCAATTCTTTATTTTTTTATTCATTACTCCTTCTCCACTGTATTTTATCAGGCACCTTCAGATAAGTGTGTGTAGGATTGCAAATATACATGAACTAGATGGAAAATTTTTGGAATTCAGATAAAACAGCAGGTTGAAGGGATTAACGACTCATTCATAATGGTAGGCACATACAAATAATAGACAGGGGCACCAGCTTTACTGTATGTCAGGGCTAAAGGTGACATTGGTTTCATAGTTTAGTGCTGCATAGGTATTTTGTTTGTGTATTAAATAGCTGGTGTGGTGGAGGGGGGGGAGCCAGACTGAGAACTTGCCAGTTTTGTGATGGGGTTTCTTTATCTTTGTTTCTTCTATGATCCTGATTGTACGTCTGCTATTCATAGTGGGAAGATAGCAAAACAAAGAGGGTTATTTCAGTTCATACCCTCCTACATGCATGTACACCAGTTTCTCGCCATTTGATTACTTAACTCTTGGTGACTGAAACTGAAGGTGTGAACTTGCTTCACTCAGGAACATTGCTAGCAAACTGACATAAGGTGATGTATCTGATATGTAATGTTAAATAATTTCATTCAGAAACTCTATATATTGCTCAATGCTGCAGTCACATCATCTGTGTGAATCAGCCCTGAAAAGATACATGATACTCCAGGTACGTGGGAAGGATATCTGTGAGCAAACTGAGGGTGCTGAAGTATGGTGAAGGTTAAGTGACTAACAAATGCTTGCTTCCTCCAAGCCATATAGTGGCAAAGTTGATGAAAGAGATATGGCAATATTCCACCATCCCCCCCCCCAACCTGGCATCATCCAAACAGGTTGAGTAATATGTCTGCTGCTCCCAGCATAGCCATACTGATTGGTGATGATGAGAATTGTTGTCCAGCACATCTTGATGTTACCAGGTTGGGAAAGAGCATGTTTATATTATAACATTTGCAAGAGCCCTGAATGGAGATGGAAGTGACTCCCCTCTCTGTCCCTGTATACCACCACCTATACCACCTTGAGTTTAGCAGAAGAAAGGCACAATATAAATGCAACCAATAAAGAAAAATAAACAAGGCATTTTGACTTTATAGCTGCCTAGTATAAACTGGGCACATGGTGCTCTTGTGAATTTCTCCAACATTTGCTACGTCATATGATTATTCAAGACATGTGATCATTTGGGACATTATATTATTAGTAGTATTAAGCATGGCAGCTGCAATGCTACATGTTTTCCATGGTCTGAAACTAGGTGCACTCTCTGCATCAGGGATGGGAATCATGCAGCCTTCGGGCATTCCAGCGAGGCCCTTCAACCTTCACTGACACCTCTGAAGCCCCCAGTACACACACACACACACACACCACAAAAACACTCAAGCCACTCAAAAAGACTTTAAACTCAGTCCAGGTTTCTCCTTGTCAGAGTTCTCTGACACTTGAGAAAGACTTTGTCAACCTTTGAATATTCTTGAATATTCATCCCATCCTTAGCTACCACTCTCTGCAGGAGACTGAAATGGTGGATTGTGGCCCTTTAGTCTGCAGAACAAGAATATATCCCTTTTCTACATACCCATTAGAGAAAGATGAACCACACATAACATTCATAACTCCATGGCAGTTTATATTACTGAACACTACATGTACTTCTTCAGAGGATGTTAAGAATTCAGCTTGGAATACATCATTCAACAACACACTTTATCAGATGGGGCTGTAACCGCAGAATTATGATGTGACAGTACCGCAAATGGGTTCCCATTATGGCACAATGTTGTTGTCTTCCCATGGCCAATGTGTGCTCCACCCATTAAGTCATGAATGTGCATTTATAAATAAAGACCAAGTCTTGAAATTTAGGAGATTATCAGAAATTTAGGAGATTATCAAAAGTGGTGTTACAGCAACACCAGGAGATTGCAAAAGGGCTTTCTTATCAGACAACATCATTCCCCCCTCATTATGCATCTGTTATGCTGCCTTTCTGCCAGTGCTGCTTTTTATTGACGTGAGGAACTGTCAATAGATCCCCTGTTCTGTTAGTGTTCCAGATTTGCCTGTGTCTGACAAGGTGCCCCGTTATGTTGGTGAGATCCCAGCATCATTGGGAGGTCCGCGCCAGAACATTTCCGGTGAGATCAGGACATCCAGGTGACACCCTTTTTATGACCCTCCCTGGGTTACTTGTACAGTTAAAGTGTGTTTTTCTGCTTGGCGTTACCTTTTTTTGGTTTATTTTTATTTTTTAATTTCCCATGCTCACGTCTTCTTGTGAGAATCCACAGGATTTCAGTCCAGGAACTGGACGGATCTCCATTAGAGCTCCTTTCATTCCTGGGCTGCCCTGTCGACCAGAGAGGAGGTAAGTGTGGTTGGGAGGGTGATTGTGGCGGGACTGGGATGGGACAGGGGCAGGAGTGGAGATTCTGGGACAGGAATGCTTTTTTTCGTTCCTGTCTGATAATCTCCTCAAAGTCTTTTGCCACTAAATAGTTTCTTATGCTGAGCCAATGTTAATCAGCCCTGTATTTTACCAGTGTCTCTATAGTGCTGGCCTCAGAATACCATCTTCCAGTCCTAACTTGTTGACCCATCTTGAGTGAGTCACTGTAACTTTGAGCCATTAACTCCCAGCATCCACTTTTCACAATGCTGCATACAAAAATGTGACTTATGTGATGAAATGAAGGTTCTAAGCCACTTTTGCTCATTTGGGATTGGGATATGAGAAATGGTAATAATAATTCCCTGGGTAGGTATTACTGGCCAATAGCACAAATGAACCAAATGTGGTAGCTTCCAGAATAATTAAATATGGACAATATTTTCAAGAGGACTAAGAAGAAGGGAAGGCTTACTGTTGATGCCATCGTTGAGGGGACACGGTTGCTCTGAGCCCATCTAGGCTAACACCATTGCTTCAGACCACTCCAAGCAGCTGTATTGGCATCACCATCAAGAGACTGAGAACAAGATCTGGCGTGATTCTCTCACATCATATCTCAGGGGATGTCTCATGGGACTACAGATCCTCCAAGACTTCATTTAAGATCTAGCAGGTCTATATATATCCCTGCAAGTGTGGTGGGCAGCCACTGTCAGCTGGGCTTATGCTGCATCATGCTTCCTAATGAATCTGCAAGCTGTGGCTGGTCACCTTCAGGGGCCAGGAAGGAATATTTTCTCATGTTATTGTAACATGGGTTTCTCACCTTCCCTGAGGCTTCTCCCCACTTCTTGTTGAGCCTTTTTATTGACTGTTCTGCTTTGTCTTTGTAACTATTGCTCCCTTGCTCTGTAAAGCATTCTGACTGCTCTAACTGCTTTGTCACAACTAGAAAATATGGAAGGGAAGATGAGACATCAAGCATGAATTAAACTGGGGGGGGGAGAGAAACGCTGGGGTGGCTGGATGGACAGAATGGGAGGGGACCTGCAGTCTGGGCTGATGCAGGTAACCTCACCTCCAGTGGACCATTTTACTACATCCCATGGATGGGCTGATATGGCAAGCCCTACCAGATGTTTACCTGACCTCCACAATTTGATGCGCTGCTTGAGCACTGCTGGTCTGGAAACCATCAGGCCCTGTGTACCCTCAACCTTACTTTGCCTTCACATTGTCTACCCAAAGAAGATATTAGTTGTGAATGTAGTTGATTTGTAATCATTGTATTTGCATTAACGTTGTGGCCATCCCATTTAACCCATAACATGGGGGTAGTCCAGATGCCGAAATAAATCCTCATAGAATTCACAGGGAATCCCATGTGCCCAAATGGGATCCTGGAGTGTTCCACAGCATTCTGTCATTTTCAGGGGGAGGATGAGCACAATCCAGAAAAACTACGTGGGAAAAGCCTTTTTGACTTTTCCCGAAGTTTTTTTTTAAACCCTGAGAGAAATGCCCATCCCTGCCCATTGAAACAACTGATCACATTGAATCACATTCCTGAAGAGGTCAACTGATTGGTCAGATGTGTGTGGGAGCAGAGCTTGCTAACAAGGCAGCTCCCAGAACTGCCATGTTGGATTGTCGCCATAGCGATTGCGTGCTGAGGTGATGAAACAGTCTTTCTTTCTTTTTTTCATTATTTAAGCAGATCGCTCTTTTGCACCTTGGATTTATTTTTTTAAAAAAAAATACTGTTTGATGGGAGCAAGTTGGGGAGTATAGAACTTTCACTGGTGCCCACCATCTTGATTAGCTGACATGCCTCCGTGTGAACAGCAAACAGAGATAGGTTCGCAAACCAGCAACCCTGCAAAAAAAATCATTGAGACAAATGAAAGCTGCTGCAAATTGGCGTACGTGCACACCAATCTACATTTTATTCCCTTGACAGCCTTCATGGTTTCGGGCCTCTCTGCCTCAGTGCAATAAAGATTTCTGCTGTTTCTTTCGTTGTATCGCTGTACGCAAAGCCTGAAGAATCATGTGTTCATTATTAAGGATATTGTATTTAGTCAGATTCACCAGTTTGTTGAAATTTGCTTCTGAGTATTGTATCATGCCAGTAGCATATGGGGAAAAAATCGTGCTGGAGACATCAATTTCACCTTCCTCCATCTCACTAGGACTACGTTTCACACCTAAAGAAACAAAGACAGTGAAAGGAATACACAGTTGTATTGCTTAGCAGTGGTCTAAAGATTTCCCTTCAATTCGCAGACTGAAAATCATTTCAGAGAATGTTTTTTTAATCTTGTGAGTTAGCTCTTATTGTTATTTAAAATAAAATTTGCCAATGTCTAGCAACAGCAAATGGGCTGTGTATGCTTTAGAAGTGGAGTCAGAGGGTTACATTTATTCATCAATACCTTTGAGGCATTTGCATATTAACTGTTAAGCCACTTGAAGAAGCACTTCCATTTCTGGTGAAAAATGCAGGATGGTTGTGGGAAAGCACCTTGACATTTATCAAGTGCAAGCTTAGCAGAAATCAGGAGAAAATGTTTCAATCCCTGAGATATAAAACCCTTCAGTAAAAGCAAGTCTCCCCCCACACACTCCCATTCTTTCTGGAGTAGTCTGTTCCACTGTCAAACAGCTCTTAGAGTCAGGATGTTCTTACTAAAGTTTAGTAGAATCTCCTGTCTTTTCATCTGAATCCATTCATTTGGGTCCTACCCTATAGAACAAAGTTACTCCATCTTCCATGTGACAGCACATCAGCGCTTTGAAGATGGGCTATTATATCACCTCTCAGTCTTCTCTTCTGCAGACTAAAGACATCCAGCTCCTTCAACCATTCTTCACAGGTTTCCAGACTCTTAACCATTTTGGTTGCCCATCTCCACACACATTCGAGCTTATCAACATCCTTCTTAAACTGTAGTGTACATAACTGGACCCTTCTAGATTGTTTTCACATGTGATATCGTAAAACCATGTAATACACCCATCTTCTATATGTACACCTGATTTTTCCTGCCTAAAGAGTTCCCAGTAGACTGGAGGAGGGGGGCAAATGTTGTCCCCATCTTTAAAAGGGGGGGAGAGGACCCCAATAATTACCGCCCAGTCAGCCTGACATCAACACCAGGAAAGATTCTAGACCAGATCATTAAACAGACAGTCTGTAAGAAAGGGATCTCTAAAAGTCAACATGGGTTTCTCAGAAACAAGTCATGCCAAACTAATCTTATCTCTTTTTTTTATACAGTCACAAGCTTGGTAAATGAAGGGAATGCTGTGGATGTAGTGTATCTTGATTTCAGTAAGGCAAAGTCCCCCATGAAATTCTTTCAAAAAAAGTTAGTAACACGCAGGCTAGACAATGCAATGGTTAGGTGTATTTGTAGTTCGCTGACCAACCAAACCCAAAGGGTGCTCACCAATGGCTCTTCTTCATCCTGGAGAGATGTGACCAGCAGGGTGCCACAGGATTTTGTCCTGGACCCAGTGCTATTCAACATCTTATCAATTATTTGGGTGAGGGAACAGAGGGCATATTTATCAGATTTGCAGATGACACCAAATTAGGAGGGATAGCTAATACTTCAGTGGACAGGATAAGAATCCAAAATGACCTGAACAGATTAGAAAGCTGGGCCAAAACTAACAAAATTAATTTCAACAGTGAGAAATGTACAGTACTTCATCTCTTATTCTTTACATGATTTGTTCCAGGATGAACAATATCCTGGGATTGTTGTTTACATGTCAACCTTTTCCATGAAAAAACAAGATCCCAAGACATAGTATCCCGGGTTTTTTGTTTACACGGGAAAAGGTTCTGGGATATTATTATTATTATTATTATTATTATTATTATTTTAAGCTGTCAGTCAAGGATGACATTACTCATTTTTTCAAACTATAATGATGTCCTTCCTGTGGTGTTTCCCAGCATGAGCGATGCTATTGGCTGCCACAAATGTTTGCTCAAGCTTCTGCATTGGTCAGAGAAGGAAAGCAAAGACAACCCCCTCTGCACAATTCCTGTCAAGAAAATTCCCTGTTGGGCTCACCTTAGGATTGCATTTAAGTCTGGAAGATGCTGAAGGCACACAACAGCAACAGCAACAACACACCCCAACGGTTCCTGCTCTGTTTATGCTTCGTGCTCTTTAGGACCAAGATAAAAACCAGCTATGTTGTAAGCTGCCATGACTGCATTTTGCAGAGGAGCGGGATATAAATATTATTATTATTATTATCATCATGGCTCGGGCCGTTGTTCTTGCCCAGGAAACCAACCTCCTTGGGGATCGCAAGGGGGAGGAAATTCCCTCTCTGAGAAAGCAGCCCCTTCCGATGTCTCTGCCAGCCCCAAAACACGGGACAAAACTGCAGGACAGAAAGTCCCACTTCTTGAAGGTTTTAAGGTGGCCCCCCTTCTGAAAAGCACAAGATCGTCACGATGTATGTGTGAACAACTAGAGTTCATCACAAATTCATCCCAGGACATTTTTGCCATGTAAACGTTCCCTATGGGAGAAAAAATGAAATGCACAGATATAGTGTGGGTGACACATGGGTTGATAGCAATGCATGCAAAATAGATCTAGGAGTCTTAGTGGACCACAAGCTGAACATGAGTCAGCAGTGTGTTGCAGCAACCAGAAAACCCAATGTGATTCTACGCTGCATCAATAGGAGTATAGTGTCTAGACTGAGGGAAGTAATAGTGCCATGCTATTCTGCATTGGTCAGATCTCACTGTGAATAATACTGTGTCTAGTTCTGGGCACCACAATTCAAGAAGGATGTTGACAAGCTGTAGCATGTCCAGAGGAGGGTGACCAAAATGGTGAAAGGTCTGGAAACCATGCCCTATGAAGGGCAGCTTAGGGAGCTGGGCATGTGTAGCCTAGAGAAGAGAAAGTTAAGAGGTCACATGATAGCCATGTTTAAATACTTGAAAGGATGTCATATTGAAGATGGAGCAAGCTTGTTTTCTGCTGCTCCAGAGACAAGGACACAGAGCAATGGATTCAAACTACAGGAAAAGATTCTGCCTAAACATTAAAAAGAACTTCCTGACAGTAAGAGCTGTTTGGCAGTGGGACACACTGCCTTGGAGTGTGGTGGAGTCTCCTTCTTTGGAGGTTTTTAAACAGAGGATGGATGGCCATCTGTCAGGTGTGCTTTGATTGTGTATTTCTGCATGACACAGAGTTGGATTAGATGGCCCTTGTGGTCTCTTCCAACTCTATGATTCTGTGATTCTATATAGTACCTTATATTTATTCCCATCAAAATTAATTTTGTATATTTGGACCCAGTTCTCTAAAGTTAAGGTCATCCTGAATCCTCATTCTGTCTTCTGAAGTATTCCTACCTCTCCCAGATTGGTGTCATCTGCAACTCAGGTGTGCATGCCTCCTATTTCCACTTATACAACACTGGACCCAGAACAGACCCTGCAACCTTCCCCACTCATCACTTCTCTCCAGGATGTCAAGGAACCAATGATGTGGATTTTGACCTATCAACCAAATACAAACCCATTACCAGTGGACTAGATGCTATTGCTGTTAGATGGGTGTGTGGCTTATTGACAGATCAAACCCAAGTATATTGTTATACTCAAATTAATCATTATATTGTACAAAATTCAGAAAGGAATTATATCTTAAAATAATTGACATAGATAAATTTATCAATGGTACATTTAGTTATAATAGGTTATTATCAAAGATCTTATTTTCATAGAATCATAGAGTTGGAAGAGACCACAAGGGCTATCCAGTCCAACCCCCTGCTATGCTGGAATAAACACTCAAAGCATTCCCACCAGATGGCCATCCAGCCTTTGCTTAAAAACCTCCAAAGAAGGAGACTCCACCACACTATGAGGCAGTGTGCTCCACTGCCAAACAGCTCTTACTGTCTCATTATGAGAGTTAGCATAGTATAGTTGTTTCGGTGACCCTATGACCCTAGAGACCAGGATTCAAATTCCCACTCAGCCATGGAAACCCACTGGATGACCTTGGGTAAGTCATACTCTCTGAGCCTCAGAGGAAGGCAATGGCAAAACCTTTTCTGAACAAATCTTGCTAAGAAAACTCCATGATAGGTTTACCTTAGGGTCACCACAAGTCAAAACAAATTGATGGCACATTACAGTAGGACCCCCGTATCCACTGGGGATTAGTTTGGTGGGGTGGATACCAAAAACCATGGATAATAGTGAACACCATTGAAAATAATGGGACTTCTGGTTTAAAATACCATAGAGTTGCCTTGGAGGACCTAGAAAATGGTTAGAGAGGACACATTTTCTAGGAAGACTCTATGGTAAGTGTACTGTTTTGTGTCCCATTTTGTAATAGATCAGTAGATACAGGGGTCCTACTGTACAACAATTTTCAATATGGGCAAAATGCTAAGGGAAAGCATTTGTTTTAAAAGATGGGAAAGACCTGGCTAGATATGGTGCAGAGAAATAACAGTAATTTATTTTTCAGTCTACATGATCCTGGAATTTGAAAGGAATCACAGTTTGGTTCAGATGATTATTAAAGCATGGTTTATTCAGTCATAAGTGGGTGTGGGGTAAAGCAGTCCTCATCCTTCCTTTCCCACTTTCCACAGCATCTCAGGTTTGAAGCAAATTTCCCAGCTTTTATATAACTATAGTTCCCTGTTACACAAGCAGAAATGTTTGGCTACCATTTACTTAATAATGGTTTGGCATCTCGCATGAACACTGCAGAATTTCTGGAACTAACCTAATTGTTTGAGATGTCCAGTATTACATATCAACTTTATGTCTGTGGTAAAAAATATTCCACAATATAAGAATTTTGGAAGAAAATTCTGGATATCATTGTTCATGTTACCAGACATTAACTGAAATTTGGCCATTTTCTTATGTTATTGAGCTAATCAAATTCATCCTGGTAAAACATGAAGTGGCTAACTTACAATTTATCAGAAAACCCTTGGAGGAAGCTGAAATTGCCATGCTGATTGTTCAGATATGAAAGACAGCAGATAGGTCTGATCGATAAATGTGTTAAATGTTCTAAAAAAGATCTTGATTTTTAAAATGTATATGGTTGCTTAGGTCTGTATTCATTAATAACCAAAGGGGAAAAAATCTCTGTCACATTAATTTTGGCAGAGTGTGGAAGTACCTATTTAAAAATACTTAGAATTAGTTCCTTTTTCCAATAAGGATGATATAACTGAATTACATTTTATCTGTAACTTAATAAGAGAGAATGTCATTTTTTAACAGTGTAATTGTAACACTTAATTGCTTTTCTAGTTTCAGAGGTATGGTCTCACTTTATGGTGGAGGAGGAATATTACATGATTCAAGCATTGGCTTGTGCTCCACTTGCAGATACAGTTTTTAAAATAATTAAAATAATTCTCCTTTTGAGAAATGTAAAGCAAAGGGATACTTTTAAACTAAAATATAACTACCTGTATAATGGAAACTAACTACTCAGCGTACTCTTTGAACTACAATATATCTAATTAGATACTTTTTTAAAAATAACTGTCTAAGCACTGACTTATAGCTTTGGTCACAACAAAGAGAATCAGGGGGAGGGGATTGAGAACTATTAGCTGGAAGTTAGGATTCAGTAATGCACAACTTGTGAACCCGTGGTGAGAGATGGTGAGACAGCAGTGAGATTTTGAACCAGGGGCACAGATAAGTAGGTTCAAGAGGGAACCTCCTGTATTGGACTCAGGATAAAGTGAAAACCCATGCAGATGGGGCATAGTCCCATACACAACTAGGGGCTCATCTACCTAAGTCAGGTTACGCTGGCGTATCCTACCTGAGGATCAAGCCTGTTGTTACCCCATTCCCTCCACAGAATGGAAGGAAGTCCTGATGGGCATGCCAACCCATCACTGCAGCTGCTGCCAGCACCATTTTCCTCACAGTCTCATAAGGCAGGAAGGAGGCCTGCAACATGTGACCAAGATCCCCCTACATATGACCGGCCTTGGTCACATGCTGCAGGCCTGCTTCCTGCCTTTCGGGAGAGCCAGGGAGGTGGCAGTGGCAGCAAGGGCCACCCTGCCTAGACAGGTCCCTACAGACACGCAGGGCCCAATCCATTTCCGCCTGGCAGAAGCAAAGTAACCACGGGAGGATGGTTTTCTTTCTGTGCCATTAGAAAGAAAAATCTAATCTAGCCCAATCCCGATACAGCCATCTTTATTGTTTGTTTTTAGTATTTATTAAGTATGTTTTAATTTTTTTAATTATTTAATTGTATCTTAAGGGGGGTGGGATGGAAGGTCTTGAATGTATATTTTAAATGCTGTAAACTGCCCCAATTGTGTTTTGTAGAGGGGCAGGATACAAATAATGTTTTAGTAGTAGTAGTAGTAGTAGTATTACTATTATTATTAAAGTAAACCAGGTATTTTCTTATAACAGTGTATCAGGCCCTACCCCGCCTTCCACCCATTCTCAGCCCTGTATCTGCCTCTGGGGGTGGTGGGGACTGCCCGAGGGCAGAACGAGGCAAATGCCCTGTGTCATCAGAACTGCAGGGCTCTGCGATGTGGGCAAGATGGTGCTTATCGGCCATGTAGACAAGCCCTAGGACTTCTTTTTTCATTGCAAAAGCTAGAGCCATAGAGACAACCCACTTTTAAAATTGGCCACTAGTTAGCTTCTCTCTTTGGCAACAGGGTCTTCCATTACCAAAAGGGAAAGTGAAGGTCTGTGTGTGCATGATTTTTTTTCTTGGTTGCTGCCAACATGTACTTTCTTTCCATTCTAGCCATGGACTTGCACATATTGGAGCCAGGAATGAAAATCAGCAGGTAACAAGCCCATGTTGTCCTCAGCTAAAATACTGCTTTTCTTAACTTACCAGGTGCTTTGTATTTTTGGAAGGTGTCGCATACCAGTGGCATGTATACCAATATAGGAGCCTTTGGATTCTCTGCTTCATCAAACACATAACACTCCTTGAGATGTTCCCTGTCTTCTTTAGTCAGCACAATCTTGGGGAATGGAATGCCTTGTTCTGCATAGTACATTGTGGACAAGTCTAGTGGCTAAAACATGAGACATGAGTCAAATGTATTGTATTAAAAATTGCATTGTAATGTATTGTATTGAATTTACTGTATACTGTACTGTGTGATGTTGTACCCTGCCCCAATTCTGAGGAGAGAGGCGGGTAATAAATAACTTATTATTATTATTATTATTATTATTATTATTATATCAGAACCCAAAGAGATAAGGAAACAACCTGGATTTCACAAAGGTTAGGAAATCCACTTGAAGTGTGGGTAGACACCAAGCAAGGAATATGGGAGATCATATATAAGATGATGATAAGGAAGAAAGAAGCAGTAACATGGGACCTTATCAGACAAGGCTATAATTGCATGATTGCGATGTCATGGTAGTGTGAACAGCTTCCCACTATCGCACAATGTCGTCATCCTCCCGTGGTTACTGTGTGTTCCAGCTGCCAGTAACACATCCCTTTTAATTGACATGACAAACTGTCAATAGCTCTCAATATCACTATTTTTGTGGTATTGAAGGACATGCAAAAACAGGTCCGCTGTAATCACAAGATTACAGTATGAATGGGCAGCCCTCTTTAACCCCTCCCCATTCTAAACAAGAAGACCTCTGGATGAGAACATGAAAATGATCTACAGGACTCTCTTTTAATGAACTGTCCTGGTTTGTTTGCACATTTTTAGGTTTAAGTGTTTATGTGTTGATTTAATTTGTTAATTAAAGGGCTTTGGTGTTTTTAAGCACACTCCTGTTGTCTTCTTGCAAGAACCACCAAATCTCACCCATGTTAAATCACAGAAGTAAAATCCTGTTCTGAAAAGTGCTAAATGCCAGTACTGAAAGTCACCACATTTCAAGTTCGATTCCAGAGGGCTCCAAGGTTCACTCAGCCTTCCATCCTTTCGTAGGTTGGTAAAATGAGTACCTGGCTTGTGGGGGCAATTAGCTAACACACACTGGAAACTGCTTAATTCAGTGTAGATGTGTAAATTGCTATTGTTTAAAACAGTTTGTAAGCTGTTCTGATATCCTTGTGGCTGAAGAGCGGGGTATAAATAACTAATAAAAAAATAGTGATAGTCATGTGATAATTACGTGTCAGTAGTATCATGCAGTTATGTTGACATGCAATACAGTGAAATAATGCCACTATCTTTCCACTTTCCTCAATAGTGGAATTATAGCATTTTTAGATGCTAGTATGAAAAAGTCCATTGTCTGAAATCCAGTGGCTTTGGATGATTTTACAGTCCACGTGCGTATTTCACACTTTTTCAGCAGATTTCCAGGGCCAAAAAAGATTACACTGTTCCACACAATTCCTTATGTACAAAGACTGTGATGGGTTCAGGCTAGGTCTTTGGGGAGGTGTTGTCAAGGGGAACTCCTAAACAGCACCTTTTACAAGTCAAAAATCTTTGAAATATGTTCAACTAATTTCAATGCTGATTTTTGACATGCATCACTACACCAGATTGATTCAAGTCTTCACCCCCCCCCCGGGTCTTCAAATTACTTTGTTTTACTATCTAGAAGAATTAATTGAAAGGTTAATGGTAACCAAGAAGTCGCAAAAGATAATAATCATCTCACCAAAAGCTGGGATCCTCCACTGTAATTTAAATGCAAAATAATGTCCACTTTCCTTTCTGGCCGCAGAAGAGGAGGGCAGCTGGTATTGATGAAACAAGCTGTGTCTACAAGTTCTAAGTATTCTTCTGTATCACTCAGCTTATTAGGAATAGAATCCAGCACTGTGTCTGAAAGGCAAATTGTTTCTATTCATAAACAACACTGTAAAACAAGGGTGTAGAGAAAGAGCAGGGAGGATATCATACATCTTGTAAGAAGTCAATCAAAACTGGTTCACAGATCAATGATTCCCCCTCCCCATTTTTGGCACTTGCAAAAAGAGAAATATGAAAATCTCAACTTTAAAAGGATAAATGATTCATTCAGTCATTTTTCTGCACAATTTATTCTGGGTATATGGTGAGCATGAAGATAGGGAATTGAGGAAGGAAAGGGAATTGAAGAAGGCCAATGGAGCCACAGAATAAGAATGACCAGACATAGAGTTCCTTGTATGCTATGACCCAATGTCATAGCATAGTGAGTCCCATCTCAGTTCCATAGCTTATAAACTTTCACCTAATCGTTTCCCTGTATGCATGAAAGTTATTTTAATGGACCCTAACTTTCTCAAGATGCTACAGTAAAACTGTGAAGTGTGGCTAGCATTCAGTCTTGAGGAGATATGCATATGTTTCCTCAAATAGTGACTGTGTAATACAATTCAAATGTAGTAGAAGTAGATAGAAGGTTTTTTCCCCTGAAACTCTGTACTTAACATTAAATGATGATGATGATGATGATGATGTTTATTTATATCCCTCCTCTCCCTTGAGGATCGGGACAGCAAACATCATTTAAAACATTATCCATAATCTACGAACTTTCAAATAACATCATTAAAACTACTATACAGTGGTACATAATTCAAATTTTACCTATAAAAACACTATTAAAATAACTTAAAATAAGAACAGAGATAAAACATTTTTTTAAAAATAACAGAATAGTAAACCGGAAAGTTTGCTTGTACATTTGTATAAGATGACCAACTACCTGCAAAGGTGAGGCATAATATTATGTACAGTTGTACTTAACAGTATTTTTTTTTAAGTTAAAAAGGGTCACATTTTTTAACACAAGAGTTTACCAGATCTATCCCATGACAGAATAATCAAGTAATTGTTGGGGGGAGGGGTCAGAAGGAATTTCAACAGTGGGGACAGGGAAATAAAATGCTCATCTTTGTGCTCTTGAACTGTTTGTATTCTTTCAGCTTCAAACAATAAAGCAAAACAAAAATGAATGTGGCATTTGTAAAAAGCAAATCTAGTCAAGTTCTTCAGAACTGTCCATATTCCATAGGTCCCACTCCATTTGAAGTCAGCCTTCTGCCACCAAGATAGCAACTCTGCCTGTCTCAACTATTTCAAGATGTAATGTTTATCCTTGGTATATGATTAAAAATATATATTTATATATACATACTTATATTCCAGCAACTGAAGGGATATGTTCAAGAGCAATGTGGAAAGTTTTCAGTTCACTTTCACAACACTGTATATCTTACTAACAAACCAGAAATAAATGAAGAATTCAATTGTTCCAGTGAAAAGGAAGAAAATCAAGAACATGATCATTGTGTATCCAAAGTATAAAATTGTGCTAACAGTCCCTGTGATTTGGAGCTTTGAGAAGAAATAATGAGCTGCGTAGATGAAGAGATAAACAGTTGTGAAGCTGCTGGTCAAGAATGACCTCCACCACCAGTGATAATCCTCAGCACACAGAAGAAAATAGCACAGCAAGGCCCTTGCTTCTGAACATGTAATCAGAAGTACGATAAATTCTAAGAACAAGAATCCAAATATGTAGTACATTTGGTGGGAACAAATGCTGTTTAAAATGAAAAAGAGCTGGATAAAGATACACCCAAAGGGTAGGATACCACCCATGATGATACCCGGCAGGGGCTTTGTGAAAAAGGACTGCTCTGGGACTAGAAGTGCAATCTGGTTTGTACATACTGGGTGCTCAATGGGCTTCTCCTTAAATCCAAAGTATGCACCAACAAATGTTAGCAGGACAGATATTCCAAACCACATAGCCAAGATCACAAACAGGGTTCCAAAAGGGATAGCAGCTGATGACACCTTCACCCCCAGGTTAAGGTTCATTATGAAGAAGTCAGCAAAGACAATTCCAGGGCACAGCAGAGCTGTCAGTAATACATTTGTCTTCCATTTTTCAATTCTAAATGTTTTGTACATTCAAGCAGATATATAGCCTGCTGGAATCCCCAGCAAGACCCAGAGCACAACTGCACAGGTCATCACAGCTCCTCTGGTGGCTGGTAAAAGGAACCCAAGGCAGGCAAGGAACAAAGTGATAAATGTCATTATGAAAATCTGTGTCCCTTGGCCCAAGAAGACAGAGAGAAGCTTGCCCTTACTGGGAGGCCAAAACACATCTCCATGGACCAACTTCCACCCAAATTCCTCCTAGGCATTCTCTGAGGAGTCAATCTGGTTGTACCTTGCAATATCTTTATGCAGGTTTCTCAGAAGAATCATGGCCACCATTCCACACAAGAACAGAACAACACAAAGGAATTCATGCTGAAACATGGTATGAGGCATGGATTCCAACATATAGTCCCAAATTGAAGCCCACTTAATATTGTTGTTCTCTTCAAATTTCACAGAGTAAAAATAGATAATGTCCATCTTGCTGTTAGAATCCGCAAGTATTTTCATAGGAGGCTCTGCACAAGTTAACATGTTCATATCTCTTAGTGAAGTTCATCTCCATGAGGAAGACATTCTTAAAGAACACGGCGCCGGCTACAAACTTTACTGGTCTGGCAAACCCAAAACTGAAAAACATCTTTCAGGAGTAGGCTTCATGATTAAAAACTCCATTGCCTCCAGACTCGAAACCTTGCCAACAGGACACTCTGATCGCATTATTTTCTTACGCCTCCCACATGTTGTTCTCTTTAGTATATATGCCACAACTATGGAAGCCGACCCTGTAGAGAAAGACAAATTCTACACAGACCTACGCCACCTCATACAAAAAGTCCCTGTAGAAGATAAAATTATTATCCTTGGTGACTTCAATGCCAGAGTAGGAAAGAACTCTGAAGCCTGGAAAGGTGTCTTAGGCAAGCATGGTGTTGGAAATTCCAATGATAACGGACGCCTCTTGCTAGAGTTCTGTGCAGAACAACAGCTGACTATTACAAACACTATCTTTCAAGAGAAAGATAGCTTGATGACAACCTGGATGCATCCCTGATCCAAACATTGGCACCTCATTGACTATGTTCTAGTCCGCCAGAGAAACATTTGCGATGTCCGCCATACTCGAGTGATGCCCAGTGAGAATGCCAGACAGATCATTGCCTCGTCAGATGTAAACTAAATCTTCATCTTAATTTCAAACCTAAGAGGGGTGGCATGTTAAAAAAGAGATTCCAAGTCAACAATCTTCAACAAGCTACCATGAGAGACAACTTCCAGGCAAACCTGCAAACAAAACTTGAAGACCATCCTATAGATCCTTCTCCTACAGTGCTTTGGCAACGTATCAAAAACAGTATCCTCCAGTCTGCTGAAGAATCCCTCGGGTTCTCCCACAAGAAAAATCAAGAGTGGTTTGATGAAAACAACCAAGAGATCCAGGAGCTGTTGGCAAAGAAGCAAACTGCTCACCAGGCATACCTCGCCCAGCCAACTTGCCATGTAAGAAAAGCAGCTTTCCATCTCACATGTAGTAAACTTCAACAAAAACTCCGAGACATGCAGAACAAGTGGTGGATCAATATAGCAGAAAAGACACAACACTGTGCAGATCTGGGGGATTCTAGAGGATTTTATGAAGCTCTTAAGGCAGTGTTTGGACCTACTTATCAGGTCTCAAGCTCCTTATACAGTACAGATGGTCAAACATTAATTACTGAAAAGCCTCCATCCTGAATCAATGGGATAAACACTTCCAAAGTCTCTTTAGTGCCAACTGAGTAGTCCAAGGCTCAGCTATCCAACATATGATACAAAAACCGATGAAAAATGAATTGGACATAGCTCCCACTTTGGAAGAGACCCTTAAGGCCATACAGCAAGGCAGCAAGGCAGCTGGGATTGATGGAATCCCACCTGAAGTTTGGGAACACGGAGGTCATGTACTCCATGATAAATTCCACTAACTCCTTGTGAATTGCTGGGAAAGGGGGGAACTGCCATCAGATCTCCGAGATGCAGTCATCATCACCCTGTACAAGAAAAAAGGAGCAAAATCCGATTGCTCAAACTATCGAGGCATAACACTGCTCTCTATTGCTGAAAAATCCTTGCAAGGATACTCCTGAACAGATTAGTTCCTGCCATTGCAGAAGAACTTCTTCCTGAAAGCCAATGTGGCTTCAGGGCCAATAGGAGTACTACAGATATGGTATTTGCCCTTAGACAACTGCAAGAGAAATGTAGAGAGCAGAACAAGGGCCTCTATGTAACATTTGTTGACCTCACCAACAGGAAAGGTCTGTGGCACATCCTGGAAAGACTAGGATGTCCCCCCAAATTCCTTAAAATGGTTATCTTGCTACACGAGGGCCAGCGCAGTCAAGTCAGACATGGCGATGCTCTTTCAGAGCCCTTTCTAATAACTAATGGAGTGAAGCAAGGTTGTGTTGTTGCTCCAACTTTATTTACAATCTTCTTCAGCATGATGCTCCAAAGGGCTACGGCAGAGCTCGAAGAAGAAGATGGCATCCATATACGTTACCATACTGATGGTAGCTTGTTTAACTTAAGCCATCTGAGAACTCGCACTAAGACTCTAAACTATCTAGTCCGTGAGCTGCTCTTCGCTGATGATGCTGCCCTTGTTGCCCACACAGAAGCAGCTCTGCAGCGCCTAACATCCTGCTTTGCAACAGCTGCAGAGCTGTTTGGGCTAGAAGTCAACCTGAAGAAAACGGAAGTTCTTTACCAGCCTGCACCACAGGACAAACACCACCATCCCCACATTGCCGTTGGCAACTCTGTGCTTAAGTCCGTTCAGCAGTTCAACAACCTGGGAAGCATCATCTCCTCAGATGCCAAGATTGACAAAAAGATAGATCACAGATTATCAAAGGCACATAGCGCATTTGGAAGACTTCACAAAAGAGTCTGGAGTACTAAACACCTGAGGCGAAACACAAAAATCAGTGTGTATAGAGCCATTGTACTGTCTATTCTCCTTTATGGGTCTGAAACATGGGTCACCTATCGCCACCACTTACGACTCCTCAACCGCTTCCATCAGCGCTGTTTACGCACAATCCTAAATATACACTGGACTGACTATGTGATGAATGTTGCTGTCCTTGAGCAAGCAGGGATCACCAGCATTGAGGCCATGATATTGAGAACACAGCTGCACTGGACAGGGCATGTTTCTATGATGGAGGACCATCGCCTCCCCAAAATAGTATTCTACGGTGAACTCGCCACGGGTCAACGTAAGAGGGGCGCTCCAAAAAAGTGATACAAGGAGTCTCTGAAACAACACCTCAGGCTTGGCCAAATTGATCACCAACAATGGTCCGCCCTGGCCTCACATCGGGAGGCACGGAGACACACTATCCACAATGCTGCAGCCTTATTTGAGAACTCACGCCGAACAAGTCTTGAAGAGAAACGACAACGCAGAAAAAATCACAACCCGGAAACATCACCCAAGGAAACCTTCTGCTGTGCTTTCTGCAACCGGACTTGTCTATCTCGGATTGGCCTTTTTAGTCATCAGCGCGCTTGCAGAAAGCGTGGGATGAGTCCTTCCTGAATCTTCGTTTGAGAAGAAAAACCAGAGAGAGGAAGATATACAATTCCAATGATAATGGACGCCTCTTGCTAGAGTTCTGTGCAGAACAACAGCTGACTATTACAAACACTATCTTTCAGCAGAAAGATAGCTTGAAGACAACTGATATACAATTACTTCTCTGCTCAAACTAGTTTTGCAGGTTTTTGAAGTGCTAAAAAACTTGCAAAGAGAGATCTGTATGTTCGTAACTTTTGGGTTCCAGTCAAGCTGTAACAAGATGAGCTCCAGGCCAGTTTTTCTCCTTTCCACTGTGGTACATGATTGTGATATCAACATGGCTGAAGAGATAAAAAGTATTCTTGTTGAACTCTGAACTGATAATACAGGAATCTTTTGGCCGGCCATCCAGAGCAACAGAGCATCCAATTGGAAATTCTGGATTACAGTATTTCTGTCCCTATTCCACATCATAACAGCATGTCACTGGCATGTTATCAATAATCCAGTTATGCTGATAGTTCAGCTGCATCCCTTTTTTCAAACAAATCCAGCTTATTTTTGTCTTCTGCTTTGGATGGATCATAAGATTTCATACAGGCCGCCTTGCACTTTTCCTCTTTGTTAAATATAAGCTTTTAGGGGGATGAAGCTATTCTTTCTCTAAACAAAACTTGCCCAAGACTTTCTGAAGGTCTACTTTCTGTTGCATCTTGACAAAAGTCAAAAGCATCATATTCATATAGAAGTGATTCAACTGCGTCCAGACAGTTCACAAACAACTCAATTTGTGACTTGCACCTGGCTTTCTCCTCCTGCTGCTGCTGCTCCGACTGCTCAGAGGGCCCACAGAAGGTGACAGGTGCCAAGCCCAGGAGGTAGAAGTCACTGCAAGAGGCAGCTGGGTCCCTCAGCACCAGCAAAAGCACCACAAAGGTGGCAAAGGACGGCAGTTGGTATGGCTTCCTCATGGCAGAGACAGCGGAGGAAAAAGACAGTCTTCCTTTGTCTTCTTCTCCTTCCCTCCTCTTTTCTCTGCCCCCGTAGTAGTCACCAGATTTTTGCACCCACACAGGGAGGGGAGGAAAAACCAGTAGGCAGAGCCTGAAGAAGTGAGTGAGGATCTTCTGCATTGTCACAATTGACCCAAATGCAGTAGAATCCAAATGCACTGCCCTCCACTGCCTGTAACTTATTCCATAGACCCAAATCTCACCAACACAAGCTTCTAGCGATGATGGCAAACATGAAATTCTTAAATGGTTTCAGCCATACACCTTGCATACAAATTGTCAAAGATGATGTCAACTTTGGCTCACTGCTTTAGGAAACCTGTGTGTACAGCCACACAAGTGCCTAGGATCATCTTGAGGGCACTTCTCCCTTGCCACTGCTACTAGAAAAAGAAGCCAGCTAACTGAAAAGAGGAACAGAGGAAAAGGAAGCTGAAGATAATTGAGGAGGCATCAGCGAGAGGTGGATCTTGTCTGAGCAGGCAGTAACTTCCTAAGTTGATGAATAAGGTAGGTCCAGACCTGTTAAATGCTGGATAGGTTCCAATGTGTGTAGTCTTTGTAAAATAGTTATAGGAAAGTATCTTAAGAAGCAACCAGTATTAGAAAGAGAGAAAAGAAGACAGAGGTGAAGAGATCTCATTACATGTATGTTCAGTCTTACCTTTCCAGGTACAAAAATTGTCATTCTCCAAGTATTTGCTATTTAGTTGGAGACCCTTTATGAAATTATAATAGTGTGCAAGCACTGGACGCAGTGTTATGACCTCTCTAAGCACCTTGGTGAGGTTGCCACTGGGAACATAGAGCTTTGTTGGTTGTGCATAGGGTCTCTTTGGCACAATTGGTGGAATATCGTCTTCTGTGAAACAAAGGGAGTGTTATTGAATTCCACTGCCCAAAGCATTTATTGGTAGAGCAATAAACATACTACTATGTCTACTATTGATAACAATAATGACAACAATAAGTAAAAACAAGAAAGATTTCAAAGTTGTTGGGTTTGGTTTGGTTTGGTCGAAAGCCATCTTCATAGTCAGATTTCAAGACAAAATCTGAGAATATTTGGCACTGGAAAAGTCAAATTCAAAGACTGCTATTTTACCAGACTGAACATTCATAAGGAGGAAAAATTAATTCTACCACAGCAGGCATATTCTTTGTTTTTCTGCTGTCACTGGGCTTTATGCTATAATAATGATCATGCATTAAGAGGAGGAAAGCACATTAAGAATGATCCTTGAAATAACTTTTGGTTGGAGTACTGCTATTCTGTGATCTAGGGTTGTGAGATCTCAAGGTTTGGCTCTCCCATTTTCATGGGTCATCTCCAAGGGTGCACATTCTCCAGATGTGGTGGACTCAGCTTCAGGCAAGAGAAAAGAGCTGCGTACAAAGCTCCAGATCAGCTTGGAGAGCAGCAGCTTATTAAATTTCCAAGGCTCACAGAATCATTGAATCATTGGAATGGACCACAAAGGCCACCCAGTCCTAACCTCCACCCTTCAGGAATACCCAATCAAAACATTCCCAACAGATGGCCATCCAGCCTCTGTTTAAAAACCTCCAAAGAAGGAGGTTCCATCATACTCCGAGGCGGTGTATTAAACTGTTGAACAGCTCTCACTATCTTCCTAATAGGTTTTTTGTGGGGAGTTTCCAGGCTGTGAGGCCTTGTTCTAGAAGAGTTTATTCCTGGTGTTTCGCCTGCCTCTGTGGCTGGCATCTTTAGAGACTGGTGCCATGTGGGTGTGGGGGGGTTATATACTGTGAGTCCCTGTTGAAGAGATTAGCATGTAAATTTGTGTATTCAGTTGTGGATGTTCAATTCTTAGGGTGGGAGGATATGCGAGGGGGATTAGTGTCAATTTAGCTCATGGTCCATTGTCTGCTGGAAAGCCCCTTGTCCCTTGGTGAGGTTCATTTGCATGCGTTGAGTTTTTATTTTGGTGTTTTTCAGGACTAGTAGCCAAACTTTGTTTACCTTTAGGGTTTCTTCCTTTCTGTTGAAGTTGTCCAGGTGTTTGTGTGTATCAATAGCATCCCTATACATTCTGACCTAATAGTTGTTAGCCTGGTCCAGAATTTCAGTGTTTTCAAACAGTATTTTATGTTCAGGTTGGTTTATAACATGTTCTGCTACTGCTGATTTTTCTGGCTGGCCCAGTCTGCAGTTCCTCTCATGTTTCTTGATTCCTGTTTGCACACGGTGTTTAGCGGTCCCTATGTAGACTTGTCCGCAGCTACATGGTATGCAGCAAAGTCCTGCAGCTGTGAGAGGGTCTCTTTTGTCCTTTGTTGAGCGCAGCATTTCTTGGATTTTTTTTGTTTGGTCTGTAGATCATTTGGAGGTTGTGTTTCCTCATCAGTTTCCCTATTCTGTCTGTGACTCCTTTGATGTATGCTAAAAATACCTTCCCTTTGGCTGTTTTTCTTCACTCCTGTGGTTTTTCTGGGTCTGGCCACTCTTGCAATGTCTGAACTGGAGTAATCATTAGCCTGTAGAGCCCAGTTTAGGTGTTTCAGTGTGTCCTCCAGGTAGTGCAGTTCGCAGATCCTTTTTGTGTGGTCTACCAATGTTTTTATCATGCTTCTTTTTTGTCCTGGGTGATAACTGGAGTTCTTGTGCAGGTATGTGTTTGTGTTTGCCACCATTCTCTGAAGATGCCAGCTACAGATGCAGGTGAAATGTCAGGAATAAACTCTTCTAGAATACAGCCTCACAGCCCCTCCCCCCCAAAACACACACACACACACACACACAACCTATGGATGCTGGCCATGAAAGCCTTCGACTTCACATCTTCCTAATATTTAGATGGAATCTCTTTTCCTGTAGTTTGAATCCATGGTCTCTGAATCAGCAGAAAACAAGCTTGCTCCCTCTTCAGTATGACAGCCTTTCAAATATCTAAACATGGCTAGCATGTCACCTCTTAACCTTCTCTTCTCCAAGGTGAACATATCCAGCTCCCTAACCATGCCTCTCTTCACAGGGCATGGCTTCCAGACATTGTACCATTTTGGTCTCCCTCCTCTGTACATGTTCCAGCTTGTCAATATCCTTCTTGAATTGCTGTGTCCAGAACTGGACACAGCAATTCAAGAAGAATATTGTCAATTTGAAATGTGTCCAGAGGAGGGCAACCAAAATGGTGCAAGGTCTGGAAGCCATGCCCTATGGCTCAATTTATTTATACATGCAAACATTCTCCACGAGTATGATAGATTTACTTAGTTAACTTCTTCCTTCCCTCCTAATCATTGTGGCTCCAGGCTTACCCTTCACTCTGCTCTGCACCCACCTTTGTGCTAGAAGCAAGTACACTGGATTATATGTTCTTTATCTGACTCCCTAAATAAGTAAGAAGGAACAATCCCCTTATTTCATCTTGATCTAGGAACAGCTCCTTTCACTAAGATTTATCTTTTAATTTCCAAACAGAAAAAAAATATTGTTTTTGGACTTTATCAGACACAAAGAAAATGGCGTCATAATGATGCCACATAAATGCAAAAGGGCGCACATATCAGATGATGTCACCCTTTCACCTTTATTTCCTGCCAATAAGCTGATCTATTTTATTGAGGGGACAAACCATCAATAGATCAGCTGTGCTGTTTTTTTGGCAGCATTACTGGCGTATGAAACCTAGCAATTTTTTTCTGCATACTTACTCCATCAATGGTCAGACTGGCCAGAACACCTCTCTTTCTCTCTTTCTGCTTCCAGGCTAATGCCAGGCTAAAGATATATTAAAGATATATTATACTAAACTTCCTTACTTATGCATGCTATCTACTGCTAAACTTCCCAGGAACCATGAGGGTAGCATGCACACCAGCCTTTGACTTCTGTGCATTTGGATTAAATAGAAGGGGCATCAACCTCTGCTCACAGAAATCTTCTGCAATGGTATGGGTTCTAACCCTCCATCTACATGCAGATGGAACAAATAAATGTCTATATGCAAATAGTGCAAGTAATTGAGGCTACTACTGAAGAGTTACTTCTAGCACTGCACTATCTACTAATCAGACGATCACAGGATCCATCTGTAGGGCTTACAATTAATTTACAATAAATAGACTAGAATGGAATAGGATGAAAGTAAGAGACTGTTAATTTGAAATGTGGACAGAGAGGGATACATGTGGTCTGATAATAGGGGCTCTCCCATTATCTGGCCAACACAGCTGAGAGGTAGACTCTCCCCTCCAGGTAAATGAAGGGTTAATGATCTGCCAGAGTTGAATTGCAATTATTGGGAGGGTCAGCATCACAAGGACTTGGAGATCATGGACTTTATCAGACGAACATCTAAGAACGGTATAATTCTGCAAATGAGGATAGCAGGAACATCATGGCATTATTACACTTACTATTACATGTCGCTGTAATCATGCCAAAGAACCACCACAAAATTATAGCGCAACGGCCACTAGCACTTTAAGAATGGGAGTTTACCTCCACAATTTTTCATGGGTGAGATTTCAGCAGTTCTCACGAGAAGATGCAAGCACATTTAAAACTCTAAAAACACCTTAATTAACAAAGTAAATGAATACACAAGCACTGAAACAAACCTAAAAACGTGCAAACTAAAGGGGACATTTCGTAAAAAGAGCATCCTATGTTTCCTGATCGTGTTCTCACCTGGAAGTTTTCTTGCTGAGGGCTGCCCATTCGTGCTGCGATCTCAAAATTATAATGGGACATGGTTTCACATGCCCTCAATACCATGAAAAAAGTGATATTGACAATCTATTGATGGCTTGTCCCATCAATTAGAAGCAATGCATTTTTGCAGCTGGAGCACAGAGTAACCGCGCAATGATGATGACATCATGCAATAGCGGGGCCAGTTTACACTACCATGACATCATAATCCTGCTATTTTTGCCATGCCTGATAATGTCCCATGACAGACACTGACCCAATCAGAATGACCACTGAAAAAGCTTCAGGATGCTTCTAACTTATAAAAAGCCTGGGAGAACCATGAAGCAGAGAGAGAAGAAAGAGAGTCAACAGACAAGGGGTGTCTGTCCCATCTAGAGAGAGGCTTGGTAGAGACTGAGCTGTAGCACTCAGGCTCCTAGCCACTGTACATCCAAACTATGAGGTCTGTCTATTAAATAACGAGATTGATACAATAACCCATCTTTATTTATATGTATTACAATTCTAATGCTTGTCCCCTTCAATATACTCCCTGTTCCCATTCACACACTGATGCAGTCTTGTTTTCCTCTGGTTGCAGGCATGGAGCAGATCAGTTTCTGTCAGCTGTGTCAACACATCTGCCATTTTCTTCTTTACTGCATCAGTTGACTCAAAACGTATTCCTTTAAGCACCGATTTCACTTTAGGGAAAAGAAAAAAGTCACATGGTGCAAAATCTGGCCAATATGGATGATGTTCAAGCATAGTAATGTGTTTATTGGCCAAAAAGTGCTTCACAGAAAGTGCTCTGTGAGCAGGTGCATTGTCTTGATGAAGAATGAATCCATTTTTCCACAGTTCTGGCCTTTTTTTTCTGATTCTTTCTCTCAGCTTTGTCAAAACTTCCTTATGATAATGCTGGTTCATTGATCTGCCTTCAAGAACCCATTCTGCCAAAATTATGCCCCTGATGTAAAACACACACACACACACACACACACACACACAATGAGCATGGCTTTGAATGTGGACTTGCTTTGACATGATTTTTTCAGTGGTGATGATGGTGTTTTCCAGTGTATTAACTGTCATTTTGTCTCAGGATCATACTGGAAGATCCAGGTTTCATCACAAGTGATGATTTCTAAAAAAAAGGTTTGGGTCTGCTTCAAGTTACTGCAGAGTGTCATGTTGCTCAACCTTTAAACTTTGCATTTTTCCGGCACACAACACAGCTGCTTTAAACGACGACTGACAATTAGCTGAATGGCCGAGAGTGTTGATGTTTGTCATGCAGGTTCAGACATGTTCAAGGTCATCACTCAAGTGCTCACAGTCAGTTCTCCCTGATCTGTCTGAAAAGTAGAAACACAGTCTTGTTATTTAATAGACAGATCTTGTACATCCCTTTGTGAGTAGACTAGGAAATGTACTTAAGCAAATGTGTTAGGAATTATGTTTCTTCTGTAACCTTGGGCTGCAAATTTCCTAAGCTACTGTTTGTATCTTGTAAATCTAAAGTGTGTCTGAAGAAAGTATCTTCATGTGAAAGATACCTCTTCTGATGCAGATCACTGTTAGGATAAAGCTTCCTCTCTTCGCACTTTCACATGTCTTGCTTGGTCTCATTCCCCCCAGGGTGGGAGAAAGGAAAGTCTCTGCTGGGGCAGAGTTGGACAGTGCAAGTTAAAGTTTTCCACAAGAACTTCCCATTGAGTTACTAGTTAAGGGAAGTTAAAATCAGTGGGTGGTGCCAGCTCAGACACATGGTCTCTGGAGGTGTCATTCTACTCAGTAGAAGCAAGGGGACCCTAGAAAGACTACATATGGTAACATGGGGGCGGGGAAGAAAGTGGAATTAAAGTTCTCCCAAACTTTCCACTTCTAGCTACATAGGCTGAAAGCAAATCTTCTCCAAAATTCACAGCAAAAGGGAGACCTTCTAAGGTAAATAAAGGAAAAGCAATGTTCTACTAACCAATGTCAGTTATTCGGTCTCTTGTCCATCTGTGCCAGAAATCTTCTGAACAGTTTGATAAATAGAAAGCATCCAGAATATTTGCGGAAAATATGTTACTCCACATGCCTGGGAAGCACAGAAAATTCAAAACAGACTCACTGAGATCATATTCCCAAAACATTTTAAAGCAATTTTAACATAATGAGCAAAAATATGGTAAGAAGAACGTGCTCTTCAAATTAAAATATGCTACATTGCTGTAAATACGATTAGAAATGCATGTGATTGGCAAAGAGTGAATTTTAAAATGCATATAAATGAAACCATATATACTTTGACTGTTTGTTTAGATAAGCTACCTTGTAGAAAAGACAGACGAGATTCTGGGATCTTCTTCATCATGCGACCCATGAAGAATTCACTTCCAAAATCTTCTGCCTTAATGAAAGCTCCATATTTCAAGAAGCCTACTTCATAGGGTGTGCTTTCCAACCACTCTGAAAACAGCCATGTAAAGGTAATTGCAAATATTTCAGATTACAGCTGTGGACAAGTGTACATAAGGACCACTAAACGCAGTGTGCAAACACAAATCAAGGAACATGACAGAAACTGCAGACTGGGCCAGCCAGAAAAATCAGCAGTAGCAGAACATGTTATGAACCAATCTGGACACAAAATGTTATTTAAAAACATAGAAATTCTGGACCAGGCCAACAACTATCATGTCAGAATGCACAGAGAAGCTATTGAAATCCACAAACACCTGGACAACTTCAACAGAAAAAAGAAACCCTAAAAGTAAACAAATTCTGGCTCCCAGTTTTGAAAAAGAATAGAATTAAAACTCACCACTTACAAAGGAATTCCACCCAGGGAAAGGGGGATTTCAAGCAGATAATGACCCATCAACCAACCATTAGCCAAACAGACACTAATCAGCCTTGCATTTCTATACCCAGAAACTAACCATTCAATTACACAAATTTACATATAGTCCCCAACAGGGGTTCACAGCATATAAACTCCACACACACTCCTACCCAACCATTCTCTGAAGATGCCAGCCACAGATGCAGGCGAAACATCAGAAAGAAACTATTCCAGAAACCAGCCTCACAGCCCAGAAAAAAAAACCAAGGAAAATCCTGCAAGTTATTGCTACTTGTGGTGGAACTACTCATGTTTGGACTTGGATCCCATTATGAGTTAACTTAAGGAAGTTAACAAAAGGAAATATTCCACTTCCAGCTACTCCCCACCACCACATTCACAAATTAGGATAAGATTCCACAAGTTGGAATCTTGGGAGATTTTCAGATGCCTCTTGCCACCTCTTGCCGCGCAAGCAGCCTCCGGAGCAGTAACGAGGCTGCTGCGCAGCAAGGGGTCCATTTTGGATGACGGCATTTCTCTCTCGGTGGCGTCCGTGACTGTTGCGGCTAGCATTGGAGGCGGCCGCACTGTTTTTTACTCATGGACAACTTCCGTGAGTGAAAAACAGCGCGGCCGCCTCCAATGCTAGCCGCAACAGTCACGGACGACACCGAGAGAGAAACAGCATCGTCCAAAATGGACCCCTTGCTGCGCAGCAGCCTCGTTACTGCTCCGGAGGCTGCTTGCGTGGCAAGAGGCGTCTGAAAATCTACTTAGTCTGATATACCAAAAGCCTTCAAGCAAAACTATCCAACTGTCAGAGACTGATAAATTGTGGTCAGCCTGTTTGAGCAGCATTGCCAAGTGAAATAGGGTGGGGCTCCTGCCCATTTAATGGTTGCTTGTCGCCTGCTGGGACTTCCTTTTGTACACAACCATTAAAGAGTTATGAGCCTTGTCCTTTATTTCACCTGGCAGCCCAGTAAAGCTGAGTTGCCAGGGCTCCTAAACTTGTCCCCAGCCATGATACATGCCTACACATACCCAAGCAAGGAATTCTGCCCAGTCTATGCCAACAAAGGGGACTGCTACATAACTCTGTCCTTCTGGATTACTGTCTTCCATCTTCATACTGTACTGACTGTAGACGTTTCTATTGCTTATGGAATTCTGCAACCCAGTGATTGAAAAAGCAGGTTAAAAGCCCTCCCTCCAGCCCAAATGCCACCACCCTGCCCTTGGAGGGAGAGAAGAAGAGGCAGACAGAAATCCATCAGGCTTGGGCCCAGAAGCAGGTGAAAGACCCTCCCTCCATCCCAACTGCCACCACCCTGCCCTTGGAGGGAGAGAAGAGGCAAGCAGAACTCCATCAGGCCTGGGCCCAGAAGCAAGTGAAAGGCCCTCCCTCCAGCCCAAGTGCCATGGCCCTGCCCTTGAAGAAAGGGAAGAACCAGCAGTATCTGCTAGATTTAATCCCTACCCCCACTGCCATTCCCTTTTCCTTATGTGTCATGTCTTATTTGGATTGTAAACCTGAGGACAGGGAACTGTTAAATTGACCATTTATAAGCCGCTCTGATAGCCTTTGTGGCTGAAGAGCGGGGTATAAATACAATAAATAAATAAATAAAAATAAAATAAATAAAATGGTATTTCAGGCTTTAAGCACATCAGTTTTGTTTTGATACCATAGAAATGTCAAATTTTGAAGTCCTGCTAGTTTGCATGCCAGGTTTCAGGTTTCATGTCTTTGAGTTACGGTGCTAACAGACTTCCTCTTATCATTATAGATATATGTGTGAATACACACACACACACATATACACACACACATACATATATTCTCGTGTGTGTGTGTGGCTATATATGGATAGATATATAGCTATATATTCATCTTACAGGATGTTTCACATGTAGCATGTATTTGTAAGAAAATGTCAGTTAAAAACCTACACTTACACCATCTGACATTCAGCTATCAAAATAAGTTTTCATTGAATTGACCATTTAATCCATTTACTGATTATTGTTGACTTTATTTGCCTAATTATTGATTTATTGTCCAGTCTGTTTCCAATGCATTTTAAATTTTTGTTTGTTTGTTTTCATATATTTTTTAATTGTTAGCCACCATGAGTGCTATTTTTAGTGAAAATTGAAGGACAACAGTGTGAAGGGGAAAGAGGAGGAGGAGGAGGATGACTACGACAACAGCAACCTAATTGTCTTCTATGTTCTTGAAGATCTTACCTTTAAAATCTAGAGTGCTATATTTTTTCCTCAAATTGAGAGAAAGGTAGATGGGAAGAGGGTTCTGACCCATACATATTGCCTGCTGTTGATCTGAGAGTTTGTGTGGATCTGGCTGTTGAGGGAAAATAACAATTTGAAAAACAGCATACAGAGGGGGGCGGGAAATCTCAGAAAGAAACCTGTCATACATATGGGCTTCTGAATCTATTTCCATCTGAGTGGTAGGTGATCCAATTTTTTGAATAATCTATTTTTTCTGCATTCAGTGCCTCATACTGAAAAGATATTTTCTATTTTAATTTGTTTTAAATATAAATGCACTTTTTTTTCTTGTGATAAAACACGCTGTCCCAAATCCAATTTATAGTGCCAATTAGAGTGGACCCACTAAATCAATGGGAACCTGGTCTGTCAACGCATATGTCCCACTGATTTAATGGGCATCCATTGATTCCATTGATATAATGGGTCCAAAGTTCTGTTGGTTCATTGGGTATACTGACTCAATGCTTACATAAGTTTTGACTTCCCATTGATTCAGATAGTCTCTTTTAGTTGGGACTAGTAATTGGATTTCAGTTAGTGTATTATTACTTTCATTGTTTTGATACTTTGATTTTTATTACTTTTAATTTAAAAAGTCACATGCAGGCAAAAGGGTTTTATGTCATACTGCCATGTCTTTTACTGTACTGGAAAGGAGAATTATCTGGGAGATAATCCTTAAAATAGTCAGAGAATCAGAAATTCACTATCAGTGTACGCTTCCATGGAAGATTTATAGTGGGTCCTTGGTATCCTCTGGGGTTTGGTTCCAGAACCCCCTGTGGATATCAAAATCTTTGGATGCTCAAGTCCCATTATATAGAGTGGCATAGCAAAATGGTGTCCCTTACATAAAATGGCAAAATCAAGGTTTGTTTTGGGGGGGGGGGTTTCCCGAATATTTTTGAGCCGTGGTTGGTTAAATACAGGGATACAGAATCTGTAGATACAGAGGGTCGACTGTATATTGAAATAGGATTATCAAGATTTGCAGTATCCCTACTGTATTTGTGCTCTCTTGTGTTATTTATGTTCAGCCATGAAAGAGACATTTCTTGTATCAATGATTCCTTATTAGGCCATATATAGTAATTTCAGTCTGGAACTTTTGACTAATAGGTTGTAACAGTGGTTCAGTGATGTTCTCTGGCTTCCATTAAGAACAAACACAGATTCTTTTTATCACATGATACAGTATATAAGGGCTCACCTCCTAAAGAGCATGTTTATACACTAGCTGCACTGCAGAGCAGCATATCCATACAGGAGCTGCACTGATACCCTTAATTGTTTAATGGACCAAATTCAGGATGGAGGTTTGACTTTATAATCTCCAAATAGTATAACTTCAACATGTTTGACATTCTTTCTCCTCTGCTATATCCAGATTCAAGTTGCCAGACTGAAAACTGGAGAGGGCTCCTAGCCCTTTAATGGTTGTGTAGAGAAGGGGATTTCAGCTGGTGCTGCTTGTCATGAAACCAGGTAACAAGTAGCACTTGCTGAAATTTCCTTTTGTACACAGCCATTAAAGGAACAAAAGCTCTCTCCAGTTTTCACTCTGAAAACATCCAAATATGTTTTCTAAGGTAAAGGGACAGTTATTATTAGATTTTATCTCCGCTCTTTCTTCAAATACTGACCTTACTATACATACACATATACAGATTTTCTAAACAGAAATTATTCTAAATAATCTTACAATCAATAAAACTAGTTTATGAACATTGTTAAACTAAAAAAGACAATGTAAAACAATAGTTAATCTAGGTTAATAAAACAGTATTAAATTAAATTAAACAAATTAAAACAGAGACTAAGCCATCATGCATTTAAGCAAATGCAGACAGAAATAAAAGTTCTTTAAGGCCCAATAGAAAGTTAACAGGAAAGGAGCCAGATGTGCTTCTCTTGGATTCCACAGATTTGTTGTTAACTGCCATCAAATCGATTTCAACTTATGGTGTCCTTATGAATGAGAGCCCTCCAAGTTGCCCTATCATCAACAACCCTGCTCATGTCTTGAAGACTCAAGGTTGTTGCTTCCTTGATTGACTTTATCCATCTGGAATTCCATCTTCCTCTTTTCCTACTGCCTTCTGCATTCCCAGGCATTATTGTCTTTTCTAGTGAGCTGTCTTCTCATGATATGTCCTATGTATGACAGTCTCAGTTCAGGCATCTTGACTTCTAGGGAGAGTTCCCCAGATATAGGGCCTTAACTAAAACATCTCAGTCTCTTGTTAACCCCAGTCCCTTTGATTATAATGGAAAGCCTGTGAACAGGCCAATTTTAAGTTCTGTGCAGGTTCATATAGCGTGGGAACTCTCATGGATGCGTGTGTGTGTGTGTGTGTATTTCTTGCACTAAGAATTGTGTGGCCCATGGGCCATGTGTCACCCTTGGGGAGTCAGTGTGGTCCTTGGGACTCTCTGATCATCCCAAGCTCCTGGAACACTCCTAATTCCTGTCACATCAAAAAAAGAAATCCATGAAAAGGCTTTCAAACAGCAAGACCCCTCACCAAAATAACCAGAAGGTGACTTGGAGTGATGCAACATTACTTCTGGTCATCAAAATGGCATCAGCAATGGGACACTGACGCCCTCTGGAAAAATCAGCCAGTGGGTGCCAGAGCATACCCATTCCTGTCTTAAGCTATACTCAAGTTCACTTAACTTTACCTTACCACATTTTCATTCCCCAGAATGTGTTTTGATCAGGCTACACAACGTACAGCCTTTTCCCTGAATCTGGGACAATCAGGCCATACATCACATGGCCCAGATTTGGGGCTTTCTGTGGTATTTTATCTAGATGTGGAGTTTCAATTATTCAGAGTTTTCTCCACATTTTCATCCATCCCCACCACCACTGTGATCATTTTAAAGCTCAGGAGGCAGTTCCTGGCCAAATGGAGAGGTTTTCTCCCTTCCCCTGGCTCAGCAGTACTGCCTCCACCTGCTCTCCTCTAGCCCGTCACTTCCTTCAAGTGCTTCTGTTGCTTCCTTCAAGCAACTGTTGGGCTGGGAAAGGGAGAAAACCTCTCCCTTTGGCAAGGAACTGGCTCCTGAGCTTTATATTATGGTCGAGGTGGCAGTGGTGGCGACAGTAGATGAAACTCTGCAGGGACAGTGAATGACAAGGTACCACATGTCCCTTCAGAGAATAATAATGTGCAGGGCTTTGGGCCAAATGCAGGTGCATGCAGGCAGAACTCAATTCAGAGTTTTTGCCCCACATGTAGACAGGCCCACAGTGAACATCTTTTTGCTATAAGAGTTTACTTTTTCCACATTTCTCTCTAATTCAAATCACATTATGTCTTTTTAAAGGGAAAAATAGGTACAGTACCTTATCAGTTAACATAGATTCAATAATGAGTCCCCACAAATCTGAAAAAGACACCTTATGACCTTCTTGGTACCTCTGACGTATTTCCTTTTCATAGTATTTTAATTTCTCTCCCAAAAAACAACACAGTTTATTTTTTATCACATGTTTCCGAACATCACTGATAGTTTCTTCCAGATTTTTCCTTGACCAATTTGTATCACCATATAATTTAATCATAGTCCTAGAAAAAGAAATTAAAAGAGCTAATATATAAAGTTGACTAGATTAATTAGCCTACTGATCAGGAGATTATTTTTCACCAGGTTCATAGAACTGCTTGAGGAGCCCAGCCATCTGTAATGTCCTGCCAAGTGCTTTAATGGGTTTTATCACAAATCTGTGCTGATCAAAAATTTATGGAAGCAAAACAAGGGTAACATTGTCCCACTGTTCGGGTTCTTTACAGTTGTCTGCTTGGCTCAAAGGAGTTTGAAAACCTGAAGCAAACTTTAGAGAAAATTATGTTACTCCATCACAAATACTCTCATAATGAAGTTCCTAAAGATTCTTCAGCAACATAAGATGTTCTCTCTAACACACAAAATCTCATCTACACCAGGCAATATAACCCAGGGACAGCCCGGAGAATTCTGCCCCAGATCTGTCCTGGATTACCCCCATTACCAGAGCACTCCATGTTGAGAACAGGCAGCTCTGATGTCATCCTTTACTGCAGTCCATAGACCCAAAGTTTACACATACAAACAATAAGAACAATCACAATAGAGCCCTAAATTATACTCTGGCCATTTCTTTGAACATAAAGGGTTTTAATCTTGGCAGCTTCTGGGAGAAATTTGGCTACAGCTAGAGTAACCTTTGGGCATTTGTCTTCCATCAAAAATTTTACATAGAAAATTTCTGATCTTCCCTTCATCATACTAACCAGGGGATAGATTATATCTTGACAAATTTGGGTATAGAATTTGCAATGCAAGAGGACATGGTTCAAGGACTCTACTTCTCTATTGCTGCAAGGGCAAGATCTTTCAGAATACGGAGCACCAGTAAATCTGCTACTCAATATTTCTTTGGAATACACATTGCATCTGGCCATAGAGAAACTGATACAGTACTTGCTAACAGTTAAACTAAACAAATAATTGGCTATATGGAAATAACCATTATAATGTATGTTCAACATGCTAGGAGAACAAGACACTTACAAATGTGAGCACAGTTCACAGAAAGCAATCTTCAGCAGACTTACATTAACAGATTTAAAAGCTATATTCAGCCCCAAGTTGGAAAGGACACATGCATCCTGCTGTATCACCTGGTGCCACTGCTGGCATGTGTCATGTTCTCTGAGGCCAGAAATGAGGCACCCAGCATTGATCACATGTGAGGGGCCTCATTGTGACCTCAGAGGATAAGACATGCACCAACAGCGGCAATAGCAGGTTGCATATGAGGACAGCAGTCCATTCTCGGCATGGAGTGCTCCAGCTTTTCCTGTAAGAGATGGAGTGAATCGGAAGTTTTTAAAAAATGTCTTAAGGAAGGGGTTGAAGCATTTTGGGGACTGAACTGGCCAAACATAGTGAAGACAATTTGGTCCAGATTTGGGGTTTGGGCCCATTGTCATTTGGAGAGATCCCCCCACACACACACAAGGGCAGACAAGGAACATTTTATTAGGCTCATGTAGACAAGCCCAAAGTCTGCCATTATCAAGACCAGAAAACCTATTATGCTGTATTTTATACCATTTCTATTGGCTCTCAACATGAAGCTCTCTTTCCCATAAATACTATATAGATGTCCCTCTTCTAGAACTTTTTTTTTTATTTCTATTTTCCTAATCATAATATTCCATTTATGTATTTAATAAATAAATTTCATGCAACCTGCCCCAAAAGGGCATTTGTAGTTGCAAGGGGGGGTGGACATACTATTGATTTTACTTTATTTTTAAATGGCACAAATTCAGCATTAAGGCATTATATAAAAAGTGGGGGGAGTTCTGCTAACAAAAAAAAAAACTGGCAAAGCAATGGCTGGAGCTGTCCAAACTGTAAAAAGTTTAGTTCCTTCTTCACATTCTTTCCAGAGCTTGGAAAATTATGTGGGTTTCTTTTGTATATGTGGGGAGGGGGAAGACATTCATTCATCCTTTCATTCATAGCCAGTAACTATGCTAGCTGGGATGTTCTGAGAATTGTAGTCTTAAAAATAATTCTTCCAAGCTCAGGTCCTTTCCCCTTAGCCTCTGAGAAAAAAATCTAATGCAACCCTAGATTGCATTAATAGAGCCAAACATAATGAGAAATGGAATACTTTGTTCAGTTCTGAGTGCTGCATTTTAAGGACATTGCCAAAGCAGAATGTGTCAGAGGTGAGTGACCAGGGATAGGGAAGGAGATTGGAAATGTAGGACCAGACTGCACGGGACACTTAATGTGCCATTAGAAATTATGTTTGTTTTTGTTGTTGTTGCTGTCTTGGGTTAAATTCTGGGGCAGGCAACCAAGGCCCTCAATTCCAATCAATTCCAAGTCTGCATGGCCAACAGTGAGGGATTATGGGAGGTGCAGTCAAAAAAACTAAGGAAGCCCACAGTTCCCCATTCCTTGTTTATTTGAAGATATGTGGGCTGAAATTTTCACTAGGCAGTAATACATGGGGGAGAAAAGATTTAATCCTTCCTTCCTCAGACAATTCTGACAGAAATTCCTATTAGAAAAGAATCTCTCATTTGAAGCCTACCAGTATGTTCTTTTCATGCTCGTATTTATGTTCTCCTTACCATGTTGTACCGGATAAACCAGATATATATGAAATGCAGTCTAAGAGATTCAGCTTCTGGAGAGCTAACAGGCTACCGTACATTGCTGTCATGGATCGTACGCCACCTGCAGCTGTCGTCAAAGCTACTATTGGAACCTAAAATGACAAAATACATGATTCTGCTCAGCATCACATTACAAAAGAAATGTACAAAGATGTGTATTCATATGAAGATATTATTGTCATATCTTAGAGCAAAGCTGCACAAAATATCTCTGAAGATATTTTTAAAGATTGGAGTAATGCCTAGGAGGTTGAAAGAAACCAAACCAAACCTGAGTAGTGCAGGAAAAGGGGATGGCCTCCCTTCAGAGCCTTTGCCACCACCTCACAAGCAGGAGCTCTGTGGAAAGCCTGCATAGCGTGCCACTGCTTCTGCTATGGCCAGAAATGGGCAGCCGGAGATGTGATCAACAAGGAGAGAGGCACCCTACCTCCTCCTTGTTTATTGCATGGGCCCCCTGTTCTGCCTTCAGCAAAATTGGCAACACACCAGGCAGGCTTTCCACAGAGCTCCTGCTCACAAGGAGGTGGAGGCTCTCATGATATCCATCCCCTTCCCTGTGCTCCCTCTGTTGCCACCTCGGCAGCCAAGCAGCTATGGGAAGCCTGCTGAGTGTGGTCACCTCTGCTGAGTGCAGAAACAGGGCACCCATGCAATCAGCGAGGAAGGGGTAGAGTGACCCCCTCCTGTTGATCATATGTCCAGGCACCCTGTTCTGACTTCAGCACAGGTGACACTGCCAGTCAGGCTCTCACAGGGAGATATATGGGTGGCAAGGCAATGGCAGCATCGGGAACAAGGGGATGGGCCAGCAGGATCAATGCAGTGTCAACCCAGTTGGCCCATGTGGACAACAGTGTACTGCCACACCAGATTGGGCCCTGTGCGTGTGGCTGCCATCATGGTCAATCCTAGGACAGTCCTAGGAGATAATGTGGCCCATGTGGACAGAGCCAGGGCTGTCCTATAACAAAAGACAGAGCACATTTTCTTTTAGTACCATGGTTATGGAACACCCTTCCCTGTTCATGCACCCAGAACCTTCCTTGATAGCCTTCCGCTATCAGGTAAAAACCCTTGTTCATGTATTTCATTGAAGCCATTATATTTTCAACATTTTATTACTGGGTCTGACACATTTTGAACTTTTGGTGTATGCTACTACTGTTCTGTTTGTATGTCAATATGCTTTTGCTGTTTTTATTCTTGCTGGTGTTTTGCTTTTATGGCTGATTGAGTTTTATTGGCTGTAACTGTGGTACATATTTTAAAATTGTGTTAGAGCTAAGGAGCTAAAGTTCAGACACAGGAGATAAATAGAGAGACAGAGCCAAAGACAGAGAGACAGAGGGAGGGAGGGAGATTGCTGTTTTGTTAGCTGGCTTTTGAGTGGCCAAGCAAAAACAAGACATATATGTAAACCTCAAGACATTTCACTGCCCAAGGTGGAAGAGGAAAAAGTAACCCCTTCCCAGGTGAAGGTGCCAAGTATCAAATGGCAAAGGTGGCACTAGGAATGTGTGGAGAGGCCAAACTGCACCAGGTGACACCGTTGTGGGGAGGAGTTACACCAGCCTTAGTAACTTCACAGTCAAATGGTAGGCAAATTATTTTGGTTCCTAAGAAATAAAATCTCAAAACCACTTTTCCGGGGAGGGGGGTGGATATAATAATAATCATACATTTTTAAACAAATGAAGTCATGTTCTTTCATGACAATCAGAATGCGCTACCTGAGGCAACCAAACCTCTTTCTGCTTCCTGCTGGGACCAACTATGGGGTCAAATTAAAGTGGAATTTACTGAGGGTCCTGGAAATCTCTTGGTGGGAATGTTACTCATGTAATCTCTAGTTTGATGGTATCTTTTGCATGTGCGTGCATATATCTGCACCTATCACTGCCAGTTTCTTTCCATCTTTCACCTTGTTCTGGATGCCATACCTCATCGTCCTGTAGATCTTCTTTTAAATGAAGAACATTTTTCAAAGCAGCAGCAACATATTTCTTGCGCTTGCAGATAAAATCCTGCTCTTCAGAACAGATATCAAATCCCAAACGCACATCTAGGTCCTTCTGGCTGGATGAAAAAGGCCCTCACCATAAATCTGAGCAATTGAACATGTATTATCCAAGCATTGTGATATGAAAATAACAACATATGATTTACTGACAATATTTGTATTCTACTTTTTAATTTGAAGAATTTAGACAACAGCTAATAAAATAAGTGACCTTCCATGTAGGAGTAACAGGTAGGAATGCCCACCAGAGCTTACATAGTTACATTTTGGTCTGTAACTCTTAGACCCCACAGTGATCGAAAGCAAACATTATAGTCACAGCCAACATCAGGCTTCTCAGAAAATAATTTTGAGAAAATGTTGGGAAGCAAATTCATTTGGGCTTTTTCCAATGAACTATAGGAAAAGAACAAAGAACTCATTTGAACTTCCTTTCCCCTAATTTATGTTTACGTAATTTCTATTACAACTAATTACATATTGTACCAAGATTGTATAACAAACATAATATTAGTATAAGTCTTCTAGTTTACAAAATGCCCTTTAGCCTTTCTTTCACACAGCCTTATAACAACCTTCTAAACAGGTCACTATCATTCATATTTCATTAGTGTGGGATGGAAGTCGAGAAATAATGGGTTGTCCTGAAGCAACTTGAAGTGAATCTTGAACCCAATCTTGCAGGCCAAAGCCTGGCCTCTACTCACAACATTTGCAATGGGATTCAATGTTCATCAGAATTTGACAAATAACCTGAAATTATGGCTGATATCCTGTTTAGTAATTACAATATTGTAAGCCTGACCTATGACATTGTAATTAAATTAATTCACTTTTATAGTCATTGCAATATTGCAATAATCGAAAGCACCCCCAAAATTTATTTTTTTAAGCCATGCAGGCCCCTGTGGGGTCTTGTCACAGCTGTCTATTGTAGCACACCCCACTACAGGGAGCAGGTTGGACATGTACTCACTCGCTACCCCAACTCCAGCACCTCAGAAATTCCTCTATTAAGGAGGGGCTGCATGGTCTAAATGGTAGGATTTGGGTGGTGTCAAATCAGGAGGTGTAGCTACAGAGATGTAGCTGCATCGTTGTAGTTACATCTTTCAATGCAGCATCTCGGCCTACGATTCATATGTGATAGGTAACAGTTTTATGGTTTTCCATATTTGATGACTTTTCAAATTAAAGCCAAAGAGGAGGTGGCAGTTAGTCTAAAGTAAGTTAACTGTGCAAGCAAAACTCTACATTCAAATCTGAGCTCGCACTTTAAAAATTGTTTTCACAATTCAAGTGACAAAATTAGAAACTGTACCAAATTTTGCAAATGTGCAAACATTTTTTCCAGTATTTCAACTGAACTTGGGACAATTTTTTGAACTGCAGCTCCCAGAGATCCCTAGCCAGCTTGGCCAGTTCTCATGGCTTCATAGTCCAAAACAAGTAACTTTCCCAAGCTGTTTTCAGCCCCTCCCCCAGTGCTTCAGTCCTACATGGGTGCTTGGCCAGAAAAAAAGAGAGAATTTGACAACCTCTTCCTGGGTGAATGGGAAGAAATGAAGTAAGCTACTTATTTGTCACTTTTTAGGCAATTTCAGGAATTTACATATAAATTCTGTCCAATAATTTAAAAAGCAGAGAACTTAAATATTGTATTGCAAAGTGCCCAGAATAGATGAAGATGTTTACCAGTTTTCTGCTGTCACAAGTATATTATAGGCTTTATCCTAAAAACAAAACAAAAAAGAGAAATCATTAATTCTTACTCATTTACAGCATGCTCATCATTTTCAAAGTATGTTGTTAATTAGTCCATTTTGACAAGAATATGAAACTATGAGCTGAGTCTTCCTAATGGGATGATTTGCTGTTTTATCAGATTTGCACATCTCCATTTGTTCAGTTTAGAAGAGAGAATTCTGCTTTAGCAGAAATTGTAGAAATCAAAAATATACTACAGTCATGCAAGAGGACAATCATGTGGTTAACTTCAGATTACTACAGATGAGTCTGCAAATGCAAGTTTATAGTGGTATCCACTATTCCCTAACCATAAATGAGAAACATTACTTTTTGGACAGCAGTTCCCTAAATTTTATTTTATTATTTTTTTTATTTAGTTATTTATACCCCGCTCTTCAGCCACAAGGCTATCAGAGTGGCTTACAAATTGTTTTTTTTAAGCAATAGCTATTTACACATCTACACTGCGTTAAGCAGTCTCCAATGTGTGTTAGCTAATTGCCCCCACAAGCTGGGTACTCATTTTACCGACCTACGAAAGGATGGAAGGCTGAGTGAACCTTGGAGCCCGCTGGAATCGAACTTGCAACTTGCAAGGTGGTGACTTGCAGTACTGGCATTTAACCACTGCACCACCAGGGCTCCTTGCAACCAGCATGGCCACTGGCAGGACAGTTCTGGGTCGTATGTCAGGATAAGTGGAAATATACATTAAATAAAATAAAATCCAAAAAGTTAATTTTTGTAATCTCTGTCCCTGACATGTATCAAAACTACTGCTGTGTAACAAGGGCCTTGCACAATGACCTACCCAGGTCCCTGGAGGTCTCAGCAGATGATGTCATTGTTGTACATCTGACTATAGGAACATGGCCATAGGTTTCTTCAATACCCCTCACTCTCCACCAGCCACAAAGTGGCCATGAGGGAGGTCCTGTAACTAAAAGGGAAGCTATGGAGGGGGCGAGAGGGGAGACGCATCACAGTTCCACTTGCAGAACTTTTAGACTATGTTTCCCCATGCAGGTCTCAGCCTAGACACAACTATCTCTGATGACAAAAAAATAAAAGCTAGATTTTTCTGTATGGAAATCCCTTTCACATACAACTTTTTCAGACGAACCTAAAATCTGGAAGAAGCCGTCGGGAGAGGAACGCAGCTGCTCCGTCACTTCCACATTTGGCTAAAAGCAAATTATGCTTTTAAAACATTGCACCGGGGCACAGATGACTCACAGGCAGCATTTTGCTACATTCAGTAGCAAGAAGCTAAATCAATCCTGCAGGGTTCCAAGGTTCACTCAGCTTTCCATCCTTTTGCAGGCCCAGCTTGTTGGAGACAATTAGTTAACACATTGTAAACCACTTAGAGAGTGCTTGCACTATAAAGTTGTATAGAAATGTAAGTGCTATGGCTAACAATTTGTAAGCCACTGTAAGAGCCTTGTGAGATTATCAGATGTGGGGGAATGCACCAAAATATCATGTTCCCAACCATGTCAGAAGATTGCTAAAAGAACAGAAAGGGCAAAATTACCAGACGCCATGTCCTTAAGCCATTCCCAGGGCATAGTACTGCCACAGATGAGCTTCCCTTTTGCATTGATGGGGACAAGCTGCCAATACAAAGGGACACCTAACTGATGCTTGTGCTATGCCACCGGAATGCTTGGTGGCTGAAGGGCGGGAAATAAATAAATAAATAAATAAATCTGAATGAGACTTGCTGGAACATTCCTACAACAGAAGTAATCTCAAGGCAAAAGATGGGACAGTAGTAATTCCACATCCTTAAAGATGAAACTGCCCCAATAAAGTAGAAAGGGGATAACTTTAACAGTAAAAGAAACACACAGTGCTTTGAAAACTAGAGCTGTGCATGAAGCCCATAATTTGGATCAGAGCCCAAATCAGCTCTTCAGATCTTGGGCAGATTTGGTCCAACCTAATCCAATTCAGACCCTAGATACGAAGGAAGATTCAGGAATCGAGATTACCAATCCTCCCTCATTGACTTGCATTAGGAAACCAAAAATGGCTATATATTTTTTCATATATCTGCATAGCAATAGCATTAGCATTGATATTTACATACCGTTTATCAGTGCTGACGCACTCCCTAAGCAGTTTACAATGTTTGTTTGTTTTTTAAGCTAACTGCCCCCAACAAGCTGGGTACTCATTTTACCAACCTACGGAAAAATCGATGGTTGAGTCAACCTTAGAGCCCTCTGGGATTGAACTCATAACCTTATGGCTTACAGTAATGGCATTTATCCATTGCGCCACAAGGGCTCCCATAAGATTTGGAAAGATAACAGACCATAAAGAAATTTCAGACTGCTAACTTCAAGGGTTTGTGCAAAGCACTTGCATGGTTTGCTGTTAAAAATAAGTTTTTTAAAAGTATTGAATGCTCAATCATGACAATTAATTCTGCTTTTGTCTTCTTATTGTTTTCTTAGAGCATTAGTTAGCCAAAGTTTATAGCCTGATAATGAAATAATAATGGAATGACAGCATAATGCTGCAGCATACTGCACAGCAGTCCAACTGTGGAAATTCAAGAATTCAGCATTAGGAAGAAGGGTATGATGAAATGATTGTTTACCAACTGTTGTGATTCCCTAGGAAAAAATCCACTGCTCTCTCTCTCTCTTTTAAGGCATTTGTTCATTTGCCCCATAGTTTTCCCCAACCCATGTCTTCCAAAGTAGCCTGCCTAAGCCTCTTGGAAATAGGGAAGAGACTTTGATATGCTGCTACCACCAAGGGATTCATTATCATTCATTCTTGTCCTATAGGGCCTAACTGATGACTGGGACTTTTCTGCCTCTGTTCAGAGCAAGGCCGCCAGGTACTGACTTTTAGTGTTTTAGAGCAGGTTGTTAGTGCCATGATGCCCTGGCAAGTTACCCTTGGTCACTTGTTGCATACAATGAAGACAGATAGCAATCCTGGGATCTGTCCCCACCTCATAATGGTCACAGACAGTGCTCTGCTTTTTCTGTGGTGATTCAGGCTGCCCCCTTTTCCGCTAACATCTAACAAAAACAACTAGGGTCAATTGAAGTTGGGTGAGATAAAATATTTTACTTGTCTAGAACAGGGAAAATCCAACATCCTAGACAGGATCACTATAACAGACTCTACATTGGTGTTGCATGAATTCATTATCATTTCTAAAATCCTATCCTCATTTACCTAGGACTAAGCCCTACTAAATGTGATCAGTTTTACTTTTCAGTAGGCATGAATAAAATTACATTTTATTACTTTATGTGTTGCTTGCTATCTACTATACCACCTGCTAATAGAGAAGCAATATAGAAAACAAATATTTGTAACCAATACTCACATTTGTTATTTGTACTCTTTCTCCCATGGGAAGGTGAAGCAAAGGCAAAGAGAGAGAGCTACTTCTCCCTTTATCAGAGAAATCCTAAAAGAACAAACACCAAAATGATCACCAAAAATTCTTTAGAAACCAAAGACAAATAGCTTATACTAAATCCTTCTGAGTACTACTACAGTGGCTATGAGGCAGTAACCAGTAATGGTTGTATACAAGTTATATATTTCTGAATAACCTTTCTCAAGCTGCCTAACTTATTTTAATCAAAAACAAAACATTCAAATCTTAGCTAAAATTTTAACTGGTGCCTTTTAAAATGCATATATTTCAAATAAGTTACTAATGCCTAACCATCCATCTCTTCATTTAGATCCTGCCTTTCTCCCAGACTGGGACTCAAGGCAGCTTACAAAAAGGCAGAAAATACAATAAAAACACATATTGTTAAAAACATACAATATTAAGATTAAAACAGTATTAAATAACAACAGAATTGAAAAGATTTACACTCTTACATTAAATCAAAGATTAAAAACACTACAGCTCCACAAAAGCCCTTTTCGTGCTAAAATAATTTCCAAAGACTTGCTGGAAAAGAAAGATCTTAACAAGAAGGAGCCATCCTAGTTTCCCTAGGGAGGAAATTCCAAAGTGTAGGGAAAGCCACAGAGAAGGCCTTCTCCTGTGTTCCCACCAAAGGTGCCTGTGAAAGTGGTAGAATAGAGACAAGTGCCTCCCCTGCAGATCTTAAAGCTCAGGCAGGCTCATATGGGAAGATGCAGTTCATCAGTTCATCAATCATTAGATGCACTGAGATATTAACTAATCTCTTAGGACGTTATCAGACGAGTGTCTAAAAACAGTATAATTCCATGAATGACAATAGTGGAAACATTGTGGTGTTCTCTCGGGCTTTTCTTCGCAAACGAAGATTCAGGAAGGACTCATCCCGCGCTTTCTGCAAGTGCGCTGATGACTAAAAAGGCCAATCCGAGATAGACAAGTCCAGTTGCAGAAAGCACAGCAGAAGGTTTCCTTGGGTGATGTTTCCAGGTTGTGATTCTTTCTGAGTTGTCGTTTCTCTTCAAGACTTGTTCAGTGTGAGTTCTCAAATAAGGCTGCAGCATTGTGGATAGTGCGTCTCCATGCCTCCCGATGTGAGGCCAGGGCAGACCATTGTTGGTGATCAATTTGGCCAAGCCTGAGATGTTGTTTCAGGGAGTCCTTGTATCGCTTTTTTGGAGCACCCCTCTTACGCTGACCCATGGCGAGTTCACCGTAGAGTACTATTTTTGGGAGGTGATGGTCCTCCATCCTAGAAACATGCCCTGCCCAGTGCAGATTTGTTCTCAATATCATGGCCTCAATGCTGGTGATCCCTGCTTGCTCAAGGACAGCAACATTCGTCACATAGTCAGTCCAGTGTATATTTAGGATTGTGCATATACAGTGCTGATGAAAGCATTCGAGGAGTCGCAAGTGGTGGCGATAGGTGACCCATGTTTCAGACCTATAAAGGAGAATAGACAGTACAATGGCTCTATACACACTGATTTTTGTGCATCGCCTCAGGTGTTTATTGCTCCAGACTCTTTTGTGAAGTCTTCCAAATGCACTATATGCCTTTGCTAATCTGTGATCGATCTCTTTGTCAATCTTGGCATCTGAGGAGATGATGCTTCCCAGGTAGGTGAACTGCTGAACTGACTTAAGCACAGAGTTGCTGATGGCAATGTGGGGATGATGGTGTTCATCCTGTGGTGCAGGCTGGTAAAGAACTTCCATTTTCTTCAGGTTGACTTCCATCCCAAACAGCTCTGCAGCTGTTGCGAAGCAGGATGTTAGGCGCTGCATAGCTGCTTCTGTGTGGGCAACAAGAGCAGCATCATCAGCGAAGAGCAGCTCACTGACTAGATAGTTTAGAGTCTTGGTGCGAGCCTTCAGACAGCTTAAGTTAAACAAGCTACCATCAGTACAGTAACATATATAGATGCCGTCTTCTTCTTCAAGCTCTGCCATAGCCCTTTGGAGCATCATGCTGAAGAAGATTGTAAATAAAGTTGGAGCAAGAACACAACCTTGCTTCACTCCATTAGTTATTAGAAAGGGCTCTGAAAGAGCATCGCCATATCTGACTTGACTGTGCTGGCCCCGTGTAGCAAGATAATCATTTTAAGGAATTTGGGGGGACATCCTAGTCTTTCCAGGATCTGCCACAGACCTTTCCTACTCACAGTGTCGAAGGCTTTGGTGAGGTCAACAAATGTTACATAGAGATCCTTGTTGTGCTCTCTATATTTCTCTTGCAGTTGTCTAAGAGTAAATACCATATCTGTAGTACTCCTATTGGCTCTGAAGCCACATTGGCTTTCAGGAAGGAGTTCTTCTGCAATAGCAGGAACTAATCTGTTCAGGAGTATCCTTGCAAGGATTTTTCCAGCAATAGAGAGCAGTGTTATGCCTCGATAGTTTGAGCAATCAGATTTTGCTCCTTTTTTCTTGTACAGGGTGATGATGACTGCATCTCGGAGGTCTGATGGCAGTTCCCCTTTTTCCCAGCAATTACAAGGAGTTCGTGGAATTTATCATGGAGTGCATGACCCCTGTGTTTCCAAACTTCAGGTGGGATTCCATCAATCCCAGCTGCCTTGCTGTTTTTCATCTGCTGTATGGCCTTAAGGGTCTCTTCCAAAGTGGGAGCTATGTCCAATTCATTTTTCATTGGTTTTTGTATCATATGTTGGATAGCTGAGCCTTGGACTACTCAGTTCGCACTAAAGAGGTTTTGAAAGTGTTCAGCCCATCGATTCAGGATGGAGGCTTTATCAGTAATTAATGTTTGACCATCTGTACTGTATAAGGAGCTTTGGACCTGATAAGTAGGTCCAAACACTGCCTTAAGAGCTTCATAAAATTCTCTAGAATCACCCAGATCTGCACAGCATTGTGTCTGTTCTGCTATATTGATCCACCACTTGTTCTGCATGTCTCGGAGTTTTTGTTGAAGTTTACTACATGTGAGATGGAAAGCAGCTTTTCTTACATGGCAGGTTGGCTGGGCGAGGTATGCCTGGTGAGCAGTTCTCTTCTTTGCCAACAGCTCCTGGATCTCTTGGTTGTTTTCACCAAACCAGTCTTGATTTTTCTTGTGGGAGAACCCGAGGGATTCTTCCACAGACTGGAGGATACTGTTTTTGATATGATGCCAAAGCACTGTAGGAGAAGGAACTGTAGGATGGTCTTCAAGTTTTGTTTGCAGGTTTGCCTGGAAGTTGTCTCTCATGGTAGCTTGTTGACTTGGAGTTGAAGATTGTTGACTTGGAGTCTCCTCTTTAAGATGCCACCCCTCTTAGATTTCAACTTAAGATGAAGGTTTAGTTTACATCTTACGAGGCGATGATCTGTTTGGCATTCTGCACTGGGCATCACTCGAGTATGACGGACATCATGGATGTTTCTCTGGCGGACTAGAACATAGTCAGTGAGGTGCCAATGTTTGGATCGGGGATGCATCCAGGTTGTCTTCAAGCTATCTTTCTGCTGAAAGATAGTGCTTGTAATAGTCAGCTGTTGTTTTGCACAGAACTCTAGCAGGAGGCGTCCGTTATCATTGCAATTTCCAACACCATGCTTGCCTAAGACACCTTTCCAGGCTTCAGAGTTCTTTCCTACTCTGGCATTGAAGTCACCAAGGATAATAATTTTATCTTCTACAGGGACTTTTTGTATGAAGTGGCATAGGTTTGCGTAGAATTTGTCTTTCTCTACAGGGTCAGCTTGCATAGTTGTGGCATATGCACTAAAGAGAACAACATGTGGGAGGCGTAAGGAAATAATGCGATCGGAGTGTCCTGTTGGCAAGGTTTCGAGTTTGGAGGCAATGGAGTTTTTAATCATAAAGCCTACTCCTGAAAGATGTTTTTAGGTTTTGGGTTTGCCAGACCATAAAGTGTGTAGCCATCGCCATGTTCTTAAAGGCTGCCTTCCTCATGGAAGCGAACTTCACTAAGAGCAGCGATGTCAATATTAAGTCATGATAGCTCATGGGCTATTAGGGCAGAACAACGCTCAGGCCGTCCACTATCTGCAGAGTCTCGCATGGTTCTGATGTTCCACCATGCATGTGTCAGTTTATTTATACCTTTGGAGGCCAATGTGTGCCTTTGTTTCTTTGCCTTGGTTTGACCGCATCAGAAGATTCCTATTGGCCACGGCTAGCCAACCAGGTAGTTGGGGATGAGCTTTCGTTAGACCACCTTTTCTAGGCCCCTCTCCATATGGAGGAAGCAGTGCTCTCCTTAAAAAAGGCTGCTTGGTCTTTCAGGATGCTGCTGAACAAGACTGTCATCTCCTGGGTCAGCCTTGAGCGACCAAACTCCTGAACCGCCTGCATGCAGGGTTGGTTCTGCGGCTTCCAGTGCATCTTTACACCTGCTGTTTCATCCCTCACCTATCACTACAGGGCTTTTTTTGAATTGGATTTGTCCTTCGAGCCTGTGCAATGGATTTTTCTGGTGGTGCGTAGCGTGCACAGAACTGGCCTCACCCTTTAAACCAAATGTTAATCTATTGTGGCCTTGCAAGCATGGACGGTAGCAGCGAGGTCCTTGGGTCATAGGTTTGATTAGAGTTTCCTTCTCTTAGATGGTTGACCTTACAGGGTTGGACGAGCACCATCTGCCCAGGTTTGGGATTAGAGTTTTCCTTCTCCTAGGAAAGGGCAGGATGGGCTCTCTAGCCTTATGGCAACCATCCTAGGAGATTGTGGCATTATTACACTTACTAATGCACGTTGCTGTAATCATGCAAAAGAACCACCATGGAATTGTTGCACAGCAACTACTGGTGCTTTAAGAACGGGAATTTGCTTCCTTGACTTAACATGGGTGAGATTTAGGTGGTTCTTGCAAGAATACATGAGCATGCTTAAAACTCCAAAAACACCTTAATTAACAAAGTAAATGAACACACAAGCATTGAAAAAAACCTAAAAATGTTGGAACTAAATGGGACAGTTCATTAAAAAAAAGTGTCTTGTGCTTCATTTTCACATTCTCCCCTGGAACATTCCTCACCGAGGAGTGCCCATTCATGTTGTAATCTTGTGGTTACAATGGGACATGGTTTCACACACCCTCAATACCATGAAAAATTGATATTGATGATCTATTGACGGCTTGCCCCATCAATTAGAGGCAATGCCTTCCTTGCGGCTAGGGCACAGAGTAACCACATGAAGATGATGTTGTCATGCAATAGCTGCACCCATTCATGCTACCATGATGTCATAATCCCATAATTTTTGCCACATCTGATAAAGTCCTTAGTCACAATTGAAACATAGTTGGAATGGAGTCTTTAAACTTCTATTGCCTGACAGGCAAGTGGAAAGGGACAACAGAAGTCTTTATCCTAAGAATGTGTATAGTGTTGTGTGCATTATTTCCGTCTCTTTCTTTGAATCTACACATTAAACCTCTTAATTTCAATAGCTCAGTTCAAGCATACCATTGAATAAACATGTAAGGAGAACAGCATGTTAATGCCCTTTGCTTTGATTGTGTGAAATGTGACTAATCTAAGAGGAAAGCCTCTTCTACCCAGATGAACGCTGGAAAATCAATGTTCAGACTCATGTGAAACATTCCGTGCATGCAAGAGGCCCCTTGCTTCAGACTTGTTGCATATCATATGGGAAACAGAGGGTGTAGGACTACTGTATTACTCTCCTCATGAATTTAATTTGCGATAAATCGGAAATGACTTCAAGGCACCCAACAATAACAACTACTATGTAGAATTACTGTATAGGCTGATCAAGCATGTAATTCTGATAATGCAAGCTTGTGTGCTATATTTACCTCTACCAAATTTGTATTTCTTAGGGCTGGCTAGAAAAAGGGAAAAGTATGTGACTTTGAGGTGAAATGTTCATTTTGAAATGGAGATGGGAATAGCAAGAGTGGAAATAGAACTTTGGAGCCCCAGTTGTGGGGCCATTGGCTGGTGGGAGAACCCAGTCTTTGCCTGAGCACAAATTTGTGACAAATAATATTACCTCTAACAGGTAACGTCGGATTTTAAACAGTAAGTTAACAACCATTAAGGTTTTTCATTTTTGACATAATGAGTAACTTGAGTAACTGCTTATCACAAAACATTGTTTGGGGAGGGTCATTTGGGGGGTGTTTATTCATTTTTTGAAAGTATAATTTTAAATAACTAATTAAGAAGCAGAGCCAGTGTGTCATAATAGTTTGAACAGGGTTGGATAAATTCCTACCTGGAGCTACTACCAGTTAACAATAATGGTTTACAGCAATGGCTCTTTAGTTGTTTTTTTTTTTACCAGGGTCCCCATTTAAATATCCTTTGTTGCTGAAGACCCCCAAGACTTAACTCAAGATTTAAAACCCTAATAATTGAGATTATCAGACGTGGGGAAATGTGGCAAAAAACTATGTCCCAAACCACATCAGAAGAATGTGAGGATAACAGAAAGAGTGACATTATCAGACATCCACATCCTCAGCCATTCCCGGGGTGTAGTGGTGGCACGAACAAGGCTTCACTTTTATATTGATGAGGCTAAGTTGCCAATAAAAAGGGACACTGAAGGTCAACGTCATCTGGTAATGTCGCCCATTTTTGTTTTCGTCACATTCTTCTGACATGGTTTTTGCCACGTCTGATAATTTCCAATAATAATAATACCTGATGATGATGATACAATTACTCCATCCAGTAACCCTCCCCCCAAAGGCACTGGAGGGGAGGGAAGACTTTTCTCCTGCTTCTTCCTACAAATTTGTGGCTGGAGTAGATTGAATAGCAATGCGCAAGCCAAGCCAGCCCGCCTTTGCCTTGGCTCCTGTCACATGGGCTGAGCAGCCTTCAAGCTTTCACAGACCCCCTGTGAGGACATCGTGGTCCCCTGGGGATCTGCAGACCACTGGTTAAGAACCACTGGCTTACAGGATTAAACCCTGAAGGCCCAACTTGCTGTATGGCAGCTTGCCATGTAGCATTCTGTGTGCTTTAGTAAAGTATTCCATGACCCCTACTGCAGCTTATCTGTCTTCAAACTCTGATTTCTATTGAACTTCCTTGTCTCCCCTTCCTCCTCTGCTTTTTGTTTTGTTTTGTTTTGTTTTGTTTTGTTTTTTGGTGGAAAACCCAAATTGTAGAAACCTGAAACTTAATAGCAGGAATAAAACTGCAAAACAAGCACATCACCTGCAGTTTGCTTATTGTATTCTAGCTATTCCTAACAGCCTAGCATGCAGATTTTCTTGATGCCGAATATGGAATCCTTGCTATGGGTGACAGTTACTCACACAGAAGGAATGTTTCTTTGTTGATAGCACTTCCATTTGGGGACCACAGTACTTGGCATAGTGGAACATTTTAGCACCTGGGGGAACTCTTCTGTTATGAGAGTCTAGTACAATGTCCTGTGCATTTTCATAGGATCCTTTTACTGTAAATGTGAGTTGTCTCCCTGCAGACAGAGTAGAAAACACAAACAGAACTTCAGAACTTCAGCACTTCAGAGATTCATCTTTATTTATAATATTTCTATCCTCTCTGTTCCATTCAAGAAGATCAGGGTGATATGCATTGGATCAGTCTTACCTAACATGGTACCTTCCAGACATATTTCATCATCCCCAGCCAGTATGGCAATTCGCTTGTTGCCCATGGATGGTGTAAGTTGTTACCTAACACCTCTGGAAGGTGTCATGTTCCAGAATTTATTAAGTTATTCAGCCGTCTGCTCACCACAGAGGCAGGTTGATTTAAGAGAAAATAACTTGGCTGAAGTCACTCCTTGAGGCTGAATGGCCAGATCTCAACAGTCTGAGTCCGTTCTCACAGCCTGAAAAGCTTACCTTTTGGACTGCACCTCCCAGAAGCCAAAGCCAGCAGGGCTAGTGCTGGATGGGATATTGTGAGTGTTGTAATCCAAAATCCTAACCTCTATCAATTCTATCCACAGCCTTTCTTTTTAAGAAGAGTAGAAGATTACACCATGGATAGAAGGAAGACAGACTGTGTCAGAATACTATCCTTCATTAGCAGGTTGGTCAGGTCAAAACAGTTGCTAAAGGAAAGAATTTAGCAAGACAGCAAAAAAACAGTAGCATAATAAAAGAGATTGTTGCCTTCAGGATGGGTATATCAGGATGTCACATATCTGGGAGAGGTGAAACAAGTGACCCTTTTGTAATGGGAAAATCTCCTGAGCATATAAGACCATTCTTAAATGCACCAATTGCCAATTAACCCCCAGTCTGAATTCAAGGTGCCGGTGATGAAATTCAAAGTGCTAAACAGATTGGGATTGTGATACTTGAAGGAGCAATTTTCACTATATGTGCCTACCTGAGGATTGAGAGCCACCAGAGGCGCCCTCCTCTGTCTCACCAAAGTATTTGGGATACAATAAGGGAAAATACAGAAGAGAACCTTCTCAGTTGCAGCACCTCACTTCTAGAATGCCCTCCCATTGAAGGACCGACAGGCACCCACCTTGGTTTCCTTTCACTGCAAGGTCAAGAGGCAGCTTTTTATTAAAGCCCTTGGGGCCTAATTTACTTTTAAGCATGTACATTTTTTACAACTCTTTTAACTTTTAAAAGCTGTTTTGACATGTTTGAGTTATTTAATATATCTTGTTTAAGTGATTTATTTTTAATCTGGAACTGTTCAAATTATTTATATTGTTTTATCTGTTTCCCACTATAAGATCTCACAATAAAAGGTGGGATAAAAATATTTTAATCAATAAAATAAATAAAGGTGTTTCCCATTCATCTGAAATCAGGATGTCTTGTGTGATAATCTTACTTCTGCTTTTTCTCCTCCTTTTTCTTCGAGCCACCTCTACTTTTAGGCAGGAAACTTCCCGAGACTGCAAGAGAAAAAAGACAACAACTGCATACCTCCAAATATTCACTGACAAAAACAGAGGCATTCTTGTTAACCCTGCTCTCACTCCAAAAACCACTACACAGTGGTCCCCTAAGTTTAAAATTGTCAAAAGCTCTTCTTGTAACAGTGTCTACTTGAGGAACGAGCTCCAAAAGATGGTGGACAGGATCACTACATCTCACAGAAGCTTCGGCTGCTGTCCGGCACATACAACCTGCTGAGGTTTCAAGTGTTTGTTGCAGCCTGGAGCTTGCAGATGGTGTCTGACACATACACCCTGCTAGGGTTTCAAATGGTGGCTGAGGAGTGGAGCTTGGAGTGGCAGCAGTCCATACATTTCCTCTCTCAGTGTGGTGACTGACCGGCCAACGGAGCATTATGGTTGGTTGGGTATGTTTCCTAAGTGGCAAATCAGAACACTGGGAATGGAAACATACCTAAACATTTTATAGATAGATAGATTGGTCCTGGTATGTTGCTGGTTGTATCATAGTTTAACACTAAAGTGCTGTGTACATTGGGCTATCTCTGTACCAAGTTCAGAAATTCTAATTAGTTCAAAATATGGCAGCCAGATTGGTTACAGCTCCATCCAGAAGTGAGCATATTACACCAATATTAAAATCACTCCACTGGCTGCCAATTAGTTTCCAGGCAAAGTACGAAGTGTTGGTTATTACCTTTAAAGCCCCATATGATTTTGTTCCAGGTTATCATCAGGATCACCTCCTCCCTTACATATACCCTGTACACTCAGGTCTTCTGGGGGACATTTACTTCAACCAGCCAGGAGTAAGTCTGGCAACTGTCACCCAGAGGATCATTGCCTCAGCCACCTCCAGACTATAGAATGGCCTACTGGAAGAGATTTGACAGCTAAATGTGCTGTCAAAATTTAAAACAACATTAAAGACTTTCCTGTCTTAGAGGCTTATCACACTACAATGTTACAGCATTATTATTCCACTTTAATAGCTATGGGTGTCTCCTGTGGAATCTTGGGATTTGCAGTTTAGGAAGGGGCGTTTAGAATTCTCAGCCAGAGAGCTCTTCAGACTCCCTAAACTACAAATCCCAGAATTCCACAGGAGGCAGCCATAGCACTTAAAGTGGAATAATAGTGCTATAACAGTGTAGTGCACTAAGGCTCTTAGAATGGAGTTCCCATAATAAAGCCTTTAGTTTCTTTCCCCAAGTCATTGGTGTCTTTGCTCATTAATCAGGATCTCTAATCATTGGATGCACCTCTGGACTTTATCAGACATTGCCCTTAAAACGTTCTTTTGCCAGCATAAAAAAAACCAATTTTTATGCCAGCAAATGTATGCTCCCCCCTCACTTACCTCCTTTCCCAGCAAAGGCAGCCCCAGCAATAAAGAGGAAATGAACAGAGCCCTGTTCACTTCCTTGCTCAAAATCCTGCGAGACTTCATCGTGTAGGAAATTTAAAATTAAAAATTAAAATAAAGCATTTAAAGTTGAAAAAGCACACACACACACACACAGACATTTTAAAAGACCCGAGTAACCCAAGGAGGGTCATAAAAAGAGAGAAACATACGTGGATGTCCTGATCTCACCCAGAAGTGTTTGCGCCGGACCGGCCATTGTCAGGGCAAGTATGAGAGTTAAATGACCTGAGATTTCAAATGCCAGCACAAAAGTGCAATGCTGGCACAAAAGTGGCAGGGGATCTATTGACAGCTTAAGCCGTCAATTAAAAGGTATGGGTTTGGGGCTGTTTTAAACTGCAAAAGGGCGACGTCGTCTGATCCGCGTCCCCTTTTGCAGTTATGTGGCGTTATTATGACGCCATATTTTGAGTGTCTGATAAAGTCCTCTATCATAAATAAAGTGATTAATTGATTGATAGACTCAATATCTCCCTCCATGCTCCTCCCCCAGTATCCATGTTCCTTCTCACATATTTTATTTTTCAAAATAGTCTAAAGTAGCTAAAGCACAGGGGGACATGAGACAATGGATACAGACATGCAACGTTTTACCCCAGCCCATATTGGAAATTCCCAGGACGGGGAGGGGGAACACCACCTGCAGTGGTGTTTTATTTTTTTAATTGTCACTAATCCTGGACATATTATTCACAAGGAAAATACTGCGACAAGAATTCATATTCATATGAATAGCAGACACACAGGGCTTAACTAGCATGGGCTCAATATCCCAGCTTGCCCTCATTTCAGAGCCCTGCAGTCCAGATGATGCAGGGCATTTACCCTGATCTGCCTCTGGGCAGTCCAAAAAACCCCAGGGCAGATAAGGGATTGGAACACGTGTAATAAAGAGGCCCTTTATTACAGTTGTATAAGATAATACCCAGGTTAATCTGGTACCATCAAATTGGGCCCCAAGTGTCTGCAGGAGCCTGTCCCAGAATGCTGTGGTTTGCTGCTGCTGCTGCCAATTCCCTGACTCTCCTGGAGGCCAGGCAAGGATCCCTCAGCCTAGGACCAAGGCTGGTCACATATGGGGGTCTGCAGTCATATGTTGTGGGCCCCCTTCTGAGTCAGTGGAGAAAATGGTGGTGGTGGCAGCTGCAACAACGGGCTGGCATTCTGTTTGGACATCGGCCCATTTTCTTCAGGTGGGGGGGGGCAGGCAAGACATGCCAGATCTGGAGCCAGGATATGCCAACAGGGAGCTGGTGTATCCTGGCTAGTGTAGATAAACACAGAGAGAGAGAGAAAACTACAGCTGTAACTGGCTACTGACACACTGCAGAAATAATGCAATTTGACACTGCTTTAACAATCATGGCTCTATCTTATGGAATCCTGGGGTTTGTAGTTTGTTGTGGCACCAGAGCTCTTTGACAGAGAAGGCTAAATATCTCACAAAACTACAAATCCCGGAATTCCATAGCATTCAGCCATGGCAGTAAAAGAGGTGTCAAGCGGCATTCTTTCTGCAGTGTGTCAGTAGCCTCTGGCCAAATTCCAAGGCATCCACATGTTGCCGCTCCTTGTAATGGAACTCCTCCATCAGGATCAAAAGCGTTGGAATTTGGCCAGAGGCTGCTGACACACTGAAAAAATAATGCAGTTTGACAATTTACTTAGCTGCATATCTGCTTGTTTCTTTACTATTGCACTTCTTAGAACAAAAATCCTTCCAAAACAAAAATAATAGGTACAACAACAGATCCAAACAACATACCACCAGTACTCCATTTGAGGCAATCTTTTCAGGAAAATCTGGCCTGTGGGGACAAGGAGAGAAAATATACACCTTATAATTATTATATGACTTATACTTTCTATATTTTTCGGAACATTTTGAACCACTCAATATTCCAAGCATGTTACATTTTCTCAGAACAACTTGCATATAAATTTTAGGCATCTATGTTTTTTAGCTATACACAGTTCAGGAAGCTGCTATTTTAAACTAATTGCTTACAGTTATAATGTCAAGGCCCAGACAAGTAGTTTGTTATCCTTATAGCTGCATTTCTTTCTAAACAGAACTCTTTACTTCCCTGTTTCTCAAAAGTAACTAAAACAGTTACCTTATTGTTGTTTTAAAAAAAACCTGCCCAAAAGAAGCAGCATAATGGATAGCATAAGCAAGCAGCTGATCTTCCTCCTCTACCCTTCCTTCTTCATACCCATGTTACCACAAAACAAACTTTTAAGTGTTACAGTTATACTACAGAAGCAATAATGTTATCTGTCTTTAAGGTAAAATAATAATGTCACTTGGGCCCATTGACAAAGGCCAAAATATGCTGGCCCACAGATCTGGCCCATTGCTCCCCCTTTACCTGCATGGAATGGGATGGAGTCCAGACCTGCATGCTGGCCACCATCACCCCCACTCCACTCTCTGAAGACAGAAAGACAGCCCACAACACATGAGCAAGGCCCCTTGCATGTGACCAGCCTTGGTCACATGCTGCAGACTCCTTCCTGGCTATGGAATAGCAAGGCAGATGGCAGCTGCAGTGATGGGCCAGTATGGTGATCTGGTCTCCTGTGATCACACAGGGCTCAATCCATTTTATTTTGGCTGGAGCAGATTTTACCAGGGTTTTTTTTTTAAATGGTGTAACAGGCCTTACTCCGTCTTTCCCCCGTCTTTGCCCCAGGGGCATGAGGACTGCCTAGAGGTAAAACAGGGCAAATACCTTGAGTCATTTGGGCTGCAGGGCTTCAAGATGGGGGAAAGATGAGATAAATTGCCTGTCTAGGGAGATTTTCAGACTACACTGTTATAGCATTACTATTCCACTTTAACTGCTCTGGCTTCCTTCTGTGGAATTCTGGGGTTTATAGTTTAGTGAGGCCTAAGAGCTCTCTGGCTGAGAGCTGTAAATGCCCCTCCCTAAACTGCAAATCCCAGGATTCAACAGGAGGCAGCCATAGCAAATAAAGTGGAATACTATAACAGTGTTGTCTGAAAATCTAGTAGAACTAATTGCAACTAATTCATTATTTGTACTGGGTTACTTCCAGGCTCTGTACCTGATGTTCTTTTATTGTAATTAAACTTATTTAGAATTAAGTAGCACAGAAAACAGAGGTACACCATTCTTCATTGTATCTTGCAGTCTGGGATTATTTTTATTCATCTCTTGATATATCTAACCTTTACATTAAATATGCTTTATTCGTAGAGTTTCCAGGTGGGATATGGGACATGGCTCCTGTAACTTTAATCCTAAACAGACTGTGGAGCAGGTCAAGCCACCATGAAGCTCTGCCAAGCCAGACAAAGGTACCTATCCTCTCTCTCACCATCCAAACCCCACCGTTCAGACTCAGCTGTCCCCTCCCAGCATGGTTATTGCCTTGCTGATGAGTATAGAAATGAGGGTGTGGAGGAGCACCCAGGTCCAGTGACAAGAACAGAGCTGGACACTCCTCTGAGCCCTCACTCCATGTTTCCACTGGTGAGGAAAGCTGAGTATGGATGGGATGGCTGCAGCTGAAACTTGGGTTTTGGAAGGTGAAGGAAGACAGGTATATTTGTCTGCCATGATGGAGCTTTACGATACATCATCTTGCTTCATATTTCTTCAGGATTAAAGTTGCAGGAATCCTGTCCAATATCCAACTTGGCAACCCCATCTATTTGTCATGCTCTCTAAATACCTTTTAGGCAATAAAGAATTAAGAAAGTAGGCACTGTGAAAGAGAATAGGTGTATGTAATAGAAATGTAATACACTAATGAAATCTCTCTCTTTTTTGTTATAATAACCAGGATGTAAACATTTGAGTATGAGAAATTTTCTGTCCTTTTCAACAAAAGTCAGAATCATTTCTGACAAAAAGCCTATTACCTGAGAAGGCATTTGGCATACAAACCATAATGAAGTATAGCTGACACTGTACTGCATTAACACTGACTACATGAATTGCTAAAATGTAAAGGGTTTATTAGACACTTTATCAAGATTTACTCACATCTGTTCCAAAGTGAACTCCACTTCTAGCAGCTCATTTTTCTAAATTTGAGAAAAACAGGAAAAATTAAATGGGCAAGGTAAAAAGCTATTTTAAAAAAACAGTGCTTCTAAACAAGTGCTGTGCCATTTTCCTAAGAGCTGCTTTATAAACAGCCATTTCATACATAATATCTTGGCCATGATTGGAAATTTATGTACATGTCTCCCTTCCATCCAGGGCAGAAAACAACATATTAAAATTTACTTCATTTGTGAGAGACCCTCTCACAGCTGCATGATTTACCGCATACCGTGCAGCTGTGGGCAAGTTTACATAGGGACCACCAAACGCAGTGTGCAAACATGAATCAAGGAACATGAGGGACACTGCAGACTGGGCCAGCCAGAAAAATCAGCAGTAGCAGAACATGTTATAAACCAACCTGGACACAAAATGTTATTTGAAAACACAGAAATTCTAGACCAGGCCAACAACTATCATGTCAGAATGCACAGAGAAGCTATTGAAATCCACAAACACCTAGACAACTTCAACAGGAAAGAAGAAACCCTAAAAGTAAACAAAATCTGGCTCCCAGTTTTGAAAAACAATAGAATCAAAACTCAACACTTACAAAAGAATTCCACCCAGAGACAAGAGGATTCCCAGCAGATAACGTCCCATCAACCAACCATTAGCCAAACAGACACTAAGGAGCCTTGCATTTCTATACCCAGAAATTAACCATTCAATTACACAAATTTACATATACTCCCTAACAGGGGTTCACAGCACATAAACTCCACACACACATCTACCCAATCATTCTCTGAGGATGCCAGCCACAGATACAGGCAAAACGTCAGAAAGAAATTATTCCAGAACATGGCCTCACAGCCCAGAAAAAAAACAAGGAAAATCTATGGATATTGGCTGTGAAAGCCTTCGACTTCTCATTTGTGCATTATTTTTAAAGTCAACAAAATGTATACAGAATTAAAAAATGTTAACCACAAATTAAACACATGGCACAGTACATATAGCCTTAAGGCTTTCATACAGGGGTTTAAATCTGTAGTGAAAGCATTTTGTGGTCAAGAACCAACAGGTGTTTCCACAGCTGTTTCTTTTCTTTTAGTATTGCTGTAATTTTGCAGTTGTGGTAAAAAACAAAATTCAAAAATTGAAAGGCATTCATGTGCAGGGTAGGGCATACAGGAGTCAGAAGATAATGATATGGCAGCAGTGTGGAAAACAGATCATGCAACCATGTATCACCAAAGCAGCACCAACGTGATATTACAGAAGAAGTGTGATAATGAATGATGCCAAACTGGTATGCTTCCATTCTTAAACTAGTGCAAGTGTGGCAGGACAGTACACTGGTGTGAGAAAGACCTAAGTCCTAAACTGTAAAGATTCTTGTGGGAGCAGGTTTCTCTTCATTGGGATTTCCCAACACCTAAGAAACATGATTTCCTACCATTTTCTGATTATTTTTAAATATTTTTTCCATCTCTAATCTTAGGTGCCCATCCACACCCACAGAGTCAGTTTAAAAACACAAAACCCAACAAAATTCTATACAAATGTAGGTGACAACTATCTCTAGGAGTAAAACTGAGACTTCAAAACACTGCTGTTCATAAGACTGAGCTTTGAACACATTGTTGGAGAGTCAACGAATCAGGTCTGTCACCAGAAATCTTCACATATTTCACATATAAATGAATTTCAAGTCCTATTTAGACCATAATTTTTGAAACTAATTCAACAATACATTTTCTAGTAGAGTGTCTGTCTAAGAATAAACAACATCAAAGCATATGCTCGTACAGAAAAAATATCCAGGAGTATTCATTTTAGCCATACAGCAAAATAAAGCAATCCATGAAAGTGTGATACCTTTATTGGCCAACTGAGATGTACAAAACACATCATGCAAGCTTTTGAAGCTCCGCTGGCTTCTTCATCAGGCAAAAGATGTTTAAAATCTGATATAAGATGTAAACCTGTGACTCCACCACCATTAGCTTTTTTTTCCTCTTTCTCCTGTATGATTTTTTAACATCTGTTGGCTGATGAAGAAGCCAGTGGAGCTTTGAAAGCTTTCATATGTTTTGTGCATCTTAGTTGGCCAATACAGGTATTGCTCTTTTGGGGATGGTTTTATTATGCTCTTACAGAGATAGACGCAAAATAAGTCTGTGAAGGAAGCAATTCCCTTTAGGCACGTATATATCACAAACATATCCAAGACTGGAAAATTACTTTGCATGGCAGGAATGAAAGGCGAACATAAAATGGAAGAGGAAATCTATCTATTTAATCCATTAGATAGAAATTACAGGAAGTCTCCAGGAAATGTGTGTTAAACTATATCCTCTCCACCCAAACTGTACATGTAATTTTGTTTCTCACCTGTTGACTCAGTTCAAAATGCCTGCAAACTGTTTCTCCGGGCCAGAGATGAGCTATATCAAAAAGAACTGTGCAAAGGTGATCATCTCCAAGTGGAGTATCTTCATCACAGACCTTTAGTTCAAGTACATTCTAGGGGTAAAAATAAATGTACAATGTGGAAGCAATTGTTTTTTTTAAAAAAGGCAGTATTAGTGTATGCAAAGGCTGGGGAGGCAATTCTTTTTGGACTACAATTCCCATAATCCATGAGGGATGGAGATGCTAGGAGTTATATCCCCTTAAACCCAACATTCCCAAGCTCTGAGAATATCCAAGGGAGAATTCAGAAAATGATTAGATTTGTGGTGTTCTGCTTACAAACTGGTATTGATTTCTGACAAGGAGACTACTTGAATCACAATCTGACTTGTGCTTTTCCATATTTATTTATTTATTCATTTATTTCATTCCATTCTATTTCTTCTTCAATCTATGATTCTTGAAAGTTTCTTTTAGATTAAATATTCATTTAACTTGCATACCTTATTAAATACACATTTTGTATGTATTCTATCATAAAGCATACATTTTGGTATGCAAATGGGTACTTATTTGAGCTAAAGATATCACAGAATTTGAAGAAATAGACAATAAGAAGGAACATGGTGCTCCAATTCATGTACCAGTCTTTGAATAACAAAACAGGTCAATTCACTGAAAAATTTGGGCCAAAGAAAATCACAGAGCATCATCAGTTTTTCGGAGCTCTGGAGTCATCCTGCAACATCATGTCTTCTTCCAACTCTTCTTCCCTTTTGTTGTTGATGAGGAATGCAAATTGGGTCATGACAATGAACAGTAATCATCTGGTTCAGAAGGAAAGGCTCATGGAAAATGTCTGGTTCTATTTTAGCCATGGGTAGAATATTTAATGGTAAAATGGCTCAAAGGCAAAAGATATTGAGATCACCTACCCATTATGGAACCAAAATAAAATATTTCATTGCACCATACCACTGTTCCACCCAATAGAAAACAACAGCTACATTTTCATAACAAATATTTATTCTTTTATACATTCAATTAATTAGACACCACAAAGTTATGATGTCAGAGGAAATAAAGAACTGATACAAGATGTAATTAAACTTTGGAGCTGTTCCAGAAGGTTACAGCAGCGCTGATAAAGGACCTTATCACACTACACTGTTATAGCGCTATTATTCCACTTTAACTGCTATGGCTGCCTCCTAGGAATCCTGGGATTTACAGTTTAGGGAGGGGCATTTAGCATTCTCAGCCAGAGAGCTCTTTGGACTCACTAAACTACAAACTCCAGAATTCCACAGGAGGCAGCCAGAGCAGTTAGAGTGATTAATAGTGCTATAAAAATTTAGTGTGCTAAGGCCCTAATAAGAAGCATAGTCCAAGTAAAACTAAGGGCTACTTGTGGGACTTATTTAAGTCTAGTCTCCCTCCCCCCATATTTTTTTGTAAGTGTGTGTTCCATGCCACACTTCTCCTTCACCTACAAAGCCAGAAGCTGTTTGTATGTGATATAATGGTGACACACTCCAGAGACATACATCTAGATTACCATTAGGAATCATGCATCCCTCTAGATATTGTTGGACTGTAGCTTCCATAAGCCCAAGGAAGTTTAGCCAATGGAATGCTGGGAGACATCTGAAGAGCCACAGTTTCCACCCCTGATACAGAGAATGAAACCACATGCATGGGACTGGCCACATGGATCTTTCCCATCCACTTAGCTCTCTAACCACAGCAACCTGGATTGGGCCCAACACACAAGACCAATACATGCTGCCCTGCAAACATCACCCCCCCCTTCCCACCCTCTCTATTTACTGCATCACTGGTGATAGGTTTTCTGAAACATTTGAAATTATGTATATCAATTGGGATAAACATGCACAGTGGGATAGGTAAGTACTTTGTTTACATACAGATTAAAATTTAACCAGAAAAATATAGACATGACAAAGAAGTAATTATCCTTCACCTTAACTGTAGCCTGGATCCTGAAGAAGAAAGTTTCATTCCAAACTGGATTTGAAGAATCTGCTATTGTTTTTGTCCGAACATCACCAAAATAAGCCGTTGGTAACCTCACGCTTATGTAGCAATCATTTTTGCTAACTGCATGTTTTAAAAATAGATATTATTGAGAGGAAAGACAGATATAGACTTGTCATTTTACAACAATATTCTCCTGTACTATTCTTAGAAAAATATAAGGTAAAGTGCACTAAATCAATGAAGAGAAGGATGGTATTGTTACTAATATGCATCTTCTGACCAGAGGGGGAGATGTCATTTTGAATATCTAATGTTTGTGTTGGCGGTGATTGAGAACAGTACTTCAAACAGGTCAGTTCTATTTCTATTTTCTGTCTGAACTCTTTTGAATAATATCCTGCTCTTCTTTTTGCAAAAAAAAAAGTTAGGTAATTACAGGAGTATGCTTTGTGAAGTAATACCATAAGTACAGATAACAAGGGGAAGAAACGCCTCAATTATCTATTTGACCTTTGGCAAGAAAGGGTTGAGCAAGGCCTAACAGACACACATAATCCTGTTTTATTGGATTATATTCTGGAAAGCTAAAAAAATTTACATCAGTGGTTCTCAAACGTTAGTCCTCTAGGTGTTTTGGGACTTAAGCTCCTGGAATACCTGATCATTGGACAACTTGGCTGAGACTTCTGGGAGTTGATGTTCAAAATACCTAGGGAAGACCAAAGTCTGAGGACCACTTTTTTAAAAAAAACACCCATCGTATCACACTTGGGAGGAACTTTATGCTATGGCACAACTGTATAATTAGTTAGAAGTTGCTGACTGAGGACATAATTTGATATATACCAGTTGGACCAACCTGTTGGATCAGTTGGACCAGTGTGCTGCAGCACAAACATTTCTCCCCAAATTCCTCTTCAGATGTGAAGTCAAAGGCTTTCACAGCTGGCATCCACAGGTTTTCCATGGGTTTTTTGAAATTTCCAGCAGACAATGGACCATTAGCCAAACAGACACTAATCCTCCTTAGCATATCTCCCCCCAGAGATTGTGTATATCTCAAATACACAAATTTACATAACCTCTCCTACAGGGACTCACAGTATATAAACCCCACACACCCCTACCCAACCATTCCCTGAAGATGCCAGCCACAGATGCAGGCAAAATGTCAGGAATAAACTCTTCCAGAACATGGCCTCACAGCCCAGAAAAAAACCATGGAAAAACCCTGTTCAGATATTAACTGCTTGGGAAAAAGCAAACTTAAGGGGGCACCATCACAGTAATTTCCACCTCTGTCCTAAATGCATTGACTTCAGTGTATGAGATGCATCTTTATGCATTCTTCTTCCCATGAAATTAATACCTGAAATGAGACAAGAAATGGGCTCTTAACCCAAGGCCCCAATTCAGAGCCGTGTGCCTGTATAGGACTTTGTTGCCAAATGGAACAAACATTGTTTTCGATGCACAATATGGACCCAGCTTCAGTTCTTTCCATTGCTTGAAAACAGTACAGGTAAGTAAGGGACAGGTAGGTCTTTTCTACACTGGCAGGAAACCCTGCACCTATCTCAAACCTGTGATGGATTTCTTTGATCCACAGCAGCCCTATAAATGCCAAATACTCCAATTGTAGATTGGAGTATCCCACCACACCGTAATCTGTGCCACACTAAAAGGGCAGTCTTATGCTGAGCACATGTCCTCTAGGTCATACTATTACTGGCCACACAGCCAGGGCTGCTCTGTTGGTTTTTTCTGTTCACTTATACATGTGAATAAGTTAATATATGTGGTCCTAGAGTACTGTATTACTAGATAAGTGGAGATATGCTTATCTAAATATGTGCACAATTGAATTTTTTTAAAAAATTAAGTGCCAGAATGGAGTCCAATCCACCGGAAGTCCCACTCCAGCTTTGCTCTGAAGCCAATCCTCAGCTGCCACACAGCCAAAAATCTGGGTTTTCCCCTCAAACACTGAGTGAACGGTGATTCTTACAGATCTGGAATTTCTTGCAGAAACCACAGTGAAAATGTGCATCATCAAAAATGTTGTGTGTCAACTGTGCCATGAAGTCAGGTGAGTACGAAGTTTTTTGCCCATATAGACAAGTCTGTAGCCTCTTCAGATTGTCCAGCAAAGCCAACAACAATGGATATCATAGTCCCAGCAGGGATAGGCTGTTTCCATCATGAGTTAGCTAGAAGGCCAGTAGAAAGGGATGATGAAAGTTGCTTGCAATAACATCTAGAGGGTCATATGTTATATAGCGTAGCTTGAAAAAGTTATTAGCCATGCTGGGCAGGGGACTCTGGGAGCTACAGTTCAAAAAAAGTAACTTTTCCAAGTCTGGTCTCTCAAGCTAAAAGTATAATGATTACTGTGATTTCCACTAATTAATTAAATACATTTTTATAGATAAACTAATACTAAACCAATCCTTTCCTGAACATTTAAATTATTACTATAGATACTCACATATATCTGCTTCTCTGAGATTTTTTATTCCGATAATATGCACAGACAGCAAATAGAAAGGAGGGACCATTTGCTGGAAGACAACACAAAGGAAGGAGAAAGACATAAACAACTCTTGAAGTATATTTATATCCATTCTCCTAGCAATGCTCAAGACAGGTCAGCTATAAAGAGCTATCCTATACAACATCTATTAATTAATTAAAATATTTGTATCTCACCTTAAATCATATGACCTCAGTGCAGTGTAAAATAAAATAAGTTGAACACATTTAAAATATAAATGGTAAGGAAAAAATTAAACAGACAAAAGGTATATATTATACAAATTGTCAAGTTAAAATAGGACAATCACAATGATGAATAAAGAGAGCTAAACAATAAATTAGATGCTATCTCATACTGCTGGTAGGGTTGCAAAATGAATTATTCCACCATGTTTGGGGGGAAATGTCCACCTGTCCAGTAATATATTGGCAAAAGGTCTTCTGTACTGTTCTTCACGCTCTTAGCAAAAGCCCAGTGCTGGTTCTGCTGTCACTCTTTCTAGTCTCCCTTGACTTTGTTCAAGGGAGTTTTACTCTATTTACTAGTCACCTAACTAGTCACTGAAGTTTGCGGTCAGGTTTTACAATGGAGGTGTGATATGAAAATATATGACTGCTAGTGCTGTTGCAAAATGGGTGACACACAGGAAGAGCATCTTGGGGGTTGTCTAGATGATGAAAAACTCCTCATGGAATTCGAGGAGAATACCTTTTGTCCTAACAAGATCCCACAGTGATTCAATGTATTTGGAAGTAGGCAGGCCAAAAACTACAAAAAAAAAATACTTCATGACTTCTCCTGAGGTTTTATTTAAGTGCTGGTGAAATGTGCCTTCCTGGATAAGAGTGGAATTAGAAAGCTGATTGGTCAGATATGTGGGGGGCAGGCTTGCCAGCAGTGAAGTAGCTGGAACTGCCATTTGGGATTTTCATGTTAACAATCATGCACTTTTTCACTGCACTGAGGTGACCAAACAGCTTGCTAAAATGAAGGTTACATAGTTTTTTTAAAAAAAAAAAATACTGTTCAGCAACAGCAACTTGTGGAGAATAAAAATGCAAGTAATTCACTTGCAGCCACCATCTTGATTCACAGGCATGGCTCCATTTGAACATCAAACATAGATAGCTTTGAATACCAGTGATCTTCCCCAAAAACCATGGAGACAAATGAATGCTGCTGCGAATTTGCATTACTGTGCATCAATCCACATTATGGACATTATCAGACAGGGCAAATAAGGTGTCATAAGGATGCCTAATGATCGCAAAAGGGTGCATGTATTACACAACATCGCCCTTTCGCAATCATGTCCTGTTAAAAAATCGTACTTTTTTATTGATGGCTCAAATTGTCAATTGATCCCTGTGGCACTTTTGTGCCAGAATTGCAAGTGTTTAAACTTTGTGCCATTGTACTCACATGAATGCAGCGTCAATGGCTGGTCTGGCAAGAACACTTCAGGGTGAGATCACAACATCCAGGTAGGTGATATACTTTTATGACCTTCCCCAATTTACTTGGGACTTTTTTTAGTGTATTTAGGTGCTTTTTGTAACTTTATCTTGGTTATTTTTGTTTTTGAATTTCCCGTGCTATGTATTCTCATGAGAACACACAGGATTTCAAATTAGGAAGTGAATGGAGCTCCATTCACTTCCTCTTTCATTGCCAGCGAAGCCTTTTCATGGATAGGCAGTACATGTGGCATGGGGAGTTCTTTTGCCGGCATAAAAACGGGAAAGTTATGCCAGCAAAAGAACAGGGTTTAGGGGGGTGGTCTGATAAAGTCCTAAATCTTTTGCGGTCGGGTGTATTTTTCAGTAGAATGGTCTTATTCCAATAAAAAATTCCTAATTCCCCAAAAATTCCTAAATCTTCTCGTCAAGACAAGCCCTTGGAAGGGGCCTCATAATATGATCATTTTACAGACAAAGGGTTCCTGTTTATGGCATTCATGAACAGACATTCTCAAGCCCCAGGACCTTAGGTATCCTCAGTTAGCAGTTCAGAAGGACTTTAAAGCATGGTACACAGTTTATAGTATCCCATAGATATTGATTTTGGAGAAACTGTACCCAGAAAAGGATAGCTTTTGTTAGAAGGTATGGGGATATTGCAGCACTTTCTTGCAGGTCTCACTCATAACTTCCATAATGATTGACCAGCAAGGAACCATTAACTAAAATTAACAAGACAAGCAAAAGAAAGAACGAATACAGACCTCTCAATTTCCCATAACCTCACTGCATTGTTCATTAATGCAGAAGAAGGCATACCACAAATTAAATAATGCATAAGTTCTTGTTCATTTCCAACTTTGAGTCACTGCCATCACTAATTAACTACAAAACTACCAACTACCCCCACCAAAATGGACATTAATTAATTTCTCCTTTTAAATATTTCAGGTTTTGGAGCTTGCTCAGTAAGCTTGTTTTAGTATAATGCCAAATTTCCAGTGTTTTGAAATCTATTACTTTACTCTTCTTTTAGTTGCAGCTTTGTACAGAAGATTTGCACAAGGTGTTTTGCAAATACCACCTGCATACTGTACTTAATTTTGTGTTTGTCAAAAAAGACAAATATTTTACCCTCCAGTGATCAACATTAGCTGAGAATTTGGAAAAACACAACAAAACTATACATCCTACAACTGATTGAGGCCTAAATCCAATTGCTAGTCCAAATCAGGTTAGGCTGGGATATGCCATCTCAGAATTTGTCTAATTCTACAGGGCACCAACATGAATCTCTTATTCTTTCTCCACCTGCCAATTTGATGCTCCTCTTTCTCTCCTCTTTCCTTCACATCTGCCAAACTCTGACAGTTTATACCACCATTTCCAGATGGCATATACAATATGAATTTTACAAACAGCTGCAAATAGTAATTCAGAGGTGGGTTCTCCAGGAAATTTGAAAAACATGTCTATGGTCTCCTCCTTGCCAGAAAAATGTGTTGAGGTTTTGTAATATTTGTTGTTCTAGTTACCAAGTTTTTTAAAAAATTTCAAGACAATGACTGAGACCATACATCAGGAGATATGGCTATGATAATGCAGCTCAACCATCACAGCTACCTCACCTGATGCTACCCTGAAAAATCTACTAGTTAGCCAATCACCCAATTTCTGAGGTGCTGGAGAGCTGAGGTCCTAGACAGCCTCCTGACAGTGAAGCAGGATCCCATACGGTAAATACTAAACAGGATGCCAGCCTGTTCAGTCCCAGGGGTTTTTCAGATGCGGTAAAAAAAACTCGCAGAGGCCGGGAGGAGAATGGTGCTGTTCTGCTTTCAGCGTTCGGTTTTGGATGACGCCATCCTCCTCCCATCCTTCGTTCATTCTGCCTCCGTCCTTTGTTCATTTTCCCTCTGTCACTTTTTATTGATGGGAGTGTCCATTAATAAAAAGCAGCAGAGGCAAAACAAACTAAGGACGGAGGCAGAACACGCGAAGGTTGAGAGGGGGATGGCGGCGTCTGAAACTGAGCACTGGAAGTGGAACAGCACCGTCCTCCTCCCAACCTCCGCAGGGGTTTTTTACTTCACCTGAAAAAGTCCCCAGACTATTTTCTGGCAATTTCAAGCACCACCTTCAACATTTTACTCCCATTCTTGAGTGGATTTTTATTTAATTCCAAGATATATTGGAACAAAAAAGTATCATTTGCTTCCTCCCCCTCTCTCAGAGTTAATAGAGCATTAGTGAAATTGCACGTTTACACTATAGCATAATAACTGTTTTAAAAGTGAAGTCAAAGGCTTTCATGGCCAGCATCCATACGTTTTTTGGTGGGGGGGTTCCAGGCTGTGAGGCCATGTTCTAGAAGAGTTTATTCCTGATGTTTCACCTACATCTGTGGCTGGCATCTTCAGAGAATGGTGGTATGTGGGTGTGTGGAGTTTATATACTATGAGTCCCTGTTGGAGAGGATTGTATGTAAATTTGTGTATTGAGTTGCTGGATGTTAAGTTCTTAGGGTGAGAGGATATCCGAGGGGGATTAGTGTCTATTTAGCTAATGGACTATTTTCTGCTGCTAAGCCCCTGTTCCTGGGTGAGGTTCGTTTGCATGTGTTGAGTTTTTATGTTGGTGTTTTTCAGGACTAGTAGCCAAACTTTGTTTACTTTTAGGGTTTCCACTTTCCTATTGAAGTTGTCCAGGTGTTTGTAGATTTCAATAACTTCCCTATGCATTCTGACCTGATAGTTGTTAGCCTGGTCCAGAATTTCAGTGTTTTCAAATAGCATTTGTGTCCAGGTTTTTTAAAAGATTTTAAAGATTTTACCTCATGGCATCAGTGCTTTTCCAGTCTTCTTTTGTTCAGGTCTTGTGGGGGACTGATGTAAAACCGTGTCTTTTCGCAAACAGATTTTTCTGGTTAGCAAAAAGATGTGATTTTACCTCAGTCCCCCACAGGACTGGAACAAAAGAATGCCAATATCCTGCAATAAGGCAGCAGGAAAGACAGAACCTTCCTGCTGCTTTCCTTCAGAGTGTGGTAAGACTCTAAAATTGCCTTTCAAGTCATAGGACCACCTTGGCAAACTATGGACTTTTTCGGATGAGCTTTTATACCGCTAGCAGCCTCGTCCCCGTTGCGAGGCTGCAGCGCTGCAGGGCATCCCTTTCGGATGACGCCCTGCCCTGCCGATCCTCTTCCGAGACTGTTGCGTAACCTCTGTGACGCTGCTGCGTTATATTCAGCGGTTTTCTAATCATGAAAGTTGATCGTGATTAGAAAACCGCCGAATATAACGCAGCAGCATCACAGAGGTTACGCAACAGTCTCGGAAGAGGATCGGCAGGGCAGGGCGTCATCCGAAAGGAACGCCCTGCAGCGCTGCAGCCTCGCAACGGGGACGAGGCTGCTAGCGGTATAAAAGCTCATCCGAAAAAGTCCTATGTCCCAGTTTAAAAAAAAAGAAAGAAAACAACCTTTGGAACAGCCGTAGTGCAGATCCAAGAATGGAACAAGCAGACAAGGCAGCAGAAAGAACTAGCTAAACTAGAATTACTCTGCCCCCTACCAGCTTTTCATTGGCAACAACATTTTGCTCAGCTATGGCTAGAGTACCCACTATGACCCAAAATTCTCCATTTCTTTCCAGAGGAATGGCTACAGGCAGCAGCACTACCCAACTACCCACCATCAGCACAGACTCACTTGCTCCTTTACCCAGTCACCTTGAAAATGAAGTGCAAGAGCCAAGTTGTGAGTGAAGCATGGAAAATTAACACATGCTGCCCACATCATTGCATGCAAGAAGGCACTGCCAAAAGCAAACTGATTGTACACAGAAAGGAACTGCCAAAAAAAACCAAAAAAAAAAAATGAACTGCAACAATAGGTACAGAGAAGGATGTGAACTCTGAAATGTATACAAATGTACTGAGAACAGAACATTAGTTTCAGAATTCACTGAGAACACTAATTTGTGGGCTGTGGCTTTAGGCAAAGTAAGGATGAGCACCAAGGCCAAAAACCTCTTAGCCAAAAACCCACAAGTTTTCCATGGCTCTGGTATGAAGTAGGTAAGCCAGCCATTCAGAGGCAGCTTAGTTGTCTAGCAGTGGGTTTGGCTTGGGAACAAGTGGAGGCTTCACTAAGGACTTTATCAGATGCTCCCCTTTAAAATGTTCTTTTGCCGGCATTTAAAAAAAAATTATATGCCAGCAAAAGAACATTCCACACACAAAAAGTTACCTTCCTCTCCTGACAAAGGCAATAAAGAGAAAGTGAATGGAGCCCCGTTCACTTCCTCATTTGAAATCCCACGAAACTTTGTCGCACGGGAAATTCAAAAATAAAAACAAAAATAAAGCCTAAAAAGTTACACTAAGCACCTAGGCACACCTTAAAAGTCCCAAGTATCCTGGGGAGGGTCATAAAAAGAGTGAAATCTACCTGGATGTCCCAATCTCAACCGGAAGTGTTCACGCTGGACCAACCATTCTCGCTACAGTGACGAGAGTTAAATGGCCCGAGGTTTCGCATGCCCAGCAACGCCGGCACAAAAGTGTCCAGGGGATCTATTGACAGCTTAATCTGACAGTTAAAAACTACTGGATTTTTACAGGACATAACCACAAAAGGGTGACATCGTCTGATCTGCATGCCCTTTTGCAGTTACGTAGCATAGTCATGATGCTGTATTTGATGCATCTGATAAAGTCCTAAGGTCCATCCCTGGATCATATAAGATACTCCAACACATAAATAGTCACTCAGTGCTACCCAGCAGGCAGGGTGCGTGGGTTTCCATGGGCCAACACGCAGGTCAACCAATGAATGGATTGCCATCACCTGACTGGCAGGTTGAACAACACCTGAATCTGGACCCATGCTGTGGGCAAGGCCCATTCAGCTGTAACCAATAAAGTTGTGGCCTTTCCCATTCCAAAAAGTGTGGTCTGTACTAAATGTAAAGCCCATATTCATTTCCGGGTCCACAAAAAGTGCTCCATTTAATTAAAGAGTAAAACGTTACAGTAGTAACCATTAGAACCCATGCCCTATGAGGAGTGGCTTAGGGAGCTGGGTATGTTTAGCCTGAAGAAGAAAAGGTTAAAACATGACATGATAGCCATGTTGAAATATTTGAAAGTATATCATATGGAAGATGGAGCAAGCTTGGTTTCTGCTGCTCCAAAGACTAAGGACATTATAAGACTAGCATGTTAAAATGCTGTAATAAAGTGAGTAAGGAAGGCGGAATCATTGTGGCATTATAACTGAAATCATCAAACAACCACTACTAGTGTTTTAAGAACAGGATTAAGGGTCCCACTATACTTGTCTTCACATTGCCTTCTAATTACACTGTAAAGTCCACTTACTTCCATGTTAGCTGGGCTGCAATATCTTGGTGGTTCTCGTGAGAAGACACGAATTCTCATAAAAACACCAAAAACACTTAAAATAACAAATTAAACACACAGCTAAGCCCTGAAACATACATAAAACCTTGCCACCAAAATGGAACAGTTCATTAAAAGAGCGTCCTGTCAATCATTTTCACGTTGTTACCTAGACGTTCTCTCGGTGGCAATGGGAAGGGGTGAAGACGACAGCCCATTCATGCAGTATTCTCATGATTACATCAGGACTTGGTTTCACATGCTCTTAATATCAAGAAAATAGCCATATTGAAAATCTATTGACAGCTTAACCCTTCAATTAAAAGTGATGCCTTATTCACAGCTGGCGCACATGCTGGCCATGGGAGAAGGATGGCGTTATCTGATAATTTCAGCCCATTATGTTATTATCGCATTGTAATGACGTGATTTTTGCTGCATCTGATAAAGTCCTAAGACATGGAGCAATGGGTTCAAACTACAGAAAAAGAGATTCCACCTAAACATTGGGAAGAACTTCCTAGTGGTAAGAGCTGTTCAACAGTGGAATACTCTGCCTTGGAGTGTGGTGGAGTCTCCTTCTTTGGGGGTTTTTAAACAGAGGCCGGATGGCCATCTGTCTGGAGTGCTTTGATTGGATATTCCTGCATGGCAGGGGGTTGACTAGATGGCCCTTGTGGTCACTTCCAACTCTATAATTCTATAATTACTGAGAAATAGACCGAGACAAGAAAAACATTGGCCCAGTGGATAAATAGAGCAAAAACAACTTCCATGTCTCAGCACATTTGGCCAGTCTAGGTTGTTACTAAAATTACATTCACATTTTTATAGTTGTTTTTCACTGTAGAAATTGAAAAGAGGGTTCTCTAGTGCAACACAGTGCACTGTGGTGTTTTTGTTTTTTTTTTAATAAAGATAAGAAAACATATATTTTCAAAAGGAAGCTATTTTTAAAACATGCAGTTGACAACATCTTAGAGACAATTAAACAACCATTATCTCATATAGTTTCTGTATGAAAATCCTCTACTGGACAATCCAAACCAACAAATAGATGGTTTTAAACTGTTTTATCCTTGTAGACTGGTTTAACTTGTCAGATTGTTTAATATGTTTTTTAAAAATTGATTAATATGTTTAAATTATTGTTACCTCTTTACATTTTAAAATGTTTTAACTGTTAAATTGATTTTACTTGTACTCCACCCTGAGATCCATGATACAGGGCAAGATAACAGTACAGCAATAACAGGAGAATGAGAAGCTGTTGATGAAAGCACACAGTTTCAAATTCTACCATGGCATCAACTTTCATAAAAGGGTTTCCTCAACTAAATTAGATGTTTTTCATAAACACCCAATTTAGACACTGGTCCCACAATGTACTAGCAGTTTTCTGCTACTCTGACATGTGAAAAAAAAAAGTTGGTTCTTTAAAGTCTCAGTCCAACACATGGTATTGATACTGCCTCTTACTAGAAGGAGAAATGGAGCTAACCTAAGTTAGCCTTGTCTCTGAAGAAGAGGTGATTTTTGCTATCAAAATTCATCATATCAATCATCTGTGTTAATTAGCCCCATTTATCACAAATCAGCACATGTAAATTTAAGATGCATAATACTTGTTGTTGTTTACTCCTTGATATTTTTTCCTTTTATATATGAGCCGATCCACTGAGGGGATTTATACAGACATCTTTCCTATTAAATCAGGAGGACTATCCATAAACTTGACGCATTGTTACAGCTATCAACTCTTAGTTCATTTAAGAATGGAACCATATGTCACATGTATTTGTATGTCTTAAAGACCCAACAGCTTCAGAGAAAAGTTGTACTGGAGGGAAGCAGTTTTGAGTGAGAAAAGGGTGGAAAGTACAGAAGGGCTAATCCTAATCCCTGCATGATATTCTCTCCAGCCTTCCCTCTCCTCCCTGGAGTTCCAAGTATGTTTACCATTCATAAACACATGATTGAGATCAAGGGAGGAGAAAGCTGTATGGAGGAGAAATTTAGAGCTGAAAATCACTGGGCCTGGTAAGGTCTCCCTTCGGCAATTTCTCCACCAAAAATCAGTCTCTAGTTTGCCTAGGAAAAGCCAGAAGTCTGATTTTGTTGTTTGCATATAAATGTAACATGAAATTTTGCCCTTAAGATGTAATATAGTAGGAACCTCATATCCACTGGGGATTGGTTCGGGGGGGGGGGGCTATGAATACCGAAAACCACGGCTAACAGCGAACACCATTGAAAATAATGGGACTTCCAGTTTAAAATATCATAGAGTTGCCTTGAAGGACCTAGAAAATGGCTAGAGCAGACACATTTTTTAGGAAGACTCTATGGTAGGTGTGCTGTTTTGTTTCCTGTGGATAACTGAATCAGTGGATAATGAATCAGTGGATATGGGGATCCTACTGTAGTTTAAGTGATGAACTTTCACTCCAGGAGACCAGAGTTTGAATCCTCATCTAACCATGGAAACCCTCTGCATGAACTTGGGCAAGTCACACTCTCTGAACCGCAAAAGAAGGCAATAGTAACCCCCATCTGAACAAATCTTGCCAAGAAAATCCCAACTCATGGTCACTTTAGGGTCACCTTAAATCAGAAATTTCTTCAAAGCACACAACAACTATTTTGCCTTTAATTAATCCTCTTCTTTTCACTTTTTCAGTTTTAACAGAAATATCATAAATATGGGCAAGCTAAACTAGCCCAGAATTCCACATACAACCTCACAGTGCATGTACATAGGGTTTGTACTTTCCTAAATTTACCCCCCCCCCACAATCCCCATCTGATACATTAAAGACTTATACTGACCTTCATCGAAGCTGTGTCACAAGTGTAGGTCAGCGTTGGATTGTGTTCAATTAATGTCACACAATCTCTTTCCTCTTCCATTGTGTCTACCTGAATATTTCCCAAGGAATAAGAATTATCACTAAATTATCACATGCTTTCTATGCTGCATTTCATATATTTTTGATTAGCTGTTACATTTGTTCTTCCTAAATTCACAGTCCTTCTCTGTGGCAATTTAGGAGATTATCAGACACGGCAAAAAACATGTCGGAAGAACACGATGATAACAGAAACGGGCAACATTATCAGATGACAGCCTTCAGGGTTCTGGGGGTGTAAGTGCGGGCATAAATAATGCATCCCTTTTTATTGATGGCTTAGCCCCATCAATACAAAAGTGAACCTTTGTCCCCACCAGCATTACACCCCAGGAACGGATGAGGACGCGGGCATCTGAAAATGTCACCCTTTCTGTTATTGTAGCATTCTTCTGACCTGTTTTGGTACACAGTTTTTTTGCCGCATTTCCCCACATCTGATAAAGTCCTTAATCTTTAATTCAGGATTATTATTTTTTAAAAAAAAAAGAAAAAGAAAAGCTTGCACTGAGTGATTTGTGCAGTATTTTCTAATTCCACTAGAATTCCCCTGTACTGAGGGCTAGCAGTAGGGTGAGTATTTTGATTAGAGGAAGGGTTAGCAGCAGGTTTTAAGATGCACTTCTTGTATTTCATGAACCCACTGAGAATTGCAATGTTCTCTCCACCTGGAATTGGACCCACCAACTGACAACCAGGCTATGTCACTTCCACTTCTCAGCATCATAGTTCACCAAAAATGGCATGGGACATTTTTGTCCCAATATGTTACATTGGCGGCTAGCAAAAATGAATAGATTTGTGGAACAATTTTTGTCTCAGCTATTTTTTTACCTGTTTTAAAAACCTGTTTATTCTTATTATCGTTTATTTATATTGCGCCATCAATGTACATGTCGCTTTACAAAAGGTTACAGAATAAAACAATTATCACTATTCCAATAATATAAAATACTAAAATACAGTAAGAAAAGGAAAAAAACATACAGCTAATTCAGAATAAAACAAAATAATCAGTACAGGTACTCAAATACAATAACGATACAAACATTAATCCAAAATTCAAAAAATTTGAGAGAACAAAAAAGTTTTCAATTTGGATTTAAAGACAGCAAGGGAAGAAATAGTCTGCAAGTTTACCGGGAGATGATTCCAGGAATAAGGGGCAGCAAGAGAAAAAGGATGAAGTCGAGCCAAGGGGGAAGAAACCTTTGGCTGGGTAAGAAGCCCAGAATTCGCAGGGTGAAGATTTCTGACAGGCTGGTAAAAAGAGATAAGAGTTGCAAGGTAAGGAGGAGATAGGTTATGCAGGGCCATGAATGTCAGAACAAGCATCTTATACTGAATCCTAGAGGGAATAGGTAGCCAATGAAGGGATATCCAAAATGGGATAAAATGATCAAAACAACATGCCAGGTGGCTGAAAAGTGGGGACAACTCCTTGGGTGACAAATAGATCTAGTTCTGTGTGGATTCTAGGGGACTAAAATGGTCTAATCTGGTGCATGAGAATTCGTGAAAACCCCTTTCCTCCTAGAACTAACTAATTTAAAAAAACCTGCTTTTCACCTAGGCCTACACAACCAGTGGCCCATGAAACTCTACACAGTCCGCCATTTGACTATGATAGTCCTTTGTACATGTCCTGTTTTTATGTGTGCCCAGCACTTGCACTACTGTCCTTACCCCTATCCTGTTCTCAACCTAATGGAAGGTCTATATCAAATACTTTCCCAAACTTTACTAAATATACCCATTATCCAATGGCTGGAATACATCCTTATCTTTTTCTAGTACAGTACTTGTTTATGCACTGCTATCCTATCATTAAGAAAATTGAGGCCTGCCTCTTTGTACCCATTCAGTTCACTTATCAAATACATCCGTTTTTCCTTTCACTGAAAGAAGAAAAATTCCTACTGTGATAAGAAAAGGCCACTGTTTGCATTTCCTGAGTGGAAGCTCTACCTGTCCTGCTAAGGTCACTCCCATTATTTTAATTCAGGTTTTTCAAAAAAAATCTAAGTATAGCTCTCATGAGTTCAAATAGCTCCATTATCTGCTTTCCTAGGAAATTTCAGGAACCAGCCATTCTCTATATCATAGAGAATGTAAGCTCTCTACAAAATTCAAGGAACTGTCAACAACAGTGTGTAATTTCAGAATGGCTCTTGGCCACATAAGGCATTCATTCTGCAGTCCTGTTGTCAGATCTTGTGTGCAGAATCTACTCCTTAGTCTCGATGCTGAAGCAATAGCTAACTACGTAAAGATGCAGAAAATATTCCATAATTATATGGAGGCCCCAGGCATTACAGAAGTCATAGGAACAGCTCCAGAGTATGGATTGTGACAATGGATTATGAACTGAGTCTTCAAACCAGTTATTTGCAAGTAAACATAGGGTGTGTTTTGCTGCTGAAAGTGTTTACTTTTTTGGCTAATAATCCTAGTGGTGTAATAGTTCATACTGACATCAAAATAATATCTTCTTGCCTGATAATGACTGCATCCAGATGTACTTTGAACATAATTTAAGAGTAGCAGACAATTTTGATATCTATGTCAATTCAGAATGGATTCTTCTTCCTATAGCCAATATGTACTAACATGGCCTGGAAGTTAGGCCTTTAAAGGTCAACAATATAGCTTTTGAAGGTTGATCTTACAAGCCCTAATACAAAAGTAAAAAAGTACTGTATTACAATCATTCAGAAATACAACCACTACTTATCTATTTAATTTACACAGTATCCCCTGACTATATATTACAGTCCCATTTTAAAAAAAAACAAAAAACAGCGAGAATAGATCATAGGTTCCCAAACTTTGGTCCTCCAGGTTTTTAGACTTCATTTCCCAGATGCCCCAGTCAGCTTAGCCAACAGTCCAGAACTTTTTGACTTCCGTTCCCAAACATCTAGAGAACCAAGTTTTTGGAACCACTGGAATAGATCGCTACATAGAGCTCAGGAGTACAATGAAACATAATGACAGAATAAGAGTTATACAGCTATTGCTCCAGTCATTCCTCATTCCATAAAAACACCTGACATCCAGCCCCGTATAGAAAGTGAATTTCATTATATTTCTCTCTGCTTCCTTTGTTTCCATATGTCTTTATTTGACAGTTTGGGTCCTACAAGAGAAAAAAGGTCTAATTTACAAAAAAAATCACTTGTAAGAAGATAATACTGTACAGTATATCTTTATGCTGTAAATTCTGTTATTAGTCCTGACTAGAGTAAAGCTATTGAATCAATAGGATTTGCCTATATATTGACTCACTGTTCAGCAATAGACTAATGGGTCTACTCTTGTTGAGGCTAAACAACAGAATGCCAACCAAAATCTCACAATTGAAGCATGAAATCAACATTCAAAGCTGCAATATCTCCACTGGTTCTGCACTGGATGCCTGCCAGGTATACTTGAATGGGAACCCACTGCAAGGACTGAACCTTCATGCCAGCACCTTATTTTATGAAATAACAGTTGATAGAAATCCACTGATAAATAATTTCCTTACTTAGTTTTCAGTCCCTCTCTCATCAACTAGAAATCAAAATTATTTTTTGTGCCTGCTTTATCTAAGTCAGGAAAATGATACATGCAGTCTGGCGCTGAGGACTTTTTTCTTACCTGAATATTTTTTATTGGTGATCCCATAGAAATCCCTGCTACATCCACTTCCAATGCAGTAGGTAGAGCTTTAATACCTAGAATGCAAAGTTGGTGATGCTTCCTGAACTGCTGAAAATCTTTTAACCCGTTTAGGAGGATGAGCAAGTATTTAAGTACTGACTTAGGGCTCTACCTCCTCTGTAATTTAGGAGCGTATCACATGAGGATCCTTTCCTGTGATAATGGTGTTTTCTGCAAAAATGCAATTGCTGTCTTACCTTGTGCACTTCAGGAACCATTGCAGGCTTAAACCATCCATTTGTGCTAAAATGTTTCCACACACAGCAACTGGCCACCACCTCCTTGAAGACATCCCCATATCTGTCCCTTGTTTGAGATGCACACATGCTGTGCTTGGAAGGTATAACCCTTTAAAAAGTCCCCAACTTTCCATTCCCTTCCCTCTTGTTCCTCAGTTCCATGAGCCACCAAGCAGATGCAAAGCCTGGATGGAGAGGCTTGCCTTGGAGAGTCGCTTGCTACTCCTGTGTGTGTATGAATGTATGTATATGAATGTGTGTGTATGAGTGTGTGTGTGTGTGTGTGTTGCTGTGTTTGGGGGACTGAGAGAGAGAGAAGCTCCTTTGCATATAACTCTAGGGGTATACTTGACTTCTCAACACATTCTTCTGAAGCCACTGAAGAGCCACCAGCTGTTTTGAAAGACAATGGAGATTTTCAGATGGGGCCAAAATGCCCCATTGCTGCCCCGCCACCTTCTCTCCCATTCCTGCAATGGAATGGAGGTAAATGTTCATACACTTACCTCCATTCTGCTCCAGGAACGGGCATCCTGCCTCCTTGCCCGGCTGGCCATAAATGCAGCCGTCATAAGGCTGCCTTTATGACAGGGTGGGGGAAATCCCGCTCATTCTCACAAGAGAATAAGCAGGAGAGAAATTCACATTTAAAACCCCGCCAGCTGTCAAAGACAAAAATAAAAATGAAAAAATAAATTTAAAATAAAAAAGGAACCCAGAGAGGGGGGGAGAAGGGTGGCACTTACCTGGCTGTACCATTGGTGGCTGGAAGTGCCTGCCACGGAACTCCTCCCCCATCCCTGTCATCTCAGAACAGAGACAGGGCTCCGTTTTCCACATCCCTGATTCTGTGACAGGCGTGGAAGGGGTGTTCTATTCATGATTTTTCCTTGTGAATAGAATATCCCGGGAGCAGGATGGGAGCAGGATGGTAGAGGTCGAAGTCGTCTGAATGACAGTCCCTTTCTCAACCCTGTTCCGTGCCTGCCCGGCAGTATAAGCCCCATCTGAAAATCTCCAATGTTATCTGGTTTCTAGTTTCAGTCCTAAACCTCTGGCTGCAAAGCATGTATTCTGAATGATTTAACGTGCTATCATGTGACAATATTCCTCTGTACTGAGGGTAGACTTAGATTAGTTCTAGTGCATTAGTGCAACTGTATTCCCCTCCCCCAGCAAGAGGCGTGATGGTTTTAATATGTTTTTAACTGTTCTAAATTTATGTTTTAAAGTGGATTTAATTCTTTTTCAGTCTTTGTATTTAGGTTGTTCTAGCTATTTTAACATAGAGTATAAGCTGCTTTGGGTCCCAAATGGAAGAAAAGCTGGATATAAACTAACTAAATAAATAAAGCATGATTGGTGGATTTCATTCTGATCACTGCCATCCAGTGAAAGACTTCACCTGGAGGAGCTCCCTCACTTTAGAAGCCCTCTCCATACATTTAATTAGGGACATAAGAATCAGTCTTGTATCAGATCGGATTGTTTGTCCATTTATCTTAGCATTACCTCCTCTAATTGGCAGCTGTTCTCCAAGGTCTGAGGCATATGCTGTGATACCTTTGAACTGGAGATGCTGAGGACTGAAGGTGGAACCTTACCTCAGAGGCACTTATGGGAAGAGGTGGAGGGAGAAAGAGAAGAATTCCTGAGCTGAGCTGAGACTCAAAACCCTTTCACAAAGAACCAGAATCACTCTCTCTTTCTGGCTTTTCTTTGCAAACAAAGATTCAGGGAGGACTCATCCTGCGCTTTCTGCAAGCGTGCTGATGACTAAAAAGGCCAATCCGAGATAAATAAGTCCGGTTGCAGAAAGCACAGCAGAAGGTCTCCTTGAGTGATTCTTTCTGCGTTGTCGTTTCTCTTCAAGACTTGTTCAGCGTGAGTTCTCAAATAAGGCTGCAGCATTATGGATAGTGCGTCTCCATGCCTCCCAATGTGAGGCCAGGGCGGACCACTGTTGGTGATCAATTTGGCCGAGCCTGAGATGTTGTTTCAGGGAGTCCTTGTATCGCTTTTTTGGAACACCCCTCTTACGCTGACCCGTGGCGAGTTCACCGTAGAGTACTGATATTGTGAAGTCAAAGGCTTTCACGGCCAGCATCCATAGGTTTCTGTAGGTTTTGTCTGGGCTGTGAGGCCATGTTCTGGAAGAGTTTATTCCTGACATTTCACCTACATCTGTGACTGGCATCTTCAGAGAAAGGTTGGGCAGGAGTGGCAGGGGGTTATATACTGTGAGCCCCTGTTGGAGAGGATATGTAAATTTGTGTATTTGAATGGCTAGTTTTTTATTTTTATTTTTGTTAAGATTCATTAAACAAAACGATATAATACAGACAATTTTACATACAATTTAACACATATAACACAAGTCAGAATGTATATACAAATATTTTCCATCTTTTCCCTTTTTATTCCATTCCCATCATTTCTCTTAATGATTACTATTCTTTTCTTGTCTTCCTTTACAGATACTTTCAGTCAATTTTGCTTCTCTTCTTCCAATATTTCATTCCCTATTATACCTCTTATACAATTATGTTACATTATACATAAATAACATTATATATGTGTGAATATATATTACAAAGCTTGTACCTATGTTTGTTAGTCATGTACTTTCATACTCCCAACTTTTTGAATTGTTAAGCTTGTTCTCATCTGGTGTGCTTCACAGAAACCTGGCTGGGAGAGGATAGCGCAGTCACGTGGGCGCAGGCCCTCCCAGCCGGGTATTCTGTCAGTGAGCAGGTGAGGGGAAGTGGGCAGGGGGGGCGGAGTGGCTCTGGTTTATAAGAACAATCTGACCTTGACCAGGATACCTGTCCGAAACACAGTCCACTTTGAGTGTATGTACCTTAGTCTGAGGACCAGGGATAGTTTGGGGATTCTGCTAGTATACCGACCACCCCGTTGTCTAGCAGACTCCCTAACCGAGCTGACACAGCTGGTCTCAGAGTTGCTGTTGGAGTCTCCCAGACTTTTAGTTTTGGGGGACTTCAACATTCCACTTGAGAACAGCTTGACAAATTTGACTGGTGCAGCTCGGGAGTTCATGGAAACCATGACAAACATGGGCCTATCCCAAATGGTCATCGGGCCCACACATTGTGCGGGTCATACCCTCGATGCGGTCTTCAGTACGGAACAGGAATATCCATGGGCGGAGGTTATAAAAACCACCGCGTTGTCATGGACGGATCATTTCCTGGTCAAGATGGAGCTAAGAGCCACTGTCTGCCCCACCGGGGGTGGTGGACCTATTAGAATGGTCCGCCCTCAAAGGCTAATGGAACCAATAGGATTCCAGAAAGCCTTGGAGGGTTTAATGGTTGGTAACGCCGGTGACCCTGTCGAAACTTTGGTTAATACCTGGAACAACGATCTTACCAAGGCTATCGACACGATCGCTCCCAAGCGTCCTTTCCAACCCGCTTCAAACCGTAAGCCATGGTATACAGCAGAGCTTAGGAAAATGAAGCGGGTTGGACAACGACTAGAGCGCAACTGGCGGAAAACTCGACTCTTATCTGACAGGACTCGTCATAGGAACTTTCTTTGGTCCTATCGAGAGGCAATACGTGCAGCACAGCGATCCTTCTCCTCTGCACGTATTGCGTCTGCAGAGTCCCGTCCAGCAGAGCTGTTTAGGGTGGTAAGGGAGATGACGCAGGTTATTCCTGCGCAGAACCCGTTGCTTAACCCAACGACGGCCTGCTGTGACGCGTTTAACAATTTCTTTGCAGATAAAATCTCTCAGATAAGAGCCGACTTAGATACCAGTAATTTGGCAGAAACAATTGACGAGGTGTCCAGCAACTCCGTTGATGTCAGTTTACTGGATCAATTTCAATCTGTGAGTACTGAGGACGTGGACAAGCTACTTGGTAGGGTTAGGAAGACGACCTGCCCTCTTGATCCTTGCCCTTCATGGCTGGCCATCCAGGGGGGGACTGCCTTGATGATGTTCCTTAAGGACATCATCAATGTATCCCTCAGAGAAGGGTGTGTTCCATCTTGTTTAAAGGAAGCAGCCGTTAGGCCGCTCCTGAAAAAATCTTCCCTTGACCCCCTGGACATGAACAACTATAGGCCGGTTTCTATGTTACCATTCTTGAGCAAAGTGATCGAGAGGGCAGTTGCGCTTCAACTCCAAGTGGTCTTGGATGAAACCGATTATCTAGACCCATTTCAAACTGGCTTTAGGACGGGATTTGGAGTTGAGACTGCCATGGTTGCCTTGACTGATGACCTGCGTCTAAGCATTGACAGGGGTAGTGTGACCCTGTTGGTGCTTTTAGACATCTCAGCGGCTTTCGATACGATAGATCATAGCATCCTCTTGGATCGCTTGAGGGGGTTAGGAATCGGAGGCACTGCGCTCCAGTGGTTCCGGTCCTTCCTCTCGGGCAGGTCCCAGAGGGTGTTGCTCGGGGACAGCTGCTCCAGCAGAAAGGAGCTTACTTGTGGTGTTCCACAGGGCGCCATCCTGTCCCCGATGCTGTTTAACATTTATATGAAGCCGCTGGGTGAGATTATTCGCAGTTATGGGGCTGGGTGTTATCAGTACGCTGATGACACCCAGATCTATTTCTCCTTGCCCCGATCATCGGCCTCGAATTCCGATGGCATCTCTCCTCTTAATGATTGTCTTAAAGCAGTAATGGGCTGGATGAGGAAAAACAGATTGAGATTAAATCCAGATAAAACGGAGGTGCTCATGGTAGCGTCCCCCAAACCAGGAGTTGGGTTGCAACCTCCAGTCCTGGACGGGGTCATGCTCTCCGTTAAGGACTGTGTTCGCAGTCTGGGGGTGCTCCTTGATTCATCGCTTCAGATGATGAGTCAGGTGAATGCGACAGTCAGGAGCGCCTGTTATCAGCTTCGGCTGATACGCCAGCTGCGCCATTTCCTGGAAGTAAGGGACCTCGAGACTGTGGTGCACGCGCTGGTAACCTCCCGTCTAGATTTCTGCAATGCGCTCTACATGGGGCTGCCCTCATGCTTGGTCCGGAAACTTCAGTTGGTACAAAATATGGCAGCCAGAGTGGTCTCGGGAACATCTCGGAGAGACCATATAACTCCAGTATTAAAATCTCTCCACTGGCTGCCAATCAGTTTCCGGGCCCAGTATAAGGTGTTGGTTATTACCTTTAAAGCCCTAAATGGCTTGGGTCCAACTTATCTCCGGAACCGCCTCCTCCCATACAATCCTCCCCGCGCACTCCTGTCCTCTGGGAGGAATTTGCTTCAGCCACAAAAATCTAGGCTGTCTGCAACCTCCCAGAGGGCCTTTTCGGTAATCGCCCCCAAATTGTGGAATGACCTGCCGAATGAGATCCGTCAGATAACAAGCCTGAGTGGCTTTAAAAAAGCACTAAAGACGGATCTCTTTCGGCAGGCCTTTCCTAATTAGATCCCGGCCTCAGGGGATCCTGGCCTCTTCTAGACTGCTGGCCATTTATTATATTTATTGTATTTATAGTTTTAAAAGTGATTTTAGATTAGTTGTTTTAATTTATATTTGTTTAATGTTTTTTATGGGGGAGGGTGGGAGTGGGGGTGTTTAGGGATTTTATTTGTATTGTATTTTAAATTTTGTAAGCCGCCCCGATTGTTTTAACAGAGGGGCGGGGTATAAATAAATTTTATTATTATTATTATTATTATTATTATCTTTTATGCGCTTTTCTTTCCCACTTTGTCTCTATTTCCCCTTTTACTTCTTCTTTGCTTTTTTGGGCACCAGGTATTTTCTATCCCCCTTGCATATTATTATGTATATTTTACATTCTTATCTATATCATTTTATTGATATCTTTATATATCTCATCCGTTTCCTCCCAAAATTTTATCAATAAGGACCAATCCCTTCTTGTTCTATTAGCTTCATTATCTCTTAATCTGTTAATCAGTTCATCTAGCTCTATCATGTCTAGTAACTTCTCTTTCCAGTTTTCTATTGTTGGTACTTCTTTCTTTTTCCAATTTTTAGCAATTACCATCTTTGCCGTAGTTATCATGTTTAATATGATTTTCCAATATTTCTGTTCTTCCCTTTTATTCAAGCCTTTTATCATATTTAATAGATAAACTTCTGTAGTGAAATCCATCTTAACCCTCAATATATCTTTGATCTTATCATGTATTCTCAACCAAAACCTTCTGATTTTTTTACATTCCCACCACATATGAATTAATGTACCCTGGGCTTTCCCACATTTCCAACATGTGTCGTTTGCCTTTTTATTCATTTTGCTTATTCTTACTGGGTTGAATGGCTAGTTTCTGGGTGGAGGTGTGCAAGAAGGATTAGTGTCTGTTTGCTAATGGTCCATTGTCTACTGGAAATCCCCCTGTCCCTGGGTGGAGTTCATTTGCATGTACTGAGTTTTGATTTTAGTGTTTTTCAAGACTGCATGATTTCCTGCATGGCAGGGGGTTGGACTAGATGGCCCTTGTGGTCTCTTCCAACTCTACAATTTTATGATTCTATGGTAACCAGATTTTGTTTACTTGTAGGGTTTCTTCTTTCCTGTTGAAGTTGTCCAGGTGTTTGTGGATTTCAATAGCTTCTCTGTGCATTCCGACATGATAGTTGTTGGCCTGGTCCAGAATTTCTGTGTTTTTAGATAAGATTTTGTGTCCAGGTTGGTTTATAACATGTTCTGCTACTGTTGATTTTTCTGGCTGGCCCAGTCGGCAGTGTCTCTCATGTTGCTTGATTCATGTTTGCACACTGCATTTAGTGGTCCCTATGTAAACTTGTCCACAGCTGCATGGTATGCAGTAAACTCCTGTGGCTGTGAGAGAGTCTCTTTTGTCTTTTGCTGAGTGTATCATTTCTTGAATTTTCTTGGCTGGAAATAAACTCTTCCAGAACATAGCCTCACAGCCCAGAAAAAAACTACTGATATTATTACTGAGAGGCATCCAAATCCTGTAGCTTTGTTCAAGGCAATTGGAGGGGGGAGGAGCAGAAATACTCCTGAGTTTTAACTGCATGTTAACTTTGGTCAAGAACACTATGCTGGATCCCCCCTGATCCATTTCCCCATTCAATGCATGCCCACTGACCAGCCAAAATCATCAGGGAAGCACAATTGAATATTTGCATAGGAAAACATAGCACAACAGAAGCAGCAAAGGAGGTCATTATCAGGTGTTTTTTTTTTCCTGTCAGTAAAAAGAATTTCATTTAAAATTATCTCCCACCTGACACCAATAGAAGAGCAACGATGTCATACAGGACATCCCATGCCAGGTTGCTGGGATATGCATCCCAGAAATGTATACAGTTGTCCCTTCATATTCACTGGGGTTTAGTTCCAGGACCCCCGCGTGGATACCAAAATCCTTGAATACTCAAGTCCCATTATATGCAATGGCATAGCAAAATGGTGTCCCTTATATAAGATGGCAAAATCAAGGTTTGCTTTTTGGATTATTTTTTTTAAGAATATTTTCAAGCCATGTATACTTAAATCGGTGGATACCAAATCCATGGATACAGAGGGAAAACTGTACTGTAAAGAGCAAGTATGATCTGTTACAGCCTGCAGGGGCCAGTAACGAGAAGGCTAAATGCAGCTAGCTAGCATATCTTGAATAGACCTGGGAAGCTAGTGTGGGAAGTGAGAAGGCCAAATACTTATCTCCGTGAGAGAATGTGTGCGAGAACCACTGTCTCTATCATTGAGTTGGATTATGCTCTGAGACTATATAGTTCTGTCTGTGCTGAACAGTGACAGTACTGCACTGTACATTGTGCTGTAATATGTAGTCTGTATGAGAGGAGTCTCAGACTCATTGTAAATACCACTATATTATGTTTTGGTAAAGAGAAATAGTTTAGACACATGTCTGTGTCTGTGTGCTTATTTCTTCACCTGATGAATGCAACTCTGCTTCAACTTTTGCTGCCTGGTCCTCTTGATATGCTCAGAGGTACCAGTGCGCTACCGTGTCATCCCAACCAAAGGCATTATTATCCTGTCTACACACAGAGATGGAAAGGAATAGATGTGCCAAATATAGAAGACTGGTTAAACAAAGTATACGAACTTTTAGAAATGGATAAGTTAACACTGTTGATCAAAGAAAAATCCCTAAAAACCTTTTTGAAAGACTGGAAAATGTTTATTACATACTTGAAAAAAAACATTGAGGTGCAAATTTTGTTATTGGCTTAGAATGCTAAAGATATAGAAAGATACTTAATTACTTATGGCCTTAATAGAAAAAGTATAGAAAATTTTAAAAACCAATCAATAAATAGTAGTAGTTATCAGCTCAGAGGCTTGGGAACCATTACATGTAATTTGTAGTAATTCCCTCTTTTCCTTTGTAACTTTTTCTTTCTTCATTTCTTCTCTGTAATTTTTAGCTTTTAGCTGATATTTTCTCTTTTAGATATGTAAAATGGTATATTTTATTTAAAAAATAAAAATTAAAGGGCATTATTATCCTGGCACTAGTGCACTTTACCAGCCTTGTGCATTAAGCCTCTTAGAAAGAAAAGAAATAACTTTTTCCAACATTCTCACCAATAAATCTATTGGGGTTTCAAATAGAGGGACAGCTCTGGTGTATGTCTCTTAGGACCTTATCACACCAGCCTGTTTTCTCACAGCAATTGCATTACTGAAGCAAATGGGAACATGCCAGTTTGAAAATGTTCAGTATCACACTCTCTCTGCAATGGTGTGAGTGTGATGCGAGTGTACTGCTTTGGCAAACTACCATCCTTCCACACTGCCTATGTAACCCTGCCCTCCTACTCTACTCAGCGTATGCATGCATTTATATACAGGGCTGGTTTAACCATTACCGCCAAATCTACATTGGCGGGGGGGCCCAGCCTGGCCAGTCTCGCCCGCCTGCGGAGCTGCCCCCTCCAGCCCTTCAGGCCTGCCTGCCCACCCTGCCAGTGCTGGTTCCCCGCCGCTGCCTCCAGACATGTCTCCCTGCATAGCGCGGCAGCCACCGCCTCCCCCTCCTCATCCTTCGCAGCAGCCACAGCAGCACCCCGGAGCAGCCAGCCAGCCAACCAGGCACAGGCGGAGGCGCCAGGGAGGCCCACCAAGGGGGACCCGGCCATGGTGTGTCGCAGTGCCCAGGAATCAGCACTGGCTCCGGGCCCACGGGAGCACAGACTTTGGTGCCCTACTTTGGCGGCGACAAGGCAGGGTTCCTTTGTGGCCAGCAGAGAGCAGTGGAGGGTGCAGAGGGCCTGGGCCAGGTGACCCATCCGCAGCTCCTCCCACTGGCTGGCACTCCAACGCAGCCCGCGCCCAAGGCCCACCTCGGAGTTGCCTCAAGGAAATGGACCGCCAATCCAGAGGGGGGGGGTGAGAAGGCAGGAGGCCTGGCGGCAGAAAGACTTGGCACCTTCCAGAAACGGTGGGGGGAGGAGGGATGCCACCGCTTCCTGGCTCTCCCGTCCGGCCCTGGCCCTTCCCTCCTCTGCAGAGCCCTCTGGTTTGGGACACGGGCAGCCCCCTGCCCCGCTCTCCCTTTAACACCGCCATGAGAGACTCCCCTCCACCGGAGGGTACCAGGCAGCCCCTCCTGGCAGCATCTTGCCCACCCCCCTGCTGCTGGTGGTGGTGGCCCTGGTGGCCATAGGGCCACTGCCAGTGCCTCCGTCCCTCCCTCCACCACCTGTGCCCACCCGGTCAGGGCTGGTTTAAGGGCCCCGCAGCCCCTGCAAATGGCAGGAGGGCCCTTCATTGTGGGGAGGGGTCTTTGTAACCCTCCTCCTGCGAAAACATTATTAGTAATAATCTGAATATCCCATACTGTCAATAGGTTAGGTTAGGTTAGATTGACCAGAGATAAACATATGGGGCCCACAAAATAAGATGTTGGGGGGGAGCCAAATTCCTTAAACCAGCCCTATATGTATGTGTGTGTGTATATGTGTGTGTGTGTGTGTGTGTGTATTTGCCGCAATTGCATAATTACAGGAAAACTATTTTTAAAAATCATTTTAATGTTTCACTGTAATTACACAATCACAGCAAAAATAAAAAAATAAAAAGGCATGGAGAAAAAACAACCTCGGCCTGCTTAGGAATAGCAAGTGAGAGGGGGAGAGGGGGAGAATCATGCCCCTCATGCCACATGACTGTTGTCATATTGTTACTGTCTCAAATGGGATCTATTGCACCAGGTGGGATACTGGCATAGCAGCAATATTGGGAGCCATTGAAGAGTTTTCTCTGTCAAAGATAAGGTGCACTACAGAAATAAATGCAGTGGAAAGCAGTAACAGAATAGAGACGGCGTTGTGCGATAAGTACTGGCCAAATACACTAATATCTTCTTGTAAATCCAAAATACCAGCCTCATGTGATGAACTCCTTCAAGAACTGGAGAGTAAAAATGCTGCACATAAACAATATAAACATCCTCTTTAAAAAAAGAAAAAGAAAGAAATATTTAATGTTCTTATTGAATGACTTGGGAGGAGGCAGAATTTTTAAAACAAATTTTAAAACGCTAAGTTGTCACAACAATTACTGTGGTCCTGTTCCAGCCAAACCTGCAGCTTGAAGTATGTAAAATGCTAAGGCAAGCAAAACCTACAAGAGGATTAAGGAGGAGAAGGAGGAAAACCAGTGGAGAGCCAGGAGCAAAATCCTGGGGAATGCTAAGAGGCCAAGTTCATCCTTCCCAGAGTTTGTTTCTTGGGCATACAGATTGGAGAAAGAGCTTGAAAAAGTTACCATTTGGGGACTGCACCTCCCTGAATCTGGAAGTAAGTTGTCATCCAAAATTGTGACTTTTCCCAACTGCTTTGGGAATAAAAGTACAGTTGAGTCCTAGCCCCTTAAATTGTTGCCACACAGGCTTCCCCAAATCTTTCAGGGTTAGCACCATGGCTTCCTTTTTTTTTTTTTTTTTTTTTGTGGGTGATATAAATACACAGGACTTCCTCTGCCTGTTTAATAGCTATGTAACAGGCAAAAATTCAAAAGGGATATTGACTGTCATTCTATCTCCATGCTGGAAAGTTCTTTATCTGTTGAATTGCTATCCAAGAGGGTCAACAGCCGAAGGATCGAGCCTTGCAGTATGCCTCTTTCACTTCTTCTACACCATACCACTGTGAACACACCTCACTTTATCTGGCTTCCAAAAAAACCCAAAAAAGTTAGACCTGGCTAGTATTCATGAAGGAAAACCACTGTGGGTTGATGTTGTTGTCCAGAATCCATATGGTCACTTACGAATGCATAACTACTGTAGTTATGCAGCTGCATAGTGACTCCTAGGCCAATCCTCCCCCCATCCTCACTTAACAAGCAGCAACCACCGTGATCAATGAGGGGCCCATTCCCCAGTGGCTCAAGAAGCAGCCGACTGATGCTCCCACCCCTTCCGTGAGTGCTCTCCATTGCAACAGGCAGACGCGAGGTCCCAATCACGATTTCCCTACTTTTGCTCTGTTGGAATGAATCCTGCTGGACTCCAGAGTGTCAGGATTGATCCCAAAAGGGAAAATTCTCCTGCCAAAATGGTTAAAATGCTATGTGTTTTCAGTTCTGTATTACAGTTTGGAGTTTTGCATTCTTTGTAATCGTAACAAGTTTGTGTACTGTGAAGAGACAAGGGACGATGGCATGCATCTGGAAATCGACAGAATGGCCTCGCACCTGCAGAGGTCTGTGAGAATGGGGGGTGGAGCCCACTCTGATGTAAAAGGGGAGTGCGGATGATGGATAGCCAATGACAGTATAACCCACCAGATTTTGTTGATTGTAAATACTGTTTATTTTACTGCTTTACTGATAGCCTTCATTCGAAGCAACAATTTTGTATAGTTCGCTCTTTAGATTGCTGTAGCAATAAAGCTTCCTGTTTTAACTCTGAAGCTGCTGGTTACTGAGTCTGAAGAAGCTAGTACATGATACAATGGTACCATATGGAAATGGCTCCCCCTTCTCCATGTACCTCACTCTCAATTGCATCATGAATCCAGGAATGCAACCCCAAAATAAACTGGGACCTACATGTATTTATAATTTTAGACATGTGATTTTATTATTGTTAGATGCATGATGTTAGATATTTCAGATAATTTGTGACTTTACTTAAATGTTTTTATGTGAGATTGTTAGCTGCCCTAAGCTCTTATGAGGAAGGACAGTGAGCAGATAAAATAAATACAGGTGTGTCCCCCCCCCTTTTACACAGGGGATATGTTCCTTGACTTACCACAGATACACAAAACCGTGTATAGTAGCAAGCCACATATTATACCATAGATATGTCCTGGAGGACCTAGAAAATGCCTAGAGAGAATGCTTTTCAAGGCATCCGGTGTGACTCTATGGTCAACTTCTGGTGGAAGTTGACTATAGATTTATGCTGGAGGACCTCCTGATGCCTAGAGAGACCACCTTCAGCATGATTCTATGGTCTTCCAGATGCCTAGAGAGATCTTTTCTCCTGATTGTGGTTAAGTGAAACTGTGAGTACCGATCTCGCAAATGGGGCAACCTATAAATAAAATCCTATGGTGAAAAAGTAAGGTTGGATTGATCAGAGTACAGGCTTATTATAAATAGGGAGCCAAATGAAATAAAGTGAGGGGATATACTAAGCAGACTCTGCAAAGAGAGCTAATGTAGTACAGTTGAGAACCAGCACGATGTCTGATTAAACAATGGGACTGGAGCTTGGAAGATCCAAGCTCAAGTCCCCACTGAGCCATGAAATGTACTTAGTGGCCTTGCACCAGTCACTCTTTCAGCCTGATTTTGTTGTTATTGTTAACTAATGTCAAGTCAACTTTAACTTATGGTGGCCCCATGAATGAAAGACCTCTAACTCACCCTATCCTCAACAGCCCCGCTCAGGTCTCAGCCTGACTTACTTCACATGATTATTTTAGGATAAAGTAGGAAGAAGACAGTTGTATATACTGCCTTGAATTTGTTGAAGGAAAGGGAGAGTACAAATGCAATTAATTAATTAATTAATTAATTAATAAGAAGTGTCTGAATATGTTTAAGTATTTTATATTCTCTTGGGGTAAAAAGCAGATCTACCAACCCATTATTAAGATTACCAGGTTACAGTTTGGAAATTCTCTTTTACCTTTAAATCTGCAGCTAAATCAGAAGTATGCTTAAGTTTATCCTGTCCATACCATCATCCCCAATCCTATCATCCACCCATTCAACCCCCATTTCCCCAAGTTAGACATGTGGCACATTTACAGTCCTGCATATTATAATAATCATGAGAGGACATCAGCAACAAATAGGTCCAAAGAGAAAGATGGTTCAAGAACCTGCAACTGCTTCCTCTCACAGTCCTGGACTTGTCTTGCCTCTTCATGCTCTCAACCTGGCTCCCAGGATTTAAGCCATGGATCTGTTCACAGGTGTAAACATTCTTAATGTAAAATGCTACTCCACCCACCTTCCTGTTTGGTCAATTTCTCTGATATAGGTTATACCCCTCTATTACTACATTCCAATCATATGACTCATCCCACCAGGTTTCAGTGATGCCTATTAAATCATATTTGCTTTGCTGTGCTAAGAGTTCAAGTTCATCCTGTTTATTTCCTATGCTCTGTGTATTAGTATAGAGACATCTACGACCGTGGGCCATTCCCCCTATCTGGCTTTTAAAGGTTTTATTCCTCCCCCTGTTGGGTTCTTGTACTATTTGCCTTGTTGTCTGTATAACGTTTGGGCTGTTATCTCTAGCACTTGATGAACTCCTGTTCTCATGAATACTGTCTCCTTCCCCCCACACAATTCAGTTTAAAACCCTCCTGATTAGATATTTCAGACTCTTAGCAGAAACATTCCTGCCAACTGCTGTGAGGTGCAACCCATCCCTTGCCAGTAGTCTACCACCCTGAAACTGCATCCCATGGTCCAGGAAGCCAAACCGTTCCTAGTGGCACCATTTGTGTAGCCAGTTGTTCACCTCCACTGTCTTTCTCTCACTTCCTGGCCCATGCCCTTCCACTGGAAGGACAGACAAAATGACTACCCATGCATCCAAGTCCTTCAGCATCCTACCAAAAGCCTAATCCCTTTTGATATTCTGAAGGCTATGCCTTGCAGTATCATTGGTTCCCATGTGGACCAAAGGAAGGGATAATGGTCAGTAGCCTTCACAAGTCTCATCAGCCTCTCTGTTACATCGCAGATTTTTGCACCTGGGAGACAGCACTCCTCTCAAGACATCTTATCAGGCCCACAAACTACTGATTCTGTACCCCTCAGCAAAGAGTCTCCTACTACTACCACACACTTCCTCCAAGGATTGGCAGAGACCAATCTGTGTGCTGAACCGTCCAAGTTCTCATGCACATTCTCTGAGCCCTGGCTCTGCTGCTCTCCTTCCCATTCCTTGTCATCACTGATAAGGGAGAGAGCTTCAAACCGGTTCTGTAGTGCCAAATTCATAGAATGGCCCCTGCTCCTTCTCCTTCTATGGGTCACATTCTTCCAAACACTGACCTCCTGTGTATCAGAAGAACTACCCTCCTTCACATGTTGAAGTCCCCCAGCATCACAAGCACTGTACACTGCTCTGTTATACATATGGATGAAGAGTGTTTAGAAATCATATAACTGATAAAATATATAAATCATGATGGAACAAAGGAAATGCCTTTTCAATCGCTGTGCTCAAGTTTTGGATCTTTCTCTCAAATAAAGTGTGCCTGGCAAGCTTCATATTCACCTTCACCTCAGTGTAAAAGAGCTCTGTTTTAGAAAGGCTTTGGATAAGTGTTTCTGCTCTGATGGAAACTATAGTGGCAGATATTTTTTTATTGTGTTTGTTCCTTCTGCTGGCTTGTTTTACTATATTATTATTGTTGTTGATATTTTATTTTTGTTTTAAGTTAAATGGCTTTAAGTCTCTCCAAGAAACTGTGGGAGATATAAAACTTCTTTAAATAAATACCCAGTTTCTGCTGCTGATAAAGAAGAAATGTCTAGATTGTAGCCTTCCTATTTCACACATGCAACAATAGAAACTAAAACTGCATGTTATCTAGTATTTGGATTGATCTCTTATGTTGTTGGAGCTGCAGTCCATTAGAAGGACAACCTCTGAAATTTTCACAAAAAGTTGCAAAATTCCAAGAAAACTACAATAAGATTTCCAGTAAAGAATCCACTGGGATTTTTTGGTTCTTTAGCACAGTTAATTGACAACTTAATTTTGAAATTAAGCTAAGGCTAAAATTAAAACTTAAGTCAGTCCATTTTTCAAAACTTAAGCAATACATTTGATTGTGTTGCCCCTTCTCATCAGAAAATCCCACCATCTATAGGGTGGGAAGTGAAGCAAACAGCACAATTCCACACTTTGGGGATTTTTAATATAATATTTTTAATTTAAACATCTAAATTTTATAATTTAAAAAACATACAAGGGGCAAATCATAAACAACAAAAAACACAACACACTAAAGAAAAACACTAAACAATAACCCCCCCAGTTTATCCACTCCCTTCCAAACTATCCCTTACCCCTTAAGATTCTAATCTTATCAATTTTTTTACTATTATACCATTTTTCCTATACCATACAATTCCACACTTTGTTGTTAACTGCCACCACATTGACTTCAACTTATGGTGACACCATGAATGAGAAGCCTCCAAGTCACACTATCATCAACAGCCCTGCTCAGGCCTTCAAAACTCAGGGCCGTGGCTTCCTTGATTGAGTCTACCCATCAGGGATGCAGTCTTCCTCCTTCCCTGCTGCCTTCTGTCTTACCAAACATTATTGTTTTTTCTACTGAGTCATGTCTTCTCATGGAGACTGATATGGCCCAAGTACAACAGTGTCCGTTTAGTCATCTTGGAGACAAGGACAACCCAAACATGGTGGCTGGTGGAGGTCACTAGGGTCTACAAAGGTGTCATTGGAAATTCCCCAGCATCAAACACACCCAGGACATGATTAAGCAAAGCCCCCCCCCTTAGACAGTCCTTAGGGAGGAATGTGCTAATCTCTCCTGGATGCGCCTGGCAGTAAGTCATTCTACAAAAATAAACAGTGACCATAACATCTATTATCCACACTCACCCAGGTAAATGTCTTTTCCTCACAGCTTTCACCATCCACAATACAGAGGAGGCCATAAACCCATCAACGTTAATGTTTCGACCGTTAGCAGCAATCGATGAACCTGGAGCTTCGATTGTTTACCTCTGGAAAACTCACCCAAGCATTGTTTCTCACTCAAAACACCCTTTAAGGGTATGATATTGGATATAAATATTACCCCAAATCATAGCCACAGTGTGGTGCTGCTATGGTTGGACACCATAACTCTGCCCAACTTCTGTATCATCCTCAGATCTGATTCTGAGTCTTTCTCTACTGCACAATTCTCTGCTCTCTGGACAAGTAATTACAGCCCATTCCCCGAATCTTTTCCTATATCCAAATACTTCCTCCTAATTCTTCATTAGCCTTCCGTGATTGCTTGTGAGCATGAGTATATGTGTGAATGCTTCCGTGATTATTTTCCAATAAAACACATTTTTATTTCATTTTGGCTTGGAGTCTCCTCAGTGTGTACTGGTAGGCACTGTTGCAAAGATCCCATAAGTTACCCTGCCTCTCACAGCCATACCTTTGAGCTAATTAAATTTCCCCCATATAATATCATAACTCAGGGGTCACGACTGGGTCCCACGGACTCCACACAATTTGGGTAACACACACACACACACACACACACACACAGGTCTGTGCTACTCAGAGTGGTTATACCTGGATCAGTGCCAGTCCATGAGCCATTGGCTACTGGTCCGTGGAGAATTTTCAGAAGAGAAAGAAACAGTTGTAGCAATTGGGCACAAATATAGTTCTGGTCCTATCACATCAGGGGGGAAATTGCTGCCACACTCACCCACCCCATCAGATAGCCTGAGAAGCACTGCCCTAGATAGCAATAGCATGGGAGCTTCTATAGCCAACTCTGGAAACAGAAGATAAAACAAGATAAAAATAATTCTGCCATTCCTCCCCACTCCCCATCCCTCTCAGTGCTATGAGTGTGAGTAAATAAATGAATGAATAATGTGCATATATATAAAATCACGTGCACACACAAGCAAATTAAATTACCCCCCCCCCAACTTGCAACCCTTAAGTGGTTTCTGTGGAAACTCTGGCATATTTCTACTCCCATTTCTCTGAATCTTTGTCCCAAAACACAAAGCTTATGAGTCAACTCTTCCCATAGGATGCCAAATCTTTGCTAAAACTGTGCCACAGTTGAACTATTGGCAGCCATAGAGCAGAACACAGGCATCAAGCCAGGTAACAAGCTGAGGAAGTCAGAGCACACCGGCAGCTTGGAGAAGAGGTTGTGCTTATCTCCTTCCTGTTGGCTTGCCCTAGAAGCCCAACAGGGGTTTGCAAGCACATCCACAAAATGGTTTGCTTACCACTCCTTGCCTGCTAGTTCAGTTTACTGCACAGAAGTAAATGGGGATGGGAATCAATGATGGGAAATAGTCTCTATTTCTCATTACCACCACCCATGCTTCCCTGTCCATCACCATCCCCACAGAGTGATGGGAGAGCAGGTGATAGAAGATTCCAGGTAGGTCCTTCCATGCCCTGCTCACCCTTTGGGGTGTAAAGGATTGGAGAGGGCAGGGGTAAGATTTTGCTTAATCTGTTTCAACATTGTTTCTGTTTTTCTCCACCAAATCCTACAAGATTTGAGAATCAGTGTATAGATACTGGAAAATAAGTTTGCATCCTTAGCCATTTAGCTTCGCTTCTCTTCTCCTTTTGACAATGGATTTGCAGCTCATGTCAACCTTGCTGTGGACTTGGGCCTGGCTTGCCACAGGCCTGGGTATAGTGCCCACTGATACCACCCCTCCCCATGCTTGAGTTGCTTCTATCCATTTATCTATGAGCTCATTAGAATGTAGAGATTACACCAAACTAGTGGTGTAGTGGAGCTAGGGCTCATAGGGTCAACATCCTAGGATTTTAACATCACCCCAAGAATCTTGTCCCTTTGTTCAAAACATCTCAGCATCCTGAGACACACTCTCATTGGCAATGTCCTTGTTACAATCTGGTACACAGAACTGGACATGGTACCCTAAATCCAGCCTGATCAGTATACAGTACTCCAGTTCACATCCTGCCCTAAGGACTTTAGAATTGCTTTGCCAGCAATTGCTTTGCCAAGACCTGTCTTAGCCATCTTTTTCCAATGCTAGCTGCCCAGGTGCCTCTGGGAGGTTACAAATAGGGCACAAAGATTATAGCCACCCCTTCTTATTTGTCTCCAACGTTTTGTACTGAGAGGTACACTGCCATTGTATATGGAGTTCCCATTTAGCTATCAACATGAAAACCGTTTTGTGGCACAGTACCAAAATATATTTCCATGCATTTTGCACTTATGCAAGTAGAGAGGAGTCTGTAATTAATTTTGTAGAATTAGCCTGATCTTAATGGAAACACTAAATTGCTTTTATTCAGTTTCAGTCAATCATAAAGTATGCATGCATTCAAATCCTAACAAATTAATACATCATTTCTGAAGCTTTTTATTTTATTCACTGGATAGCAAAGCAACATACACTTTATCATCTTCTGCCACTGAAGTTGCACAAGAAAACAGGGCCTTGTCCATATATTTTGACTTCATTTTGTTCACATGTAGTTTACATTGTACTACTTTAAAAAGCCATTCTATATAGGAACAACAAATGTGTTTGGTTGTGCCCTCTCGTGTACTGTTGTCAGGACTGCACCAAAGAAAGTGCTTAACAAGGACATCCTCCACAAGGTATCAGCAACAATAACTGATGTGGAAGTTGTAGTATTTTGATTTTGCAATTTATAAATGTTGACGGTGTCTCCATGTCTGCCAGTGGCACTCTGATTTGCAAGTGGGATCTTGAAGATTGCTCACACATTTATGAGTTTCATTTTTAGAGCTTGAAAGTAACACACTAAAAATAATATTTTTAGTCATTAGGATCTTTAGTAAAGAGAACAAAAACATTATTTTTAAGTGTAATGATGGGGAAAGTATTCATATGAGGGGATTTGCATAATGAGTAACATTTGCTGTTGCAGAAATGTTGCCATTTCTGAGAAATGGGATGTGACAATTTTTAGACCCTGTTCACACTCCACATTTATAGCATTATGATTCCACTTTAAGTGACATGGTAACATCCTATGGAATCCTGGAATTCAAGGTCTAGGGAGGATTCGATAGAATTTTCAGCCAAGGAGCTCGAGTGCAAATAGCAACCCGCAGAATTCCATAGGGTGAGGCCATGACAGTTCAAGTGGAACCATAGTGCTATAACCATGTAGCATGAATGGCCCTCAATGATGTTTCCCCTCTTGAAAAAATTCTAAAAATTAATGTTGATAGCACAATGTCAATCATGTGGTATTACTCATGAGCAAAATTAATGAGTAACACATTGCTTTCAAGAGTAACATTTCCAAGTTTTGTTGATTTGTTACCTTAATTAACATTTCCATGGTATGACACTTTGCCCTTTCCCCTGTATTTCTAAAAACTGAGGGTTTAAGTCACTGAAACATTAAGAATTTGAGAAATGCCAGAAAAGTTCTTATGAGAAGACAGAATTATCATTTGGGAAGGGAGTAGCCCTTATGCTTCCTCATTGTTAAACTCACATGTAGCTGTGAGATCACAAACTAACCAGTTGCATTAATACTGAGATCATGTAGGCGTGCTTCACACGCCATCACAACCACAGCTGTTTGCACACCCTAGCTAAAGTCCATTGGAGATGACAAGAGATGTCCCTCTTCTCATGTATATATAAAGTGGGAGACTAGCTTTAAGAGGGTAACAGTCATATAGATGAGAAAGTGTCAAACATTGCCTTTCCCACAGCTTTTCCTTACCCCCCTTGGGGCTATTTCTTCCATTAGGCTAATTTACAAAACAGAGGCTGGAGGAAGTTACATCACAGGGGTGGGAACAATATATGACACACTCTATCTGAGCAACCCTTTTACTTTTAAAAATCATACTGTGGGGTTGTCTAAACAGTGAAAATACTCCTTGTGGAATTCGAGGAAGAGGTGACGTGTGTTAATGGGATCCAGCAGTGTTACACTGTATTCAGAAGCTTTTGCAGCTTTTCCTGGAGTTTTTCAAAAACAGTGTGGGGAATGCATATTCCCCCTCATTAGGACAGCGATTTGATATGAATTTGTATCGTACTGTACAGATATGAATTCATATCATACTGTACATATTCCTACTCTACAGCAAACATGAACCTGATTGGCTGGACAAGCACAGGGGTAGGACTTGCTAACAGGGCAAGTGCCCAGAGCTGCCATTTATTTATTTTTTTGACTTAGCAAGCAATCACTGAGGCAATAAAACAGGTGTTTCTAGCTTGCTTTCTTGCCCTGTTAAATCAAAAAATCACTCTATGGCTGTTGCACACCTTATACCTTGTATTTAAAAAAAAAAGTTTGGCAGCAGCTAAGTACTAACCCAAGTAAATCACTTGTGGCCACCATCTTGGATACAAAGTTTATGGGGGCTTCGGCGGGCAAAAACACCATTAAGACAAGTCACAGCTGCTGTGACTTGCTATTACTGCAGGGCACTATGTTTTTTGGTGGGGCACTTGTGTAGACAGGCCCTGTGTATTCTTCTTTATACATGATTTTTAAAATCAGTATGCCTAGAAAGAGTTCATCCCTGAGATGTTTGGCTACCACACACACAAAGTGGTGTGCAAACAACCAATGCCAACTAGCTTAAAAACAAAAAGCAGCATCAGCAATGGAAATATTTGCACTATGTGGTAAATTTATAATTTCACCTCCAGCCTATGCACATGTCACATATATCTTTTGGCTACAGTAATTGCTACTGAAATGATCACACAAAGAAGTTAGCCAAAGTTTGGATGCTATATGTTGTTATTACATGCCTAATATTCCAGCATTTGCTTCCTTTTGATTCCTTTCTAAGGACTTTTTCAAACAGGAGGGAAAAACCCCAAGGAGGTTGGGAGAAGAACGGGGCTGTTGCGCTTACAGAGCTCCATTTCAGACGACACAGTCCTCCTCCGTCCTCCTCCCGACCTTCCCCCATGCTGCGAGCACTGCTTTTTATCAACAGAAAACCTCCATCAATAAAAAGCAGTGCCCGCAGCATGGGGGAAAGTTGGGAGGGGTCAGGAGGAGGAGGGAGGGGGAGGGGGCTGTCTGAAACGGGGCTCTGTAAGCGCAACAGCCCCATTCTTCTTCCAACCTCCTCAGGGGGCTTTTCCCCCCTTTTGAAAAAGTCCTTAGTGCATCAAAAATACTTTTCTTTGTTTGTTGTCTGATAGTAATAGACTCATTTGGGCCAAAGAACAAGCAAAAGTGAAAAGAAGATTCTTCACTTTGGAAATTTTACTATAAAATCCTAAACATGTTTGCTCAGACATGATTTCTACTGTGTTTAACTAAGGTGACTTACTTTTTGATAAGTTTGTTTAGGATTGCAGCTTTTAGCTATTTAGGACTGATTGCAATGACTTCCTGCAGTCGATGATATATAAGGACACGAAAGCCAGGAAACTTGATGACAGGAGAGAACAGAGAAGAAATTGAAAAAGAGTCGCATGTCTGGGTACAGAGTTCATTGCCGATTACATTTTTTCCATTCTATAGCTAAGGAGAAAGCCTCTAGGATCCTATCTCTGTTATTTCGGATGTTGTAATCAGACAGCTTGAGGAGTGTGTCAAAGTCTTTCTCACTGTATCTGAAGTTCATCAAATGGTATGGTGAACAATGCCCCTCAGAGAGAGGGATGGTCCTATTTTGACCACGTTCTATTCCTGCAAAAAATAAAGGCAAAATTCACTTGTCAGTTAACTGGACAGCAGCTTCAGTGCTAATTTGTTTACATAATACAGGTTGCCACTGTGTAACTGTGGAATCAATATCCATGGTTTCAGTTATCCCTAAAAAAAACAGGGACACATACCACAGAGTCATGCTGGGAAATACCTAGAGAGGTGTCCTCTCTAAAAATCACTAGGTCCTCCAACACAATGCTATGCTATGTTTGTACTGGAAGTCCATTATTTTAACAGGGTTTGCTATTATCTGCAGTTTCACTTATAAATGGCAAGTCCAGGAATGTATCGCCCGTGGATATGGGGTGACCTGTACTGGTGAATTGTTGGTGATATGTTATATTACAAGATAACATATCTCAGGTTAAACATGAAATCTACCTGGTTCTTTAAATTTCTGGAATGTATCATTCACCAGTGGGAAATGGAGTACAATGGGTGCTTTTCTGTGTTCATCATCCACAAACAGATAACACTCTCTTGGATTCTTCACATCTTCTTCACACAGTAAAATCCTAGGGAAAGGAATTCCCTGTTCCAAGCAGTATTTTTCAGTCTGTTCAATGGACTTTAGCATAAGAAGAGAGAGTAATCTTAGCATTAAAAGAGCTCAGCAAAAACAATTAAAACAAAATAAAGCCATCTCTTTAGTTATACTAAAAATGCTCAGGTATGTAACCAAAAATCTAGGAATGAATTTCAATTACTGATAAACAATTAACCTTCATTTAATCTAAAACACGTCACAAATATCTACACGTAAAGAAGAAAGGGGGGAGGGGAATGGCATTATTAATAAAATAATTATTTGTTGGAAAGCTCCCTCTAGAGGGCTGTTTAAAACAAATTTGTCTGCTATACTCTAAAGAGAAATCCTCAACTAAACACTGATCATAAAAATTATTATTTCCTACTGATCATTTACAATTATTTCTTTATTTCGTTTAAAAACAGATACACTTGTCCAGTTAAATGAACAATATATCCTACTGGTGAGATGTATAGGGCTGCATCCAATATTACATGAGTAGCCTTCCATTTGCACAATGGGACTTTCCCTTCCTCACCTCCTCTTTGCAGCCAAATGTATTCCTATGGTCCCCACCCTCTAGAGCAAACTTAAGTGTAGAGTGGGAATCTGTTCCATCCTCCATGTCCATCTTACTTTTTATCCCAAAACATGTATCTGCTTATTTGATTTCACCTTTAAAGGGGCTGGCTGGTTAGGCCAGCCACATGCAGAAGAGTACAGGAGCTGTACCTTCAATAGTTGTGTAGATAGGGAAACATTGGCAAGTCCATCTTGTAATGCAAGTGTAAGAAAAGTGGTAGCTGCTGAAATTCCTTCTTCTACAAATACAGGAATCTTTCCCTCCTTTGTTTCTAGGGCACTCAAACACTCCTCCACCTACTTTTCTGATGCCTAATATATAATACATCATAGGGCTCATCTACATGAGCCAGGATACGCTAGCTCCCCGCTGGCATATCCTGGCCATGAATGAGGCCCATTGTTCCCCCGTTGCTGTCTTCAAATGGGTCAGAGTCCAAACAGGCATACCAGCCCATTGCTGCAGCTGCCGCCACTGCCATCTCTCTTGCTGTCTCAGAAGGCAGGAAATTGGCCCACAACATGTGACCAAGGCATGTGATCAGCTTTGTTCAGATGCTGCAGGACTCCTTCCTGCCTTCCAGTAGAGCCAGGGAGACTGGTAGCAGCAGCGAGGGCCAGCCTGCTGGGATGGGCTCCTGCAGTTTCACAGGGCCTGATCCGTCCCTTCCCAGTGGGAATAGATTAAAAGAGGTATTTTTAAAATGTTGTAGGGAACCCTACCCCACCTTAGCCCCACCTCTGCCCTGGGGGTGGTGAGGACTACCCAGGGGTAGAACGGGACAAATGACCTGTGTCATCAGGACTGCAGAGCTCTAAGATGGGGGCAAGCTGGGATATATTGCCTGTGTAGCGAAGCCCATAGTCAAATAAGTTGCTGCTCATCATTATGATGAAGATACAGAGAAAGTGCTATTACGAGTATTTGTTTTTTGCAGTACAGTAGGACCTATGTGTGCATGGGGGATTGGTTCCAGATGATCCTGCAGACAATGAATTCTTCAAATAATAGTGAACATCCCCCGGTTGCCATTGCCACCATGGAAGCCATCCAACTGGGCAAAGGGAGAAAGGCAGTGAGACCTCTCCTCCCCTCCCTTCACTCTCCTGTCACCCTCCATTGCCACCACTGGAGCCAGGGGGGAGCAAAGGGAGAAGGGAGGCAAGATCTCCTCCTCCCCTCCCTTTACCCTCCCATCTCCATTGCTGCCATCAGAGCCATTGGAGCCACCAGAGCCATGGGAGGGACGAAGGGAGAAGGGAAGTGAGACCTCTCCTCCTCTCCCTTCGCTCTCCCATCACCATTGCCACCACAGAAGCCATCTGGAAGCCTTAACATCAATAAATCAAAAAAGCAGGGAGGACCGCCCTGCTGTCGCCAACTGTGGATAACTGAATCAGCAGTTGGTGAATCAGCGGATATGGGGGTACTACTATACACTTCAGTTCCTCCCACATCCATGCAAAACCTTAATATTGTTCTCTTCTGTTACTTTTATTTTATTAATTATTTTATTTTAATAAAGTTTTCATCAATAAAACCAAGCTTAAGTAGTCAACAGTTTGTTACTGAACTCTTTCTATAACTGCAATAACATAAATAAACCAAAAACAAAATATAACAAGTAATCAGAGACCAAAAACCCTCCCATTACTTTTAGATTCCTGTTCTATTATTATTTGATAAGAAATGCACATAAAAAAGTAAAATTATCCAAAACAGCCAAAGGTTCCCCAAATATTTTAGAAATAATGAATAAACTTAAATTTTAAAAAATTGCTGTTCCTAGTCATTATTTTAATCTCCCCCAAATTACAGTTATGTTTTCATCATCCCAAAATGATACATTGCTTCTAAATTCTTAAGAACAGATGACCCATCACCAGGAGCTGGACACTACAACATATTTTGAACTTGAATCATTTGTAGGGAAAGCAAAGTATTCACTGAAAAAATAGCTTAGCGTTGACCTGAAAAGGGTTGTCTGCCGTATAATCAAATGATAAGATGACATCCACTTTTCTCTCCTTCCTCAAGAGTGGGGGGCAACTAGTATTGATGAAATATGCAGCATCAATCAAACAAATGTCATCTTCTGATGGCATAAGCCGATTTGGAAACTGGTCCAGTCGATTACCTGAAAAGTAAATTGTGTAGTAAAGAATTACATACTAATCCAATCTGATTTCTTCCACCTGTGTTGCTGTTTTGTTTTTGTTTTGTAATTCTCCACAGGATTCAAATATTTTCAAGAATGGCTCACAGGAAGCAAAAATACAAATTGATAAATGTAAAAAGAAAAATCATATTTATTTCATGGAGGTTTTTAAAAGAACTGATGTCATCAGGCACCACACTGCCATGTAGCATCTGACTACAGCATGTTGCACTAAAATGCCAGGTCAAAAAAGAGGTAATGCAACTGTAAGGTTGCCTGAAAGGGGAATATATCTACATCTATATCGATATAGATATATAGCACATCTGAAAACAAAGAAAATAAGAAGGAAATAAAAGGGAGTCACTCCAGCCATTTGGGATTGCTAAAAGTAATGGTTTTCAACAATGTAGTTGTACATATAGTTTTGCAATGCGGATGCTCATCTTGGCAATCCCCATAGCCCTGGCCCCAAAGAGAGTCCAAAACAGCTTCTTCATAAACAGGTCTTCATAAAGCAAATTTACGACTAAACATATTATTATTAATGGATATTAATTGCCCATTCAAGACCAAACCATCTCCAAACAATCTGGATTACAACAGAGGTAGCTCACAATAATATTATATTGTTATTTGGAAAATCCATGTGCCTGTGAAGCTAGCAGCCAAATTTAGAGATAATGGGGAAGAGTGAAGGGAGCAAAGTGGTAGAAAACATCATTGTCCCTCTTAATCCCAAAGTCCAATGCTTTACCCCCATAAATCCTAGCTCCAATACAGCACTTGTGGTTCCAGAGCAAATAAATAAATAAATAAATACCCTTTCACCATATTCTGAGATTTCTGAGAAATATAAGGTATGATATGTTCCTCCTGAAGGTACCATAGTGCTTCTATATTATGAAACTGACCATAGTTACAAATAGTGGCCAGGGCTCAATGCTCTTTCATACTTTCCATGACATCAGATTTGGGTTTATCAAAAATACATTCAACTGAGCCTGCAGCCAGTGCCAGTCCACTGATGAGTTTTGCTGTCTGATGCACATGCCTTTGAACACACACTTACTATAGTCTTGCCTTACAGATATGTGTATGTATTTAGAACATCTGTGGATGTGCACTTGAAAATGCATTTCAGATCTGAAATCCCAGGAGAAGCTGGTCTCTGAGAAGCAGAGAAGTTTAGGAGAAGTTACTCAACAGCTGACAGAAATGTAGACAAAGAAAGGATAAAAAGGGAAAAAAACTCTGCTCTTCATTCAGAACTTGGAATTGAGTTCAAAGTCCTTGGAATCCATAATCATAGGCTAACCTCTAAGGAAACCTTGGTCAAGATCCTACATCAAGTAGGCAGCGTGTACTACTCTGCCTGTGCAGTTCTGTGTCCTCCCCACCATCCTGTTAGCTGTCAAACTACAGAAGCGGGACACTGAGGCTACTCCTTACCAATAGGGTGGGGGGGGGAGAGAATTCAGAAGAGGAGGATGCAGCTGGTCCAGGCTTGAGGGGGAAAGAAATGAATAGTGTGCACCATCCTTTTCCTCCCCCCTCAGAATAAACACCAGCTGCTTCTTGCGGACCCAGACCGTACAGCCCCACCGCCCTCCTGAATGAGACACGGACACGCTTCAGTTTGCTAGCTGTGTATTCTACATTCTACATAACTTTCAGAATATAATGTTAGGTACAGATTAGTAATGTGGATACATGTTGAGGTAGATAGAGTAAATACATTTTGGCAAAATTCGGCCACAATTTGCAATCTAAATGGTTGGTGTCGATGTATGGGTCGCGATCTCATCGCTACTCACACATGTGGGCAGAGTTGGGGTCGGTCCATCCCGAACCCCCCCTGGAGGAGAGAGCCCGCGGCCGGGCCGCCCGCCCAACATTCTCTCCTCCCCTGCAAACAAGGTCATGCTAGCAATCATACCACGAGGCCTCCCTTGAACTTGAACTTGAACTTGCTCTTGAATTTGTACTTGATTGAGGCCCCGGGTTCATTACCTATCGCGACCCAATACATCCACCTGCAAATTGCAACGTAGAAGAGGGAGGGTGGGTGGGTTTTTCGCTCGCAGCGACGGAGTGCTGCTGCTGCCTCCGTCGCTGCGTCCAACTGGGCCGGCCGCTCCCATGGAGCAGCCCTTTTATGCCCAGTTTCCCGCCCTTTCTTCAACCAATCAGGGCTGGGCCGGGCCCTCCCTGATTGGTCCTTCTCCCTTTCTCCCTCCCCTGCCGCAGAGGCCTCTGGGAGGAAGAAAGGGGGGGAAATGGCGGCGCCCGTGGCTGCCATGCGGCTGCTCCCTCCCCCCCCAAGGCAAGTGCCGATCGGGGTGGGGGTGGGGTTTTTGGAGGGCTGGTGATCCGGGCTGCCGGCCGGGCCACAAAACGGCCCCGCCGGCCAGCGGCGAGCCCCCTTCCTCTTCTAAACTGCCTTCCCTCTCCCTCATCTTTCCACTGGTATGGAGCAGCCACAGCAGCTGTGGAGGGGGAGGTTTGGGGTGAAATGCAAAGGGCAAGATAATAGCCCCTGCATGCCACCAAAAAAAGAGACATAACCACATTTAAGCCACATATGTGTGTGTAAGCCACACATGTGCACATAAACCACTAACAGGATTCTGCTCATTATGTATTTACTAACTAAAAGGCATGTATTGTAAAGATAACTGTTTCCTAACCTCACAAGTGCATGGTCATTGAAAAATCAGTGAAAGGTTTTCAGCTGGCAAATAATAAAAGTCTGAAATTACAATTACCCGTAATGGAAGAAATATTAATGTTTGGGTTATTGGGATAATCAACTTGATAGATATCTATTAACATTATCTGTTAGCACTAATGGTTTTGTGTTTAGATTGGAGTATATATCCAATCTAAATAAATTAAAAATAAAAATATTTTTAATTTTTATTGAATTTTTGGGATTGTTAACAAACATTATTTTTATGTAATATAAATTACATATTATATACATATTATAAATTACATAAATTACATATTATATTTACAATATAAATATTTTTATATAATGTTTGTTAACAATCCCAAAAATTCAATAAAAATTAAAAATATTTTTAAAAAAGAAATTACAATTACCTTTCCACACAGAAAATTGACTCTTTTGGTAATATTCTTTGTGCATCTGCAACCCTTTAAGGAAGTTGTGGATATGATGGTGCAATGGACGATCAGTTAAAACATTCCTTATAATCTTGAAGAGCATCCCATCAGGACACATCCAAGAAGTCCCTAGGTATGTGGAGCTTTTTGGTGGAACAAAATTTTGTTCTGTACAAGAGAAAGAAAGAAACAGAAAATGCAGTCTTTGTTGCTACTATCCCAGTATAGCCTTGTGAGACAGCATCTAGAGAACTATGTCTAGTTCTGGGTAACACACTCTAAGAAGTATACACATACTGGACAGACACATAAGAAGGCATGGAAGGAGGGGGAAAGCCCTGTGAGGAAAGACTGAAGGAACTGAGAATGTTTAGTCTAGAAGAGAAGACTAAGGGCTTGTCTAGACAGGCAATTTACCATGGTTTGCCCTGTGCTGGAGCCCTGAAGTGCAAATCATACAGCACTCTTGCAGCAATTTGCCTCTGGACAGTCCTGATGATGTCTGAGGCAAGGCCAGGGGGAAGCTGGGGTAAATCCATTTAAAACGTTTTAAAATAACCCCCGGAATCTTGAGTCATGCAGGAAAACCCAGATGGATACCTAGGAGTCTGTACCTGCACGCCAGCCTGTATCGCTGGCTGCAACCACTGCCACCACTGCAGGTGTTGCTCTGACATGGGAAAGGAGGCCCCAGCATGTGATTGAAGCCTCCTGCATGTCACCAGCCTTGATCACATGCTGAGAGCCTCCTTCCCAGCTTCAGAGTACAATGTGCAACAGCAGGGAAGGTGCCCACTGATACAGGCTGGCATGTGTATGTGAACTTCTGCCAGTTTTGTTGTGGTAATGGGTGGATCCAGAACAGCTCCAGGCCAGAATACTCTAGCAAGAAGGCAGAGTATTCTGGCCAGTGTAGATAAGCCCTAAGTGTAGAACGGATAGCATTTTTCAAGGCTTGTCACGTAAAAGAGAGCAAATGTTCATTCACTGCAGCCTGCAAGGGCAATACTAGATCTAAGGTATTTACATTAGAAAAGGATAGGTTTGGGCTGAACATTAAGACAACATTCTTGATGTTGTGCTCTCCTTTGTTGGAGATCTTTAAGCAAAAGTTAGACAGCCATCTTTTTGTATGCTCTAGCTTTGGATTTTATACAAGAATCAGGGAGATGGAACAGATGGCCTTCAAAGCCCTGTCAACTGTATGATATTACAAATATAATATAATATAATATAATGATATAATTATATAATTAAATAAATAATAGAGAGTGAAAATACTAACTCATTAAACATACCAATATCTCCTGTGCATCTCTATGTATCTTAAAAAAGATGTACTGCTTTGTTCATGAACAGCCACAGAATGGAAAGAACATTCAGATGTGTATGTCTATGCTGGAAGAGTATAGGATAACACCATTTGGGCATTCAGGCAATTCCCTTAAGTTTCCTTCAAAATGATTTTTTTTTCCTCACATTTTTCTGGAATATCTAAAAGCCAGGTTTTTCACACTCTCAGAGGTAGCCCTCAGCAGGTGTATCTATGTCTCTCTGTGTATGTCATAGCTCCTCAGCACAACATTTGTTCTATTATAAGAGAGAAGCATGTGGCATGTAGAGAGAATCCACTAGGTAGAGACTGTCTTTCTGTAAAGGAGCCAAGGAGAATTTTCAAGTATTTTGTATGGGAGCTAAGGAGAATAAAACAGAATTTCCAGCACTTCATCAAACTACAGTTCCAAGAATCTTTGAAAGCAGCCATAACAATTGAACTACATGAAACAGACACACATTTGTAGTGTACTATGCCTATCGAGAATAGCTTTGTGCTGCCTTTCAGCTATTAAGTTTCTTAGGACTTTTTCAGACAATGTAAAATTAACGCTAGCAGCGTCGCCAGGTTGTGACGCTGCAGCGCTAGAGGGCGTCAGTTTCGTACGACGTTCCTTCCCAGCGGTACTGTTGCAGTACTGCTGGGACATTTGACCGTGATATTTTTGCTTTCTACTGTCATATTTTACTCGCGATCAACGATCGCGAGTAAAATATGACTGTAAAAGCAAAAATATCACGGTCAAATGTCTCAGCGGTACTGCAACAGTACCGCTGGGAAGGAACGTCGTACGAAACTGACGCCCTCTTGCGCTGCAGCGTCGCAACCTGGCGACGCTGCTAGCATTATTTTTACATTGTCCGAATAAGTCCTTAGACTACATACAGACATGATGGTGTTCAAGTGATTGTAAGTAAAAAAAAAAAAAACCTTACGTACCTCTGTAAGCATTATTTACAAGTAGCATACTTATTTCTCTACTGGTGACATATTTCTTAAGCAACCAAAAAAAAAAATCCTACCAATGTTTCTTATTTTGCTTCGGATAAGTTTCTGCCAAGATTCATCTGTAGTGCTCAAGCAATTCCAGACATCAAGAAGATTCACAGCAAGAATGTTGCTCCATAAAGCTATAAAGCAAATCATATTTAGGAAAACATCCACTGTCCCATCTCATTCATCAGTTCATAATTACTCAGATTTGAGCACTGAGTACTGAGCACTGAATAATAAATTCATTCCTCCACAACATAAAAAAAATATTGAAACCTGTATCTCTGCTGTTTAAAGTACTGGGACTTCCACACCTGCTGCATTATTGCTTATCCATGCATCCTTATTTACTGACATGCATCAATTCATTATTGTGCTTTTCTTTAGTAAGTAATAGCAAAAGTACAAATAATAAGAATATTCTGAGACTCCAGGATGGATAATGTTCTTCACTGCACTCAAGTTTGCTATGGGAAAGGGGAAAAAACTGCTAACTGGAATCTCTTGCCTTATCCTGAAAGAATTTCCTTTAAATCCTGATAATTAACATACAATTTTCAAATCTTAGTACTATCCATTACAAATCCAGTACATAATATCCCTTTATCATTTTCTGTAAAGTGGCACATTCTTACCTTCTAAATAGCAGAGCCGAGGCTCTGGAATTTTCTTCATTAACCGCCCCATAAAAAATTCACTTCCAAAGTCTTCTGAATGAATGAATGCCCCATATTTCAGAAAACCAACTTCATAAGGAGAAAATTCACACCATTCTGTGAACAAGCACACTTGTTACATAATTGTGAAAAGAAACACAACACAATAAATAATCCTGCTACAGCTAAGACCATATATGAAAACATATTATTTCATGAACGTATTTTATTTATCATACAGTATTCCATCTTCCATCCAAGATGCTGAGAACAATGTACATGATTTTAGATGTGTAGCTTACTAATATCTAGGAGAGCTAATTAGCAGTCAAAGCAGTTATTTATAAATATGTAATGGAACCACACACAGTGCCTGATATTACTTTGCAGTGTATACAGAATTCCACAACCAATAAGGCAAATTACTACTCCATTTTAAAAGTGGTTTGCCCTGTTGTTTGATATTTTCACCAGCAAAGACTACTACAAATGCTCTAGCTTTGCTTTCTGTTACTCTTAGGACTTTATCAGACACTCAAAATACGGCATCATAACAATGCCACATAACTGCAAAAGGGTACGCAGATCAGACAATGTCGCCCTTTTGTGGTTAAAATCAGCCCCAAACCCGTACCTTTTAATTGACAGCTTAAGCCGTCAATAGATCCCCCTGCTGCTTTTGTGCTGGCATTGCTGGCATGTGAAACCTCTGGCCATTTAAATCTCGTACTTACTCCAACAATGGCTGGACCAGCCAGAACACTTCCAGGTGGGATCGCAACATCCAGGTATGTGACAAACTTTTTATGACCCTCCCCGGGTTACTTTGAATTTTTTTAGTGTGTTTAGGTGTTTAGTGTGAATTTTACATTTTTTTTATTTATTTTTTAACTTCTGAATTTCCCACACAATAAAATCACGCTGGATTTTGAATGAGGAAGTGAACAGGGCTCTGTTCATTTCCTCTTTATAGCCAGAGCTGCCTTTGCTGGGAAAGGAGGTAAGCACAGGGGGAAGCGTTCTTTTGCTGGCATATTTTTTTTGTATGCTGGCAAAAGAACATTTTCCATGGCTAGTCTGATAAAGTCCTTAGTCTTACGTTATGGAGCTGAGGTAAAAATTTCACAAAATTTCTGAGATTTTTCTCTATTTTTTATTTTTGAAATAAATCACTTTGCGAAATTTTCTCCAAATCTTCTCTCCCATTTTTGTGGCCTCTCTCTCTCTCTCATATACACACACACTACCTAAATCACTAGGCTCAGAGCATGGTAAAAAAATGCTAAACTGCTGCTCCTTCACTTTCAGCAGCAGTAGAAAACAAAAACTGTTGCCACTTTTAAAAGCTGGGTTGCCAAGTCAGACCTATAAGCCTGAGGCCTAGGAATGACACATTGTGATGTCACAGTGGGTACACTCTGCTAATATTGCAAGGGTGAAGTTGCAAGGAGCAACCCCTTGTGGTGTTATTAAACATGATAAATTAAGCATCAATCACATATACCATTCAAATAAAATATACCAAGCATAAATTATAAGAAAAATATATAGACTTATATTTTACAAGCGAATGCTCCCACCTTGAGATTCATGGGACTTTTTCAAATGGGGGGGTACCCCAAGGAGGTCAGGAGAAGAACGGGGCTGTCGCTCTTACAGAGCCCCATTTCAGACAGCCCCATTCTCCTCTCAACCTCCTCCTGACCTTCTCCCGTGCTGCAGGCACAGCTTTTTATTGACAGAGGTTTTCCATTACTAAAAAGTGGCACCGGCCGTACAGGGGAAGTTTGGGAGGAGGTCGGGAGGAGGACAGAATAGGACTGTGTCATCTGAAATAGGACTCTGTAAGTACAACAGTTCCATTCTTCTCCCAATCTCCTCGGGGGAGGGGTCCCCCGTTTGAAAAAGTCCTTCATCTCACCCTGAAAACTGGGAGAGAGTTGAGGTCCTGAGAACCAGTAACCCTAAAAGTGAGCTCCACAATACATTGTTGGAGAATTTATCACCCCACTGAAGAAATTCAGTGAAATGATCTCCTCAGTTTTACACACAGACACAAATGTACAGATAGGCTTAAGAATCTCAATACCCCTCTTTGCCCCCTTTAAATATAAGTCCAAGACTCAGCCACATACAGCTTTCTCTAACGTCAGCTAACTTCACCTTAATTTATGTCCAAACTATAGAACATCCTTCTCTACCATGCCAAAAATTCAGAGTAAATTCCCTTATGATGGCCATTCAGAGTGTTTTTGGACATTCCCTTGTGGAACTTACCAACAACTTACCAAATTTTCCCACATTATTGGACAATGAAAAGTAAACTCAGGAGAATAGTTTAAGGTGGGGGAAGACACACCCCAACTGCACTCCTCTGTGATAGGAAGGTTGTGCCTGGTTGGGGACACCCAGTGAGTGACAAAGCTCCACCCTGGATGGAGCTATTACAATGACCAATAATCTTGACGATGGTGAAATTTCAGCTGAAATTTCTCAGCTCCAAGTCTTGCAAGTTGCAGGCATTTCACCTCACAAGACTGAGGATGAAAACAGATTGTTTTTGGCTAGGAGAGAAGCATTGCCCACCAGTCCTTCCCAGAAAAAAAATTGTCACCCCGTTAGGGCCCGTGAAGGAATTCTGCATGCCAGAGCAGACTGTTTGTTATCATCTCTACGGTACTGATGTATATAGTTCTAATATGGTTATAATATGAGCCATTTAATCTGTCACTAGTTTTTCTTCCCTGGTGTGCAGGAGCAGGTGTGAAACTCAGGAAGGAGAAACAGAGTCCCTGGAACAGGTGGGGGAGATCATGATTAGAGGGGAAGGCTGATGGGACAGTCAGGGTAGCTACCTGACAGAATTGGGCAACTACTACCATGGAGGCATATCTAGGCTTAAATAGACAACCCCTGCATAGATGGCAGTAATAGCATGGATAAGTGCTGAAAGGGATAGAGTGCTGGCTTCTCAGCCAGGCATAAATCTATTGGACAACAGTGCACAGGTTCTCCCTCCACAATGTGTGGACAATGGCTACAATCCTGTATGGCTTAGTGTGATATAGTATTTCCACATATAGACCTACAGTATGCTAAGCCATATACCACCACCACCCAGACTTCCTTTGCAGCTTCTAGAGACTCCCCCTCCACACAGCCTTCTGTGCCTTATGGGAGTGGGAAGGATCATAAAAACATCTAACTAGGGGCTTGTCTAGATGGGCAATTTACCCTAGTTTCCCCTACCCTGTCTTGGGGCCCTGCAGTCCAAACAATGCAGGGCTCTTGCCCTAATTCGCCTCTGGACAATCCTGATGACAACCGAGGCAAAACCAGGAGGAAGCTGGTGTAAACCTATTTAAAATGTTTTTTTTAAAAAAAAAACACCAGAGAAAACCTGCATCATGTAGAAAAACACAGATGGGTCCGGCGCAGGAATGTAGGATCTGTACCTACACACTAGGCTGCATCTCTAGAGACCTACACCTACGCCACTGGTATCACTCTGCAGCTGAGAAGCAGGCCCCCAGCACATGATCAAGGCCCCCTGTATGTGACCAGCCTTGATCACATGCTGAGAGTCTCCTTCCTGCCTACAGAGAGTGTGACATGTGACAGCAAGGGGGGCGCCCACCAATACCCAACAGTGTGTGCGTGCAGACTTCAGCCTGTTTTGTCACAGTAATCGGGGGATTCAGGCCAACTCCAGGGCCAGAATACATCATCCAGGAGGCAGCATATTCTGGCCAGTGTAGATATGCCCTATGTCCCTGTTTGTTGTTGTGTGCCTTCAAGTCATTTCTGACTTATGGTGACTCTATCACAGGATTTTCTTGGCAAGATTTTTTCAGATACAGTTTGCCATTGGCTTCTTCTGAGGCTGAGAGAGTGTGACTTGCCCAAGGTCACCCTGTGGGTTTTCATGTCCATGTGGGGATTTAAACCCTGGTCTCAGAGTCATAGTCCAACACTCAAACCACTACACATGCTGGAGATGCAAAATTCTTACAACAGCACTGCATGTTTTTGCCACTAAAAGAGGATGCCTGCTGGAGTATATGAAATTTCAATGAAGTTGTGGCCAAATGTTTAATCCAGCCAATAGTGTCTGGTTCCTCCTTTCCAGGTATAAATAGCTGTTTGTTGCATGTTCCCTTCTGTATCACTGTTACAATCTTATTAGCATTACCTTTGAAATCATAAGTAGAAATATGATTTTCTTTCACACTGAGTGCTAAATAGAGGGGTAGGGGATTCTGGCCTTCATTCACAGCCTGCTGCTGATCGGAGAGTTTACAATCATTCACCTAATAAGGGAGCACAAATTAATGATCTGAAAAACAGAAAGAAAGCAGAAGACTTGTAGCTCAATTGAGTGCACTGTTCATTGCTAGGGAATGACTAAACCTGAATTGAATTTACTTTTTCAAGTTGTTTTCCAAATAAATCTTGTTTGATCACATAATGACAGTGCCCACACATGTATTCCCACCACTTCCACATTACCATTACCTTTTGGCGAAAATGGAAGATATCTGGGATAGAGAAATGGAACAAGAATTTTTAACAAGTCTTGGACTACTATAAAAGGAAAGGAAAGGAAAGCACCCCCTCCCAACAGTAAAAATGGCCTTCCTCAAAATCTGTGTCTGAACATTTGGCAAATGGAAAAGCTGATGAATAATTAGGATGTGATCCATATCTTGGTCTGGGAACATAAAATCAGATCCTATGAGAATTTGCGAACATTGAATTCCTCAGGCATCTGTATTTATTGTTGGGGTGGGCATGTGTTCTGTGTGCCTGTGTATGTGTATGTGAGAGGGGGGAATCCTCTAGATTTTATTGGACTACAACTCCTAGCAGCCCTTACCAACATAGCCAATGGTTAGGAATGCTGGGTGTTGTGGCCCAACAATGACTGGAGGGCTGCATGATTCTCACCCTGGTTTATGTAATTTTGTACATCACATGCTGGTAAGTTTTGTGCATTCATTATATTTTTTAAGAAGAAAAAAATGTTTCAACTGTTACATACCTTACCATGCAAGATATTCTCAAGGGCTACAGCCCACAGATCATTAAAAGAGGTAGAAACACCCTCATCAGCTCTCTGAATTATTTCCTTTTGATAATTCATCAGACATTCCAGAGAAAAGACATTTATCTTGTTCTTTGCCATATGTTTCTTGGCCTTATGGATTGGCCTGCCCAGATCTTTTTGAGACCAAGTGGAATCTTCATACAAATTTGACATGGTCCTAAACAAAGGGTTATAATAAAATAATTTGGAGAAATATGCTAACAGTAAACGCACATTTCATTGCAAAGGAGCTATATTTGTTTTCCTGACAGCTGTAGTTTAAATGCTACAGAGAAGAGAAGCACAAACAGATCACAATTCTGCTTTCCACTCTGGGGGAATTTCTATTCAAACGTTACATTAGAAATACAGAAGGCAATTCCACACCCATTCCATTTTTCCCTACTTGTGATGTTTGAGCTAGCCCTATGTGATGTTTGAGCTATAGCTCCATGGGAAATATAAAAGCCACGCCCTATCATTAGGGGGAATAAGACAGTCACCCTAGGCAGCAAATGCTGGGAGAAAGCAGCCCCACAGATGTTCCTTTGGAGCCCTCTCCCTGTCACCCCAGACCATTTTCCTCTTTTGGAGGACAGAGTTCTGTGCGCCAACCAACTTGAACTGCATCTCTAAACCATTTTACCAAGCTCAGTTAAGCTGGAGGATCCTATTCCACAATGCTGAAGTAAGATTCAGTTGCCAGTCCAGACAGCTTCTGTACATGAAATGGAGGACAGCACTGTCTTGTCCTTTGCCTGAAGCAGAAAAATGTTCTGGGCCTATGTAACAGGGGTACACTTATAGAGGGAACCACCCAAGAGCAGGCACAGGCTGAGAGCTTGCTGGATGTAGCAAGAGACAGCTGTGGAGGAAGTGCTGAAAACCAGCAGCTAGCCTTAGATATGGGAGATTATCAGATGTGGCAAAAACCCTGTCAAAAGATGGCAACAAGAACAAAAAATTGGTGACTTTACCAGAAGGCAATGTCCTCCAGCATCCCGGGAGCATGGTGTGGCTGTCAGTAAGGCATCCCTTTTGATTTGCAGCTTCACCCCATCAATGAAAAAAGGAAGCCTCAGTGGCAGCAGTGCTATGCCCCCGGAACAGCTGAAGGACACAGTGTCTGGTAAGGTCTTGCATTCTGTTCTTTTAGCAATCTTCTGACGTGGTTGGGCATGCGATTTTTTGTCACATTCCCCCATGTATGATAATCTCCATAAGCTCAGAAGGTGGAGTAAGGAGAGGGTGGGGGTGGGGCAACTTTTCAAAAGGCAGGACACTGAGCAGAGGGGAGGAGTAGGGGAGATAGGACAAGACCAATGGAAAGAGGAAGGAAGCTTGATCGACAACTGGCCAGGGCAGGGGGGAGAATGTGTGGTATGAAGCAGGAGCTGACAAGCCTTCACACAGGCAGCCCAATCTTTAGATTTATCCTGCCATGGGAAGAAACTCAACATTGGCAGGGCAAAGCACTGAGACGGTGTCAAGGCCTTGTGTGAGCAAACACAGCTAGCTTCAGAAGGGGAAAGGACTAGACGTTATAGAACGTTGACATTGCACAATCTCGTGGTGTCTTTGGGCTTGTCTATACGAGGGGAAAAGAAGTGGATTGCTCTACAGTAATGGCAATTCACAGCAACTGCGATTTGTCTTCGTAGTTTTTTTTTTTTCAGGCATAAGCTTTGCATGCCTGAGGATCAAGATGGCAGCTGCAAGTGAATTCCTCACATTTTTAATTATCTCAATTTGCCAGAATGTTTTTTAAAAACTATTTCCTATGTGAGATAGAGCAACATTTTGCCATTACAAAAAAGAAAAAAACAACACCCCATTTTATCACACTAGTGCTTGCTCGCTATAGCAAAAATCCAACATGGCAGCTCTGGGTACTTGCTTTGTTAGCAAGACCCATCCACCTCACACACTCATCCAGCGAATCCAGCATTTCCACTTGTATGAGAAAGCGAATCAATTCATGTTGTTTGTCCCAATGAGCAGGAATGCATATCCTCCCCCCACTGTTTTTAAAAACTCCTGGAAAAGCCAGGAAGGGTTTTCCTTCATTTTTTTGGTTTTGGCCCCCCTCCTTCCAAATATGGAGAAATGATGTAGGATGCCATTAAGACAGCTCATATTCTCCTTGAATTCTGTGAGGGGTATTTTTGCCATTTAGACAACCTCTTTGTGTTATAATGGTTCAGCAGTGGCTATTGGATGGACTGTGTGGTAGTGAATAGGCTTGGAAGGACTGAAAGCTGCTGATTCTCCTCCAGACAGAGGGCAGAAAGCCTGTGTTCCTCAAGACTGAAGGGAACTGGTCTTGGAAGAGTAGTTGTTTTTTCACCAAATAATAAATCATATATTCCACTAATAGCAGTCCTTGAATTCATGTAAACCATGCAGACTGATGTTTATAACGTCCCTCTCCCTATGGAGGAGGGGCAAGCTGCAACAGCCTGCCCTATGCATATAACATTAGCCTTTTAGAGGCTATTTTGAATGAACCAACTGGGGATTTTTAAAATTGTAATGCAGGTTGTGTACCCCTGTCAGAATGCTTGGGACCAGAAGTGTTTTGGATTTTGGATTTTTTCCTCAGATTTTAGAACATTTGCATATATATAATGAAATATCGTGGAGATGGGACCCAAGTCTAAACAGGAAATTCATTCATGCTTCATAGATCCCTTATACACATAGCCTAAGGTAATTTTATACACAATACTTTCAATAATTTTGTGCATGAAACAAATTCTGTGTACATTGAACCCTCAGAAAAGCAATGGTGTAACTATCTCATCCACTCATGTGGACAATTTTGGATTTTGGAGTATTTCAGATGTTTGGATAAAGGTATACTCAACCTGTATCTATAGTTCAGGTGGTCCAGAAAAAGTGTATTATGCATTGTAAAAGAAGTACAGTAATATTTTGTGCATTTCTTATGAAGATATTTTCTTGGGTCCTTCTCACACTACATAATTATAGCACTGTGATTCCAATTTAACTGCTATGACTACATCCTGTAGGAATCCTGGAGCTTGTAATTTGATAGGGCAGCTGGGCTCTCTGGCTAAGAATTCTCTCTAAACTATAAATCCCAGGATTCCATAGGATAGACTCATGGCAATTAAAGTGAAATCATAGTGCTATAACTATGTAGTGTGAAAGAGTCCTGTTAGTTTCATCTACAGGCATTGTATATGCTTCCCATTTCATGCCAATCATCTCACCAAGTTGAGCCTGAGGTACCACTGATATACATTACGCAGTCCAGAATACCAAGCTTTTTAAGTCCCAACAGCTGCCCATAAAGAGATGTCATCGCTCGGCATCCACCTCCTGCTGCCGTGACTGCCACTATTGGAATCTGTTTATAATACAGTATAAACATTTTAAAAATGTATTAGCATTTCCCAACAGTGTGACTTTAGCTAAGATCATGAAAGATAATCAACAAAGCAAATGCTAGCTCATGGGTTAACACACACACTCAAGAAAAACTGCCATAAGTTCATTGTCTATTGTGCAAAAAAATTAATGGGATGTTGATACTCAGGTTGGCTGTAAGCTTTGGTTAAGGAGAAGACAGTTCATGTAACTGATCTTTCCACTCTCTTCTTACCCCACACCACCAGTAGTCTCAAAGAACCATTTCTAGAGCATCAGGGACAAGTGCTTCTAACCAGTAGTGATTTTGTTATGGTATATGGAGTCACAGTAGGGAGGAATAGCCAAAAATCTGGCAGAGGAATCTTACATCTGAGAGGCATTCTCCAAGTAAGAGAATGGCAGGTTGGAATACTGGCCAAGCCCCATATCCACAGGAGATGTGTTCCAAGATCCCCCACCCATGAATACCTGAAACTGTGGATAATAGGGAACCCTATTATCTACAATGAGACAAACACCAGAAGTTGACCATACAATCACATTGGAGGACCTGAAAATACCTAGAAAGAACGTATTTTTTTCAGATGTAGATAAGTGAAACCATGGATACCAAATCTGTCGATACAGGGGGTGACCTGTACTTACTGTAAAGGTGCATTCTAGCCAAGAAGAAGGGACAATTCATGCATGGGTTAACTCCTACCATTGCCCAGACAAGGCAAGGGACAACGTGTTTTCAGTAAAGTATTTCAGGTTGGATCTCTGGCTCCTCCTTCAGTTCATTCCAGAGCATATGTATAATTGTGGGGTTTGCAGTTTCATGAGGTGTTTAGAATTCTCAGCAGGAGAGGGCAAACTAAAAACCCCAGGATTCTATAGGAGGCAGCCATGGCTGTTAAAGGTGAATCACAGTGCTATAATTGTGTAGGGTAAAAAAAACCCAAGACTTTGGAGATTTTCAGACCTGCCAAAATGCCGTTTTGCCGCGCGAGCAGCCTCCCGAAACTGCTGCGCGGCAAGGGTCTACTTCGGACGACGCTGTGCCTCTCGCAAAACCGTCCGTGTCACTTCCGTGAAGCTTGGGACGGCTCAGCGCCATATTTCAATCACGGGCAACCTCCGTGATTGAAATATGGCGCTGAGCCGTCCCAAGCTTCACGGAAGTGACACGGACGGTTTCGTGAGAGGCACAGCGTCGTCCGAAGTAGACCCTTGCCGCGCAGCAGTTTCGGGAGGCTGCTCGCGCGGCAAAACGGCATTTTGGCAGGTCTGAAAATCTCCTTACTCTGCTTATTACTAGATCAAAATAGACGGAAAATTGGGCAGTAACTGGGCAAAAATTCTGAATTATCTACAGTATACATTCCTTTCTTGATTTTTCTCTTTGTAATCTTCTCTGCACATAGTCTGTATTGTTCCAGATGCATTAAAGAATTAGTTTGCAGATGACACAGCTAGAATGACAGTTAAAAAAAACAGACATGGTGCATCAAATATAAAATGTTATTTTCCTTTTGAAATTCTCTTCCTCTCCATTCTCAATCCTGCACATTGCACCACTTACCTCATGATCTAAGAGATCCTGTTTTAGCTGGAGGACACTCTTCAGAGCTGCAGAAACCACTTTCTTTCGCTTGTGTAGGAAAACCTTCTCCTCTTCACATAAATCATATCCCAAACGCATATCAAGCTGTTCTGAACTGAAACAGATATGAAGAAACAGATTATAGAATTGAACAGTACAAAACCCAGTGACTACAAAATGAATAGTCCACATTTAGCAATATCACAGTCCTCTAATTTGGCCTTCTCCAACCTGGTGTCCTTCAGATATTTGGACTGAACCTCCCATCATCCCTGGTATCTGATCATCTTGTCTTGGCTACTGCATAGCCTACAACAGTCATGGATTCGCCAGGAAACCCATGGCTTAGAACTTTATCAGATGCAGGGAAATGCAGCAAAAAAAACACATCCCAAACTGTGTCAGAAAAATGTGATGATAACAGAAAGGGCGACATTGTCATCGTAGATACTACAGCACTGCATTAAATAGGGATTAACTTTACTCAGCAGCAAAAATCAACATTTAGGTGAGCAATATACATGTCCTAATTTTATTTTATAAAAAAAGGTTTTGAATTCATAATGTAAGAACATTGTTGACTAGTGTATAATTTTTACATATTATAAAATCCTAGATACTCCTAGAATCATAGAATCATACAGTTGGAAGAGACCCCAAGGGCCATCCAGTCCAACCCCCTGCCATGCAGCAACACACAATCAAATCATTCCCGACTGATGGCCATCCAGCCTCTGTTTAAAACCTCCAAAGAAGGAGACTCCACCATAATCCCAGGTAGCAGATTCCACTGCTTGAACAGCTCTTACTGTCATGAAGTTCTTAATGTTTAGGTGAAATCTCTTCTCCTGTAGTTTGAGTCCATTGCTCCGTGTCCTAGTCTCTGGAGTAACAGAAAACAAGCTCAACCCATCCTCAGTATGACATCCCTTCAAATATTTAAACGTGGGTATTATGTCACCTCTCAACCTTCTCTTCTCCAGACATAGCTTCCAGACCTCCCATCATCCTGGTCTACAAAGCAGTTTATAATTAGCAGCAGAATCAGGAAAGAAATGGGAGTCTTTACCTGCAGCCTCTCCTTTCTCTGAAATGCAGAATATGCTTTACCAGATTTGCTTCTTGTCAAGGTAAGTTTTCTAGGAATCTTATTGCACAATAAAATATGCATCATGGTTAACTCAGGGTGGTGATACCTATAACAAGCAAAGCTAGAGGATCTCACTGAAGAAGAGTTGATGCTGCGCAAGCTGCCCAGATGAGCTGGATCAGACCCAAGGCCCCACTGCACCACCGGCAAGCTGCCTGGTTGCTTCTGCTGGGGAACTCCACACAACGGGGTGTGGTGGAGGAGACAACCTGCTGGCTATTCTCAAACATATTCTACCTCTGGCTCTGGAGCTTTCATTCTCTGCCAGTATGGCTATTAAGCCACCAGTAAGCCTGGCTTCCACAAGTTTCTCTCTCTCTCTTCTTGCAGTCATCTAAAGGAATGACAGCATCTTCTCTGGCCAATCCATTCCAGAAGCTGTATTTTTGGATTCAACATAATCAAAAGATAAGCCCATTGTTGTAGGGGTAAAAATACTGAGGTGAGATCCGCTTATATTAATTAATTCATCTTTAGTTTATATATATATATATATATATATATATATATATGATTTTATATAATATAATACACACAAATAATTTTCTCATACACAGACACACTGAGGAAGGGACACCGAAACAACCCTACATTTTACTCTGGAGGTAGTTGTGTGTGAAGCTACAGGATTTCTATTTACGTAATTACAGCATCATTATTTGTGAAACAACATAATTTTTTATTTAGGATGGGATTATTACCCCTATATTTCTGTTAAACTATAAGATTTTGCTAACTCTGTATAGGATTATTAACTGTGAAATAACAGGATCTTTATTTATTTAGTACAGGATTATTAGCTTTACATTTCAGTCACCCAAGTGGATGTGAAGTGATAGGTTTTTGCTTTGTTCTGTATAGGATTTTTCATGCTATTTTTGCATATTACCATACTTTAAACATTGTGGTTACCTCTCTGTATGTAATGTTTGAAGACTATACAATGTTACTGTGATGCTGTATATGTAATTACTGATACTGTATATTTTTCAATTATTATAACTGCTCTGTGGTTATTGGGTTATATGATATGAGTTCTACATATTATGTATTGTATGAATACTATGTATAGTTATATACTTTAAAACAATTATATAGACTATTTCTCTTGAAGCCTTTATTGATAGTACATATTTTTGTTGTATACAATACAATAGACTGACACTTATGTTTCGAACATATAACAAGTTTGGATACTTCCTCCATAGGTCTATTGGTTAGTTCAGACACCCAGCCATTTCAGTTGCTAACAACATTATCAGACGCCCACATCCTTAGCCATTCCCAGGGCATAGCACCAGCGTGGACAAGGCATCACTTTTTTATGGACAGGCTAAGCCATCATTAAAAAGGGACTAATTATTCACAACCGCACTATGCCCCCAGAATGGCTGAAGGGTGATGTCATCTGATCATTTTGCCCATTTCTGTTATTGTCACATTCTTCTAATGTGGCTTTTGCCGGTCTAATAAAGTCCTTGTCATTTGCATTTCCAGTTTGCCTTTTGATAGACCTGGATTGGCACCTCTTTTTCCCCATTAAACAGCCAGCTACAAAGTGACTTGGCAACCCACTTCAAAGCTAGCTTTACAGCCCACAATTAAGCATTTCACATGTAACTGCCAGCCTTCCCCCCTCATGAGGTGAAGGGGCAGAGTCTTAACCCTCCCAGTTGCTTCCTCTCATGATTGCAGAGACAGAGATGTCACAATTCTCTCCAAAGAAGGAGAGAGTGTAAGCTATTGGGATTGTCCTTCTGCATACCCCCCAAACTGTCCTGATATGTCAGGGACAGTCCTAATTAATCTCTGTTATCCCAGTTTTCTCTCTCCTCCTCTTGATTCCTCCTTTTGTCTTCACCTCACTTCACTCACTAAGTTAAAAGTGCAAAAGCAGTTTGCACTCAATTTCATCAGGGAGAAGAGGAGATTAAGGGACAGAATCTTCCCTTTCCCAGTACTTTACAGAAGGAAAAACAACAACAACCGCTGCAGCCTTCCCTAGCATGTGTGTCTTCCTCATGAATAATTTTTGCCATCTAGACCATGTTCTGATGTTGCTTGGCCACACATGTCCTGGTTTTCAATTGTAAAATGTTGGAAGCTATGCATATATCCTTTCTATATCTCTGTGACATTGGAAACCACCCTCAAATAAAGGTATATTTAGATTTGCAAAGTCATTCACAACAGTACTGATACTGGAATTAGGTAATAGGGTGCAGCCTATATATACGGGGCTATTTGCCCCATTAGGCTACCAAAATTATATGAAGTATCAGGATACATAAATGGTGGGGGGGGGCGTATCACACACACATACACACAAAACCACGATTTATGTATCACTAGATCACTATACATCACTATAAAAGTTTTCTAGGATTAACCCATTTCAGGTGCAGGTACAGGATCAATCCAATTTCAAAGAGGATCAGTTGAGAAAACCAAGAGATAGCCATGGTTGTTCTGGCCAGAAAAATAATACATTACCAGGACTGTGTATGTAACTTCAGCTCCAGATTAGTATCCTGAAAAGAATAATGTAAACATACATTTAAAGGTCACATACATAATCCACAGAATTCAGAATTTCTTAAGAGTTGTTGTTTGTTGTTGTGTGTCTTCGAGACATTTCCAACTTAAGGTGACCCTAAGGATAACCTATCATGGGGTTTTCTGAGGCTGAGAGTGTGTGACTTGCCCAAGATCATCCAGTGGGTCTCATGGGTGATCAGGGATTCGAACTCTGGTCTCCAGCATGGTAGTCCAAGACTCAAACCGTATTTGCATAATGACTGAGATAAGACCACTTATGAGATCCCAAAAAGCCTATGAATATTACACGGCACCTTTTTTCCTTGTAATGTTCTTTGGGATTTTTTAACAAAAGAAAAGAAATATTGGTTTAAATTATGTATTCAACACTGTTATTTTTACTGTTATTTTTAATAATTGGTTTACAATAATCAAATCAAATTTATAGGCAGACAATATTGCTCTGTCACTCGCAAATTCCTTGAAGGATATATAGCACTGGAAAAGATATTTTCTAACTACTGTTATCCGACTGTATTGACCTAATACCTAAAAGAAGAAAAACAAGCCACTTCTTTAAGCCCTGTGCTCCAGAACACTGGCTACTGGCAGTACATTTAAGAAACTTTTCTGTGAAAAAATCACTTTTTTTTTTTTTTACAAAATAACCACAATGTTTCAGGGGCACAATATAATGTTTCATGCAAAAAAAATTATTGTCAGTACCCCCCCCCACAGCTCCATTTTTAATATATTGCTGCTGCTGACCCCCCCCCCCAAAAAAAGGCACTGGTCTTTTCACTCTCATCCAAACTGAAAAATCTTGTTAGCAGTTAACTTTTTTCACTCTTTCTTACCAACAAAATTTGGTAATATTCTGTCCTTTGTTTCCCCCACCCCAAAAAGGCAGAGAAAGACAATGGAGGATGAATATAAATGTTCTTCGAAGTCCTCTCTACAAACCACAAAGGACTCTTGTTAATACTATTGCTGTTGAGATGGAAAGAATATTTTAAAATATTTGAAACATTATCAAAAAAACACTTTTTTTTAATGTTGAGAAACCCTGTTGAGAAAAATCCTGGACTGGTGAGAATCTTCACAGTTTGGACTAATTCTGTACAAAATTGCAAATGGATGATTTGCATACAAAACAGCTTTTTCTGCACAGGAAATAATATTTCAGTGTAGAAATCTCATTTCCTGTACAGAAAAGCTGAAAATGCTATTTGTTGTCCAAAACAACCATCTGCAAATTTTGCACAGAATTACAGTCAGCCCTCCATATCCACAGATTCAACCATCCAGAGCTTGTAATTTTAAAAAAAATCCAAAAAGAAAACTTTGATTTTGCCATTTTATGTAAGGGACACCATTTTACTAAGACATTGTATATAATAGGACTTGAGCATTCACGGATGTTGGTATTCACAGCAGGTTCTGGAACCAAACCCCAGCAGATACCAAGGGCCCACTGTAGTCACAAATGGCCAATAAGTTTCAAAAACTTCATAGTTTTCAAAGATTTTCCCACAATGTGAAGAAAATTGCTAAAATTACTTGTTGCTTCCTTCAAGAAGAAATGTAGTGAAGAATAACATCCCTATGGTGCTCTAGAGCAATGGTGAGCAAAGAATGGTGCATAGGCCAGATGTGGTCCCCCAGACATAAATATTTTTTTTAATTGTCCCAAAATGCCCTTCAAAGGGCATGGTGATTTTGCATCTTGGTTTTGGCCCCTCTTGGCCATTGTCAATGAAGGAGACACATTTTTCTAAAACAGGATGTGACTTCTGGTCATTTCATGTTGTTTAAAATACCTTTTAATGCCTTTTTAAAAGCCTTTTAATATTATTAACTTCTGTCTTTAACTTGTATTTTAAATAAAAGTTGGGTTAATTGTATTTTAACTTTTATATTGAGAGTTTATTAACTGTATCATGTCACCTTGGGTTCCATACTGGGAGAAAGGTGGGATAGAAATTAATTTAAATAATTAAATAAAGACCTCTCCTTTATTTGGCCCATGGGGGCCAAAAATATCACAAAAATCTCCCCTGTACTCCCTAGAGGATGTTTGGGGTAAAAAAAAATGATTTTGGGGTGCAGTTTGGATGCAGCTCTCCTCTCCAAGGTCTTGGGGGGTTAATTATTTCCTCCAGTCTCTCAGAGTTATAATAGTCCTATTCAAGATAACATGATTACAAGCATGTGGAGCAGAAGAACAGAGCTGTACCCAGTCCCCCCCCCAAGTCATATCCCCATTGGTCACATGTAGTTTAAGACACTATGATCCATTGAGGTTGCTTCAGTAAATTCCACTCTTTCATGTTCAGCCTTAACATAAATAATTGGGCTAGTTCAATGTCATAGGTTAAGGAATCTAGTCAAATATTAACAACTTACCTCTGACACAGGAAGAACTACTTTTACCTCTTGCCCAGCAGAAAATAATTTTAGAGGCATAGTCAATGATACAAAAGAACTGTGTTTGTCTTGATCCCCATTACTTGAGCAATGCTGTGTATGGATGAAAGATAAAGAGTTATGCTTTTACATAATCAGAAAATGTCATGCATAAAGAGATAGATAGATAGATAACACATGTTGATATGTTTAGGTGCTATCATAACCTAAGCCCAAGTGGAATGACAGTCTAAATAATTCTGGAGTTAAAACTTGTAATTTGTGCATATAATTTATAAGTGAAATGAAACACTTAACCTATACATGTATTTGCCTATAAGTTAACTTTTACCAAGCTTCTCACATTCGATAGGAAAGCATTTGGAGTGAAAGCCTGAATTTAAATTAGCACTACTAACTCTAAACACTTCTATCCTCCCATTTGCTCACATCTGATTTCTTCAGGGTCACCTTCACTCATTTGGCAGATGCTGTTGGCAGCAGTGGCATCTCCCCAGCTATTGCCCTTGAGTCCCCAAGTCCTGATTCAGGGGGTTAGCAATTTTATTTTTCTAATCTGCCAGAGACTGGTCTGTACTTGTGCCCATTGGCTACAACTGTTTCTTTATTTCTTGGAGATTTGCCATGGACCAATAGCCAAAGGCTCATGTAACATCACCGGTCCACAGACCATGACTCTGAGTAGCACTACCTTAGCTATTCACTTCCCTTGGAAAACAAAGCAATGCTTTCCACACATCCTGCCCTGCACTACAGAAACTAGTCTTCACCCTTCACCCAATGTCAGTGTTGAAGTAAATTTCATCCACCAATCTAATTCCTTTGTGGACAAGGAATGGGCAATGGAAACTTTTTATCCTTTGCCTCATTTACCAAAATGTCTTACACCAACCCCAGATACCCTGGAGTGACCACAGGAGACCCTGGATATAAGATACTAACACTGCAATCCTATGCATACTTACCCTGAATTCAGTGAGACTTCCCCCTGAGTTGATATGCATAAGACTGAAGTGTTTGGGACTCTTGGAAGCCAGGCTCTAGCCCCTGCCTACTTGTAGCAGCCTGTAACAGCAGCTGGCCAGCCAAAGGAGTTGCAGTCTGAATTGTGCGCATCTAGAGGTGCCATGTAAACACCCTCAAAAGCCCCATAGCTAATTCAGCATCTTATCAGATGAAACATCAGTCCATTCCTTACTCTTCAGTCTAAGCAACTTTCTATCCTAATGAGAGATTATCCTGACACCCAGCACTCCTGCTCAATACTGCTCATGTGGCTCCTGCCTTGGACTACTCCGTTTGCATCCAGATCTTTTGTTTATTAGCTGGTGTCCATGAATCTTGCCTCTAAAATCCACCTGGATGATAGTTTGTACACTTACAGTCTTGGAGCTTGGATTCTGTTACAATTTGAGAAATGGCAAACCAACTCTGTTATGACTAGAAACCTAGCAAATTGACACTGTAACTACATAGAAATGTGAGGTTGCCTTATTGGATCAAAGCTATGATTTGTTGGAGGAAATGGGCAGAGCTACATGATGGCCAGTTGAATAATTTTGTATCACAGGATCCAGAATCTGTCCTGGATGTCCTCCTGGCCCACCATATAGGATCTACAAATACTATCCCTTTGCTAACAATATAAAATGTCACTTTCAGCCAAGAAAAAAGAAATATAAACAAATGAAAAAACATTGAGTTACTACATGGATGTTTTCCTCAGACATTTAAGTCAGAAGAATAGAAAGAGACTTGCACTATTTATTGCACATGTCTATCAAGGCCAAAGCAGAATGTCTTGGTGAGGGTATTGTGCTGGATCACCAGGGACTTTATCAGACATGGCAAAAATCACACAATTATGACATTATGATAGCATCAAAGGTTTCCACTATTGCACAACATTGTTATGTTTGCATGGTCAATCTATGCTCCAGCTGTGAATAAGCTGTTGCTTTTCAGTGATGGGGCAAACCATCAATAGCCCTGAATATTGCTCTTTTTGTGGTATTGAAGAGTGTGCAAAAAGACATCCTGCTGTAATTGTGAGATTATAGCGTGAATGGGCAGTCCTCTTCCCTCCCCCACCCCCAGTTCCCAGTGAGAAAACTTCTGGGTGAGAATGTGAAAACTATCCATAGGACACTCTTTTTATGAACTATCCTGGTTTGTTTGTATGTTTTTGAGTTTAAGTGTTTGTGTGTTCGTTTACTTCACAAATTAAGGGGTTTTATGTGTGCATTTTTAAGCATGCTCGCATCTTCTCACGAAAACCACCACAATCTCGCCATGCTAAGTCTTATTCTTAAAGTGTTAGTGGTAGACATGCGATAATTCCATGGTGGTTATTTCTCACAATTACAGCAACGTACAATAATAAGTACAATAAGGCCACTATGTTTCTGCTTTCCTCAATAGTGGAATTACAGCATTTTTAGACATTAGTCTCATAAATTCCTAGCACACAGCTCCCACAAGAGGCTAGCTATAATCTAAGCCACCTATTCCTTTAATACAGTGGTTCTCAACCTGTGGGTCCCCAGATGTTGTTGGACTACAGTTCCCAGAAGCCCCCTGAGGTCTCACCTTGACAGCCAGGTGGTCCTCCCAGTCATTAGTGAGGCTGTAGGATTGAATCACAGCCTCACTAATGACTGGGAGGACCACCTAGCTGTCAAGGTGAGGCCTCAGAGGGCTCCTGGGAACTATAATCCAAAATATTTGGGGACCTACAGGTTGATAACCACTGCTTTAATACTTGACTCTGAGGCTCTCTAAGGAACTACAGGGTGGTTGGCTTGGAAAGATACCTATGACTTTTCACCTTGGAAAGATGCCTGTGACTTTTCACTTTCCTCTGGCACCCACATATGAATGTAGTGGGTGGCTGGGGACACCTGCTTCCATTTGCTACTGCTGCTACTACTGTTCTGTTTACACTGGGAGGTCTTGAATACTTCCCTGCACAAGCAACATCAAACTACTCATACAGTGGGTTTTTCTATGAGCAGTTAGTCTCTATGAGAGCCTGACTTAGGTCTTTAAAATCAGGAAGAAGAGAGGAAGCACATACCGCTAACAAAGCAGCCTTGTTCAGATGCAACAGTAAACAGTAAAGCTCACTATGGCACATAGAAAACCATGACGTTCTCTGATGTCCAAACGGGGCCATTAGTTTGTACTGCTATGAGCAGAATACATTTTTCTGATCTTGCTTTAAGATTTATTGTTAGGTGTTGTGTGGTGCAATATTTCCAATAACATTGGAAATTACCTGCAGATTGGCATTCAGTTCTGGTTCCCAATATGTTGGATAGTGAAAGTGAAAGCATTCTGTCAACCCAGATTCCAAAGCAGTTTTCCATCTATCTTCATATGATCCTTTCACTTGCAATTCAAGGTCATCTCTCTCTACAAACAGAAGCCCAAATTCATAAAATTGCCAACTTCAGTTGCACCCAGCCTTCTACTACTGCTATCCCAAAACCAATGTTTTGTAGCATTCATCTGGATTTAAGATGAGTATCAAAAGAATCCAGTACATAATAATCACTTAGCCTATAATTCAAAGGCAACAGGATCCAGAACATTCACACAAGTGTTTGCTTTCATAAACTTTAGATTAATATTTAATAATTTCTTGATCTTTATTTCAAATATAACTCCTATCAATAATTTCAAAGCAGTACTAGACTTTTGCAAATACTGTACTAGATTATTCAAAGAGAGACAGTGTGGTGTAGTAGTTTGAGCACAGGACTACAGAATTTTATCAAATGCAATAAAACCGCATCATAAGGATGCTATGATAATGCAAAAGGCTTAAATTATCAGATGATGAGGAATGGTCAGCTGTTCCGGGAGCATAGTGCAGGCATGAATAAGGCGCCACATTTATTGAAGGCTTAGCCCATCAATAAAATGAGACACCTCGTTCATGCCAGCGCTATGCCCCCAAAATGGCTGAATGACAAGAGCATCTGATAATTTTGCTGTTTCTGTTATCACTGCATCCTAAATGATGTGGGGGGGTGCACAAGTTACCTCATCTGATAAAGTCCTATGACTCTGCAGATCAAGGTTTGAATCTGCACTCAGCCATGAAAACCCACTGTGTGACTTTGGGCAGGTCACACTCTCTCAGCCTTGGAAGAAGACAATGGTAACCCCCCTCTGAACAAATCTTGCCAGCAAAACCCTGTAACAGGATTGCCATATATCAGAAATGACTTAAAGGCACATAACAACAACGAGATTAGTCAACAGACTAAGGAGATTTTCAGACAGCGTTTAACAGTGCCTACTGCGGGATGAGGTCCCGGGAGAGGAACGGCGCTCTTGTGCAGCAGGGGGTCATTTTCGGACGACGCCGTCCCTCTTCCGGAATCCTTTGTTGCACATCCGTGAAGCTTTGGAAGCGGCTATGCTATATTTTAAGCACGGAAGTTGCCCGTGCTTAAAATATGGTGCGGCCGCTTCCAAAGCTTCATGGACGTGCAACGAAGGATCCCGGAAGAGGGACGGCAGTGTCCAAAAATGACCCCCTGCCGCGCAAGAGCGCCGTTCCTCTCCCGGGACCTCATCTCGCGGTAGGCACTGTTAAACGCTGTCTGAAAATCTCCTAAGTATGCTATAGATTAGAGGTCCCCAATTCCCGATCCCTGAACTAGTACCAGTCCATGGTCTGTTAGGGACTGGGATGCATGTGAGGTTCCCTCTTGGGAAACATACATGTGCCCCCCTTCCAGTCCATAGAAAAATTGTCTTCCATGAAATCGGTCCCTGGTGCCAAAAGTTTGGGGGCCACTGCTATAGATGAAGCACCCAACTGGGGTATTGACAATCTTAGTGCTGGTCTGTGTGAACAGTGGGCGTCTCCTGCTCCTGCTGCTCATCCCTTTTGAAATTCTATATAAAATTGGAAAAGATTGTTTTCTCCCACACCTCTTTGCCTCCCTTTGCGTGTCTAAATAATATCATTTTAAAGTTTAGATGTTACTGTTTCAGTATCTGAGGCTTACTTTATTAGCTGCCCTTGAAATAAATACATTGAAGGATGGGGTAAAAATGCATGAAACAAAATAAACAAATACCTCAGTGTGGTCAGATTGAAGAACAGAGAATATACAATTAGATTCTAGTGTGGTGCACCAACTTCCTTTAATCCAGACTGGATTTTGCCCCTACAGGCATACCTCAGTTAACAAAGCTTCTGACAAAGAAGCTCTGTTATGGGAACCCAGCCCACCCCCACTCTTCTTGTCTTCTGTCTAGCTGGAAGGTGTTTTTTGTTTGTTGTTTTTCAGCATTGGCATTGGCAGGATGGTGAAGGAGGCCTGGAGAAAACAGAATTGCAGTGCTAGGTTGCAGCAGTGTGTCTGCAGTAAACAATGCAACTAAGCTTGACCTGGGAGAAAATGAGATACTATTCCCAGGTGATCGTACTGTATCTCTGTGCACTTACACACAACAGGTAAGGTAAACAGCTGCCTCCAGAATCATCTACTGAGCATGTGTGAAGTGAAAAACAGAAAGAAAGGGGAGGGGGAAGTAGATTAGCCTTCCTCACCAGCTATTCTGGCATATTGAAAAAGCATAGGTTGTTTCATTTCTCATGTGCATAATGTTAGTTTTGAATAAAAAGTTTGCTGAAACATGTTGAGCTGCTCTTCTTTTTTATGGTGTAGGAACCTATCCCTATTCTTTCCATGTAGTTATTCACATATGTCACCATATTTTCCCTATGACGGACTGCCTTTGATTCTAAATGCACACACTTAAGGTGAAGGTCATGTAAACAGCTTAGAATCATAGAACCGTACAACTGTAGAATTGAAAGATATTGGTCATATGGTCCAACCCCTACCAATGGGAGAATCCACACTTAGAACTTTATCAGGTGCAGCAAAAAAAATGCATCAGAAAAATGCTACAAGAACAAAAATTGGTGACATTACCAGACAGCGTTGTCCTTCAGCCGTTCCAGGTGCGTAGCACAGGGTGAATAATGTGTCCCTTTTTATTGATGGTTTAGCCTGTCAATAAAAAAAGGATGCTTTATTCACATCCACTCTACACCCCCAGAATGGCTGAGGATGTGGATATCTGAGAATCTCACCCTTTCTCTTCTTGTAACATTCTTCTGACATGGTTTGGGACGCAGTTTTGTGCCACATTCCCCCGTAGCTGATAAAGTCCTTAAAGTTTCCCTAACAGATGGCCATCCTATGCTAACCTTATATGATTAGATAGTAGCTAAAAGAATCATATGTTATTAGTTAATATAAAAAATGTGATTATTATTATCTGAAATAAAATAGAAGGTAAAGCTGTTGGTTAACTAAGCAAAAGATACAAAAGATTTTACCTATATCCAGATATGCATTCATTCTTAGAAAAGAGGCAAGAATTGCTTTTTAGCAAAGTGCTACTCTGCTGAGAGAATGAACTGTATACAGACTTACCTTCTGAATACCTCTTACTCTTCCCCTTAGCCACACAAACATTCAAACAGGAAACTGAGCGGGACTGTGAGAAATGAATAACACCCAAATTAGGAAGATTTTCATTGAAAGTGTCAAGCGTTCAATAAAAGCTGCCTCTAAAAATAGTTCTTTGATGCTTGCATCTCAAAAGCCTCCACCACCCTGCCTTTTCTTCCTTCCATCAATATGACATTAAAATGCATCAAGAAGCACACTTTAAAAGCAAGACACAAAATCAAAAATATAAATATTACCACAAGGATGTGATTTGTGATGCATTTTTCAAGATGATCCAAACTAGAAAGAGGAGGAGGAAAGAAAATTTTTAAAACAAACATTTCCTTTAAATGCATCTGTTTTAGCAACAGGAAGCTCATTATAAATTATAAATTAAACAGAGACCTAGTGTTGGAAGGGCAACAACGCACTGAAGAGTCAAGAATGCCTCAGAGTGGGCAGTGGTATTAGGGTTAGATAGTTTGAGTGACCTATAGTCCTCTCTGCTTGTCTACCTATTCTGCTCCCTCTGTGATATAAGCTGATACTCTCAGGGATGTTTCCACCTCTTCTCCCCAGAACTCAGCTCTCTTTAGAAATGTAGCTATCTTAGATTAGCACCTTGAGTAGTTTTCCTATCTTAGAATGGAGTTCCTATAATAAAACCTTAAACTAAGGACTTTTTCAGACGATCCTTGCAGTGCAAGGATCGAGCGGGAGAGGTTCGTAGCAGCAGCGCAGCAGAGGGTCGATTTCGGATTATGCCATCCCTGCTGCAAAATCGTCTGTCTCTCTTCTGCTTAGGGTTGGAGCCTGCCGCGCCATATTCGGCCAGATTTTATTCATGGAGGTTGTCCGTGAATAAAATCTGGCCAAATATAGCGCAGCAGGCTCTAACCCTAAGCGGAAGAGAGACGGACGATTTTGCTGCAGGGACGGCGGCATCCAAAATTGACCCCCTGCCACGCTTTTGCTACAAACCTCTCCCACTCGATCCTTGCACTGCAAGGGTTGTCTGAAAATGTCCTAAATGTCTTTCCTCCTTAAATCAGGATCTCCAGTTGACTGCTGCACGCATGCACTCTCTGTCACCTAGTAGAGCACAATTTGGGCAAAATTACAAAGCATGTAGAAAGGACACACACATATACTCCAATGTGGGCACCTCATGTGATAATCTCCTTCATCACATAGGATGATCTCTAAATAGAAGTGAAATCTAAAATGGGCTTCACTGAACTACATGTATAGAAAAACAACTTTGCCGCAATCAACAATAGGTACAAAGTAATTAACTGAGAAACAGAATATTTGATTGCATAAAATAGTTTGATTTAATTTATGCCTGGGCAAGCAAAAGTAAAAATATTTTTTCACAATAGCCCAGTAGCTTTCAACATCTCAAACGAACTAAGGAGGGGAAAGTAATCCCCGGGAGATCAGGAGAGAAACAGGGCTCTTCCAGTAGCAGAGCTCCATTTCACACGCCCCCTTCCTTCTCCCAATCTCCCATTGTCCTCCTTCCGTACTGCTTCCATTTCCCTCCCACTATGTTTTACTACCAAAAGTTCTTTGTTAGTAAAAAAAAATTGCGGAACATAGCAGGAGGGAAATGGAAGCAGCACGGAGCCCCGTTTCTGTCCCGATCACCCAAGGGATTGCTGTCCCCATGTGAAAATCTCCACAGTGACAGCAGATGTAATTATGTTTACTTACAACTCCTGCAGAAGCCTGGTCATTAAATTACCAACACGTCAGAAGCAAAAACATCTATAAATGTACTGATTTAAATCCATTTATTCCTTGCCAAAGAAAACCCTATGAAATTCTTGGGGTTGCCATTAAGTCAACAGGTGACTTGAAAGCACACATACGTACATTTTGATTTACTTTACATTTGATAAGGAATTCATAACACTTCTGCATTGTGGCCACTTACTTTTCCTTCAGTACAAACTCCACTTCTAGTTCTTTCTTTTTCTAAGAAGAAAATATGGATGTGTTAAACAGAGTAAAACTTGCTAAATTTAGGAAAAGAAATATCACTCTTTTAAAAAAAGTCTTTTAAAAAAGACTTGGAAAAAATACAACATGGAAATTCTCCTGTACAGGATTCCTATGAGACATGTCTTTTCCTAGGATATCCCATCCCCCTTCTTCCACTCTTGACTAGTTTGGGGTTTCTCCCCCCCACCCCGCCCCAACGACTAGTATCCCATGCCCACTGAGTATGCTCAGTTCAACTGAGAGTTGTAAGAGGGGTCCTCCTTAATTTTTTATTTTTATTTTTCCATACAGTTGTTGGGTTTTGTTTTTTGGGGTGTGTGTGTGTGTGTTTTACTTCTGCAAATAAAGACTTTTCCAAGCATTTGGAGGCCTCCCTCTTCAGCATGAAGGGGAAAGCACAGCCTATGGGCCACACATGCCCAACCCAGCTTCCTCAGAATAGAATTTATTTTGCTTCAAAGATCCTCTCCTAGAGATGGAGTGGGCAATTTCACCACATTTTTGCTCCCTGGGTTGTTTCAGGCCCAGGAGAGCCCTTTTTTCCAGCAAGAATTGACCTGGAAGTTGACTTTTGGTTATATAAAGGATTTTCATGGGCCTAAAATCAACCAAAGAGGGCCCAAAACCTCGAGTACACCACCCCCACCCCCCGCTTCAAAGGTGTTCTGGAGCATTTCAGAGCAAAAAAAAAATGTTTTGAACTTTTCTTGCTGGAGAGTGTGGTAGAGGGTTGCGATCCTTCCAGGTCTCCTGGGGGACCAATGCAGCCCCCAAATTTCAGAGAGTTGCCCACTCCTGCTCTTCAGTGTGGATAGCTATATATACTGAAGGGCAGTATATACCATACTGAAGAGCAGGAGGTTTCACTGTCAGTGAATGAGTTACTATTAGTACAGTTATCCTTTCATACTAGCTAGGGTTTGGTTCCAGGACACCCCATGGATACCATGAATCCATGAATACTGAAGTCCCATTATATGCAATGGCATAGCAAAATGGTGTCCGTTATATAAGATGGAAAAATCAAGGTTTGCTTCTTGATTATTATTTTTTTAAGAATATTTTCAATCTGTGAATACTTAAATCCATGGATACCAAATCCGTGGATACCAAATCCGTGAATACGGAGGTACAACTGTATATTGGATCTGTGTTTTTTAAAGTGCCAATCAAATTTCAATCTGGGCTTCATCATGCATAATACATTACAATGTGTGTGTGTGTGTGTGAGTTTCTACTATACATTGATATTATTTTATGTAATCTAATTCTTCATTTAGAAAGTATGCGCACGTGTGCATGCACACACCTTCTCTACTGAAATATAAAGCAAAGATGTGAGCACAAAATTACATTCCATACCTCCAAATTTAATATAAAGGTTACATAGACTCTCTCTCCAGGACAGAGCTCAGCTACATCAAAGAGAACAGTAAAGAGAAGATGATCTTCAGTGAGTGGATTTTCAGCATAAATCCTTAGTTCCAGAATATTCTGAAATGTAAGTGAGTTGTTCAGAAAAAAAAATTAGATGCTTTCAGATCTCAGATTTGTCCTAATAGATGCTTAACATTTATAAGGGAAAAGTTGATATTGCATTCTTGCCCATAATCAAGCAATGCTGGTCCAGACTCCAGACCATTTCAGTCATCTTGATGGATTCTGAATGCAGTTTCTCCAAGGGCCTGTCTATACGACAAAAATATTCCTCGTAGAATTCAAAGAGAATACTTTTGTCCCAATGGGATCCCACATCATTTTGCTGTATTTGGAAGGAGGGGGGGTAAACACTCCAAATACTCTGCAGGAAAAGCCTTTGTGGCTTTTCCCACATTTTTTAAAAACCTCTGAAGGAAATGTGCATTCCCACTTGTTGGGACAACTGATTCGCTTTGCTGTGAATTCCCAATAAGAGTGGAAGTGGAAAGCTGATTAGTTGTACTGCGCAAGGTGTGGAGCTTGCTGGCAAGGCAAGCACCTGGAACAGCCATGTTGACTTTTCACTTTAGTGATTGTGTGCTGAGGTGAAAAAACAGCCTTTTTTTCTGTTTATTTAAATGGAAGATTGCACTTCCACACCTTGGATGTACTTAAAAAAAATAAAATACTGTGCATCAGAGGTGGCAACTGGTGACAATAAAAATGAGAGTAATTTACTTGTGCCCGCCATCTTGATTCACAGGTATGCCCTTTTGAACATCAAATGCATATGGCTTCACATGCCTGTGATCTTGAAAAAAGCCCATGGAGACAAATGAAAGCTGCTGTGAATTGTCATTAGTGTGCATCAATCCACATTTTATTGCCTTGTGTAGACAAGCCCCAAAACAATTGGACAACAAGAGTATTGTCCACTTACCTTGACTTGATTCTGTATCATGAAATAGAAGGTTTCATTCCACACAGGTGCACTGGAGTTTAAGACCGTTTGAGTTCTTAATTCGTCCTTTGAAGCTGTCGGCAGCCATAGTGTTACATAGCAATCAGCTCCACTTACTACATCAGAGAGGAAAAGTTCCTTTATGCAAGCTTAGAACAAATACTGAAATCACAGCATTGGAAAAGATTTCAAGGATCATCTTATTTTAGTAAACTTGACATCTGTCAATGAAAACTTGGTGCTAGTATCTTCCAGAGACTGAGCCTGGGGCCTTCTGTGTCAAACACATACGCTCTACTACTAAGCTATGGTTCCTCCTGCACATCTACTTAGTCCTGTTTTTCACATATTTTTCATTACATATGATGATTATGCCTGTAAATTGTCATACAGATAAGAAAACAAAGTGATACCCAGCATTAGGGTTGCCAGATTTCAGGACCTGTCCCTTTAATTCCTCTGGATGACGGAGAGGAATTTCAGGGTGAAAGCACTGCCTTAAAAGGGGTGGGGTGGGAGATGAGGGGGTATTAGATTTTCCTTGGGTTTTTTTCTGGGCTGTGAGGCCATGTTCGGGAATAGTTTCTTTCTGACGTTTTGCCACAGATGCAGGCGAAACGTCAGAAAGAAACTATTGCAGAACACAGCCTCACAGCCTGGAAAAAAACCAAGGAAAATCTATGGATGCCGGCCGTGAAAGCCTTCGACTTCACATGAGGGGGTATATTTTCATCATCTCATCATGTGCTGGACTTGGTGGTTTTTATTGGAATGACATACTCTGTGCAACTATGGCATGGCTTAATATATCATGCTTAATGATATCACCAGGGTCTGACCATTGGAACATCACCCCCACTTTTATGATATCAAAAGGGGGTCATCCCTAGGTTTCACACTCTGGCCCTGAAATCTCAGGGCTTGGGATAGTCCTGATCTGGCAACCCTACTTGATTCACATGAATGGATGTATGTATGTATGGATGGATGGATGGATAAAAGGCAAGGAGGGGAAGGAGAAGGAGAGGAAAGCCAGGATCCAACAAAGATGTCTTGGAGAGAGGACTGCTTCCATCAGCAGAACTGCAGCCCTATGTGATGTTAAAACCCTAATAACCCTGGTAACACTCTCTCTCTGGCTTTTCTTCGCAAACGAAGATTCAGGAAGGACTCATCCCACGCTTTCTGAAAGCGCGCTGATGACTAAAAAGGCCAATCCGAGATAAACAAGTCCGGTTGCAGAAATCACAGCAGAAGGTCTCCTTGGGTGATGTTTCTGGGTTGTGATTCTTTCTGCGTTGTCATTTCTCTTCAATGCTTGTTTGGCGTGAGTTCTCAAATAAGGCTGCAGCATTGTGGATAGTGCATCTCCATGCCTCCCGATGTGAGGCCAGGGCGGATCATTGTTGGTGATCAATTTGGCCGAGCCTGAGATGTTGTTTCAGGGAGTCCTTGTATCGTTTTTTTGGAGCACCCCTCTTACGCTGACCCATGGTGAGTTCATCGTAGAGTACTATTTTTGGGAAGCAATGGTCCTCCATCCTAGAAACATGCCCTGCCCAGTGCAGCTTTGTTCTCAATATCATGGCCTCAATGCTGGTGATCCCTGCTTGCTCAAGGACAGCAATGTTCATCACATAGTCAGTCCAGTGTATATTTAGGATTGTGCGTATACAGCCCTGATTAAAGCGTTCGAGGAGTCGTAAGTGGTGGCGATAGGTGACTCATGTTTCAGACCCATAAAGGAGAATAGACAGTACAATGGCTCTATACACACTGATTTGTGTGCTTCACCTCAGGTGTTTATTACTCCAGACTCTTTTGTGAAGTCTTCCAAATGCACTATATGCCTTTGCTAATCTGTGATCGATCTCTTTGTCAATCTTGGCAGCTGAGGAGATGATGCTTCCCAGGTAGGTAAACTGCTGAACGGACTTGAGCACAGATTTGCCTACGGCAATGTGGGGATGGTGGTATTCATCCTGTGGTGCAGGCTGGTAAAGAACTTCCGTTTTCTTCAAGTTGACTTCCATCCCAAACAGCTCTGCAGCTGTTGCAAAGCAGGATGTTAGGCGCTGCAGAGCTGCTTCTGTGTGGGCAACAAGGGCAGCATCGTCAGTGAAGAGCAGCTCATGAACTAGATAGTTTAGAGTCTTAGTGCGAGCCCTCAGACAGCTTAAGTTAAACAAGCTACCATCAGTACGGTAATGTATATAGATGCCATCTTCTTCTTTGAGCTCTGCCATAGCCCTTTGGAGCATCATGCTGAACAAGATTGTAAATAAAGTTGGAACAAGAACACAACCTTGCTTCACTCCATTAGTTATTAGAAAGGGCTCTGAAAGAGCATAGCCATATCTGACTTGACCATGCTGGCCCTCATGTAGCAAGATAATCATTTTAAGGAATTTGGGGGGACATCCTAGTCTTTCCAGGATCTGCCACAGACCATTTCTACTCACAGTGTCAAAGGCTTTGGTGAGGTCGACAAATGTTACATAGAGACTCTTGTTCTGCTCTCTACATTTCTCTTGCAGTTGTCTAAGGGCAAATACCATATCTGTAGCACTCGTATTGGTTCTGAAGCCACATTGCATTAACAATTACACCATCCAATAAACCTTCCCTCAGAGTTGTCAAAGGAAGATCTTTCTCCTGCTACTTCCTGCCAGTTTGCACCTGGAGTGGACTGAACAGCAATGCACAGGCCCAGCCAGCTAGCCTTTGCCTTGGCTCCTGTCGTGTGGCTGCTCCTCTGTGGGGAGGAAGTGGGCCAAGCAGCCTTCAAGCCTTCGTGGACCCCCTGTGACCATTGCGGTCCCCTGGGGGTCCACGGGCCACAGGTTAAGAAACACAGCTCCAGAGCATGGGGAAATTCTCCAGACACACTTTTCAAGCACCACAGAGGCTGCAAGGGGACAAAAGGAAAAGCCACATCTCATACCCAGACAGCCACTAGCACAATGCTGGATTCAGGCTATATATGTTAGAAAGAAGGAGAAGGATTTTCCTCTCAAATTCAAATAAGCAAGTATGTGTGTTGCATATTCAGCCTGCAATCCAAATGGGGAAAGGCTGAGCAGCTTGTTCTCCCCTTTCTACCTCTTCTCCTTCTCCTTATCATCTCCATTGAAACATTGCAGCCTTTCAGTGTTTCTTTTAGTTTGAAAGAAAAATACTGCAGAAAAACCCACATAGATATTTGTCTGACATAGTCCCAAGAGTCAGTATACATATAAATTTCTAGGACTCTGGTCCTTCACCAAACTCACCCAAGCACTTTACAATTGTTTTTGAATCATTTGGTTCCTAGGTAAATGCTGAATTTAGGGCACATTCTTACCATCTTTCGGAAATATTTTATGTTTACTTTTCCCCCCCTGGTATAACTAGTTCTAATTTTCTGGAATGGAGACATTGAAAAATCTGAAAAGATGCAGCACTCACATAAGTCATCTACGGTCATATTTCTAGCTTGCAGGATTTTCACAATGAGCAGAGAAGTGGGAAAGGCTTGAATCTGCAAAACAAATGAATCATTTGACCTGATTGGACACAAAGGACTTTTTCAGATGCCCTAAAAACAAAAACCGTGGAGGTCAGGAGGAGGATGGCACTGTCCTGCTTCTGGCAGTTGATTTCGCATGTCCCGACCTCCTCCCGTCCTTCCTTCATTCTCCCTCCATGCTGGAGGGACAAAAAAGGTGCCACTTTTCACTGACGGAAGTCAATAAAAAGTGGTGCCTTTTTTGCCACTCCAGCATGGAGGAAGCACAGAGGAAGGACAAGAGGAGGATGGGACGTGCGAAATCAACCACTGAAAGCAGAACAGTGCCATCCTCCTCCTAACCTCTGTAAGGGCTTTTTTAGAGCATCTGAAAAAGTCCAAAGTTACAGAGGAGAATTGCCCTACACATAAAACACTACACAGAGGAACTAAACAGATCCTTTTAGAAGCATAGAGTGATAAAAGAACCAGTCCAATCTTGAGGAATGAAGCATGTTCCTTCAATGCTTGAAACTGAAAAATAGATATTTGTATCTGTGTAGATTTTTGGCAGCTTTCAGTGGATGGAGCAGGAAAATAGGATTATGCTGGCTGCCCTCACTTTGGGCCTCTATCTGTTGATCGGAAGTCTTGATTGAATCATGCTAGTAAGACTTTAGGGAAAACCCATCACCATCACCATAATCCAAGACTATGCACTAACCACAGAGAGGGAAGAAGAAATCGAGAGCTCCTATAATGGAGTCCAGGAAGAAACTGATAACAAACCGAAACAGGATTTCTTGTTAATCATAGGTGATTGTAATGTTGACTAGTCCATGAATATTTATGCCATAACACATAAATGTGAAAGGGTGCACCATATCAGACAACGTCGCCCTTTCGCATTAATGTCTTGTCAAAAAACCTCACTTTTTATTGATGGCTTAAGACATCACTAGATCAACCATGGCACTTTAGTGCCAGCATTGCCAGCATATGAAACCTTGTGCCATTTAACACACGTGAATGCAGTGTCAATGGCCGGTCTGGCCAGAACACTTCTGGGTGAGATCACAACATCCAGGTAAGTGATGCACTTTTTATGACCCTCCCCAGGTTACTTGTAAGTTTCTAAGTGTGTGTATGTGCTTTGTGTAACTTCTTGTGTGCTGTTTTTGTTTTTAAATTTCCCACGCAAGTGTCTTCTCAGGCAAATCCACAGGATTTTGAATGAGGAAGTGAATGGAGCTCTATTCACTTCCTCATTAATTGCTGGGAAGCCTTTGGATGGGAGGGAAGGTAAGTGCAGCATGGGGAGTTCTTTTGCTGGCATAAAAATGGAAAGGTTACGCCAGCAAAAGAACGGACCTTGCAGAGGAGGGGGGAGCTGATAAAGTCCTAAGACAGACAGCTTCCCCTCTGAAAATTGTTATAATAACCTGACAGTATCTTTTTCAGAATTTGGTCCAGGGCAGTTTTTTCATTTCTCACAGTCTTGAAGCTGTTGTTTTCCTTACTGTGTCTGCAATAGAAAAATAGTCACCAAAACCTTTTTATATATATCTTGTGAACAGAGGGAGGAAATCCATATCTTTTGAAAGGGGAAAAAAGCTACAACCTTCAGTATTTTAATAGTGCCATGAAATCCTGTAGCATAAGTATGGCTTTAGCATATCATATGGTGCAGAATATCTAATAATGGATGTATCCACAGTGTACAGTTATAGTAGTTTGATTCCAGTCTAACCGCCATGGTTGTATCCCATGCAATTCTGCGGTTTGTAGTTTATGGAGAAGGTGCTTAACTTCAGCATTAGAGCATTCTGACAAAGAATTCTAATCCCTCCCCAAATTACAAATGCCAGGATTCCATAGGCTGAAGATATGATAAATATAGTGATATCAAAGTGCTACAATTGGGTAGTTGGGATATACCCATTATGATAAAGTCAATAGGTTTTTTTTTATTTTTTACATTATGTAGGCCCATCAGATTGAAGTACTCTAGCTCTGCAAGTTTCTGTGTATTACAATTTTTTTTTTTTTGCTAACTCCTTTTTTTACTATACGACTGTTCTCTAACTAGATGACATGAATACAACCCTTGCTAGAAGAAGAAGTAGCTATATTACCAAAGGTAATAAATAGCACAGAGTCACAAGCATATTCTAAGTTTTTGGACTTTGGACACTTGCTAATATTGCTCATCCTGTTGTTTCTAAAACTGTAACTTAATTTTCTAACAGAAAACACATAACTACTTAAAAAAAATTCCTTCAAATCTAATGCTCATTTCATAGAATCATAAAGTTGAAAGAGACCACAAGGGCTATCCAGTCCAACACCCTGCATGCAGGACTACACAATCAAAGCACTCCTAACAGACTGCCATCCAACCTCTATTTAAAAACCTCCAAAGAAGGAGACTCCAGCACACTCTGAGGCAGTGTATTCCACTGTCAAATAGCTCTTGCCATCAGAAAGTTCTTCCTAGTGTTTAGGTTCTGCATGATGCCTTATCGCATGACGTCAGCATTCTTTTGTTCTGGTTCCATGGGGGACCAAGGTAAAATAGCATGTCTTTGCTAACCAGAAAATTCTGTTTGCATTTGCTGGATGACTGAGAATTTCCAGGCTGCTGCAATCCAGAGAATAACCCTATAAAATCCCACATCATTGCCTGTAAGGATGTACCTCATACACAGTATACTTTCAAAAAACAATGAGTAGCAATCACGTGTGAGCTGCAGCCAGACAGAATCTAGAAGACCACATGTGCCCCATCCTGGTCTTACCTACTTCCTCTTAAGTTAATCCCGACTCCTTTATACACTAATATTAGTGTGAAACTTCTCACGTTACCCATTACCTTGTCTTGACCCAGCACTGTCTGGCATACTTAGAGATGGTTTGTATATATTTTATTTTTATTTTTTTTTATTTTATTTAGTTATTTATACCCCACTCTTCAGCCACAAGGCTATCAGAGCGGCTTACAAATTATTTTAAGCAATAGCTATTTACACATCTACTCTGCATTAAACAGTTTCCAATGTGTGTTAGCTAATTGCCCCCACAAGCTGGATACTCAATTTACCGACCTACGAAAGGATGGAAGGCTGAGTGAACCTTGGAGCCCGCTGGAATCGAACTTGCAACGTGGTGGCTTGCAGTACCACTTCCTGACATCAAACCCTTCATTAGCTTTCTGAAATTATACAACTGTAGTTCCACATTAATCAAACAACAAAAAGCCATTGAATAGACAATAGTTTTAGATTTACCTCCTGACAACTGATGGTGGGCTCCTCAGACATCTTGTCGTCTTAACCACATGCAGTCAGATGAGCACAAATTTCACGTTTTGCTTGAAGAAACTGGTTACCTGGCTGAATTCTGGTTCTAGCTGTCTTTAGAGTGACAGAACTTGAAAATAGTTGTAATATAAACAGAAACATGACCCCACCCTCAAAATGATTTTTTTTTAAATACTGTAGAAGTCTGTTCTGCACATACATAAATAGCAGGGTTTAGAATATTATTTTAACAGGTTTTGCCTGTATTTTTATGGTGTGGCCAACTGAATTATGCATATCGCTAGAAAAACAAAATCCCAGAGTTCCTATCCTGCTACTAATTTGTTATCATTGCCCAAATAATAAACCCCATGTCTGTCAAAACTGAGGCTGTTTTTAAATCATGTAATTTTCACCCAAGTTATTTGTGCTATATCAGTTCTCTGAATAGGGGGATCAAGAACTGCTTGTTGTTGGTAGTTTATGTGAAGCAGGGAGAGTATTTGGAAAGAGAGCAATGGTGGCAACTATGCTGCTGCTCAGTCCATCTGTTAGCATGCCCTACTACCCCCTCCCCATGATACTTCATAACTGGAAATATTGGACACTTTTCAGGTTCAGGTTGACTTAGGCAGACTAGAGGTCAGTTAAAGGTCAAGATGACCTGAGACATGTCTAGAAACAGAAATGGTAAGAAAGCCCAAATTAGGATTGAACAGAAAGCCCCCATGATGGGTTTATGCTAACAACCCCATCATTAAAAGGGGTATATGCTAATCCTTTCTTCCAGCCTTGGGCATTCCCAGCAATAATTCAATCAAGCAATTAAGTGACCATTCCTCAATCGCTATCTTGTGGAAATCTTCCCTCATATCCCCTCCTGTCCAAACTGATAAGGTTGTCATAAAACCATCAATGATTACCTCTGCTGTTAAGGTAATCAGTTGAGTTTTGATTTCCTCATCCAAAGGTTTTCTCATCAGGAACAGGGAGGAGGGAAAGAGGACCACCCATTCACAATGTAATCTCGCAATTACAGTAGGATGTATTTTCACACGCTCTTCAATACCACAAAAAGGTGATATTGAGAGCTTTTGACAGCTTGTTTCAATCAATTAAAAGATTTGTGCGTTTCCCCGTGTCTGATAAAGTCCTTCAGTACAAAATACTGTCAGTATTACAAACTTCCTGTTGCTCCCATAAGTACAACAAAAATGTCATAATGAGGATAATTATGTAGTGATCAGGAATTTCTGAAATGTCCACAGCACTGACTGCATATTCTAATTTTGTCTCTGCTCTTATTTATATTCATTTAATTAATTCTGAACATTCTGATTTTTGCTTACATCAATTGTAAACATATAAACTCTCACCCCAACCCAAAAAAAAACTGAGCAGGTGAAGTTATGGTGTGATTTAACCCCAAATAATTATATAGTGGAAATATGGATCCTATGAAGGATACACGGGTCTGTATATGGCAATGATATATCATTTTATAACCCTCATAGAGCCCTGCACTGAAGGACAAGGCACCCAATTGCAGGGATAGAGTCTCTGGCATATGTAGCATATTTGATACCTGAAGCAGAGCAATTCCCCTCTAGCGATGTTAAGACCAGCAAAGCATGATGTACAAGTAAATACCAATGGCACTCATTTCTGAGTAGAGGTCACTGCCATCAATGGTGCCTCTATGAGTACAACAACAAATGGCTTATATTTAGCCAGCTTCACCATTACACACGCACCCACATCACTCCATGTGGTGAGGTGTGGCTGTGGCTGGCTCTGAAGAGGTGGGTGGAGAGAGGTTGGCTATAAAGCCATGAGAGCACCCAGTGACAGTTTTCTGCTCTGTGCTTTTGAGCAAGAAATATTTGCATGAGAGGGAGGTGTCAGGATCAGTCCCTGATGGTGCCTAATCCTGCAATTTTCAGTTATTTTTCTGTAAGCTTATTACTTACTGTGTTTTGCTTTTTTGTACTTCCTAATGAGTGTTCTTTGCCAACTGTGGAGGGAGGTAATAACAGTTAAAGACAAGAATGCAGCTATGTTCTTTGGCCTGGGAAAGGAGGCTGGCCAGTGTAAGGGAATGTCATGTCAGGGGATGATGGTTAGCCAATGGTATCAGAGCCCATCAGCTTTTACAGACCGTAAGATGCTTTTATTATAGTTTGTAGCCCTTCACTTTCAGTTCTCAGCAACAACCTTGTATGATATGCTTCTTGGATTTCTGTGCAAGTAAAGTTTTCTGATCACTCTGAAACTGTTGGTCACTGCATCTGGGAATGCAAGTACATGACAGGAGGGGCACAATGACGATGCTGGCACTTTGAAAATGTCATTGATACAACGCGTTGAGTATCCCTTTTCCAAAATGCTCAGGACCAGAAGTGTTCCATATTTCAGATTTTTTTTTCAGATTTTGGAATACTTGTGTATACATAATGAGGTATCTTGGAGATAGGACCCAAGTATCAACACAAAATTCATTTATGTTTCATATAAACCTTATACGCATAGCCTGAAAGTAATTTTATACACACTATTTTTAATAATTTTGTGCATGAAACAAAGTTTGTGTACACTGAACCATCAGAAAGCAAAGGTGTCACTATCTCAGTCGCCCATGTTGACAATTTTGGAGTATTTTGGATTTTGGAATGCCGGATAAGGGATACTCAGCCTGTCTGCTAAGGCTGTTTTTGCCACAGGGAGGCACAGAGCTGCTGCTATTCCAAATCTGAACCATTTATATATATTATTACAACTCAATAGTGATCATAGTAATTGTTTAGAACTCACACCCACAAAAGTGTTTTTGTGTTTTTTTGTGTTTTTTTTGTGTGTTTTTTTGTGTGTGTGTGTTTTTTTTTGTTTTTGTTTTTTTTTGTGGGGGAGGAGTATTTTATTACTGACATTGTTTGGAATTGTTGTCACATGGTGATAATAAAAAGCAGACCAACTTTTAGTTGGTTTTATTGTTATTTTAACATTGTCTGCAGACAATGCACCCCCTTATTGCCTGTACCCAGAGCAAAATGCTCTAACTGCCCTGCCATTGATTGGTACATCAATGGTTGGGGTTATCAGGTTTCAGGGATCCAGCTGAAGTCTCAGGGAATGGCTTCTCCGGGTCTCCCAAAAGAGAAACAAATATCAGGGCAAACAGCACTGGAGCAGGACAAAGTTGGGTTTTTGTGTGTGATATGGATTTCAGCCTCAGCACATATTGCTACCCATTCCCAGCTGGCTCCAGAGCTCTCTAGTTCAGCATGAAGGTGTTTTCTGCATTTGGATTTGTGCAGCATCAGTGCAGTGGACTCAATCATTTGGGCCCATCATGCCATTTAGAGTAAGGCAGAGAATAGAATGCCAGTGCTGTGATCCGTGAGCCTTCATGTTGTACAAGCCATAGTATCAGTAACATAGGGCTTGGAGGAGTGGGGAGTCTGTATGTTACCAGCCCTGACAGCCCCCACCTTTTTATGATACTCAAAATTGGCAATATTTAATAATTTAGCTAACTGTGGCCTTCCACATGGTTGGCAAGTAAAGCAGGAACTACAAAAAGCCAAGCGCTGAGGCTAATAGCATGTACCACTTGGTGGGCGGGGCTGCCCAAATTCCCAAAACAGGTGATAAACAGGTCAAGGTGTTTCCTGGGACCATCCGGAGATGAATCATTCACTAATCCACTCAAAAATAGCAGAGACCTCACTGGTTGTAAAACAGGTTTTTTCCTCCCCACTCCCAAAAACAATAGAAGTTGCCTTCTAGGCAACTGTTGTATTACCATTCTGCCTTCCAGACCTCCTCTCTGCCAGTTTACTTTTCAATCTCAGCTCTCCAGGATCAGAATAGTATAACCCACAATCCCCTCACTCTATTCCTCCATCCAAATACTTCCCACTTTCTTTGATAGCCTTGTGTGATTGCTTGAAACTTGAATGTTTGCATGAAACCATTTAATTGTATGTTCTTGCTTGGAGTCTCCTCAGTTACTACCATTATAAATAGGTCATAAGATCCTGCTGTTACCCGACCTCTCAAATATCATTTTTGAGCTAATTACATTCCCCAAATTAATATTTGGACACATGTGGAAATTTCATGGATACTAGCAATTCGGGTAACATGTAAGGGCTCGTGGTGAGTTTTCCACAAACCCTAGCAGCAGTATAGGGCCTGGAAAAACTCCCCATATGTCAAATGTGCTGTAGGTAAGACCACACAAGTGCCCTAGAGAAAATATCCACAGCTGCTGGAACTACTAGCCCCACTTTGCGAGCAGCCTGGATGCCAAAAATGTTTTGTCTTGTTTCTTTTCCTGAGCTCTTGGTTGCCATATTACCTGGTTAATTGCCCACTTATCCAAATGACCCTCATGCCTGGTTCCATCTGGCCAGCCCACCAAACCTTGCCTGTCCCATTCTCAAGGACCCACCCATAAGACATCACAAGGGCCCATCTGTATGACATCAAAAGGACTCTCCCCTAGTGTCAGGTATTGGTCCCAAAACCTCAGGGAATTAGGTGATGCTCACTTGCAACCCTAGAGGTAGTGAGTAGATTTTTGTTTCTGCCACAACATCAACCACCAAGGAAGGGCTTTCCTCTACTTATAGGAGTTGAAGATAGGGAATGCACATGTTCACCAGTCAGCTTTGTACCCAATTCTAGTTACTTTCATTGCACAGAATTCAAGAGAGCTACTAAGCCAGGAGGGGGAGCAGTTTTCCTTCTTTCTCTCTCTCTCTCTCTCTCTCTTTTTTTTTTTTTTTTTTTTTTTTTTGTCCCTCGGGGTTCCACGGGATTTTAAAATGTCCCCAATGCTGCTAAACACCATCTAGGGGGCATAGGGTGCAATTTTTCTACTATTTTGGCCCCTCAAACCATTTTAGGCCATGGAGAGTCCTTTTTAAAAAAAACAGGAAGTGAGCCAGAAATGACTTCCAGGTCACTTCCTGGCATTTAAAAAGACCCCCTATAAGCTTAAAGTAGTTGAAGGGTTACCCAAAATATAACAAAAATGTTACCCATTCACCTAAAGCACATCTGTAGCATTGGGTATAACATTTTTTTTAAAAAAAATGGGGGTGTGGCAGGGAATGCAGCCCTCCAAGGTGCTCTGGCAGGCCCACCATGTCCCCCCCCCCAACACCAATAGTTGCCTGTCCTTACACTTAGCACTGAGCCAACCCCTGTCTGCCTAAGAAGTACAATAATAAATTGACAATTTCATGAGAAATATTATGTTTGGGTCAACTCTCTTAGGACTTTTCAAACGGTTGAAAAAACCCCGAGGAGGTCGGGAGAAGAACGGGGCTGTCGCACTTACACAGCCCTGTTTCAGACAGCCCTGTCCTCCTCCATCCTCCTCCCAACCTCCTCCCAACTTTCCCCCGTGCTGCTGGCACCACTTTTTACTGACAGGAGTTTTCCGTCAATAAAAAGCGGCACCTGTAGCATGGGGGAAGGTCAGGAGGAGGACAGGAGGAGGACGGGGCTGTCCAAAACAGGGCTGTGTAAGCGCGATAGCCCAGTTCTTCTCCTGACCTCCTTGGGGTTTTTTTCAACCATTTGAAAAAGTCCTTAAACTTTACTGATCAATGTAACAGTGAAAAGCCCGGGAGCAACAGAAGGGACACAGGAGAATCTAGACACAAACAAGTACATATGAAAACATTTTAATCCAAAGCTTCACCTGATCAATCTTGCTGGCACATTTGACTTGCCTACACCACTGTCAAAGCTGTGAGCTTTAAAGTGTCTTATGAGTTATCAATTACAAATCCCTTCTCATTTGCTTAAACATTCTAGTATTCCATGCCCCAGCAACCTGTTTCTGCCAAAACAAGGCTGCATCTCATTTTTTGTTAGTCTTCTTGAACTTCCTTCTCTTCATGGCCAGGTGAAGAGCTCTTAAAATAGCATCCTTGTTATTGATTACATTGTAACAGCTCAGTTGCAGCAATCTGTCAAATTGCATCGGCTGATAGGTGAGCTTTATGGAACTATAAGGAGAATCTTCTGCATATAAATGGAAGTCTGCAAAAGACTTCTCCTCTTCAGTTTCACGTTTTACGCCTGAAGAAGAGAACAGGAAAGGAGAATACGTGGAGGCTTATCTTTGCTGGGCTGGTACTTTTATTACACTGTGTGCAGTTTTGGTCACTCCTTCCTCCCCCTCCCCCCTCTCTAAATATATATTCTAGTGGATGGGGAGTGGAGACTACTCCTTCTTCTTCACTTCTTCCCTAGGTGTGCAATAGCAGTTAAGGAACTCCAGGGCACATCTCCAACCCCAACCAGTGATTTGCAGAGGTGCACCCAAATGTGTTCCAAGTGCCCTCATGTACCTGGGGAAGGGGCAGCAGCCTCCACCTGTGACAGAAGGCCACTCCTTCTCTCCAAGGTGTTCAAGAGCAAGTAGAACACACCTAAGTGCACCCCTGCAGGGAGTATAGAGCTGCCCATAAGAATTCCCCACCTACTGCTGTGCAACGACAAGGGGCGTTGCAGAGGGAGGTACTAGATGCTGACTTCCACAATTTCTTCCAAAAGTACATACAGTGGTAGGGTACACAAGCATATCACCAAAAGGATTCTAGCTGTAAATTCAGGCTGTTGCAAACACTCTTAACATCCCACAAAACTGAATGGACTAAGGACATAACAAGAGGAAGGGTTCCTTTATTTTGTTATTTACTAGAGCTAAGACATTTAACTGTCCGAGGTGAAGAAGGAGTTGGTACCCCCTCTTATCTAAGGTACAAAAACTGATTGGACTAAGAGTTAAGCATTTCTTTTGGCCATGAGGCAATATACTCTTCTCCTCCTAAAGGCAACTGAGTACATACAGAGGGCACAGACACACAGCTCTTATCTCAGCACCTTACTGATGCCATCAAGGCAACTGTCTCTTTGCCCAGTATTAGGGCCAAACCTGGAAAATGATTATGAAATCACTAGTGAGCATAAGACAACTTTGGGGGAGGGGGTGCATCTTTATTTTTCCCCTTCAATTTTATTATGTTATATATTTATAAAGAAGCTTTTAAAACTGATTGGCAGTGTAGTGATTTCTCAAGATATTTCCTCATATTAGGTCCTTAGGGATAGTTCCCTTTAGAAGTTGAAAATCTGGGAACTCATGATTTTGATGAAACTAGAAATGATTATCCTCTTATATGATAGCCCCTTGTATAGCTGAGCTTCTTCTACATGTTTCTTACCTGGTGCTTTGTATTTTTTAAATGTTTTGTTCACCAGTGGGAAATGAAGCACTATGGGAGCCTTTGGATCATCAGCATTCAAAAACATGTAACATTCCTTTGGGTTGTGCTTATCTTTGTCTGTGACAGCAATGTGTGGAAAAGGAATTCCTCTTTCTTCACAGTAACACTGAGCCTGATGCAAGACCTGGCATAAAAGGAGGGAAAGTTCAGGCATCATTTTCCATATTGCATCAAAATCACCTACCTTAATAGTTTGAAGCTGCTTCCACTGCTGTTTAAACACAAAAATAAAAGGCATATTTTTAGGTGCAGAGCACAACATGAGCTATGGTTTATATTGGTGTCATTTGCTTTCTAGTCAGCAGAATTTTGGTGACCCTACCATAGATTTTTCTTGGCAAGATCTATTCAGAATAGGTTTGCCATTTGTGGGAAGGTAATGAGTCTAAAAATAAAATTGTATTAAAAAATTCCAGGATCTAGTCCTTTTAAAAAACAACAAGAAATATCTCCTTTAAAAGGGGAGTTAAAAATCATTCACTTTAACTTCATGTTCATGCTTCATGCAGAGTGTGTTTAGGAATGCAGATTTAAGCTCTATTAACATTTAAAAAGTGTATTCAAGAGGTCTGAGATCACTCAGTTAAATTAGACTCATTGCAAAACAAAGGAGTCAGTTTAAAATGCAAATCAAAGTTTACTGAAGGTATATCAATCTCAATCTACATACTAAAACATGCTTTAAAAGAGGTTCCTAAACTGACTAAGGAAAAACTCACTCACCAGCCTAAACCGGTAGAAGGGTAGATGGTGAAACATCATGGCATTGTTACAGATGGCTTAAGATGGCAAATATGGCTAAGATGGCTCCAGCCTCATGGAGATTCAAACTTAAAAGAGAACTTACACAAAGTAATAAAATTCAAATTAGGTCATGTGTTGAATGACCCAGCACTCCAGTTGGCTGGAACTGCCCAGTGAAATAAGAGAAAGGGAACTTGGGATAAACAAAGGCATGCAGGGAAAAACCCTAGACTTATCTTAGGATGTGAATGAGGTACACAAGATTGCTTTTACATTACAATGATTATTTCCCCACATACTACAGTCCCCTTCTCAATCGTAGGGTACTTCAGGAACAATCTTCATTTCTTCTCGTAGTCTAAGGAAACTGTCCTTAGGGAGAGGCTTAGTTAAAACATCAGCTATCATTTCTTCTGAGTTGCAGTACTCCAGTTGAACAAGCTGACTCTGGCACATTTCTCTCACGTTGTGGAAAGCAATGTCTATGTTCTTCTTCAGAGGCTTGTCACTCTGAGAAATCTTGATACAGCTTTGATTGTCTTGCATCAAACTGGTTGGCTTGGGTTCCTCTATCCCAAGATCCAGAAGCAAATTCTGCAGCCATTTGATTTCATCACAAGCTGTTTTCGCTGAGACGCACTCGGCACCTGTGGAACTATCTGCCACTGTACTCTGCTTCAGACTTGTCCAACTTACTGCTCCACCACCGTAGAAGATGATGTTTCCACTGGTTGATTTTCTCTCCACCAAATCACTGCCCCAATCGGCATCTGCATAGGCAATCAGTCGTGGCTTGTCACATGCTGGCAGCATCAGTTTGAAGTCAGCAGTCGCTTTTAAATATCTTGAAATTTGCTTCACTGCAGTAAAATCTCGAAGAGTAGGAGAATTAACCATTCTACATAAGATGCCAACAGCATTTGCAATATCAGGTCTAGTGAAATTCGCTATGTACAGAAGTTTTCCAACTGCAGTTCTGTACTTTTCACTGTCTCTCAAAGGTTCAGATGCCTCATTGCTCTTTAAGAAACCTACTTCCATCGGAGTTTGAGCATCCTTTGCATCTCTTAAACCAAGACAGTCCAAAAGATCTACAATCTTTTGCTTTTGATTAAGAAAGAAGCTTCCATCATGGTCTCTTTCAATTTGTACTCCAAGATAGTGTGAGATATCTCCCAAACTTTTAATATCTATTTCTTTCTGGAGATTCAGGAGTATGTCTTGACTATCTGCTTTGTCTTGACTGCACAGAATCAAATCATCAACATAACTTGCAATGTAAGTCCATCTATTGTTTCTGAATCTTTTGTAAACACATTGGTCAACAGTGCCTGGAGTAAATCCTTCTTTGATAAGGAGCAGATTTAGCTTTTTGTGCCATTTCTTGGCAGCTTGTTTTAATCCATACAAGCTTTTCTCAAGTTTACACACTAGATGCTGCTTTCCAGGTACTACAAATCCCGGAGGCTGTTCCATGTACAGTTCCTCATCTAGATCTCCATAAAGCAATGCTGTTTTCACATCTAGATGTTGTACATGCATTTTCTTGGAAGCTGCAACAGCCAATAAGTTTCTAATAGCTGTGTGTGTAACAACTGGGGAGAAAGTCTCATGAAAATCTTCTCCAAATTGCTGATTGTAACCTTTAGCTACAAGTCTGGCTTTATATCTTTCAATCTCCCCTTCTGCATTTTGCTTTGTTGTAAAGACCCATCTGCAGCCAATTGCCTTCTTGCCTTTTGGCAATTCCATCAAAGTCCAAGTTATATTTTTATATAAGGATTCCATTTCCTCTATTGCTGCTTTCACCCATTTCTCAGAATCAGACTTTGGCATTCCTTTGATCTTCTGCCAGTCAGAGGGTTCCAGAAGGCTTTCCCCTGTGGCTAGGTAGGAGAATCTCAAAGGAGGCACTCCCCTGTTACCCCTCGCAGATTGTCTCACCTGGACTTGAGTTCCTGGCTCTGCTCATGGCGCGCCGTCCGGTCCTCCATCCTCTGGTAACTCCTTGGCTGAGGGAGCCCCTTCTGGATGCGAAGCACTTGCAGGAGGGTGAAAGAGCTGCACACGCTGTGGCTGCCACTGAGAATCAGGGTCAGGGTCTTCTTCCACTGCAAACACATCTGAATAGAAATCTTTGTTTGGATGAGAATTAAATTGAGGTCTTTCATCAACATAAACAGCACTTGTTATTCTCATTGTGCATCCATCAGGGTTTAGGATTTTGTAAGCATCTTTGGCATAGCCAATAAAAATTCCCTCTTCACTTCTACAGTCCAGTTTGTCTCTTTTCTGTTTGGGAATGTATGTATAAGCTTTTGATCCAAAAAACCCTTAGATGGTTGAGTCTGGGTTTCACACCATGCCACAACTCTAATGGAGTAACATCTCTGGATCTGGTTGGAAGTCTATTGTATAAGTATGTGGCTGTGAGAATTGCCTCAGACCAATAAGCTTTAGACATGTTAGCCTGCAAAAGCATTGCAACTGCCATTTCCTTTAAGGTTCGGTTCATTCTCTCCGATAAACCATTTTGTTGAGGACTATAAATCCCAGTAGTCTGGTTTCTGATGCCATGTTCCTTTAAGAACTCATCAAATTGAGTATTGACAAATTCAGTCCTATTATCCGACCTCAAATTTTGAATTTTATAATTGAATTTATTAGTGACATAATTAAAGTACTCTTTGAACTTTTCAAAAGCTTGACTTTTCTCCCTTAGGAGGTAGCAATGACAATATTTGCTGAAATAATCTGTGAGGGTGAGGAAATAGAGGTTTCCACCAACTGATTTCTGTCTAAATGGCCCACAGATGTCAGAGTGTATCGATTCAAGAGGTTTAGTAGATTGTCTTTCTGTGAGAGGCTTGTGTGAAGGTGCAGTAGCTTTGACTTTAATGCATTCCACACACCTTTCATTCACACAACAGTTCTTGAAATGAAAGTCTTTTACTAGCTCTTGATTAGCCAATTTCTTTATGCATTCAACATTTCTATGAGCAAACCTTCTATGCCATAAATTTATGCAGTCTTCGTGTTTACACTGAGTGGCAACATTGGCATTTGAGTCACTGATCTCCATGTGATAAAGGCCATCATCCTTTAGAGTGCCTTTAAAAATCAACTGTTTGCCATGAAGACCATAACATGCAGTCTTTTTGAAAACTACTCTGTTGCCTCTTGAGGTGCTCATTTTGACTGAATAGAGGGAGCTCTTGAGCTCGGGGGCATAGACAGCATCCATAATTTTCAATATCTCTGTCCTAGCTCCCAATTTCATAGGAAGATACACAGTTCCAATTCCTTGCACTGTAACAGAATCTCCATTAGCAAGGTACACAGGGAATTTTACTTCTTCATTAAAATCTTGGAAATATTCCCTTTTATTGATAAATGTATTGCTGGCACCGCTGTCTACGATGAAGGAATTTTTATATTCATTTCCAGAAGCTTTCATTACTTTTTCATAAGCTAATCCAATGTGAAATCTCTGTTTAGCAGTATCTCTATGGCCTTTTGCATTCTCTTGCCTCTGGCCAGTCATCCCTTGCTGTGAGAATGACTGCCTGTTTCCCTCTGAAGCCTTAGCGTTTAAATGCTCCCCATTTGGCTCAAAAGAGGAGGGGGGCTTGGAGTGGGTAGCATTCCCTTTAAAATGTTTCTTTTCTTTTCCAGCCAAATTTACTTGCTGGTTAAAGTTAGAATTTCTGGATTCAACTTTCTCATTTTGCATCAAATTTTGCCTATGTTGAAATTCTCTTATTTGAATATAGGCTTCTGGTAGGGTTAAATCATTCTTTAATTGCAAAGTATTTATGATGGGATTGTAAAACTTTGGTAAGCTTGCTAAGAAAATCCCAACTTGCATAGCCTTTGGAATCTCTTCTCTAGGAGATTGCAATTCTGCTAATGTAGCTCGGAAGTCATTAATGTGTTCATCTAGACATTTTGGATTTGATAGTTTCATGTTCACAAGTTTAATCATCAATGCAATTTTACTTCCCATGGATTGAACATCACATAAATCTTTCAAAGTGTCCCAAGCAGCTTTTGCTGTTGTCTTATCTTTGATTTCAGGAATTGTTGTTAGAATTATGAATGCTAATACTTTTTGATCAATCCTATCAAAATCATTCCTCTCTCTTCTTTGAGGAGGCCTGGGATTGTGTAAAACATCAATAAATCCCATGGCCTTCATGTATGTTTCAAAAGAAAATGCCCATCTTCTATAATTTGGACCACACAGTTTTTCCATGGCTAAAAAGGCAGGCAGGCTAGTCTCAGCAGCCATAATTGGTTTATAGCTTTACTGCTTTATTGCTTTACTACCTTTATCTTCAAGCTGAGAGAGACCAAAAACAGCAACTCTGAGGTGATCAGATAAAAGGGAAAAAACAAAACTTTTGCAAAAAACAAAAATTAAATTGAGCTTTTAAGTCTTTAAATCTGGACCCATAACCCTTTTTTGTGGGAAGGTAATGAGTCTAAAAATAAAATTGTATTAAAAAATTCCAGGATCTAGTCCTTTTAAAAAAAAACAAGAAATATCTCCTTTAAAAAGGGAGTTAAAAATCATTCACTTTAACTTCATGTTCATGCTTCATGCAGAGTGTGTTTAGGAATGCAGATTTAAGCTCTATTAACATTTAAAAAGTGTATTCAAGAGGTCTGAGATCACTCAGTTAAATTAGACTCATTACAAAACAAAGGAGTCAGTTTAAAATGCAAATCAAAGTTTACTGAAGGTATATCAATCTCAATCTACATACTAAAACATACTTTAAAAGAGGTTCCTAAACTGACTAAGGAAAAACTCACTCACCAGCCTAAAACGGTAGAAGGCTAGATGGTGAAATATCATGGCATTGTTACAGATGACTTAAGATGGCAAATATGGCTAAGATGGCTCCAGCCTCATGGAGATTCAAACTTAAAAGAGAACTTACACAAAGTAATAAAATTCAAATTAGGTCATGTGTTGAATGACCCAGCACTCCAGTTGGCTGGAACTGCCCAGTGAAATAAGAGAAAGGGAACTTGGGATAAACAAAGGCATGCAGGGAAAAACCCTAGACTTATCTTAGGATGTGAATGAGGTACACAAGATTGCTTTTACATTACAAGGATTATTTCCCCACATACTACACCATTGCCTACCTCTGAGGCTGAAAGAGTGTGACTTGGGAGGTCGGGAGAAGAATGGGGCTGTTGCGCTTACAGTGCCTCATTTTAGATGCTGCCATCCTCCTCCCGACCTCCCCCCCGTACTGTGTGCACCGCTTTTTATTGATGGAAAACCTCTGTCAATAAAAAGTGGCACCCGCAGCATGGAAGAAGCACGGGGGAAGCTCAGGAGGAGGACGGTGGTGTCTGAAATGGGGTGCTGTAAGCGTGACAGCCCCGTTCTTCTGCCGACCTCCTTGGGGTTTTTTCCCCCATTTGAAAAAGTTACCAGAGTCCTAATCCAACACCAAAACCACTACATAGGGATATAGCTACAAGGAGGACAAGATGAGGGCAGTGCCCCTCCAAATAAGAATTCTGCCCTCTCAATGAAATTTTCTTTCAGTCTCCAAGTTTCTAGAATTGAAAATTGTTCACTCATCAGACTCTTATATTTTGCTGTGCTCTCATTCTCTTGGTAGCATTGTCTGCCCCTTTTCTTTGGTTGCCTGAACTGCATTTCTAACTGCTCAACTCAAGGGGTTGTTTTTTTTAATTAACTTTATTGTTATGTTATAAAAGTACAAGTCAAGCATTACATAATGCCATGAATAGCCATTTGCACCACTATATATTAACTGGAATAAGGATAAAAACAAACAAAACAAAATTAAAGGAAAATGGAAACTCCAATGTACTTGCAGCAGTCAATAGGAGATAACAGATCTGTATTTTAGCATATGAGTCAGTCTTAGTAGAAGTTAGCATTTGAGGTTTTAAGTTTACTGTAATGCTAGAAACTTGGGCCTGATGGAAAATATTATTGAGGGGCAGAATTCTTATTTGGGAGGCAATGCTCTCTTCCCCACCCCCCACCCTATAGCTATACCACAGCACTACACTATGCTATATCAGATGTGAAGACCTCTACAGTACAGCATCCAGTGGCCTGGATTTCTGGTCAGGTTAGGGAAAATCAGTTTGCTGCCTTTAACCAGCTATGTTAATCTAAAATAACTTTCCTAATTGCTACCACTGCCCTCTAATAGCAAACTCAGAGGGAAATGCTAACAGAAAAGGAATCAAAACAGGACCACACTGGAAAACATGAGGGATATTATCTGCATGTTTAGGCACTCCCTACTTTGGCTTGATGTTATGTATAGGTGCTTGAATCTACTGCTTCTCTTGTTACAGACTGGACAAATTTCAGTTAGCAACTCTTCAGCCTGTTTATATATTATTGGAAAAGGGCATATAAACTGCTAAAACCTATAGACTGTATAATATAGAGCATAAAATCAGTGACACTGTCTGGTGTTTCTGTCTTAGAATAAAAGGGAAAAACTTGTTTAGGTTTCAAGTCTTGGAAGACTGCTAGACATTCCCTTAAAATATGTAAACATAAACTACAAAGGCTGACTGGGGGTAACCCTGCGAGTTGGTGCATTAGATGATACCTGATGAACAGGTAGTGTCAACAATTCTAAAGCTGTGGTGCACACTAGATGAAGATCTTTAGTATACCAAACATAAAGATAAAATCTAGGCTTCTGATTGGATAATCAATGCATTGTCTGGATGGCAAGAGAGAATAAAAGAGCTAAGTCAGAGCCACAAAAATCAGGCTGCTTGTTAGGATGCCTCCAATGCTGCCAAAGACACTGTTTGAATAACAGTGGGAGATTGCTCCTGATAGCCCTGACAAGCTGTTCCCATAATGGTAAGGCTAGGGTAGATATATGCCTACATGCTTTTAATATAGTTAAGATTTGTTCAAGAATTGCTGAAGGAGATAAACCCTTGAAGGCAATAGATGAGATGGTATTTTGTCATGGATAAAGGGCTATGTGTTAAAATGCAATGTCCTGATGAACATCTTAATGGCTATATGACTTAATATAAGATGCCTTACCTACAATGATATGGAATGTAAGAAAGATGAATTGCCCAGACATTGCTATGTCTGTTTCGCCTTGAAGGCAATGTATACATATACACATATCTATTTGTGTTAATATTTATGATAAATAGCCTAAAAGAGTAACAAAAGAATTAGTTCATTCCCTTGTAAATATCCTGGAACTCCAAGACATGAAAATGTTTTAGTGAAATGTTGAGGTTGATCTAACCTGTCTGGTTTAACCAGTGTCATAAGCTGGGTGACCAGAAGTGTATAACGGGACCCCAGACAGAATCCAGAATTAGCTGACAAACAGCAAGGACCCTCAGTCCCTCAGTATAAGATATAGGGATGGGAAACCATGCCCATTTCACTCTCCCCATTCCCCTCTCCTTACTTGCCTCTCTACTCTTTTAACCTCACATTCCCAAAGACTTTTGAGAGCTTACTGTGAGGGACACTTTCTCATTTTCCTTTACCACTAAACTGAAGTCTTCGGGCTCATCAGAATCCAAAAGGATGAGGTCATGGGAGATGGTTCACTCCTCCCAAGACATAAAAAGCTTACCAACCTAGGACAAATTTAACAGAGCAACTTTTTTGTCGGGGGGAGCCCAAAACATAATGACAGGACATATTCTGTGAATTTGTAAGATTCCAAATGCAATCCCTGGCATTTCTGTGGGAGATCTGGAATTTTGTCTTACTCAGTATGCCTCTGAGTATGGGAATAGCAGAACAAACCAAATGTCTTGATTTATGCATTATAATTCACTGGAACACAGAGCAACAGCCTTTGACATTTAAAAGAAATGTCTGAATGTTAAACTGAATGAATGTTCCCCAGTTACTGGTATAGCAACGTAAACCCACGATTCCTCTGACTGCTGTACAAAGTACAGGATTTTTCTGACTCCTGAGTAAGAAGTTCTGATGGCTCCTAATGGCATCTGCCCAAAACTGAAAGCACGCCCTTCTATTCCTCTCTTATGGCTTATGCATTGAGACTTTCTGGCCTTGCCACTTAAAGGAGTATACAAGTAGATAATCTTAATTGCTTGTATATTAATAAATGACCCTGGAGGTCTGGACTCCATTTTTGTCTCCTAGATAATATTGGGTTCTTTGGAACTTTCTCCATACAAACCAAGCCATACCCAAGTGTTGGTAATGTAGTTGGCTAATCTGCCCACATTTCAGTGGACTTCTATCTCTCACCTCAAAAGGAGATTGCCAGGAGTAATTGAATGACAAGACGATATCAACATCTCTCTCTGGCTGGAGTACCAATGGAAATGGAGAATTGCTAGCAAACCCCCCATCGACCAAGTGCAGACTGCTTTCTCCAGGTGTCAGTTGATTGGGCACTGCATCCAGATGAGTCTCTGAAAAACACCAAAGCAGTGCCCATTGAAACAGGTTGAACAGGGTTTGCCTTAAAAGAGGGATTTAACAGTCTTTGAAATAAATAAATGCTCTGTGTCTAAAGATACAGCCAGAAAGGAAAGGAAAGGAAAGGAAAGGAAAGGAAAGGAAAGGAAAGGAAAATGCTCTGTGGTATGGTGTGGAAAAACGGTTAATTGACTTGAACTTTTCAGAACTGTATGGCAATGACTAAAATAAATCAAAATACTTCACTCTAGAACAGGGGTGGGCAACAAGTCCCCTAAAAGGAATTTAGGGGCAAAACCAATTTATTTATTTTGAGGGAGCAGTTGCAGTGGGGACTGTGGCCCACCAAGTGCTCCTGGAGGTCTAATGTAGCCCCACAGTCTTCCACAGTGTCACACACCTGCTCTAGAGCATTGGTTCCCAAACTTGAGTTCCCAGAAGTTGGTGAACTTCATCGCCTAGAAGCATCAGCCAGCATTGCCAATGGTCTAGGATACTGGAAGCTGTCATCCAACCTCTGAGCACCCAAGTTTGGAAATTAATGGCTGAGAATGTCAAAGCACTGCTTTCTCTTTTTGCCATTGGAGATTATCAGACAGGAACAAAAAAAAAAAAAGCATTCCTGTCCCACAATCTCCTTTTCCGCCCCTCTCCCATCCTTGTCACACCAAAAAAGAAAAACTTTTCACACCTACCTCATTCACACAACAGGGCAGCCCAGGAGTGAATTGAGCTTTAACAGAGCTCCATTCACTTCCTGGAATGAAATCCCACCGGTTCTCATGAGAAGACGAGAGCAAACAGGAAATTCAAAAATAAAAAAACCAAATAAAAGAGAAAAAGTTACACTAAGCACAAAAACACACTTAAAATTTTGCAAGTAAGCCAGGGAGAGTACAAAAAAATGTGTCACTTACCTGGATGTCCTGATCTCACCAGGAAGTGCTCTGGCTCAGACCTCCCATTTATGATGGGATGGGATCGCACTAGTGAAATGGGCACCTTTTTATTCACACGAACCTCCATGATAGAAACAGAGTGGGGGATCCATTGATGGCTTAGCCCATCAATAAAAAGCAGCACCGGCATAGCAGCCGAACAGAAGCATTACAAGAGGGGAATGACATCATGTGAAAGGGAAGCCCTTTAGCAATCTCCTGACATCATGGCAAAGCCATATTTAATGCATCTGATAATCTCCATTGTCTCTGCATACATCCAGAGAATGCTTTTATTGTGCTATCACTTTTTTTGCCTCATTTACAGAACTTCAAGGAAAAGTGGGGAAGATGACGTCTTACATTAGTAACCCTCACATGTTTTCCCAACATGTGAAAATCTTTTCATGAGGGAAATGGTAAATGCCATAGAAAAAAAACATGTCTTTCTGGCATGGAGAGGGGCAGGATAGAAATGTGTGGATAAATTAGGGGCAGGGATTGACATAAAATGTATTATATATAAAATACAATTATACAATTTTGTTTATCTTAAAACTGTCATGTTTGGAATATTAAAAGAACAATTTATTCAAATAGTAATTACAAAATGAACATACTTTTAAATGGTTTTGTTTCAGTCAATGGTACTACAAGATCCTAAACTGTAAGGAACATCTTTGGTTTTGCCTTTATTTGGAGCAGTCAAAACCAATAAAAACAAAAGAGATAATCAACATCAGTAGAACAGAGAAAACAATTTTGTCTCCCCTAGTTCTGCACATTATCAAACAGACATAAAGCATTCACCTTCATAAAAAGAAACTTAGAAAAGGAAACCATGACTAGGAATTGCATACATTTTCTGACATCTCAAGTCTTTCTGTTACATAGTTTTAAAAAATAATGTTTGGGAAGTATATATATTAACACCTTAACAATTCTATTCATCATTGTAAAAGAAAATATTCCATAATGTATTTTTTAAAAATCATTTTCCCCAATTTTTCTGGGGGAGAAAAATTGGTGGGAAATGAGGGGGGGAAATTCTTCAAATCTTCACACATAAATGGAATAATAGGGGGGAAATGGAATTAAATAAAGAAAATTGTATGACTCTAAATGTAAGCAATCTGGGATTGGGTAGAGATGATGAGTATTTGCTGAAACAAATGAGGGCAGTTTATGCAGCTATAGCTTTTGGATGGAAAGAAGAACAAAAATGGAATTTGGATAGATGGCAAGATTGTTTCGGAATATGTAATGTTTATTTTAAATTAGGAAGAAGAATGGGGTGTATGGGACAATTGAAGGAAGGAGTGGCTAAGAAAATGGAACAAACTAATAGAAATAATTAAAGAAAAGGAGGGTAAGAATTATTAAAGATACAATTAATATGATTCTCCACATCAAAGGAAAGGGGATTTGAATAAATAGCAACTTGTTCCCTTGGGGAGAGAAAGTGGAGGGAGAGAAGAGCTATAATGGAAGAAATATTAATATTTGGGTTATTGGGATAATCAACTTGATAGATATCTGTTAGCACTAATGGTTTTGTGTTAAGTTTGGGGTATATCATATGTATGTATATAAAAATAATGCTTTTTAACAATCCCCAAAATTCAATAAAAGTTAAAAAATTAAAGTTTTTTTTAAAAGCAAATCTTCACACATCTCTGCTGAAAGAGAGAAAGAGAACTCTCCTTGCTAGAATGAAGTAGATTGTCTTTCATTGCCACCCACTTCCATGGGAAGGAAAAACTGTCAGGGTAATATCCCTTTAAGTGCAGAAGTAAAATATTGAAGCAACAGACCAAACTAGCACAGCTGAAGTGGGTGTGTGCAGAGATGTGGCTAAGCAGAAGATGACTAGCCAAACACTCCTCTAAAGATACACTTTGTGAGGGTTAGTTTCAAGGAGTATTGGATGTTTGGAGAACTGCTGTTGAATTTGTTCTTAAGGTTTGCTGTAAATATTTTGTGTTTGTTTTATACTGGAAATGAAGATAAAGCCTCCAGATATTTTTGGAAGAACTTGCTGTTTGTAAGTCTTCTTATTGTGGGTGAAAGTGGGTCAGAGCAGTGATAAAGCCTGCTAGCTGAAGCCTTTGTTTTTGTGCTCTTTCTGCTGTGTAGTTAGTTGCTGTTTGGCTACTCCTGGGTTTAGTTCCTCCCCAGGCTGTGCCAGTCACCTCTCAGTGAGTCTATACTGAGTGGACAAAAGTAACCTGAGAGAATTAGATCTTTGCCTCCAATTACTCCTCCAGTGATACAGCTTGCTCTTTTCTCATTATTTGCAGCAGTGTGGGAGAAAGCAATCTCTATGAAATTATCAGAATATTGGAAGGGAGAAATTCAGTGGCAGTGGGAAATCACTGGCAGTGGGATGAGGGCATTCGGAAGGCTGCAACTTAGGCTTTGGGAAGCACACCAATCTATATGCACCTCTTGTCATTATCATTTCTGTTGCATCCATACAGGTTGGAAAGGTGCAAGTTGTATCCATGTTAGTGAGAAGTGTATCTTTACAAGTGGGAGAAATCAAATGCCTTTGTGGGAAATTGCAAACATATAGTTGTGCAAGAAAGTAAATTAATACTATGGCTAGAACTTGCTTATCACTTCACTAGACTGAGAAGGTTATCAGATGCTTGGGAAAAGCCCTAAAGGAGCCCATGAGAACAACATCACTGTACTGGGAATGGGTCCCGGTTCTGCATGCGTCATCATCCTGGCATGCTTACTCCTTCTTCCCTCTGTGCTGACACAATGAAAAAGGCATCACTTTTCATTAGTGGGCCTTTCCTCTAATGAAAAGTGGCACCTTTTTCATCACATCAGCACAGAGAGAGGATGGAGCAAGCACACAAGGAGGAGGATGTTGTGCAATACCAGGACCCATTCCTGGTACAGTGATGTCATTTGCACAAGCTCCTTTGTGGGTTTTTAAGTGTCTGATAATCTCCTGAATCACAAACGAAGGATGGAGAAATTGTGTGTGTCCTGTGCTGATTGAGTTACTTCCCTAGCACCCAAGAAAATTTTTGTAAATTAATAACCCCTGATATCCGCATTACTTTAAAAGCATGGAAATGATGGCTGCAATCCTGTATGGCTCAATGTAGCACTGAAGTCTGAAATATAATGAAATCTACTTGATATACGCAGCTTAGCACTGCAACATTCTTTACAAATGCATATTCTTTCATATATATCAATAGTCCATGGAAGAAATACTGTACAGTTGTCCCTCCATATCCATGGAATTAAGTATTGAAATATTCTTTTAAAAAAATCCCAAAAGCAAAGCTTGATTTTGCCATCTTATATAAGGGACACCATTTTGCTATGCCATTGCATTAATGGGACTTGAGTATTCACAGATTTGGGTATCCACGGGGGGTCCTGGAACCAAACCCCAGCAAATATGAAGGGACAACTGTAGATGTGTTTGCCAACTTGAATCCCATGATGGGAGAGAGACGGGATATAAATTACATAAATAAATAATTAGATTTTCAATTTTCAGTGGCACTTAGGAACACAGTCATGAAAATGAAATGCTACATGTGGAGTGAAACAGATGTAAGGATTTTCTTTCAGATATTAACAACAATCTTAGACTGAATAAGGGATTTCCATTAGCAATCAGGACCATATCTGTGTTTGTAGAATATAAACTTGTTTGTAACACCTATTATATTTTTATCATGAAATTCAAATGGCTGGAATTGACTTATTATATAGGAGAGATTCAGAAGGAAAACATTGCCTTTAGATTTTCCTTGGATTTTTTCTGGGCTGTGAGGCCATGTTCTGGAATAGTTTCTTTCTGACGTTTCGCCTGCATCTGTGGCTGGCATCCTCAGAGAATGAGGATTCTCTGTATTCTCTGAGGATGCCAGCTACAGATGCAGGTGAAACGTCAGAAAGAAACTATTCCAGAACACGGCCTCACAGCCCGGAAAAAAGCCAAGGAAAACCTATGGATGCCGGCCATGAAACCCTTTGACTTCACACTGAACATTACCTTTCCAAGCGACAAATTCCTTATCGTTAACATAGTCCCTGTGAAGATACAGTCCTTGCAGAAAGTTGAAGTTTTCCCCAGTGGTAATCCGTGACTTAAATAAATTGTAAAATAGCTGTGAAAAAGCTCCTCCTGGCATGATCACTTGAGTTTGTTTCACAGAAGAATCCAGGGACTGAGAGCCCCACAGTTCATCTGAAATAAATAAATAAATGTTTTAAAGGATTATTCAGTGTATTTCCATCACATCCTAATTTTTCAAAAGCCCCACACTCCTTTTTGCTATGCGTTCATATTTTCCCCTAGAAGAACTGAAATCTTGGGCTAAACGTTAAAAGAAAGCTAAGAGTTAGTCAAATTTAGGTCCTGCTGAAATTAGTGGAACATTAGAACTTTCTACATGGTTTTCTAAATGATCGGGTTCAGGATTCATCCAATGAATAACTAGTGGGAGAATTAGTGAAGATGATAAAACAAAGGCTTGAATTGCAGATTGGATTAGCAAAATCAGCTATAAGACTGGGAAAATTTTCTATTCAGACAGCTACAGAGACACACCAGCCCTAGGCCAAGTTCAGTAACTGACAAACTTTAGAACGTGTATTTCTTGTCTACATCCCAATAAGAAATTGTATGTTACTTCAAGAGAATATATCTTTTTCTTTGGGGATTTAAAAACAATTCTTTGATTTTTCAGTAAACACATTTAAGTTGCAATCCAAGGCACATTTATTGGGAACATCCTTCCACCTCATTAACACCTGAGGAAACTTCTCTAGGATTGGGCATCATTGTTGGAAATGTTGAATATACTCTTTTCTTTACCTACAATTCTGATGGCATCTTTCACAGATTCTGTGACATTCACATGTGAAGCCATTGTGTCTTCCCATATGTCTTCTATGTTTCCAGCAAAGGCACTGGCCCAAATTCCTGTCACAGGAGTAAAATGCAGATCATGTAGCTTACTGGTTACTGCGTGATATTACTCTCTTTGAAGGCAGAAATAAATACTGCAATGCATGCAGTGCTGCGAAAGAAGACATTGCAAGCACTTCCCATACATGCATGCACTCTCAAACACACACACATATAAGTAGAGAGAGAGGGAGACCATATTATAATTTACTTTCTTCACTACATAGGACTTTATCAGACCAGACAAATATGGTGTCATAACAATGCCTAATTAACATGAAAGGACATACATACCAGATGATATCATCCTTTCATGATCATGTGTAGGGAATAAGGTGTACTTTTTTATTGACAGGCCAAGTCATCAGTAGATCTCCTGTTCCACTTTTTTGCTGGCATGATCAGCTTTTGAAACTTTGTGCCATTGTGCTCACGTGAATGCAGCGTGAATGACAGAACACTTCCAGGTGGGATCAGGACAGCCAGGTAGGAGATGCTCTTTTTTTTTTTTACCTCCCCAGTTTACTTGTAACTTTTTAAATATGTTTTTGTGCTTGTGTGAACATTTTGTGTGTTTCTTTTTCTTTATTTCTAAGTTTCCCACACTTGCGTCTCTTTATGAGATTGAATGAGATCACGAGCGCAGAAGTGAACGTGCTCTGTTCACTCTCCGTCAATGCTGAGGCTGCCTTTTACTGGGACTGAAGGTAAGGTCTAGTGGGGGGCGGGTCTTTTGCAGGCATAAAAATGGCACAAAATATGCCCACAAAAGAACGAGTAAAGAAGCTTGTCTGGTAAAGTGCATATTTTTTCCACATTTTCCAACTACCTCTAAGTGGCATTTAATGAAACAGAGAAGTATTAAAGACAACACATACTAATACTATCAGGATATGACAGCTATACTAGATGTTGGAAGTTTCTGTTTGTGGCAGCTACCTTGAGTTCATAAAAACATGGGTTTGGATATTGAAGGTTTAAGACTAATAAGACTGCCTCTGGCTGGCATCCTGTTGAGTATTTCCAATGTCATAAGCCAGACTTGTGACATTGTAAATGTTGGAATTCATATTTAAAGTCATTGCACCATTTCAACCACTAAAATACACCCCTCCCAACTTTAGAAGCCAGGCAACCTCGCCAACATAAGGATTTCTGTGGTGCTGGAGAGTGAGGTGGTAAGTGAAGAAGCATCCAGACCTCTCCCAGACGCAAGACATTTTGTGACATGCAGCTGTGGGTCCCTGTGGCTACCTGTCAGAAACCACTTCACTGCTGGGAGAAGGCAGGATGCTTCTTTACTCACTACTTCACTCCCCAGAGCTCAGGAAACCCCCATGATGGTGGGGCTGCTTGGCCTCTAAGGTGAGTTTGGGGGCAGGTATGCACTGGGAGACATAGTTACAACAACACAGCTCTGACATTCTAGCTATGTCTCTTGATGCAAGACCTTGGCCAACAACTTGTTTTTATTGTTACTAGCTGTAACCAGCATAATATATGCCATTATAGTAGATTTGAAAGGTTCACAAGGTTCAGCTACATGCTATTATTTAGGGGAAATATTGCATTGTTTTACATGTGGGTAGTGAGTGTCTGAGGGACTGAGAGGAGGAAGGGGCCTTTGTGAGCTGGAGGTGTAGGTGCAGATTGAGTGGCAAGAGTGGAATATGAGGTGGGGAGGGAATTTGCATGTGGATGGTGATTAGCTAAGGGAGTGAGAGGAGGGAGGGGATTGGTTGGGTATGTTTTCTAAGTAGCCAATCAGCACACTGGGAAAGGAAACATACCCAAGCATTTTATATAGAGAGATGTTGTTTTGTGGCTTTACTGTATTCTGGTGTGACATATTTTGGGTTTATTCCTATGATGACCACACAGTAAAGGGTGGGTTAAAATATTTCTAATTAAAAAATAATAAAGATATAAGTGAGGGAAACAGGTCATAGCATACCACACAAAGTCTTGGTAGGACAGAGCTTCCATCAGATCAAATTGATCACATATGTATGATCTGCTTCTGCACTTACAACAAGCTGTAAAAACATATGCTAATATAGGATGCCAGGATCAATATTTTTCTGGTCACACTGCTTCAAAGTAATCAGTATCTGTGTACTGAATGTCATATTCATCAGGCATACTGAATGACAGGTATAGTCCCAACAGTAGAGGAATCCTTCATGAACTTTCTACTCCTTAAATTCTAGAGTATAGATAGTTCAGTTCAGGTCTACACATGTAGGCTTTTATGAAGATGTGATGTCCAACATAATTTCATTGAAGTCCTTCTGAGACATGTGGCTGTTTTTTAAGTAAGTGAGTAAAAGCCATGGAACCCATCACAAAGTTACTCTATCTGTGCATCACAAAGTTATTCTATCTGTGCATCTACTCCTACCTTGGAGGAAACAGATCCTGGGTTCCTGATGTTTCTCAAGTAATACACCCATGAAAAATTTACTGCTATAGTCTTCTGTGCGGATAAAAGCTCCATATTTATGAAAACCAAATTCATATGGCGTATACTCACACCATTCTAAGAAGAAGTAAAAAAAAACATTTTCCCACTTAAATGCACAAATATTTTTCACCATAATGACAAATAGAGCTACAGTATGGACATTTTCAGATGGCCCTTACCACGCAAGCAGCCTCCGGAGCAGTAACAAGGCTGCTGAGCAGCAGGGGGTCCTTTTTGGATGCCGCCATCCCTCTTCCGTGACCATTTGTGGCACGTATGTGAAGCTTTGGAAGCAGCCGCATCATAGTTCAATCATGGGCAACTTCCGTGATTGAAATATGACGCGGCCACTTCCAAAGCTTCACATACGTGCCACGAATGGTCACGGAAGAGGGACGGAGGCGTCCGAAAAGGACCCCCTGCCGCACAGCAGCCTCGTTACTGCTCCAGAGGCTGCTTGTGCGGTAAGGGCCGTCTGAAAACGTCCTGTCTCTCAAACTTACCTTTAGATAGGATATCTCGGAATTAGATTCTTTTGATGCCTTATCAATTAATCAATCAAACAAACAAACAAATGTTTTATTTATATTCCACCTTTTCCCCAAAAGTGGGGCGCAAGGCAACTTACAGAATAAAAAGAGACAAGTAAAATTACATATAGCTGAAAACATACAAAAAGTTAATAAGACATTAATTAAAGAGCATTGAATAAAAACATATATTAAAATCGCCACAACACTAAAACAGATAATTACTGCATATAAAACAATCAGTTACCAAACACCTGTAGGAATAGAAAAGACTTCATTTGACAGTGGAAAAACAGCAGGGAGCCAGCCTAGGCTCCCAAGGAAGAGAGTTCCAGGGTGCTGGAGCAGTCACAAAGAAGGCCCTCTCCCTTGATTTTACCAAACTTGACTGAGAAGATGGTGGGATTAAAAGAAGCATCTCCACCAAGTACTAGACTTTAGGCAGTGTCATAGATACCATCATTCAGCTAACCTGGACCAAAGCCATATAGGGTCTCATAGGAAGTTTCCGCTAATGAAAAGTGACACCTTTTTAATCGCTTTCAGCAAGGAGGGAGAACAGAACAAGCATGCCAGGAGAATGACATTGTGCAATATTGGGACCTGTTGGCAGTACAGAGATGTCGTTCTCGTGAGCACCTGGGGAAGTGGATTTCAAGCATTTGATAATCTCCTTATACTCCCTGTAACCAGCCCTCAATAACCATCTTACTAACAAATACATGTACTTCAGCACAAGTTTACTTTCAGCTGACTGCCACTAAACCTCAACCCCAGCTCCATACCTGTAAATTTACTGGATTTAACATTAGTCCTCACATTCTGAGCTGCATAAATAGGGTAGGGGTTTTGCCCCCACTTGACTGCTTCTTGTTGATCAGACAGCTTGGCTGGGTCCTTCTGGATATGGTAGGGAAATAATCATTGTCATCTGATGTTGACTTAAATTTTCTGAAAGAAAAAATCCTTATTGCCTACTTAAAACCATTTTATAGCAATAAATTAAGAAGGACAAATAAATACCAACAAAAATGAAGGCCAAACCATTTTTAAAGATTCCATTGAATATTTAGAATAATGTTATCAACTTGGTTCAGGAATAGGGAGGTCTGGAAGCCATGCCCTATGAGGAGCAGCTTAGGGAGCTGGGCATGCTTAGTCTGGAGAAGAGAAGGTTGAAAGGTGACACGATAGCCATGTTTAAATATTTGAAGGGATGTCATACTGAGGATAGGGCAAGCTTGTTTTCTGCTGCTCCAGAGACTAGAACACGGAGCAATGGGTTCAAACTACAGGAAAAGATATTCCACCTAAACATTAGGAAGAGCTTCCTAACAGTGAGAACTATTCAGGAGTGGAAAACACTGCCTCATAGTGTGGTGAAGTCTCCTCCTTTGGAGGTTTTTAAACAGAAGCTGGATGTCTGTCTGTCGGGAATGGTTTGATTGTGGTTTTCCTGCATAGCAGGGGGTTGGAATGGATGGCCCTTGTGGTCTCTTCCAGCTCTATGATTCTAAGAATATAAAAAGGATTAATCATTGATCTTGCACATTTTAATGATACATATCTACTACCTCCTTAACCTTTACCAACATCTCCTACTAGATTGTCTGAGCTTGTCATTCCCTTGGATAACAGACTGCAAGGCAGTGATTTGTCCAAGCCCAGTCATGGCTAAAGATTACTGTAATTTGAAAACACAGATTCAGTGGTGGATTGGCCAGGATGTCAGCTTGCCCAATGGCAAGTGGGCCCTGTGGGCCCCCTTAAGCATTAGACAATATGTTTAAAATGTTAATGACCTTTTATTAGCTTGAAAATATGATAGAAGTTCCAATATTATTACTGTATGCAACTAAAATTTATGTTGTATTGCTGGCTGCTGGGTGAGAACAGTCCTCCACATAGAAAGCATCCGGACATCCATCCTCTCTGGGCCAGGCTGTTGGACCGGGACCCCCAGGCAGACTTTGGAGATTTTCAGACAGCATTTAACAGTGCCTACCATGGGATGAGGTCCCGGGAGAGGAACGAGGCTCTTGTGCGGCAGGGGGTCATTTTCGGACGCCACCGTCCCTCTTCCGGGATCCTTCGTTGCACGTCCGTGAAGCTTTGGAAGCGGCTGCGCCATATTTTAAGCACGGTGCTTTTTAACATATTTAAACATATCCGGATGTCTGGATGCTTTCTGTGTGGAGGACTGTTCTCACCCAGCAGCCAGCGGGTAGACTAGGATCCCCATGGGGCGGAGGCCCACTCCAGTAGGCTGGGCTCCCTGCTGTTCCTCCCCTGGGAGCAAGGGATCATGATTGCTGACACCGGTGGATCCCCCGCAACAGGGCAGTGGCCCCTCCATTCCCGGAGGGGTTGGGGAGGCCTGGTAGACCGGGCTCCCCTCTGGTGGACCCCCTTTTTCTCCTGGCAACCAGTATTTTTAGACCAGTCTGCCACTGAACAGATTCCAGATTAGAAGAAACGTTTTGTCTACTTGTTTGCAGTGGCTTATTGAAAAACAGACATTTTTTTCCCCTGTCATGGTAACTTTTAATTTTTGAACATGAAGTCCATGTCCCATGTCTTAGGGGGCCATCACTCCTATAAATTTCTTACCACCACAGAATCAGACTTTAATTCAGCCGTCATACACAGGCCTGTTCCAAAAGCCTGTTGGAAATATCTTATGACAAATGTTTGTCAACTTTTCCTCAGCTTCCCCTCACTTATCTTTCACAGGCACATTTTCCGTGGACATTTTCTCACCTTTTATATTCATAAAAAAAATAAAAAGTATTAAAAAAAGAAAAAGAAAAGAGGAGTATACTTCAAACAATGCTGCACAAATAATTATGATAATCTATTGGGTAAAATATTACATAATCATGATAAAATGTTAATAATGATATTTTTATATGTATACAGTGATGTGTTCAGTTGTAAGTAACCTTCCACAGATTTCAGGATTTTCATCTTTACCTTGTTGTTTAGGATATATTCTATGAGAAGACCCCATAAATCAACAAGAGTGGCCGTCTTTCCTGCTTTCTCAATGGCAATTAATTCCTGAAAGTAATATGCCAATTGTTCTGCAGAAAATGCTCCAACCTTTCCCCTTGTTACAATCTTCTGGGCATTGTTAATTGCATCCTGAAGATCATTTTTGGACCAGTGAGAATCTTTGTAGAGTGTGGATATACACCTACCAAAATGACAATCAGATACAGTACTTCAGTAAATAAAAGATCATTAAAGAAAAGATAGAGCATCCTAGAATATGAAAGAAACAATTCTATGCTTAATTTAAGCCAATTGTGTTGCCTTAGGAATAGGCATAAATCCTTTCACCAGTGAGACATGCCAAGGTTTGCATTATTTTAACATAATGCCATGATGGCTTATCTTTGATGTTAGCACTATACCCTTGGAACAGCTGAAGGATGATGTCATCTGATAATTTTGCCTGTTTGTGTTCTCATCGCGTTCTTCTGAAGAATTTTTTCACGTTTGATAAAGTCCTTTGTCATGACACCTTTTCTGATCATGTTGCCTTTTCTGTTCTCATCCTGTTATTCTGACGTGATTTGGAACATAGTTTTGTGCCGCATTTCCCTGCATCTGATAAAGTCCTTAGACTGCTGCCACACTGCAGAAATAATGCAGTTTGATACCGCTTTAGCTATCATGGCTCCATCCTATGGAATCCTGGGGTTTGTAGTTTGTTGTGGCACCATAGCTCTCTTACAGAGAAAGCTAAATATCTCACAAAACTACAAATCCCAGAATCCCATATCATTGCGCCATGGCATTAAAAGTGGTGTCAAACTGCATTATTTCTGCAGTGTGGCAGCAGTCTTAGTCTAAATACTAAATTTCTTCATAGCAATCTACCCCCCATAGTATAGTACAGCCACATAGCTATATTCATACTTATACCCCAAGACTGGAAAAGATAAACATTTATCATCTATTGGTCAATGCTCTTGTTACTTTAGCTATGCTTGAGCATATATTTGATAGATGCCAGCTTCAAGAAAGAGAGTCAAGCATGGTGTGGTTGTTTAAGCATTGGACTATGAATCTGGAAACCAGGGTTCAAATCCCTGCTTGGCCATGGAAACCTACTGGGTGACCTTGAGCTCAGCCTCAGAGGAAGGCAAAGGCAAACCACCTCTGAACAAATCTTGCCAAGAAACCCCCATGACAGGACCTATCACATGGATCGCTGTAAATCGGAAACAACCTGAAGGCACACAACAACAACAACTTCAAGAAAATGTCTTTTTGGAAATGTAATCAGTTTATATTAAAGTACATGCTTAGCTCACATGCATATCTGAGATGCCTCCCTTCTCTCCCCCCACCCACTTTATGGACTTTATCAGGCTAGCAGCTAATCACGGTAATGCCTCAAAAGAGGAAAGCAGAAACACAGAGACATTATTACACTTATTATTGCACATTGCTGTAATCACCCAATTCAAACACCACAGAATTATTGCATGACGACCGTTAGCACTTTAAGAATGGGAGTTTACTTCTGTAATTTAGCATGGGCAAGATTTCGGTGGTTCTCACGAGAAGACACAAGTGCACTTAAAAACAACAAAAAGCTTTTATTAACAATCACCATATAAACACTTAAACACACCTAAAACTGTGCAAACAAAACAGGATAGTTCATACAAAGAGTGTCCTGTGGATAGCTTTCATGTTCTCACCCAGATGTTTTCTCACTGGGAATAGGGAGGGAGGAAAGAGGACCACCCATTTGCGCTGTAATCTCGTGATTACAGCGGAACGTGTTTTCATATATTCTTCAATACTACGAAAAGAGTGATATTGAGAGCTATTGACGGCTTGTCCTGTCAATGGGAAATGACACCTTATTTGCGGCTGGAACACACAGTAAGCACGGGAGCATTACAACATCATGCGATAGTGGGACCTGTTCGTGCTATCATGACATCCTAATCGTGCGATTTTTGCCATGTCTGATAAAGCCCTATGTTTTTTAAAAGTTCTTAAAATGTTGCTAAGCCCCATTATTGACCTTGAACACAAAGCTTTCTACAACTATCTGTGCATAAATCACCTAACTGAATAAAGACACTTTAGCTGTTATAGAAAACAATGGTTCATGTCCCTGAGGTTAAACAGAATCTTAATTTGGACAGAAAGAATTTAGACCGGAAGAGTGACTGCATTTTAAATGTACCAACACTATTTTAATACAACTACTCATGAGGATAATAGCAAAATACGTTTTTGAATTCTTTCTAATATAGAGTCTTTCTAATGCAAGGTTAACATACAAGATAGATGGGATAAGAATTTCTTACCAGGTAGACCCTGAGATGCCAGAAAGATATGTCAGGATATCTAAGAGGCCAAGCTTCTGCAGACCAAACAGGTTGCCATAACAACTAGTCATTGCCCTCATCCCTCCTCCAGATGCTACTACAGCCACTACAGGGACCTAGAGAAACAGAAAAATGGTATTCTGAATTCTGTTTTTGTTGTCTGGCTGGTTTTATGACATAAAGAATAACAATCTTTAGCTCCAGTTCCTTTTTCTTTCTTTAATTATATTCTGCAATGTTATATGTCATTATTATTATTATTATTATTATTATTATTATATTGCTTGCTTGCACTCCCGCACCTGCCTAAGCTCACTGAGAGCTTTAGTGCACAAGGGAAGGGAAGCGGCAGCAAAACTCAAGAATAGCATATCCTGCCTTGCACGATGTCAGTGTGTTTCAGCTGTTCTTCCGTTCCAGTCCTGTGGGAGACAGTGATAAAAGTGAATCTTTTTGCTAACTGGAAAAATCATGTTAGCAAAAAGATTCTTCCCACTCTTTTCCTCTCCTTCTGCTAAGTTGAGTATAAACTGCTTTTGCACTTTGAACTCAGGGTGCGTCTATACGATCATAAAAAAAATGTGTTTGGGGGGCAAAAAATACGAATAGGCTGTCGTTCGTACGCATATCAACTGCCCACATGATTTTTTACCCCCCTAAACTCCATATGACTCCCTCTTCCCCAAGCTGGCTGGAGCGAGCAAGCCAAGCTGCGGTTTAAATCTCCCGCCGTTTTTTTTTAAGGTTCCTGCTTTGCGGACAATCAGTTTTCCCTATTTACAATATAAAATAAAAATAAATAAATGTATAATTCACGGACTTACCAGACTCTCGCTAGCCGGGAATCCAACATGATGGCCACTCCCAGTTCCCCTCCGTGCTAGCCCCACCCCCTCTACTCGGCCAGCCAATCAGATTACACAGCCTGTTCGCATGTGTGCGAACAGACCGTACAGACCCATCAGCCATCCGAACGGCGTACGGATTTCTCATCACAATCCACTTTCCCTCCCGAACACCGCGTGTGCGTATTTCAGGGTGGAAAACCGGGGGCCCCCTCTTTTGGATGAGTGTGAATCCAAACGGCCGTGTGTACCAAAGCGCAAACTTCCACATGCCATACGCATTATTTAAATCATGTAGACGGGACCTCAGTTTGCAGCAATTGAAGTAAGCAGCTTGGGGACAAAGTTGAATGAGATGAAAGCAAGACTTTATAAAAGCAGATGAAAAGTGGGGTAACAGAAGATTAATTTGGTCTTTCCCTGCCAAATCAGGATAGTTTGAGGGTTTGTTGTGTCATGGATGTGCATGTGTCCGGAAAAGCAGTTCAAAATGCCAGCAGGATAAACAAGGGCTGGGAAAGCAGCTAAGCCCCCGTGATAGTTAATTAGGGAAAGCCAGATAAATTTCAGAACAAGCAAGGTTCCGTTTCTTGGAGAAGCAGCAATACAGGCAAGAAGGCACACGAAGAAGAGTCCAGAATACAGTCCAAAGGTCAAGGGTTACAGAAGGCAGCATTGTCCAAAAGTTGGTCCATGGGTCAGCAGGATCAGGCAATAGGGTAATCAAGAACTGTTCAAGGTCAAGGCATGAGTCAAGGACAGGCACCAAAGTCATCAGGAAGCTTTCTCCAGGGAGATCAGTTGATCTCTGACAAAGTCTCCATTGCCTCTTCCAGCCTATATAAAGTAATTAAGGCTTTGCCAGGTGTTTCTTAATGAGCAAGTTATTCTCATAAATCCTCAGAGACCTCCTTTGAGCCTCCTTTTAAGCTCGCTGATGGGTATACGATGGTGGAGGTAAAAATAAAAAGTGGCACCCGCAGCATGGGGGAAGGTCATATAGCTTTTTTCAGAGAGTGCTCTAGAGCAGTGGTCCTTAACCTGTGGTCCGTGGACCCCCAGGGATCCGTGATGTCCTCATAGGGGGTCCACGAAGGCTTGAAGGCTGTTTGACCCAGCTCTTCCCTGCAGTGGAGTAACCACATGACAGGAGCCAAGGCAAAGGTTGGCTGGCTGGCTTGGCCTGTGCATTGCCCTTCAATCTGCTCCAGCCACAAACTTGAAACAGGAAAAAAGTCTCCCTCCCCAGTGCCTCTGAAGGAAGGTTTAATGGATGGTGTAATTGTGTTGTTGTTGTTGTTGTTGTTGTTGTTATGATTAGGGTTTTAAATCTTGAGTTAAGTCTTGGGGGACCACAGTAACAAAACATATTTAAAGGGGGTCCCTGGTAAAGAAAAGGTTAAGAGCCACTGCTCTAAATCAATGATTAGAAATGATATTCATTAACCTAACTGGGAAGGCCTTCGCAAAGATTTTCATAAAAGGAAAAATCTGTACCTCATCTTTCTTGGGGGCCACTTGCAGATTTAGTACTTTCTTGAGAGCACTGGCATGTATTTCCTTTCTCCGTTCCAAAAAATCTCGCTCTCCTTTAGAAAGGGCAGAACCAAGGCGTACCTCCATATCAAGTGGGCTGTTTCTAGGAATGAGGCAGAAAGAGAAACAATTAAAAGATATAGCTCTTCAATCTCATCTTGGTTTTTTTTTTTTAATTTAGTTATTTTACTTTATTTATTTATATATCCCCTCCACCATTTTATTTACTTCAGCCACTGTAAAAATAAACATTACATCCTTATCCTTTCTTCTCATTAAAAAAACTGGGTCTTTTCTAAAGTGGAATCATAGTGCTAGAATTGTGTAGTGTGAAAGGGATCTACAGTTAGTTGTCCCTTCATATTCGCTGGGGTTTGGTTATAGGACCCCCGTGGATACCAAAATCCATGAATACTCAAGTCCCATTATATGCAATGGTATAGCAAAATGGTGTCCCTTATATAAGATGGCAATATCAAGGTTTGCTTTTTGGATTATTATTTTTTTAAGAATATTTTCAAGCCATGAATACTTCAGTCCGTGGATACCAAATCTGTGAATACGGATGGACAACTGTACATATATCAAATCCGTAATATATAGATCATGGAAGCCCACTTTATTCCTAATGACAATAAATTATAAATGTCATGAGAACAAGGAATAAGTTTTTGATAGATATTCACTTTTAGGTTTACATACCTTTCTTCAGCTTTCACAGTCACATCCACAACTTGCCCCTGGAGAATATGAAATGCTGTTAAATCGGTTCACATAGATTATCACATGATAAAATACTTGGATTTCTTTGTTTAGGGAAGAAAATTCAAAAAGAATTGCTCCCTCATGTGCAGCTTCACAACAATTTGCTTACATTAAATAATATTAAATAAGAATTTTCTTTATTCTGCCAAGATGCTTACAAAAAGGTCTCAATTAATTCTGAACATATAAATATGCAATTTACAACATATTATTATATTATATGTCAAATATGTTATTGAAACCATGGTAGAGATGTGAGTGGCTAAGCTAGGACATGTTTTTCTCTCCTAGTTGTGTCTCTCTAAGAAATCAGTGTATCACCAACAAAGACTGGATATGTTTTTCATTTTTATACATTTTGTGCAAATAATACTAAAAATATACCTGTCCTAGGGGAACAGTTAATTCCACTTCCTTCCCAAAGGGAAGCTCTGAAATTGGGATAGTTCCGTTCCCTATGACTGTGGTCTTTATCTGTAGATCTTCACTCCATCCTTCCTAGGGACAAAAATGACTCATTTAAAAAGATATATTTGATTTGATATATTTGTAGATCAGGCCTGGGATCAGCAACCAGCATAACTGGGCAAATACCAAAGCACTGGGACTAATGCCTGTTCCTTGTTATCATATATATTACTCAGCACTTTAGAGGAGCATTGGGCAAGGTAGCTATTGCTATGTGTACATCAGGGAAAGGATCCAGAAGCTCTGAGAAAAAGGAAGAGGGTGGAAGCAAGCTTCATCTGAGCTGTTCAAATCCAGGAAGCCTCACATAGTGCAGCTATGGGGCTTGTCTACATGGACAATTTGCCCCATCTTGTCCCCATCTTGGAGCCTTGCAGTCCTGATGACACAGGGCTTTTGCCCCATTTTGCCCCCAGGCAGTCCTCGTGATCCCTGGGGCTAAGATGGTGTAGAGCCTGATAAAACATTTAAAAATAATGCCTATATAAGTCTGTTCCAACCAGGAGAAATGGAACAGGCCCTGCGTGACTGCAGGAGCATGTTCTAGCATGCTGGCCCATTGCTGCAGCTGCCCTCTGCCTCACTTGTCCAAAGCCAGGAAGGCTTTGTGACATGGTCAGTGGCAGCGGTGGCTGCAGGGATGGATTGGCATGCCTCTCTGGACTCCAACCCATTTCATGGAGGTAAAAGGGGAGGAACACGATGGATCCTCAGGCAGGGTACTCTGGCAGGGAGCCAGCATATTCTGGTCCATGTAGATGAGCCCATGATGATTCTCCAGCCTAATGCACACTAGATTATTTGTCATGACTCCTTCCTATGGAATCCTGGGATTTTTAGCTTTACAGGACTTTAGCCTCTGCTGCTAAAGAATACTGGTGCCTCACCATATCCCATGATTCCATAAAAATCCCAGGATTCCATAGGAAGGAGCCATGGCAAATAATCCAGTTTCAAAATGTCATGCCCAGATGCTCAGGACATTATGATCACATCCTGTTCCCCACTGTTAGTTCTCCATGTGTTCATGTGTTATGTTTCATCAGAAAGTGACATCAACTTCAAAGTAACATCCTCTAGATATAATGGGTTCCATATGAACCTAACAAAAAGGGATTACTTCCTTTTTTAAAAAATCATATTTCAGCAAGATGCTTCACACTACAAGTAGGAACTGGTAGATACACTTTTAAACTGGTGTTTGTCAAATAGCATTAGGCAGGCTGAATTATCAATGTAACACAGCATTTCTCAACCCCCTAGGATATTCCAAGGGGGCCACAGGTGAAAATTGCACAAATGGGAGGCCACAGCACAAGACTAGGGGGACACAGAGGGAAGTGAGAAGTGATCAAAACAGAGAAGTGATCAAGAAAAGAAAACAGAAGAGAAAAAAGAAAACAGAGAAGTGAAGAAAATAGAAAACGGGAGTAGCGTGAACAGAGAAGTGACCATGCTTCCCAGTGGATGGCTCGCCATGCGCACTTTGCAGCAATGTCACTTCCACTTCCTTCTCACTCCCACTTCTACAGTCCACCACTGTGTTCACCAAGCTGTCCACATCTCATTTGTCATGGGCAAGGTGTGTGGCTGCAGCAGTGTTAAGTGTGTAGTGTGCAGTTTCTTCATGCAAGAATTACTACAAAAGGAGGTATGTTGCTGCCTGCAAGAGTTCTGAATGCAATCTTCAGGTATTTTTAGCCATTGTGTTTGCCATTCCTTTCACAGTTGCTTCTCATCATAAAGCTCTATCAGGATCAGACATAATTTTTCATTTGTTTTTGTTCAGATGTTCTAACTCTGGTTTATTTCTGAGAAGTGAACTTATTATTTTGCAGTTGCAAACATAAGTAAAATTACCGGTAGTCTTCATCTGTATCTAATTTTGTTTTTTATTTGAGATACTCTTGGCTACCTCGGCAAAAAAGAAATGTCGACAATATTTAGTCGAGTATCTTGGCTGCAGATTTATTCCGTCACCAGAAGACCACACAATATCTATGTGTTTGATGTATGACCACACTTTCCAATGAGAGTATGCATCCATGTAAGTTGCAAAAACATTTGGAAACATCTGATAAAGATAAGAAGGAAAAAACCTCTGGAATATTTTTGAGTGTTGTGAGATAAATTTGAAACAAAACCTACACTGAAGAAAATGTTTGTTCAGAAATCAGTTTTAAATGACTAAGGTTTAATTGCTTCTTATGATCTATCCAAACTGATAGCCAAAGAAGGAAAACCACACACTATAGGGGAATCCTTGATTTTGCCAGCAGTGTCTGTTGTTATTTCAATTGTCATGAACCAACATGCTTGTGAAATTATCGAATCCATGCCTTTGAACAATTCTGTGTTGAGGCGTATTGACGAAATGGCAGAAGATGTTGAAAATCAACTAGTGTCTCAGTTAAAAGTTCAGAAGTTTGCTTGCAAATTGATGAATCATGTTTACCAGATAACACAGTGATACTGATGGCTTATGTTAGATATTTGCACAATGACAAATTAAAAGAAGAAATGCTATTTGCTCAAGAGCTTAAAAGACATACTAAAGGTGAAACAATTTTTGAAGAAGTAAAGAGGTACTTCAGTGAGAAAGATATCCCTCTCGAGAACATTCTGGCCTGTGCTACTGATGGTGCTGCTTCTGTGACAGGTAGATACAGAGGATTTATTGCATATTGGAAAGGTGTTGTGCCAGAAGTATTCTGTATTTACTGTGTAGTTCACCAACAACACTTGGGAGATTTTCAGATGGGGCCAATATTGCAGGGCAGCCATGGAACAGGGTCAAAAAAGGGGTTCCCTTTCGGATGACATCGACCCCTTCCATCCTGCTCCCATCGTGTTTCCGTCCTGCTCTTGGGGTATTCTATTCACAATGAAACATCATGGATAGAACACCCCTTCCATGCCTGTCATGGGAAAAGGAGCCCCGTCCCTGTTCTGAGATGACAGGCACAGGGGAGGAGGCCCGTGCCAAGCACTTCCGGCCAGAAACGGGACATCCAGGTAAGTGGCACCCTTCCCCACCCTCCACGGGTTACTTTTTATTTATGTATTTTTTCATTTTTTCTTACTTTGACAGCTGGGGGGGTATTTTTGAATTCCCTCCCACTTGTTCTCTCGTGAGAATGAGCAGGATTTCAGCTGGCCAGTCATAAAGGCAGCCTTACGACAGCTGCATTTACAGCCGGCCGGCAAGGAGGGAGGGAGCCTGTTCCTGCAGTGGAATGGAGGTAAGTGTATGGACATTTACCTCCATTCCATTGCAGGAACAGGAGAGGAGGTGGCGGGGCAGTAATGGGGCATTTTGGCCCCATGTGAAAATCTCCTTGTTTTCAAAAAGACCAGCAGGATGCTTGCATGAGTCTCTACAGATTGCAATAAAAGCAGTAAATTACATTAAATCATATACACTTCAAGACCACCTGTTTCAACAGCTTTGTGAAGACAACAACAAAAACTTAACGTGCTTATTATTGCCTACAGAAGTCCATTGGCTGTCCAAAGGTAACTGCCTTTGTCATTTTGTTGCTTTGTGGGACTCAGTTGTGAAATTTTTCAGAGGCAAGGAAATGGAAGAAAGGATGACCTCCGCTAAATGTGATAATATTTTACCTGTGCAATGTACTCAAAAAGATCAATTTGTAAAACAAACTACATGTTTTGACATGTATCTTGCTTTTACTTTTTGAATTTTCTGCACGATCATTCTCTCACGAAAACATCCGGGATTTCTGCACGATCATTCTCTCACGAGAACATCCGGGATTTCCTTTCTAGGAAGTGAATGGGGCTCTGTGAGAGCTTCATTCACTCCTGGACTGCCGGCGTGGAAGGGGAGTACTTTTTAACGGTGCTTTCAAGATAAGTCTGAAAAAAAAATGTAAAGTGTTACAGGGATAGGAGTGGGGTGGGAAATAGTTGGCAAGAAGGGGGTGCTATGTTTGTCCCCTGTCTGAAAAAGTCCTTGGAAAAGTCAAGCTGTATGCCACTAATATTGGACGTCAAGAATTCATACAATTTTTCTCTTTGGCAGTGGTTAGTGATGAACTGAAAGATGATGAATTAATTGTGGATGTGAGTCAGTTGAAGCAACTTTTCAATGATATGGAAATTCACTTCTGTGATCTGCTGGACATGAATATTCCGGCCTGGGTATTTGTTCCATTTGCTATGAATGCTGCTGACATTAATGTTTCTTTGCAAGAAGCACTCATAGAGCTACAGAGCAACATAACAGACAAAGTAACTTTCAGTCAAGATAACACCATTTTTGGATAAAGAGTATAATATCTAAAAAGTTTCCAAAGCTTTGGGATAAAGCAAAATTGTTTTTCATGACATTTTCTACTTTGTGTTTGGTAGAATCAGGTTTCAATCACGTGAATTATTTACTCGGCCTAACAGGGAATTGCCTTAACATATTGGATAGAGGTGATCTTCAGTTATGCCTCTCCCAGCAATAGAACTGGATATAAAAAAGCTTCTTTCTCATCATGAAGCACAAGGCTCACATTGATTGAAAAATACTTAAAGTATAAATTTTTATGTAATTGTATTTTGTATAAATTATAAAAATTATAAATAAAACATGTTCTACTTACAAACAAAACATTTAAACAGCTACCTTTCTAATGGTAGGACAGGGAAGCCACAGGATGGAAACAAGGTCGGAAGAAGGCCATGGTTGGAAAAGGGTTGGGAAACACTGATGTAACATCTTTCCCATAATGAACTTGTATGGGATATAAATTTATTTTGTTTATATGGAACAGTTTGCATCCATACAAACCCATCTATTTGAAGACAAAGAAATGATTGTTCCAAACAGACCATAAATAGGAATAGCATCAACTTTACAAGAGAATACAATTTGGCAAATGCATCATCTTACCTCTAGCAAAGCTGTAGTTTGCAGCAATTCCAGGTTCAATTTGGGAGAAATATCTTTGTTCACATGGAAAATGAATCGCTGTTTTTCTGAATCAGCACCACAAAAAGTTGATAACTGATTTTCAAGGGATCCTGGTACAGATAATTTGATTTGGCAGTTCTCTGAATGTGGGAAGGCAAGATGTATTAAGAAATAATTGGTTATTAAAAAAAGCTAGAGAAATCCCAAATGGTGATGCTATTCACATGAGGGTACTCAGAAAAGTGAGGTAATTCACTTGTAGATCATTGTTCTTCCAAGAAGAAACATGTGAAGTTGAAGGCTTTCACAGCCAGCATCCACAGGTTTTCTGTGGAGGGGGTCAGGCTGTGAGGCAATGTTCTGGAGGAGTTTATTCCTGACATTTCACCTGCATCTGTGGCTGGCATCTTCAGAGTGGTTGGGTAGGGGTGTGTTGAGTTTATATACTGTGAGTCCCTGGAGATTTTCACACTGGGGCTAAAAGCCCTGGTTCTGTCCTGACACCTGCTCTCCCGTTCCTGCAACAGAATGGAGGTAAATGTTCGCACACTTACCTCCATTCCACTGCAAGAATGAGTGTCCTCCCTCCTTGCCCGTCCAGCCGTAAATGCAGCCATCGTAAGGCTGCTTTTATGACTGGCTGGGAGAAATCTCACTCTATTGCAAGAGAACAAGCAGGAGGGAAATTCAAATTTAACCCCCCCAGCTGTCAAATAATTTTTTTAAAAAATACAAGTAATCAGGAGAGTGGGGTGGGAAGGGTGGCATGTACTTGGATGTCCTGATCGTGGCAGGAAGTGCCTGCCATGGAGCTCCTCCCCTGTCCCTTTCATTCCAGAACAGGGATGGGATCCAATTCACACACCCGTGATTCCATTACAGAAACGGAACCAGGTGCTTAATGACGATTTCTCCCCGTGAATAAAGTATCATGGTGAGAAAACAGAATAGAGACATTTTGGGCATGGAACAGGGTAAATGTTTCTGAAAGGAAAATCTTTCAGTGACCCTGTTCCATTTGTGTTATGGGATAATTTGCCTGTGTGAAAATCTCCCCTGTTGGAGAGGATATGTAAATTTGTGTATTTGAATGGCTAGTTCCTGGGGGGAGATATGCAAGGAGGATTAGTGACTGTTTGGCTAATGGTCCATTGTCTGCTGGAAATCCCCCGTCCCTGGGTGAACTTCAGACGTCACCCAGGGACAGAGAACTCCACCCAGAGATAGGGGGATTTCCAGCAGACAATGGACCATTAGCCAAACAGACATTAATCGTCCTTGTATATATCACCCCAGGGATTAGCCATTCAAATGCACACATTTACACATCCTCTGCAACAGGGACTCACAGTATATAAACCCCACATACCCCTACCCAACCATTCTCTGAAGATGCCAGCCACAGATGCAGGCAAAATGTCAGGAATAAACTTTTCCAGAACATGGTCTCACAGCCCCCCCAAAAAAAAAACCCACAAAAAACCTAAAGAAGAAAAATATTTAGGGTAGATGTGTTGGCCATGCAGCAAAAAAATACAAAATCCACAAAAGAGTGATACCTTTATTGGCCAACCAAAATGCAGACAGTATGTCATGCAAGTTTTTGAAGCTCCACTGGCTTCTTCAAGCAAAAATGTTAAAAATCATACAGGAGAAGAAAAGTGATGATGTTGGAGTCACTAGCCTTCACTTTGTCTCTGATGTTTCAGTTGTCTATTAAGCTGGTCTAGAGGGATATCAATGCAGGCAGAGATCACTCTAACAACATTCTGATAACAGCATTTTAGTAGTTACTAATATGAGACAAAACTTCTATCACCTGAAAAATTCTGCCATACCCTCATAAACAACTGTCACCTAATTACATTATATTTTGATATATGGGCCCCTAAATCAAGGGGAAGGGCAGCAGGAAATATCTCACTTGCCCTGTACAATATAGAACAGGATATATAATCTCAGAACATAGAGCAGAGAAATGAAGGAGGCAGCTCACTAAACACAATCCTAGTTTTACATAACATGAACCAGAAAAGGAAGCCAGCATAGGGCAATGTAAACTGAAAGGTGAGGCTACTCAGGTAGAAACAGGTTTGATTTTCATTGGCTACAGTCACCCCACGGGAAGAAAGTTTCACTTTACTTCCTTCCAGATAAGTGAATTGTTGTCATTCACCACTGCAGAATAAGGAGAGTCCCAACACTTTGGGACATTGCTTTGGTATGCTGTAGTGCAATGAGGCACAGTACCTGGGACACAGCTGCTGACACTGGGGACATTATCACATGAGCCCCATTGTCACTGAAATTTCATTTGCAAAAGTGAATGGATAGAAACCGGTTTGGCAGCACCCTCAATATCACCATCCCTTTAATAGTGCATCTGGGGCTGTTTTAGCCACTGACGGTCCCTTGACTCTCTTCTGGAGTCTCCCTTAACCCCTCCTCCCTGCCCTATTACCCTACCCAGCATGCCTTCTGTGGTTTTTTATTTTTAATTGTAATGCAATTTGGCAATTATGGCAATGCAATTTAGTGAAACAAAGAAAAAAGGAAAGGAAAGGGGGGGAAAAGGGGGTGAGAAAAACAGCATGTTTGGAGATAGCAGGGGGGAGGGGGAGAGAGGAGGAGACTGAGACCACATGACTGCCCAATCTCAGGACTGCAACTAGAAAAATTTATTGCACCTGAGGGTTCGTAGCACAGCCATGCGATTGGGAGCTTATTGACAGGTGTTCCCTGTCAATGGCAAGGGACACTCTAACCACTCTTTGGAGGCACAGCAGCAACAATTTGAAGGCGGCATAATGTGATAAGTATCACCAAAGGCATTGTTATCCAGCTTTAATTCTTCTTTAAAAGGTTCATATGATAATATCCTGGGTGTCTCAGATCTCATTGATGAGGATTTGTAAGGAAAATCTCCACACCCATGAGGATAATGGATAATTGTAAAGCCATCTGTCTTTCCTTGAATTATCAAGGCACTGTTAAGTCATCTTTCTTGCACTGTTGTACTGTTGCCCCATTTCATCATGTGCTGTTGCTTCTAAATTCCTTTTAGATATATTTTATCCTACAATCTACAGAAATGACTCTGTATTCTCCTAGTGCTGCTCTTTATCCTAGTTAACACTTGTACAGACCTGTCAGGATACAAGTTACACTTACCTCATTTGTGCTTACAACAAGCATGTGAAATAGGGAAGTATAGCTTCCCATTACAATCTTCCCCACCCCCAAAAAAATTGGTTAGGGAATGACAATTATAACATGGAAATAAACCTACCCAATATCCATGGAGCCATCTTACTTTTATTGATTGTTGCTTCAATACGCAGGCAGGGGTGTACCTAGATGATTTTTTTTAAGTAGTGCAGTGGGGAAAAAGTAATGTAGGGTATGAGGATCTGTCCATTATTATCCTATTTAAGAAAAAGACTATGTGAACAGCCTCCCCTATCAACAATCCAGCTTCCTCCCACAGCATGAGCAAATAGCTGCCTCTTACTCACCACAAGAACTCCATTGGTAATGACCTCAGAAGGTGTGTGTTGACTGTTGAAGTGAAAATTTTAAAGGATGAGTTTGTCAACTTCACTAATTGATCTTAAATCACCTTACAGATTTCCCAGAAATTCTCATATACAGATATAGAACAGAGAAAAAACCCTTGAGGAAACCAGTTGTCCAAAATCCACACTAATAGGACTTTCCCACCAAGGCAATTCTTTCATTCTCTTCTCCCCCTTTTTCACCATTAAAAAGAAAAATAGAATTAGAACAACACAGTGCATCCATGAAATAGTGAAATAATACTTATGCACTGAAATGTTTCACTATTTCAGCGATGCACTTATGCACTATGACTAAGAAAAGCGAAAACAAAACACTTTCAAAAACATAGGAATACACCTCAACCTCAATAAACCATATGCTCAGTTTTAAAAAAAAAATTCTAGTGAAGATCCAGGAAATCACTGTCCAGCCACAAAAATCCCTCCCCCTCAAAGAAAACCCCCAGAAAAGAGCCCACTGACAGAGAAAGAGTGGACACAGAGGTGACAACAACTGTCAGTACTCAGCAAAATCAAAAGAGTTATACTGTGAGAATTCATACTTCTTTAGCCCAATCTGGAAGAGACCATGTTCAGTTTTTTCTTTTTTTTCAAGAGACCAAGTACCCCACACTGATGCATCCATGTAGTGTTGTTAAAAAGAGAGAGAGCGAGAGAGAAGAAACTTTGCAAACATTAACAAGACAACAACAACTGTGTTTGTGCACTGAAGCCTCTGACCAAGATTAGTTGAAGTGGTGACCATGTGATGTCTCAGAAAATTTGGCCATTGGGGGAACAAAACTCCTCTCCAGCTTATGTGAAGATAAAGTTATCTGCTTTGCTGAGGACCCAGGAGACACACACATAACTTCCCCAACTGCCTCTGTCACCAAACCAGGAAATAGGAAAGTTAAAGGACCAGTATTTTGGACACAAGAAGGTTGAATGAAAGATGCAAAGTGGAAAATGGACTGAACAAGGAAAACCTGATGAAGAGGTCTGTGGGGGAGGAAGTCTGAAGAATGGAGAGAAAGGACACGGGATTGAGGTAAGAAAGGACTAAACAGAGGAGGAGGCTTTTGAGATTTAATAGTGCTCAAGATAAAAAGCATCTGTACGAAAAGTGGTTTGGAGAAGTGCTAGGGAGGCTGGTTCAATAGATAATGAAAGTGGATCATAGTAGGGAATGGTCTAATAAACAATGCAGATGAAAAAAGATGGGACCACAGAGGAAGTAGAACTGGGTCAAAAGTGTCCAGAAAGCCTAAAAAGAGGAGGGTCTGTGTCCTATTCAGGAAAGGCCGATGGACAGGCTTATAAGAGAGCCAAGAGGCATATTCTCAGGGGAATGTTACCAATTGTGGATTCTGCTATCACTGTAACTCTGTGATCTGACAAGCCAAAGGGACAGTAGGTTTCAGATGGACAGTATCTGAGCCAAATAATATCTGAGTTTGAACCAGCCTATTATTTCATTGTCAGCTTCTAATATTATTCTCTCCCTTCCATGCTCATTTTGTTCTTTAAAAGAAGCAAACAGACTATACTCCTGCAGCAGGGCAATTCTTCCCACAGTTCCATTAGTAGAAAGAGAATACTGAGCAGCCATTATTGCTGCCACCAGATTGAGAGGATGACTCCTCTTTTTTTTTTTAAGCCAACCAGATAAGCCTCAAGACATAGGACTTTATCAGATGTGGGGAAATGTGGCAAAAACCGCATCCCAAATTGTGCCAGAAAAATGGGAGGATAACAGAAAGGGTGACATTATCAGATGCTTGGGAGATTTTCAGACCGCGTTTCAGCGTGCCTAGCGCGGGAGGAACTTTCGGGAGAGGGACGGCGGTCTTGCGCAGCAGGGGGGCATTTTTGGACGCTGTTGTCCCTCTCCCGAAACTATCCGTGTCTCTTCCGTGAAGCTTTGGAAGCCGCAGAGCCATATTTTAATCACGGAGGTTGCCCATGATTAAAATATGGCTCTGCGGCTTCCAAAGCTTCACGGAAGTGACACGGATGGTTTCGGGAGAGGGACAACGGCATCCAAAAATGCCCCCCTGCTGCACAAGATCGCCGTCCCTCTCCCGAAAGCTCCTCCCGCGCTAGGCACGCTGAAACACGGTCTGAAAATCTCCTTGCATCCTCAGCCATTCCAGGGGTGTAGCACAGGCATGAATAAGGCATCCCTTTTTTATTTATGGGCTAAGCCATCAATAAAAAATGATGCCTTATTCATGCCCACACTACACCCCTGGAACGGCTGAAGGATGATGTCATCTGATAATTTTGCCTATTTGTTTTCTCGTTGCGTTTTTCTGACATGTTTTTTCACACGTCTGATAAAGTCCATACATGCTGCTCATCTTTCTGGGCTTTAGAACCTTATCAAATCATCGCAGGGCCTCAAGACTTCAGGTCTAAGAAATAAACTGAATAAATTATCTCAAACACATTCTCCAATGTATAAAATGGGAAGAACTCACACAAGAGAAATTGCATCATTTAAAGATAAGTTGGTAGTTTGTTTCATAGGGTAGAGTGTGGGGGAATACATCACCTTTCTTCTAATGAAAATTCCACGTCCAATTCTGCCCTTTTCTCCTTGGAAAAATCAAACAAAAAAAGAATATCAAAAATATTCCCTTGCTCCAGGATAATTTTTAATTTCTAGATGTCATACCCTATCCACATCAGTATTGTGTCAACATTTTGTATGGTTCTGTCTATATCAATATTAACTGAAGTATCTCAGCTCATAACTTCTACCCTATTCATCAATTCCAACATAATTATGCACAGCTTACATAATTAGATTTCCATGTGGTCTGGTGCAATGTCTCCTGTGTTCTTTAATGTGAGCCCTTAGGCCCTTCCAGATGAAGCAAATGTGATGAGAGGTGATAGCATTTGTTGCTGTATGTCCCACTTTCTTTTTTAACAATCCAAAGATGTTTTATCAATCACCTGATATTTCAGTCTATTTCCCCTCCTTTTCTGCAGTACTCTGAAGTATTTTGTTTCTACCCAAAAGGGAGGTGGGGTTATGATCAATACATATGGTCATTCTGTGAATTCTGATAACCTAAGTAGATGTACCCAATCCTTAACCCCTTTGCTATTTTCTGAATGTTTCACTCTTATCTTTGTTTTCCTCATCCCAGGAACACCTCCTTTTAGGGCTCCTAAAGACTGTACATTTGTTGTAGTTCTAAGTGTGTGTTTCTGTTGTCCCAGACTATCTGCTGTACCAGTTGCATCATTTTATCCCGAACATCAAGTGGATCTCTTTTTAAATTTGAAACACGGAAAAACAATATATTCCCCTCTGCTTTATTTTCATTAAAAAAAAGATTTTAAGTGTTATAGTGCTATAGAACATCAGTGAAAGGGCACTTTTGTTCTATAACTTTTTGATTGTAAAAAAAAATGGCAGTGGAGAAAATTTGCCCTTCAAACCATAGGACAACCTCAGCAAACCATGCCCCATTAAAAAAAACTTTGGAAAACAACAAATGGAAATCCAAGAAATCACTACAAACAGAGCCAAAAAGAATGGAACGAGTGGACACAGAAGTGACAACAACCAACAAAACCTGATGAGGTATATCAGAAGAACTCACACTTCTTTTGACAAATCCAGAAGAGCCAGTCATGGTTTTAATTTTTTTTAAAGCTCTAGAGTGAACCATACTAATAAGCCAGTACATTTCTTTGCGCTGAAAGATCACCAAACACACACACACCCTAGTTAATGTCAACATGGGTTAAAGGTGCAAGATTCAGAAAGTGAGGGGAGATGCCATTGGAAGGTTTCCTCTCTTTAAATGGTTAGGTTGACTAAAGTATTTAAGGAGCCCTGGTGGCACAGTGGTTAAATGCCAGTACTGCAAGCCACCACGCTGCAAGTTCGATTCCAGTGGGCTCCAAGGTTCACTCAGCCTTCCATCCTTTCGTAGGTCGGTAAATTGAGTACCCAGCTTGTGGGGGGCAATTAGCTAACACACATTGGAAACTGTTTAATGCAGTGTAGATGTGTAAATAGCTATTGCTTAAAATAATTTGTAAGCCGCTCTGATAGCCTTGTGGCTGAAGAGCGGGGTATAAATAAATAAATACTGTAAATAAAATATGTGGATGTTGATTTTTCCAACCACAAAAGCCTACTCCTCTGGTACTAAGCTGTTAGCAATTTTTTTCATTCTCTAGGGGTATAAAGTTGTAAACTGTAATTATACTTTTCCTATGTTTGTTTTCGTTGAAACAAGATAGACACCACCACTGCCCATTCACTCTCTGCATGAACTGAGGCATGGAAGGTGACTGTCTAGGAAGAAAACAGAGTGGAAAGGTTTATTAGGAAATATACCAATAGCATCATTACAGACTATCAGTTTAGCACTATACCAATAAGGTAAATTATTTTCCATTTTAAAAAAATGAAGGAAGCATTGGTAGAGAAACATGAAACAGGATACATTAAACATCAACCACAGCTGCATAGGCCATTAAAATAAAAAATACCTAGTCTAACAAATGAGAAAAATATGTATACATACACTTTGCAAGGCTAGTTTTCAACCAAGTAGTCATGTTAGTATTTTGTAGCATAAAAAGAAGGGAGGAAGTGGAGGAAATGTGGCAGCACTTTTAAAACTAATTGGTTTATATTTTCACATGAGCTTTTGTGAGAATAAACCCACTTCTTTGGATGCAGTACTGAGTGGTAACATATTGCTTTCCAAGGCAGTGCTCTCACCCTGAGATTCCACCTCCTCATCCTGAGGACTAGAGAAGAAGATCAAGGCCCTCAGATCCAGCAACTCTATTTCCTTTCAATACAAGGGAAACTGGGAAAAGAAGGATAAGGCACTCAGCTGTCACTTATAGAAGCCAACTGAGGATAGCTTTGCTCATTCAGCCTTCCCTAGGGGCAAGAGGATGAAGAAGAGAAGGAAAAAGGCTAGCTATGCAATCAGACAGCGACTGCAAGCACTGAGTGAACATGTGTCAGGCTTCACACACAACTTATTCCAACTGGAATGGCTTGCATATGAACAGAATTTCCAGTTGCCCCAACTAGAGATAACCTTAATTCCTCTATGAATTCTGAGGTCTTTACATAGCAGTTGGATGGCCATATTTCAGGACTGCTTTGGTTATATATGCTTGTGTGGCAAAGAGTGGGCTAGAAGGCCTTGCACCCTCTTCCAACTGTAATGTTCTATGATTCTTCTCTTCCAGTAGAATCCAAGCTTGGACTTGGAGATGAGGGCTTGGAAGAAGGAAAGGGGTGACCTGGGTTCTTCCATAAGACAAATTTGGAATGTTTGTGGGTTTACCTTAGGTATACATCCCAGGAGGACAGATGATGCAGCACTATTGCTTCCGATGTCTAGTGGATGTTGCTGGAAGAACTGTAGTGAGTTTGCATAGCTCTTCCCGTGCACTTGGCCTCTGGCACACAAAAGGCCAGGGTTAAAAATGATTTGACTTCTTTATTGTCGTTGTTGTTATGTGCTTTCACTTCAACTCCAACTATCATAAGGTTTTCGGAGCAAGATTTATTCAGAGGATGTTTTCTGTTGCCATCTTCTAAGGCTGAGAGAATGTGACTTGCCTAAAGTCACCCAGTGAGTTCCCCTGGCTGACTGGGGATTCCAACCCTGGTCTCCCAGAGTCCCAGGAGATTATCAGACAGGAACAAAAAAAAGTGTTCCTGTCCCACAATCTCCACTCTTGCCCAGTTCTGCCACAATCACCCTCCTACCACACTTACCTCCTCTCCCATCAACAGGGCAGCCCAGAAGTGAAAGGAGCTCTAATGGAACTCCATTCACTTCCTGGATCAAAATCCCACAGATTCTCATAAGAAGATGCGAGCACGGGAAATTCAAAAATAAAAATAACATTAAAAAGTGACAACAAGCATAAAAACATACTTTAAAATGTTCAGTTTACCCAGGGAGGATCATAAAAAGTGTGTGGATGTCCCGCTCTCACTAGAAAGTGTTCTAGCAGGGACCTCCCATTGACACTGGGATCTCACAAGCATAACGGGGCACCTTGTCACACACAGGCAAATCCGGAACACAAATGGAAAGGGGGATCTATTGACAGCTTCTCTCATCAATAAAAAGCAGCACTGGTGGAACAGCAGGATAATGGGTGCATAACAAGGGGGAAACAACAACATCTGATAAGGGAGCTCTTTTGCGATCTTCCTGGCGTTGCTGTAACACTACTTTTGATGCATCTGATAATCTCTCTAGTTTAACATTCAAGCACTACACCACACTGGCTCTCTGCACACAAAATAATTGCTTGTCTGACCAAACACCCTAGTATTGTAGCAGAAATCAGGAACAGGAGACCCACGGATTGGAAAAAGAGTTTTATTAACACCAGCAGGCCTGACCGGAATCCTTTCCAAAGTATCAGCCCCTTGAATAATCTATATATATAATTCTCTTGGGTATGTTGCCGTTTCCAATGTGCTAATTGGCTGCTTAGGAAACTGTTAGGCAGCCAATCAGCACACTGGAGGCGGGATCATGTGGAGTTTTGCCTCCAGTGTAAACATGGTCGCAGTAGGTAGCAGGGGTGTGTGGGGGATAGTGTGTGTGTGCAGGGGGAGGGCTTGGGGAGGATGGCAGGGGGCAGCCGAGGGACACGGTGTGGGGGGGCTGAGGTGCCATGGGGGGGAAGGGAGGCGGTGGTAGGGGGAAGGAGCAGCACACACACGCACACGGGGAGGGTTGGAGAGGGCTGCAGGGGGAGGGAGGCAGCGGGAGTGGGGAGGGAGGGAGCAGCATGTGTGTGTTTGTGTGCGTGTGGGAGGGGGCTCAGGGAGGGCCGCGGGGGTAGTGAGGTGGGGTGGGGAGGAAGCACTCATGCAGTGGGCTTGGGGGGGGGGTTGGCAGGGGGAATGTTGTATGCTAAACCGGGTATATAGCTAGTAGTTACAGAATGCTTTTATAGAGTGGCTATGACAGTATGCAAAAAGCAATCCCTTCTCCCTCTTTGGTGTCAGCAACTTCACTTTCTTGGGACAATTGTTTATATTTCAGGAAGTACAAGACACAATAAGCTGGTACACTCTTGACTGCAGAGGCTTGTTTACAGAACTAAAAAGTTTCATGAATACTTTGGCTTCAGCTAAGTCAGCTTGCAGTGAGAACTTGCAAAGGCATGAGGTTATTTATTTATTTAGTTATTATTTAGTTATTTATACCCCACTCTTCAGCCACAAGGCTATCAGAGCGGCTTACAAATTGTTTTAAGCAATAGCTATTTACACATCTACACTGCATTAAACAGTTTCCAATGTGTGTTAGCTAATTGCCCCCCACAAGTTGGGTACTCAATTTACTGACCTACGAAAGGATGGAAGGCTGAGTGAACCTTGGAGCCCGTGATTGTAAAAGTTAATTCCAGCCTCATCTAGCTACCACATTGTTACTCAAGAGAGTAAGATTTTAAATTTGTACTTTCCATTTAGTATATGAATTGTTTACCTTCAATCAATTGTTGCATAATACCACACATGCAGAGATCTCTTTAGATTTATTTAATATAAGATCATACCTGACTGCCTATAAGGAAATTTAATTTCCAATAAATTCATTTGCCTAGTACCGCTTGCCAAAAGGAAACTAGAAAACAAGGTCTTACCTGAGAATTTAGGACAAATGTGTGACTCAAAGTTTTTCCTGGAGCAAGATTCCCTGTATCAAAAGCAACTGAAGTGGCATGGCTGCTTAAACCATTCAGCACAATGTCTCTGTTGTAGAAAGTTAATTCCAGAATATTCTGTAAAATGATGAATGAAAAAGACCTTGGGAAATGTGGCAGCAATTGCATATAGCAACATCATCACACACTGAACTCAGTCAGCTCTTCAGTTTTGTAACCTTCTGGCCCTGATGCATCAGTATTGGCTGGTTTGTCAAGATGGGCCAACCAACAGATTTACACGTAGATTTGCATCAAACCACTTGCCAAGCAGAAGTATGCATGTTTTGCATCTGTTGTACATATTTATGTTTATTATATTTTATTAGAGTATTTATACCCCGCTCTTCAGGCATAAAGGCTCTCAGGGCAGCTTACAGATTGTTTAGCAATAGCACTAAGGACTTTACCAGATGTGGCAAATATGGTGTCATAACAATGAACGCGAAAGGATGCCAATACCAGATGACACCATGCTTTCATGATTATGTGTTGAAAATAAGGCATTCTTTTTTATTGACAGGCCAAGCCATCGATAGGTTGGCTGTTGTGGGGGTTTTTTGCTGTGATTGCGAGTGTGTGAAACTGTGCCCCGTTCTGCTGGCGCAATTCCAACGTCAATGGGGGATCCCCGCCAGACCACTTCTGGATGGGAACATGAAAACTAGCCATGAGATGCTCTTTTTATGAACCTCCCTATGTTGCAGGCAAGTTTTTAAGTGTGTTTCAATGCTTGTATGTACATTTCGGTTTTTAATTTAGCTGTTTTTAGACTTTTAAGTGTGCTCACATCTTCTCATGAGAACTGCCAAGATCATATGCATTACCAAACGTGGAAGTATGAGGCTGCTTTTTCATGCTATCATGGCAACGTTTGATATTTTGGATTCTTTTGCTGGAACAAAAATGGTGTAAAAAATGGTGCCAAAGGAAGGTTTTTAGAGGCTTGTCTGATAAAGTCCTTACACATCCTCACCACTTTTTTATAGCACACTAGGCACTCTCTAAGCAGTTTATAATGTATGTTAGCTAATTCATCATATGCTTTTATAAAGACATCAAGGGAAGAAATAGTGGGGCCTGCTTCTGGTTCAACACCTAACTAAATATACAAGTTTAAACAAATATGTTCAAGAATCTGTTAATTTGGCCATGGTCCAAGTGTTCATCATTAGACCTCCTCTGCATTCAAAAGCTATGCAGAACTTATTATGAAGGATCCTTTTCTACAGTCAGTTGTGAAACTGAAACTTGATTTGATTCACCCTGGCTTCTGGAGTATATGGGAGGATCCACCAAGTCCAGGCAAACCTCCTCCACTTTAAGGGAAAATGTCATAAGAGTGTCCAGTTCATACTTTTAAAAAAAATAGCTTGAGCAATGGACTTTATCATACCAACCTGTTTCCTCACAGCAATCATGTTACTGAAGCAAAGGGGAACATTTGAAAATGATCAGTATTGAAAACAATCAGTATCACACTTCTCTGCAATCGCGGGAGTGTATTGTAAGTGTGCTGCTTTGGCAAACCATGCTCTGGTGTGCATTGGCTCCATAACACTGCGTTCCTTCCTACCTATGTAAGTCCTCTTCAGTACATGTATGCCTTTCATTCTTTTTTGTTTGTTTGTTTTTTACGCGATTCCATAATTATGGGGAAACAATTTAAATTATTTTTATTTTATCATTTCACCATAATTATGCAATCAAAGCAAAAATTAAAATTAAAAAAGAAAGGCACAGAGTAAAAACAACCTCAGCCTCCTTGGGAATAGGGAGGAGTGGAGGGGAGAATAGGGAGGAGGAGGGGGGAAAGAAGGGGAGAGGAGGACAATCATGCCCCCTTATGCCACATGACTGCCTTCATATCACACTTCTCTGCGATCGCAGGAGTGTATTGTAAGTGTGCTGCTTTGGCAAATCACGCTCTGGTCTGCATTGGCTCCATAACACTCCGTTACTACCTATGTAAGTCCTCTTCAGTACATGTATGCCTTTCATTCTTTTTTTGTTTTTGTTTTTGTTTTTTATGTGATTCCATAATTATGACCGCTTTCATATCATTACTGCAGCAGAAAGGGACCTATCACATGAGTGGGACTAATGGAATAGCAACGATATTGTGAGCTGTTGACAGGTTTTCCCCATCAATGAAAAGGTGTGCTACAGAAACAAAGCAGCAACAGGATAGGCATGATGTCATGTGATAAGTACTGACCAAATACTCTAATAACTTACTGTAATTCTGAAATACCAGCCTCCAATGTGACCAGCCAAATTTTGCTCACACAATTCTTACAGTTTTGGAAATGCAACAATGACCAGCATTTAAAGAGTAAAAGGTGTTTTAGGAGATTATCAGATGCAGCAAATAACAATAACAATGCCAAAAGATTGTGAAAGTGTGTCCATTTCACACAACATCACACTATGGCATTATGCAGTTGTTAATAAGGTGTTCTTTTTTATTGATGGTCCAAGCCATCAATTAATCTGCCATGGCATTTTTTGTTGTAGAATTGCAAGTGTCTGAAATGGCGCACTGTTCAGCCAGCATGGTTACAGCATCAATGGGCGGTCCCTGTCAGAACACTTCCAGGTGAGAACATGAAAACTTGGTACAGGAGGCTCTTTTTGTGAACCTCCCTGTTTTGCGGGCAATTTTTTAAGTGTGTTTCAGTGCTTGTGTGTTCACTTTGTTTTTTAATTTAGCTGATTTTAGATTTTTAAGCACGTTCGTGTCTTCTTGCGAGAACCGCCAAAATCACATATACCCCTGAATGCAGATATAAATAGCACTAGCAGCTGTGCTTCCATAATTCCAGGTCTGCTTTTTCTTGCTATTACTGCAACATGTAATAAAAAGGGTTATTTTGCTGTGACACTTACGCTTTAAAATACAGTGGGACAGAAACATTTTTAGAGGCTCGTCTAATAATCTCCTTAGAGAAAGCAGCAGTGATAGGGCCGATGAGTGTTTCAATGATCTAAAATCTCCTCATATCTCATCTACCTATCCTAACCTATCCTAAATTGATATTCTTAGGAATCACTCCAGTCATTCTCTCCACCTCCTTTTTTACTCTTTCACTGCTGCAAAAGTAAAAACTAATTTAGTCTTCTTCCTATTCTAGTTTAGCTTTCTTATCTCTAATGGAGTTCCTATAATAAAATTTCAGTTTATTTATTATAGCTATTGGTGTCAGTGCTCCTTGAACATAGTAGTTACCTGCTGCACACATGCATGCTCTATCATATAGGAGCTGAAGAGTCATACCGTTGAAAGGATCATACTGTTGAAAGGATGTTAATCGCTGGGCTAATCTAGATTGTTCCTGTGAGACAAGTTCATACTCACCTTCACGGCACCGTGGATTCGGTATTCAAAAGTTTCATTCCACTCTGGATCACTGGAGTTATAGACAACCTGAGTCCTTTTTACCAATGGAGATGCCGTAGGAAGTTTCAGTGCCACATAACAATCTGCTTTGGACACTAGTCAGAAGAATATGTGCATCAAGAAAAGCCCAAGAAAAGCTGTTTTTCTTCATAATTCATTAAGTGCCTTTAACAGTGTCCTCCAGTGAAGTAGCTCTGACGAAACTGAAATCAGTGATGGAAGGCTAAACAAGACATATACTTTAAGATCCCTCTCTCTTTTGCTCCAAAGTAAGCAGGTAAAATGCCAGTCCAGATGGAGGAAGTATAGACCTCACTCTTCTATCTTTAAAAAAATATAGAGGGGAGACGACTTTTAAAAAAAAAAATACCTCTAATTGTGCCAATGGAAGTTTTATTCTTCTGTTAACTCCAGGTGTAGGGAGGAAACAGATTGGGGAAACGTTTAAACTTCTCCTACCTGTGTACACTGGTCACAGTCTTGATCAGTGCCACATAGGCTTCCATTAGAGTAAAAAAAAGTAGGCATCTTAAAGTGCACACTGTGTATTTAACCTAGTGTCTGCGTCAGCGCTAAGGCTGCAATCCCATACCCATTTACCTGGGTGTAAGCCCCATTAAACTTCTCCAGAGATACATTTAGGATTACACTATTAAAGGTGGGAAGGAAATCTTCCCATAAACTCTTGAAAACTAAGGAGCACATTTTACAATCCATTTTGTACACACCAATCTTTTATCCAAATACAAAACCTATATCCTTTATGATGTGTATGATCATCATACCTATTCCTCTAAAATAGCTGCCATCAGCAACTGGGTAGAAAGCAACAGAACCCCTCCCAATTGTATTTTGAAAGGAGAAGTTGCCTGTTACACACACATGCTGCGTTCATAACCATTTGGTCATAATATGCATAGACTGGAACAAGATTTAAGTGACTGTGCTCTCTGATACTGGAAAATCAGTTTGAGGTTATCTTTACTAGTATTGGGAATGATCCAAGAAAAATGCAGAATGTGATCATGGGGGCACAAAACAAGTTTCTGAAAATCTCAGATTTAATTTCTCACCCTCTAGTCCAGGGATGGATGACCTCCAGCCTTGGGGACAATTGCATGGGCACTCCATCCGGCCTATGGCTTCTTTTGCTGTGTACAAGAATAACGTCTGCCAAAATCTCAGGAGTTAAATTAGATTTGCAGTGATTGGTGGCAAATCTTATTGCAGGTCTTTAGTGCAAGGATGGGACTCATGCAACCCTCCAGGAATTATTGAATTAAAACTCCCAGCATTCCTCACCATTGGTTGTTCCTACTAGAGGTGCTGACAGTTGCAGTCCAACAGCATCTGTAGGACTACATGATTCTGATCCCTGGTTTACTGTCTTTGTCCTTTACATTATTAGCAGAGCCAGAATAAATTGTGCAAAATAGTAAAACTGAAGATGTATGCAAAAAAAGAGACAGTATACAAATATGTTCCATTTTATAATTATACAACCCTCAAAAAATTTTCCCTCTCGTTATAAAACTAAGATTGCTTGTGGCCAGGAAAAAATACATAATTTATTTTAGCACCTACAGTCCTACCTCACTTGTTATTTAGTTTGAGTTTTGTGGGAGTCTGAATGATATAAACTATTTTTGGATGGTGTGAGTTAATTAAGGGCACATCTACAACTGCAGGATAAATCTCACCTTTCTCTGTGGTATATTGAAAGTACAGGAACCGCGACTGAACCATTTTATTTTCCCATTGGTGTTTGCCTGACATGATTCATTACTACTGGGTGTTACTCAGTTTTTGTTCCATCTTGTTATGAGTATGCTAGAACAAGGGTGAGGAAACTTTCAGCCCGAGGGACAAATTAGAGATGTTCTGGGAGCCATTTTCCAATGTTAGCCCAGGCAAAAGAATGGGACCAAAACATAACAGCATATTTAAACTCTACAGCCAATCTAAGCCTTAGAAAAAGCATTTCAACCATTTAGAATGGGGTTAAAATGTACTCAGGCTGGGAAACCACCAAATGATGGTGTCATAAAGTGGTTGCAGCCATCTGGAAAACCTCAAAGGTCAAATTGGTTTCCAGGAGAACTGGATTTGGCCCAGGAGTTGAGGCTTTCCACCCCTGTGCTAGAGCATGTGGAATTCTATATACAGGTTGACCCCCATATCCACTGATTTGGTCTCTACAGTTTATCCACATCTGAGAAATATGTTCTCTCTAGGCATTTCTAGGTCCTCCAGTATGATTCTATGGTCAACTTCTGGCATTCATCTCATTGAAAATAATAGGGCTCCCTATTATCCATGGTTTCAGGTATCCACAGGGGCTCTTGGATTGTATCCCCCGTGGATATGAGGGTCAACCTGTACATTGTTTTGCTACTAGGAAGATGTATTACACTTCTTAAGAAATAAAAGGCTGTTTGTTGTTCTACATGTGATTACCGACCAGAGAGAGGAAAGGGCATAGATCAAAAATACTACCTGAAACACATTCCATTTTGTCAGAACTTGGAGGCAAAGTAGGGTTGGGCCTGATTAGTACTTGGTAATACCAAGGTTCTCCAGGTAGAGCTACTTGAAACTCTGGGTGTTAGAGCTGGAAATACCAGATCAGATGGACCAATGTATTGACTCAGTATAAAACCACTTCTTGTGTTCCTATAGAATTAGTCCACCCTGGGATCCACAGGCAGATTGGAAATGTTATAATCCCAGTCCCAGACAAACATTTTTAAAGGCATGCCAGAGTTAGGGATGGAAACAATATTAACAAATATTTGAATAAACAGATGAAAAGGAGGTGTTGGGACTGTTGGAAAAAAACCTGACAGAGAAAAACTTGCACAATGGAAATCTTAGCAGTTCAAGACTTAATCTGTGCCAAAAAACAAAACAAAAAAAAGTCTAGGAGTGGTTTGCACAGAAAATTATATTTTGTGCACAGGAATTTTGCTTTCCGCACAGAAAACCTAATTTTCTGTGCAGCATACAAGGAAAACAACATTCATGCACAGAACATGCCTTTTTTTCTACATAAGTTCTAAATTGCAAATAGTTTTCAAAAACTCCACAGTTTTCAAATACTTTCTGGCAGAGGGGGAAATTGATTAAATTACAGGTCAACTCCTGTATCGGGGGGGGGATACATGTTTCAAGACCCCTTGTGGAGTCCTGATAGAGTAGATCATGATCATCATCATCATCATCATCCCTATTATTTTCAGTGAAATGTTTGCCAGAAGTTGACCATAGAATTGTATTGGAGGACCTAGAAATGCCTAGAGAGAACATATTGTTTCAGATGTGGATAAGCGAAACTGTGAATATGGAATCTGTGGATATAAGGATTGACCTTTATTCATTCTTTCCTACAGAATGAAATTAATAAAAATTTACATCCTTAGTCAGAGTTTGTTAACAGGGACTATATAGCCAGTAACACAATGCCTATACACAAGACCCCAGGTTGAATCCCTGTCATTGCCCATCAAAAGGAAACAGCTAGTGATGGGGGAGACCTCTGCCTGAAACGAGGGAAAACCACTGCCAGTCAGTACTGAAAGTAGTTAGTCTGAGATACACAACAATTTCCTTACATCAGTTAAAATATAACTATAATAACTACTAGGATGTTAATTGTTATATCTACAGTTAAAGATCTATTAAGAACCATAATGTCCAGTTAAGAATTACTTTAACATCCTATAAAAGCAACAGCTTTCCAATTGTGTATATGCTTAAAGCATTTCACATTAACACTAACCTATTTTAACTTACATGAGTTTTTAAGTTGTCAAAAACAAACAGGCTGCTGTTTTGATTCAGAAAATATTAAAAGATAAAATCCTGATGAAACTAGAGAACTTCTTATTAGGGATATTTGATGAGCAAATAAAACATCATCATCAAAAAATTCTTCTATACCTGATCACCACAGCAAGGCTTGTATATGCACAGATGTGGAAATAAGTAGATATTCCAGGAATGGATTATTGATTAGTTAAAGTGTGTGAAATGTTAGAAATGGGACAAATTAACTATGTTATTAAGGTGCAAATCAAATGGAAAAAAATTTGAAAGATTGGGAACCAATTATGCAATGTTTAAGAGTAAATGAAGAAAAGATAACTATTTTTTGAAGGCTGCAAATGTTATTTCATAATAATAACTTGGTGGGTCAGTATATTAAGGTCTACAGAAAGGAATTTAATTCAGGTGTACAATACTTCTAGTAAGAAAGTGGAAAGTCATTTTTTAAGTTATTGTGTAATATAGGCCTTATTTGTTTGTATTATAGTATGTTTATGTATTTGTTTGTATTGTAGCATGTTAATTTAGTATGTAATTAATGTTTGTGAGATATGTTTTGGTTATGCTTATATAAAATATAAAATTTAAAACATTAAAAATGAAATAAACAGGCTGCTGTTCAGTTCTGAAACTGGTTAAACCATGACACTCTGTGTTGTGTGGGAGTGGACACTATGGAGATTTTCACATGGGGCCCAAATGCCCTGTTACTGCTGCACCACCTCCTCTCCCATTCCTGCCGCAGAATGGAGAAAAATGTTCACACACTTACCTCCATTCTACGACAGGAATGTCCTCCCCATCCCCAGGCTGGCTGGCTGTAAATGCAGATATCGTAAGGCTACATTTACGACTGGGAACTCAAATCTTGGCTGTTCTCACGAGAGAACGGCTGTGCGGCAAATTCAAAAATACCTCCCCAAACGTCAAAACAAGAAACAAAATACAAAAATAAATTTTTAAAAATACAAGTAACCCAGGGAGCGGGGCGAAGGGTGCCACTTACTTGGCTGTCCCATTTGTGGCCAGAAGTGCTCAGACTAGACCTCCTCCCCCATGCCTGTTATATCGGAACAGGGACAGGGCTCCTTTTCCCACATCCCTGATTCCATGGGATGTTTTGTGTATTCTAGACAGACTTTAGTTTAAATAAGAAATTATCAAAATTCTATCTCTACTACACTGTTTTTTCCTTACTATTGTAAAAATAAAGGCTTGGTTTACTAGTGTACCAAAATCAACATGTTTCTTTTCCTCCTTATTTAACAGGATTTCTTGGCTAAGAAAGTAGACTATGGCCTACAGCCAAACACTAATTCCAGCTAATGTAAACATGTTGAATCAGCTGCTGAATGGTATATGTAAATGTAAATCCCATTAAGGGAGACTAACAATTGTATGTAAGCCCTTGGGCTTCATGTGTCTGAAGGGAATAACTGTGTTATTGGCTTGCGTGCTACAGGAATCAAACACATTAATTTTCACATCTTTGTCAAAAACTTACGTAAATCTAAGCCATGGATGTTTCTGGCTCTGAGGATTTTTACTATAAGGCTATAATAGGGATGAGTCTCACGCTGAAACAAGAGAGAGCAGAATTCATTTTAATGGAAAGAAAATCAACTGCAAACTTAGTTACAGAAAGACCATCTTTCTGTATTATGTTAAACTCTGATCCCACACCCACAACTAAGTGCTAAAATACATGTAGCTTTAATATTGTACTCTATCAGTGCATCTGAGCAAATGCATTTAAATCTATAAAATCTCATGCTAAAATAATTCAGTTATTTTAAATAAATCAAGTGCTGCTCGATTTCTCCCCCTCCCTTCTTTCTTTATGCTTAAATAGACTAACAGGGCCATCTCTTTGAAACCTATGGGGTACACTTTACTGAAAACATGAGATTGTACGAGGCCACAAATACCAAACAATAAATAATTATTTCTGTTGCTACAGAACTATTCTTAGGTATAATCCAGCCAAGTTTAAGTGTTGATAATTTTAGCAGGTCAGCTACACACACATTTATCAGCACAATCCTGTGCATTTTCATCCAGAAGTCCAACTGATTTCAGTGCTACTTAAGAACAAAACAGGAGAGCTCCCAGCAGACTGGAGGAGAGCAAATGTCCACATCTTCAAAGGCGGGGAGGGGGGAATAAGACCCTAATAATTACTGCCCAGTCAGCTTGACGCCAATGCCAGCAAAGATTCTAGAGCAGATAATTAAACAGGCAGTCTGTAAGCACTTAGAAAGGAATACCATGATCACTAAAAGGCAACATACGTTTCTCAAAAACAAGTCATGCCAGACTAATCTTATCTCTCTTTTTTTTTATAGAGTTACAAACTTGGTAGTTGGAGGGAATGCTGTGGAATGCTGTGTTAGGTGGCTCTGTAATTGGTTGACCAACTGAACCCAAAGGGTAGTCACCAATGACTCCTTTACATCCTGGAGAAAAGTGACTAGCAGGATGCCACAGGGTTCTGTCCTGGGCCCAGTGCTATTCAATATCCTTATCAATGTTCTGGATGATGGAACAGAGGGCATTTTTATCAAGTGTGCGGATGACACCAAATTAAGAAGGGTAGCTAATATCCCAGAGGACAGGATCAGAGTTCAAAATGACCATAACAGAAAGCTGGGCCAAAACTAATAAAATGAATTTCAACAGGAAGGAATATAGGATACTACACCTGAGCAGTAAAAATGAAAAGGACAAATATAGGATGGGTGACACCTGGCTTGACAGCAGTAGATGAGAAAGGGATCCAGAAGATTTAGTGGACCACAAGCTGAATAAGAGTCAGCAGTGTGATGTAGCAACTAAAATAGACAACGCAATTCTAGGCTGCATTAATAGGAGTATAGTGTCTAGATCGAGGGATGTAATATTGCTATTCTATTCTGCTTTGGTCAGACCTCACCTAGAATACTGTGACCAGTTCTAGGCACCACAATTTAAGAAGGGTATTGACAAGCTGGAACATGTCCAGAGGAGGGCGACCAAAATGGTGGGAGGTCTGGAAGCCATGCCCTATGAGGATTGCCTTAGGGATCTGGGTATGTTTAGCCTGGAGAAAATCAGTTTAAGAGGTGACATGATAACCATGTTTGAATATTTGAAGGGATGTCATACGGGGGATGGAGCAAGCTTGTTTTCTGCTGCTCCAGAGACTAGGACACAGAGCAATGGACTCAAACCACAGGAAAAGAGATTCCACCTAAACATTAGGAAGAACTTCCTGACAGTAAGACCTATTCGACAGTGGAATGCACTGCCTCAGAGTGTGGTGGAGTCTCCTTCTTTCGAGGTTTTTAAACAGAGGCTGGATGGCCATCTGTCGGGAATGATTTGATTGTGTATTCCTGCAGGGCAGGGGGTTGGACTAGACGGCCCTTGTGCTCTCCTCCAACTCTATGATTCGAAGATTCAATGATTCTACAATTAGGTGCATATACTATTGCAGCCTGAATCTGTCACTTTGAAAGAAATATGATTTAAAGTAGTTCACTTTGACTGGATTGTGCTATTTCTTAGTAACATCAGTCCAATCAACCTACTTTATGCATTTATTGTAAAAGGAAATTGAAATAATTATTGTAAAGTTTCCAAGAGCATTTGCTAAGATATTCACAAAATCTGTATTTACATGCCAGCCGAAGAAATCAGCATCCTTTTTCTGTATCACATCAGCAGCCAGAAGCGGCAACATTCGAGCTAACAATCGGCCAAGCATCACAGAACGGAACATGGGAGAGCAGGTTGAGGAACATACCGGGCCTGCATTAAACATAATGAAGGCAAGGAAGCTATAATCAATGGGTTACTGAATAGTGTATGTTTCATTGTTCTCCCCATATATGTGGAATTACCTTGCCTCTTTAAAAGCTGACTGTTTAGTCATGATACATTACCTACAGCAAGCTGTTTACATATATCTTATAGACTTTTAGTCAAACAGTAGCACAGGTGGCTGGTAGCTCCAATGTCTGTGATTCCAGATTCTAGGTAACACATTAAATGAGCTATCTATTGTGTTGAGCCTTCTCCCCAAAATGCATTCAGCATCTTGGATAGCTCCTTTATAGCTATCCAAAACCTGGAATGGATTTACAAAGATGGGAGCCAACAGCCACCACTGAGCAGAAGTGTTTGGAACTAGGAAAATTGCTGCAGCATCCTGTAATCAGGTAGGAATGCATGATAATTTTATCTCAGTTTTCCCAAATCCACAAATTTCTACATAATTAGGATTGAAAGTACTGGTTGGAAGGGGTGGGGGAGAGACATAGGAGAAACCATAATTTGTCCTTCCTGGCCAAGAACTTTGAATGCTTGTCTCTTTGAAACACTTTCAGGGGTTGCCATGTTGACCACGTAGCAAAACAAAATCCAGCATCCACAAAACAGCAATATCTTTATTGGCCAACCGAACTGCAAAACACATGGTGCAAGCTTTCAAAGCTCTACTGGCTTCTTGATCAGGCAAAAGATGTTAAAAATAAAGAAAGGGGGAAGGATGCTGGTGTTGAAGTCACAGGCCTACACGTTGTCTCAGATGTTGCTTGTGTTGTTGTTCAGGCGAGGGATCTCTTTGAAGTGTGGGTTTGAAAAGCTGAACTGGGATCATCTGGCAGGCTCTATCTTTTAACAGCTACATGAACATGGTTACAATGTGGTCCACTTCACGTTAGGGACAGCTGTGCCCACTAAATTTGGATGGTGTAGATAAGGGACAACTTTGTTGCAGTTAATTTCTGAACAGTTTATCAAAATTCACAGGCTTTGTATTTGGGGCATATAGAACTTCATAGTTTAGGAATTCAAAGGTGTGAGAAAGTGAAGCTGACAGATTTTCCCATCCCTAGTCAAGTGGCACTCTCTAAATAAGGGAACATCAAACTGTTATTCACTCAGATTATTTTCAATTATAAAATGAAATTAGAGGTGGTGGTTGTTCTTTAATGTTTTAAGATCCCAGGAAATATTTATTGTTCACTTCCAAGTGCAAACAACAATGGCAGGCTTTCGTATGTAAGTAGTGCAGTATCCATCTCGCCACACCTATTCAGTTGTTTTCTTCTTCTTTTTTGTACTTTATTTTTATAATTCTTATCATTAGCATTGCACATACATTTATCCTCCCATTTTTAAATTTTATCCAAAAAAAGAAAAAAATGAATATTTGTTTTGCTGCTATTTCACAGATAAAGCATTTCGACTTCCTAAAATTCTAGTCTCTCTAACATAGAAATGCTACATACATCAAACAGTCTTCCATTTTTTACAGTAATATTTTCCTATTCATTCTGCTGATAACAATTTAGAAAGAGAAAAATCAAAGTAAAAGAAATACTATTATCTCTAATGTCTTTAATTTCAATCACCTCCCCTTTTTAACTTTACATTAATAAGGTTTCTAAATCATACATTTCTCCTCTCTTTTTCCAATATGTAATCAGTGGGAACTAATCCCCTTCACTGTCTTCTTAACTGGTGTGCTTCTTAATTTTGATGTCAGATTTTCTAGTTCAATCATATCTAGAAGTTTATTTAACCAGTCATTAACCGTGGGTACTGCCGATGTTTTCCATTTTTTTTGCGATTACTAGTCTAGCTGCTGTGATAATATATAATACTATTTGCCAATATTTAGTTTCTTTTTCCCTTCCTAATTCATTTGTCATATTTAACAGATATATTTCCGGTTTACATTCAAATCTTACTTCTAGTATTTCTGTGATCACCTTGTGTACCTTCACTCAGAACTTTCTTATCTTCTCACACTTCCACCATAGAGGCATCATCAAGGCCTGGTTTCTCTGACATTTCCAGCAGTTTCCACTTATTGACTTTATCTTGCTCAGCTTAACTGGCATATAATACCATCTTTGAGATATCTTTAAATAATTTTCTAAAAGGTTTTGGCAAGCTGTACATTTTTTTGTTTTAACCCTAGCATTCTCCCTGGCATCAAGGTTTAAAGGATATCCAATATCTCTCACCCATTTATTCATATATTCCTTTATATTTGTTGATTCAAGGTTTCTCTCTAGTATTAGCTTATAGAATTTTCTAATTTGCTTTTTCTTTTGTAGATCCCAAATAATCTTATGAAATTCATTTTCCTCTGATTCAAAACTATAATTTTTCTTATCTTCTTTAAATCTTTCTTTTAGTTGTAGATAAGTGAACCAATTTACCTCATAATACTTTCCTAGTTCTTTTCTGGTCTTTAATATAGTACCACCTTCTGCCTTTCTACATATATCCTTATATCTCAGCCATTGTTTGGTATTACCCCATCTGCCTAAAGAGGCCTCCTGAGCTGAAACCCAGCCTGGCATTTTCAAATAAAACTTACTCTTTAAGGTTTTCCAGACATTTAGCAATGCTTTTCTGATGAAATGGTTGTTACATTCTTTGTTTACTTTCTCCTTTTCATACCATAAATAGACATGCCATCCATACCTATTATTATGGCCTTCTATACTGAGAGTGACATCATCCTGTAGAATAATCCAATCTCAAATCCATGTCATCGCTGCTGCTTGATAATATGTCTTAAAATCCGGCAAGCTACATCCTCCCCTTATTTCCTCATCTAAAAGATTTGTCACTTTATTCGAGGTGTTTTCCCATTCCATAAAAAAATTAATATCCTTATTCCATTTCTCAAAAGGGTTGTTATTGACTATTATTGGCAAATTTTGGAATGAAAATAATAATTTGGGAAGAATAAACATCTTGTTTGCTGACATTTTCCCTGACAGGGATAAATTCAACTTGCTCCAATTGTCCATATCCAATATTATTTTCCCCCAAGTCTCCTTATAGTTATTATCAAAAAGATCTGAGTTTCTCTTGGATATCTATAAGCCCAAATATCCTACTTTCTTTTCTGCTTTACAGCCTGATCTTTCCTCTAAATCTCTGTCTTCTTATATTGACATATTTCTGTTATGATTTTAGACTTTTCTTTATTTATGCTGAAACCTGAATATCTCCCAAATTCTTCCATTGTCCTTATGATTTCATCTATGTGATCTAATGGGTTTTCTGTAAAAATTACCAAATCATCGGCAAATGCTCTTAGCTTGTATGTGTGTCCTTTTACTTTGATGCCCGGAAAATTTAGGTTTTTCTTAAGTTCCTATTAAAGATGTCTAAGATCATAATGAACAATAGCGGCGAAAGCGGGCATCCCTGTCTGACCCCCTTTTTAACTGCTATCTTTTCTGTTTTTTCTCTGTTTATAATTAGTGGAGTGCATTTTGAATGTTGTAAATTTGTTCTACCCGTCTTAGAAATTTAGCTCGCATTTTCATCCTCCTTAAGATTTCTTTATATTAGTTTATAGATGGGACTTTATATTAGATGGGACTTTATATCAGTCCCATCGGACACTGTTGAAAGCTTTCTCGGTGTCCACAAAAAGCATTGCCATTTTTTTCCATTACGGGATTCATAGTATTCAATTAAATCCAATACTACTCTCAAGTTATGTTTGAGTTGCCTTCCTGATAGAAAGCAGTTTTGATCATTATGGATTATATTTTAAAGAACACGTTTCAGTCTTTGAGCTAATATTGAAGCATATATTTTATAATCAATATTTAATAAAGATATTGGGCAATAGTTTGTGATTTCTTTCTTATCCTTCCCTTCTTTTGGTATAAGAGTAATGTTCGCATCTGACCATGTATGTGGAATGCCATTGATTTCAATATCATTTAGAGTTTTTGCAGTGGTATAATTAATTCTTCCTCTAAACTTTTATAATATGTTGTAGAAAACCCATCTGGTCCAGGAGCTTTGTTCCTTTTAAAACCCTGGATCACTGTGGCAATTTCAGCTACTATTATTGAAGAATTTAAATCTTCTATTTGTTCTGCATTCAGTTTAGGAAATATATGTCTATCAAACTAGTTGTTTTCAAACTATGTATGAAAGGACATATAACAAGAGTTTCTGTGGATTCTTTCTGCTAAGTCCTGCTACTCACCCTTGTTTACACTGCCTACACTTCTGCTAAAGAGAACAAATATCACCCACCTCAAAACATCCCACCCATAATTTTGCTGCAGAAATTAACTACGGGTGGGAGGCTGGGTGGAGAACGATTTTCAGTCATGACTTTCTTGTCAGTCATGATGTGTTACAGTATTTAAATTATGTATACATTAAGTTTACAAAAAGGCAAAAGAACCTTGAAGAGCAAGTCCTGCCTGTCACATATAAACAACCCTAAATAGTTCTACATGCAAGCTTAATGAAGAATTGTAGAGGCTTGACTTTATTTGGTCAACTAGTCCACCATGTTTTTGCTTCAGATACAGGTTTTGCTTTCTGGGAATGGGAAGGCTTTTCCCACCACAGAATGTGTTTGGTCTAACAAAAGGATCCCATTGACTGAAGTGGGGAGAAGTAACTTTTGCTAAATACCTTCCACTGCAATTATTTGTGACCCCAGGAAGTCTGCAGCAGAGTTTCCCTCAATTTTTTGCAGCAACAACAGGGAAATTGCAAAATGTTTCATCCCTATCTTCCACCAATAAGAGTAAACAGAATACTCTTTTCAAGACATGCACCTGACTGTGGAAAAAAAAATCCAAGCCATCATTGGTTAATCTAACAGAAAAGTGGGTCAGAAGTATTTCACATAAATAATAATAGAATGAAGTATGACGTGAATTACTCACCAGACAAATAAGCCAATGCCACAAAAGAAAGCAAAAGCATAAAGAACTAAGCTGAAACTTTGGATAGCAGCCACAGCATGGTCTACTGGGTGGCGCACCAGGCCCGAAGTTGCCATTTTGAGGCTCAACTGGGGTTGAGCGAATTGTCTATGGTGGAGTGGCTTGGCAAAAGAGGCCTCCAGTGGAATAGTCTGTTGCCTCTTTTGTTCAAGAAGTGCACTGGGCCTCCTCTCAATGTGATAGCTATTCCCCTTGGTAGAAATGGCTTGGGCTTGCTGAAGGGCAAGACCCTCATTCATCAGGCTCTGCGTGACTTTTGCATCATACAGAGCAGGTTGCCAGGTGTAGTGCTGGTATGGTCCGCTATCTTGCCACACCAGACCTGGCATGATGAAGGGGATCCCCGACGCATTGACCTAAGCTGAGAGAAGGGTAAGTAGGAAGATACATAATGCTCTGGATAGGTGGTTGGACCACATTCTTCTCCATCTAGCCATAGTTTTTTGACACACACAGTTCTACTGAGCTGGTGGAATCCACCTTTCAGAAGAGGGTAATAAGATACTCCTGGAGGATCTGCAACAGGGAGTGAGCAGCCTATTGGTTGGCCTGGTGAGGAAAGGGGGCTAAACAGATCCTAGTCCCTTGTCCGTGGCAGGTAGCGAGGGAAGAATATAAGAGTTCTGGCGAACATCTTAGCACCCTTTTGGTGTAGGGTAGAACTCAGGAACTGCCTCTCTAAGGTCCTGAGACCTGAGGGTGAGGAAGGAATTTGCCCTTGAGGTATATATAAAGTCAAGTGTCTTGGGTGGGAGCCCCCTGGGTTGCCTTCCATCAGATGTCTAGCCAGGGAGCAACTCAAGTACTGGACTGATCCTGGGGTCAGGTGCTTCACCCAAGGGATGGCTGAGGAGGTAGCCCCAGGTTGACACCTGACCCCAGCTGAACCCACATCAGGTTGCTCTCCCTCTTGCTTCTTCCAAGCTTGTTATGATGCAAATAGTTTTAGATCAATAAAAGTTTTAGATGGCCCTTATTCAACCCAGCTTTCTGTGTCTGGTCTTATGATTACACAGTAAGTCATCAATGTATAGATTTTCCTTGGGTTTTTTTCCAGGCTGTGAGGCCGTGTTCTGGAATAATTTCTTTCTGATGTTTTGCCTGCATCTGTGGCTGGCATCTTCTGAGACGATTCTCTGAAGATGCCAGCCACAGATGCAGGCGAAACGTCAGAAAGAAACTATTCCAGAACATGGCCTCACAGCCCGGAAGAAGAACAAGGAAAATCTATGGATGCCGGCCGTGAAAGCCTTTGACTTCACAGTCATCAATATGTCTAACAGAAATTGAAATAGTAAGATATAATCATAATATTTGTCTGACGAGTTCAAAATCCAGTTAAGACTTAAAATCCAATAAAAATGAAACAGGTCATGCCCCAAGGCCACAAAAAAGACTATTTCTGGTTATTTAATCCATATTTTTAAGTCCAGATTCATTAAGCTCCTTTGTAAACCACTAACCTATTTTTTCTGACAGCAGGAATCCTGTATCAACCAAATTAAACTCTTACACAAAATGTGTTAAATTCCATTCAATCTAAATGTTTAAATGACTATATATGGTGAAAAAAAGAGAGAAAACATAGAAGAAAGTCAGTAACACAGAAACTAGTCACCTTTTATTTTCATCATATATACTACTTATGATTTCAAATGATTGGCTTCTGCTATAGTTATATAGTGGCCCTGTACTCTATTTCAGCCATTAGTTCAAGAATTTACAAGAATTTCCCACATAATAGACATGGTTTTTAAAACTATCCAGAACCCTAAGGTACTTTTACACAAGTGAGAAGCAATAAGGCAGGGCCCCTAATATTCGTAAGTGTTTCTATGCACAGTACTAACCTCATCACCCCCAAAAGCTGTTTACAAGTTTTAGGATTTGGCATAGGGGCTCAGAGTGAGTACGGGGTCGTTAGCTAAAAAGCAGAAGTGTTTTTAACTTACAGAAAAGGACCTTTGAGTACCCAACATTGTAGTCACAATACAAAATATAGCAACAATGCAATAACAGTAAGAACAGCAGTAAAATTTTTGGTAACCTTGGCTTAGACGGCAAAGCAGAACAGCCTTTAGAGAAGCTAGTAGTAGTGGGCATGATCTAGATCTTCTATTATTGGTTTCAGTTAGATTCTATTAGAACTCCTACTGAAGTCAGTATTCTAACTGTCAAAGGTGAGGTCTTGGTTGTATTCAAGAAGAAAAGGCTTCATTAACAAACATGATAGAATTAATTGACCTTGCTGAAGCGTGCATCTAGAAGGCACTTTGAAGTCATGGATTAGCCAGACCTGGAATTACAGTAATTCTAGGAGAATGGACTTTTTGTAGTCACCAAAACATGATGTTGTGCTTGCTTACTTTAAGATCCACCCTTCCTAACTAAAGCCACTGGCCTCAGGGACCTTCAGCTGAAGAAAACATTCAGATACAGCTAGTCATGGTTGAAAATAGATCATAACAGTGTGACACCTTGCTACGAGTTGTTGGTTACCAGAAATACCTCCTTTGGCATTTTTGCCCTTAAGGTATGGGGAAGGACTTATCCTTGTTGTAGAGGTGCGCAAAGTGTGGCCTGTGACCCCTCCTCCCCAGGGCCATTTTATTGATTTTTGCCCCAAAATGCCATTTAGGAGGTGTCTGGGGCATTTTCACCACATTTTTGGCAGCCTGGACTATTTTAGGAACAAGAGAGGACTTTTTTAAAAACAGGAAGTAAACCTGAAGTGACTAAAAATATAGTGAAAATGCCCATCCACCCATAAGAGGCTCTTTGGGGGCATTTTAGAATTTTGCAGTAAGGGTGCGCAGCCGTCCAAGTTCTCCTAGGGGGCTAATGTACCCCACTAGCCACCTACAGCCAGGACCAGTTTAAGGAATTGGGGGAGGCTGCAACGCTTTATTCTGGGGGGCCCATATATTTATCTCAGGTCAATGTAATCTAACCTATTCACAGTACAGGATATTCAGATTGTTATTAATAATGTTTTTGCAGAAGGAAGGTTACAATGCCCCCCCACAATGACAGGGGCCCCTGCAGCCCTTAAACCAGCCCTGCCTACAGCTATGCATCCCTTTTTTCTCACCACAGGATGGAGGAGACTACTGTCATATAACCAACACTGGGGTTTGCATAAGTCTTGCAGACAATTTATTGCCCACTGCTGGGTTGCCATCTGTTGGAAAATTCAGACACAGGAAGAGACAAATTGGCAGGAATCTGCAGCTCCTAGTGACAATGGTCTCTCTGAGCCCGAGGAGCTGATGGCTGAGGCAGAAGGGGGCCCTGCTCCCCAGGAGGAGGTTGTAGACACTGAAGACAAGTTGCCATCTTTACCAAGCAATGGAAAGACAAAGAGATCACACCATTCCCAGAAGCTGTTAAGTAGGAGACGATGACCTAATTATGCACATGTTGCCTTTGGATAGCTGCCTATAAATCTCCCAGCAGTTCCCTGGCAGCTTTGTTGCTGACAACCATCTTAGCTTGGTGATTGCTACTACTCTTCAGCATTTGTGTTTTCTTCACCTTGGACTGGCTACAATTTGACAACTAAGTTTACTCCTTGCTGGCTTCATGTATCGGGACTATTGACTTGCTGTAACCACTTCTGGACCAGCTAACAACCATTCCTTTGCTTCTCCCTTCATCTTATTTGGATAACCTCTGACTGACCTGGACTGGATTAATTCCAACTACTTGCTTCCTGAGCCATTTGCTAACTGGAATACAGGACAATCAATCTAGGCTGCTTCACCCAAGATTTTACTCAATATTTCAGTGACTTTCAGACCATCTAAAACTGGATATCAAGGCATCACTTAATACCTTGTAAAAGACCTGCATATAATGGGCAAATTAAACACTTATCACACAGCTCTTTAAAAGAAAATACCTTGCACTAGATGTTCAAAATTACAGGATACATACTAGAAAAAAACATTTTATTTTTTATACAAAGCACTGTTGTGTTTCCTTTTACAAAAACACAACAACCATTTGTTTTTTTTAAAAAAAATACAATGTTTTGTTAATTTCAAAGAAGATGCCAAGATTTCTGGTCAGATAGTTGATAAACACAGTGATAGCTCACAATAAATAATCCTGCTCATAAATCAGTGTTGGCTACATCATTATTTCTTCTTCAAAAATTCTCCTTCAGGGTAGAGTAATTGCATCCTATAATCCAACAGAAACACCCAATTTCATCCATTATGCTGGAGTTCACAATGATTAAGACAGTTTAATAAAAAAAAAATCTTAAAAAGTTCTCAGATTTTTCTGAGCAGTCTTAGGGAGTGAAGAAGTAGACAGGGAGTAGACAGAAGACCAGTCTGAACAGAGCTTCTTTAAAAGACCTTTTACAAGTTACCAATATGGCTCAAAAGTGGCATAATTATAGCTCCTCCCTTTGGAGAATTTATCTTCTTTCTCAGGGAAGGCCAAAGAAAAAGGTAACTTTTCCAACATGGCCTCTCACATTTGATCAAGCACAGAACTGAGAGAGTAAGGTTCAGTACACAAAGGAAGATAGGGAGCCAAAGAACTAGTGCCCAGAAGACACGCCTACTAATTAAAGCAGGAGACTCCAAATCAAAGAATTATAGATTAATTAATTATCTATATTAATCAGCTGCAATGGCTATCAGAGCGGCTTACAAATTGTTTTAAGCAATAGCAATTTACACATGTACACTGCATTAAGCAGTTTCCAGTGTGCATTAGCTAATTGCCCCCACAAGCTGGGTACTCATTTTACTGACCTGCGAAAGGATGGAAGGCTGAATGAACCTTGGAGCCCTCTGGAATCGAACTTGCAACATGGTGATCTGCAGTACTAGCATTTAACCACTGCACCACCAGGGCTCACAGAGTTGGAAGAGACCACAAGGGCCATCCAGTCCAACCCCCTGCCATGCAGAAATAAACAATCAGAACATTCCCGACAGATGGCCATCCAGCCTCTGTTTAAAAACCTCCAAAGAAGGAGACCACCACACAAATGTTTAATACAACATAAAATTAAAAGGATAATTTGTTATTTTGCGAGAATCACATGCTAAATCAAATAATTTTTTTCTTATCCAAAAAGAATTAAACTCTGACTATTGGTAACCCCAATTTTCCCCACATTTTACTTACAGAAGACTCAACAAATAACCAAATATTGTTTTTTCACTATGATTCAACTAACCATTAATTTTGGGAATACAAGGCTCAAAATAAAAATGGCTCATAAGATTAAATAGTTTTCCACCTCATCTAGTTTAGCTTCTTAGAGATGTTCAGACCAAAGCCAAAGTTATCTTAGTAAGAGAAAACTCCCTAGCAATTATCAGATTATATTTCTATATATTCTTTAATAAGAAAATCTTTATCCCAGTGAATATGCAGAGACTTAAATTCTGGACCTGTAGCACTGGAAGACTATTGGCATATCCTCTTCTCTGGGACCTTTGCTTACTATAGAGAAACAGTAAAAAAAAAATCCTTTTTTGAGTAAACAGATTTCTTTCTAAATGAATGCAAGTTTTCAGTGCAATCTGAAGAGAATTAGTAGGGCAATGCCCATTCACATCAATAGGGTACTTTTCAGGTTTGTTATTCCTACCTGAACCTTTCATAAAGCATTGTGATCTATTCATGACCTGTTTTCAAGGAAGGACTAATGTCCTGCATTTTAGCTTTCTCCTGCTTAAAGCTAAACGTAGTGCATCCAAAATAGCATCCTTGTTATTTAGTACATTATAACTACTCAGCTCTACCAGTCTATCAAATTCATGGGATTCATAGGTGAAGTTCAGTGTCCGATATGGAGAGTCTTTTGCCTCAACTTCAAAATCACCCAACAATTTCTCCTCTTCTGATTCACGTTCTATTCCTACAGCCAAAGGAAGGAGAAAGATATGCTGGGTTAAGTATTTCCCTTCAGGTTTATCAGAAATACAGATGTGACCAGTGCCTAAGGCTGTCACAACACAACTACATCAGATAAGGGTTATCATGCAATACACACTTTTTGTACAAAGTTCAAAGCAGGAGCACGTTTAATCCTTACCACAGAGGTGCCTCCAAAAGTGGTATCACCATGGCAAAAATGCATTTGACTACAGCAGATTATAAAAACAATTCAGTTATAAAACATTGCGGGAAATAATCTGGCTTCAACTTTGGATTGGTTGAATCACTTAATTCAAACAACTGGTTAATTGCTCCTGTGATCTCAAAGTGTGTACAGGATCATGAAGTAAAGACATTAAATGGTCCTCCATTTAATGTCAAGGATCCTCCTCCACCCCCAATGATTAGAGGGAAACCTAGACAAAAATTAAGATGTGCTCTGAATATAATGTATAAATACGGATTACTGTTAGAACAGCCTTTCTTAACATCAGGTCTCTAGAGGCTGCTGGATTACAACTTCCACCTTCCCAAGCCAGCATGTCCAATGGCTGGAGATGATGGAAGTAGCAGTCCAACAACATCTGAGGAGCCACGATTGGGAAAGGCTCTTTAGGACATCACATAAGTTATTTATAAATTACTCTAATATTAAATTTGCAATGTGCATGACAGAACTGGTTGGTAAGGTACAGCCTTTTTCATATACAAGTTAGTAATCATCTATGTAGATCTGCAAGTTTCACTCCTTAAAATAGGCTGTTCTGAGGACATTCAGTTCATCTCCTTGCCCAGACAGAAAGCTTTGACTGTTCTCTACAACAACCTAATGACTGTAACAATATCTAAATTCTAAATGTTCAGCCAATCCAATATTCTATCTGGGAATAACAAGAAGATACTTTAAAATGTAGATGTTTCAAACATGTTTACCTGGTGCTTTGTATTTACAGAAAGTATAATTAACCAGAGGGAAGTGAAGGACAATGGGAGCCTTTGGGTTCTCAGCATCCATAAACATATAACATTCCTTAGGGTTTTCTTCATCTTCTTTGCTCACATTGATTTGTGGGAAGGGAATTTCACGTTCTTTGCAGTACCTCTGAGTCAATTCTAGGACCTGCAGTAAGGGGCGGGGGTGGATGATCAAACAAGAATCAGGATATTTTCCTGTATTTGACTACAGTCTTGTCCTGGAGAAATCTGCAGAGAAAAGGGAAGCTTTGGAAATGTGCTTGAATTAATCCTATTGATTCTGTCCATCTTTCTCAGTTTTCCTTCCAAGCATAGTATTTATTTCTATAATACTGCAGGGAGAACTGAACTCCAACCCCTCCACCCCAAAAAAACCCACCTAGAATTAATTCTAATTCTTTTCATTTCCCTAATAGAACAGAGCCCACTATATCTTAGCTGAACCCAAGCCAGAAAAGAAACGCACCCAAACCTCCCTCCTCTGTTTAGCAGTTCAGAAACAGAGAGTTTGACTGGAGAATCAGAATGAATCATAGTAAGTGCATAAAATAAAAATATGGTGGGTTAACATATTGTGTGTTAGCCCTAGCTTCTGTATTCCACACAATTCAAAATGGCTGGCCTGTGAAGAATCCCTCACCTCAAATGGTGCTTCCCAAGAGTAATTGAATGACAAGATGACATCAACATCTCTTTCTGGTTGGAGCATCAAAGGAAAAGGAGAATTGATAGAAAAGCCACCATCTACTAGGTACAAACTCTCTTCCATTGGAGTCAACTGATTAGGAAAAGCATCTAAGTGGGTACCTGAAGGAGGGAGGAAACAATATAATGAAACACTTTGATACTCCTCTTTTAGCAGTTGTAAAAGTAACAGCTAAGAAATTTAGTAGAGTGTAAAATATTTTTGAATTGAATGTCCTGTAACGTGCCCTGTAAAAAACATGCCTAGCCTGTATCTAATACCTAAATGTACTACAGATGAGATGTTATATCTTAATTAACAAGATGATTCCCACACTAAGCTTTGATTTTATCTTCTGATTTCAAGACCATGGGCATAGCCAAATTTTTGTAAAGAAAAAAAAAATTACCTTTCCAAGCCACAAACTTTTTAAGGCTGACATAATCCTTGTGGAGGTACAAGCCTTGCATGAAATTGAAAGTTTCCCCAGCAGTAACACGAGACTTGAAGAAGTCCTGAAAAATCTGTAGCAAAGGTCCACCTGGTATTACCATACGTGTTTTCAGCCTCATAGGATCCCGGAAATGGAACCGTCGACAATCATCTAAAATTATGAACCAAACAAGATTTGAGGGAGTAGAATTAAATGAGAAATAAAACCATTAGCTTGCAAGTTGGAAGTCACTAGTTTCCCTTGTATTTGTTTTTTTCCCTTTTTTTCCATTTTTTCTTTTTGTATGTTAGCCTTGTATGTTTGTTTTATGTAATAATTTTTTTTCCTTTGTTATAGGTGAATAAAAATATTCTTTTTAAAGAAGTAGACATATAAAAATCTATGTATCTAATCTAGCCTATAGTTTTTTGGAAAATCAGATATTTCCATTAGAATAACCACTGTTTAAAATTATTGTTACAAGAAGGCAACTTCTTGCAATAATACTTACCAATAACTTTGACAACATCACCCAGAGATTCTAAAAATGTCAGTCCCGATCCAACTACCTTCAAGAATACATCATCCAGACTGGCAGCAAAGGCACTACCCCACATCCCTGAAGAATAAATAAGGAAGGATTTCAATCCAAACTTGAAGGCTTTTCAAAACCATCTTGCCAAACAAAAACAAACATAGACTCAAGGGTACAAGTTAAAATCTTTATCTTGCATTAGCTAATGTTAAACCACAGCTCCTCCACATGAAGAAACCAAGAGTAACAGCTTTAGATTTTTAATTTGTGTTTTCCTGTAGAGTTTCAAAGCAACATCACATGAGACTATTAAAAAAATCTAGCACACACAAACTAATGAACATATACATAGAAGCAGGTTACCACTCAGCTTAAAGTTGTAGGCTTTGGTATTATTGTTAAATTGTGTAAGACTAACTCATCTGCATCTAGCTGAAAATTAGATGAAAACAGGTATGGCAAAAATATGGACCAAAGGTTGCATGGGGCTTCTGGACCATATTCTGCATCCCATATAAAGCCCCCAAAGAATCCCCCAAATTTTCTCCAAGCTTCCCCCCAAATGCTTTTATACTTTTGGGAGTGTTTGCTCAGTGTGTGTTTTCGTTGATTTTTGTCTGGAAATTGTTGCACCCTCCCCCAAAATGTACAAAAATCTTGCATCAAAACCTTCCCGTGTTCTACCCAGAACTTCTCAATATCTCCTTTGTTGGTTGTATCTCAGCCCAAATATCAATCAAAAGTGGGCTGGGATACAGTTTAGGAGTGCCATGGCAAGCTATAGTCCACAGGGTTGATGTGAAATACCTACAGACCCCATGCAGTTGCCCCCCCCCTAGTTTAAACATGATCCAAACGTGCTTCAGAAAATAAATGCAGGTTAGTATGACTCAGTTTGCCAAAAACTGTTTGCCAAAAACTTTCCACACAGATGTGGTAAAATGTCTGCAAACATCAGATTCAATATGAGGACTATCACTGGCAGCAATGCATTGCTAGAACACAGAGCCTGGAAATACATAATCTGCTCCAGTGAGGTGCCTTTTTGTAACAGCTTTGAAAATTGTCCAGCGCATGGCTACTAAGTTACTTCACTGTTGTAATGAATAGTGTTTTCTAGATACTTTTCCTAGTTACTTTTAAAGAGTGTTCTCTGGATGGCTGGAGGAGCAATCCACACACACACATGGGTAATTCCCTTCACACCAGCAGATCAAGGCAGGAGTCTAAAATTATTTTCATTTCATACATTGACTTCTCTCCCCTCTTTGCCAGATTTGTTACAAAGCCTTGCTTATCACTGTCATAAGTCCATCACATAAGATAAACTTAATATTTAGTCAAAAAGGTAAAGAGAAACCAAAAGAATGGTAGTTGTTTTTTAATTTGCAGCCACAGGGTGGGGGTGGACTGTTCTTTCAGGCATCCAAGAACGACCTTTCACAATGAGTACTAATCTATCCTACAGCTGTTTTGACTGGACCTTTTCAAGCTCTGTTCCATTCCCTGATCAATCCCAAAGTTGTTTTCAGAAAATAATGAAAAGTAAACAAAAAAGAACAATGTAGTAAGTACGAGAGCTAGTGCGGCACAGTGGCTTGAGAGTTCATCTAGGATTCTGGAAAACCAGGGTCTGAATCCTTGCTCAGCTACAGAAGCCGACTGGGTGACACCTGGGCAAGTCACACTCTCTCAGCCTAAGAAGAAGGCAAAGGCAAAATCCTCTAAATAAATGTTGCCAAGAAAACCCTATGATACAGTCGCCACAAATCAGAATCAACTTGAAGGCATAGAGCAACAACCACAAAGGACTTTATCACAGTACACTTTTTATACTATTATTCCACTTTAACTGTTATATCTGCCTCCTGTGGAATTCTGGGGTTTGTAGTTTAATGAGGCCTAAGAGCTCTCTGCTGAGAGTTCTAAATGCCCCTCCCTAAACTCCAAATCCCAGGATTACACAGGAGGCAGCCATAGCAGTTAAAGTGGAATAATAGCTCTGTAACAGTGTAGTGTTATAAAGTCCTAAGCAACACAACTAGTACCTTTTCAATATTGTAAGAAGCAACAGCAATACAATTGTTTTTTAACACTACAACGAATAATGCAAATGCTTTCCTTTTAAAAATAAATTTGTAGGATCCGCAGTAACATACGTAGCCCTATTCTTAGCCACAGCCTGTCAAGTTCTAACCAGTTTGGAACCCAGTAACAACAACATGAACAGCAGCAGCAACAGTACTTCAAATCCAAAAAAATATTTAACTCTGCCTTACACAGTAAATTCTAAAGTTCATACCCTGAAGGTAGCAGATCCTGGGCTCAGGATGCTTCTTAATTAGCCGTCCCATGAAGAACTCGCTGTCAAAGTCTTCTGTTCGGACAAAAGCACCATACTTGCGGAATCCAACCTCAAAGGGAGTGAACTCACACCATTCTAAGAAGAAAAATCCCCATGCAGGAAACTATTAAGTCAGGGGAGGGTAACTGGTGGTGTGACTCCCATCATCCATCATCATTGACTATACTGACTAGGAGTAATGGAGTTAAAGTTCAAAAACATGTGGAAGGCTATATATTCTCCATGCCCTGCTTCAAATCAATAAGGTTGCTATATTCCCATTCAAATGAGAAGACGGACTTAGACTTAGATGTTGTTTGCATGTTCAGCATTCACATGTTCATTACTGAAAAAACACTATGCCATCACTTTACATGGTATAAAAGTGAGTAAAATAATATAGACTAAACTATAGGCAAAGCCCATCTCACCCTATTCTATATTGCAGAGGTAAGAATAATTCAGCGGTCCAGATACTGTTTGATTCCTTCTCCCAGCAACCCACATGAGTACAGTCAATAGTGAGGGATGATGAGAGCTTTGGCCAAACAAATTTTGGAGGGCTACATGATTCCCACCACCACTATACCCTCTGACAGCAAGTAATCCTTCCCCCTCCCAACCTTTATTATCCCCTTCATCAACTAATCCCCACCTCCTTCCTTCACTTCTGTCCTTTGTATGAATGGGTAGGATTCAGAACTTTGTAAAAGTATGCTTTTGATTATAGCTCATGCTGGCAGATTCTGTGAGCTATAGCCCACAAAATAAATTTCCTTGCTCTGGAAGTTACAGTGTCACCACTGCTCATGGTAATTAAATGTAAAATAACACAATTACTGACAGATTTTTATAAGAGAGAAAGAAACCTGCCTTATTGTACCTGCAAAGTCATCACCACTAATATTGGGCCTCACATTAACAGCTGCATATACTGGGTAAGGATTCTGTGCCCGTTTCACAGCTTCCTGCTGATCAGATAGTTTTGACTGGTCTTCCTGAAAAGAAGAAACAACACACAGGAATAGAATTCATTCTCTAAGTGTAGATTTTGCATGCACGCACATGTGTATGCAAATAGACAAGCACACACTCGTCCTAAGATCTTCTAAAGTCTTCTAAAATAGTATCTTAAGAAGTACCTTAGAGCATATAAGAAGATCATTATTCAGGAGGTAAGAAGTTCATAGACATCATCTCTACATTACAAGGTAATTAACATCTAACCAAGTCACATGATGTTGTGTTGTTGTCATGTGCTGTCAATTTATGTTGACAATATGAATGACAGACCTCCAAGAGTCCCTTTAATAACAACCCTGCTCAAGGCTGTGGTTTCCTTGAGTCTATCCACCTGTAATGCAGCCTCCCTTTTTTCCTACTGCCTTCAACTTTATCATTTTTCACAATCAGTCATGTCATCTCATGATATTTCCAAAGCATTATAGCCTCAGTTTAATCATTTTGACTCCTAGGGAAAATTAAACCTTGATTTCCTCTTGGGTCCACTTATTTGGCTTCTGGGCAGTCCATTGTATTTTTAGAACCCTCATCTAGGACCACATTTCAAATGAGTTTATTTTCTTCCTGTCAACTTTCTTCACTGTCCTTTTATCACAACCATACCTAGAAATTAGAAGTACTATGGCATGTTCCTGACTTTGGCATTAAATAATATACCTTTACACTTGAAGATTTTATCTAGTTCCTTCATAACTGTTCTTCTAAATCTTAGTTTTTTCTGATTTCCTGATTGCAGCTTCCATTTTGAATACAGTCAGCCCTCCACAGACCCACAAATTCAAACTACACAACACAATACACAATATATGATACAAATAACATAGTACATACTATATTTGTGAATCCGGAGAGAGACTGAGGATCTGTGAAATGATGGGAATCAAAGTGTAGTCCTCAGTGTGAATCCATGCCTCCTGCCATTTCACACATCCAGCTTTGTGTCTCTCTAGCCTTGCAAATACTGTACGTACTACCCCATTTTATCTAACGGAGCTTGATCATCTGTGGATTTTGGTATCTGCACAGAGTTGTGGAACCAATCCCCCACAGATACAGAGGGCCAACTGTAATGATTTAGCCAAGGTACAAAAAATCTTGTACTACTTTGATGTCCTCATCATCTATTTCAAAGTTATATAATCATCTGTGGTCAATATTTTTGGTTTCTTAATAATAAACTGTAACCCTGCTTTTGTATCTTCTTCCTTGACTTTCTTCAAGTCTCTGCTATTTTCTGCTAGTAGTATACTGTCTTCACATTTTAAATTGTTGATGCTCCTTCCTCTTATTTTCATGTCTCCTTCCTTCAAGTCTTTCCATATTATATGTTTGGCATGCAAATTAAAACAGAAAGGGTGATAAAAGGCAGCCCCCTTGTCTGACCCCATTTGCAACTGGAAAGTGCTCTTTCTCCTTGTTCAGTCCTGACAGTGGCTTCTTGCAGTATCCAGTGGTGAAATAGGGAGGGTGGGGCTTTAGCAAATCATAGAATCATAGAATCATAGAATTGCAGAGTTGGAAGAGACCACGAGGGCCATCCAGTCCAACCCCCCTGCCACGCAGGAAATCGTGATCAAAGCATCCCCGACAGATGGCAATCCAGCCTCTGTTTAAAGACCTCCAAGGAAGGAGACCCCACCACGCTCCGAGGGAGTGTGTTCCACTGCCGAACAGCTCTTACTGTCAGAAAGTTCCTCCTAATGTTGAGGTGGAATCTCTGTTCCTGGAGCTTGCACCCACTGCTCCATATTCTAGTCTCTGGAGCAGCAGAAAACAAGCTTGCTCCACCCTCAACGTGACACTCCTTCAAATATTTAAACAGGGCTATCATACCGCCCCTTAACCATCTTTTTTCCAGGCTAAACATACCCAGCTCCCCAAGTCTCTCCTCATAAGGCATAGTTTCCAGACCTTTCACCATTTTAGTTGCCCTTCTCTGGACACGCTCCAATTTGTCAATATCCTTCTTGAATTGTGGTGCCCAGAACTGGACACAGTATTCTAGGTGAGGTCTGACCAAGGCAGAATAGAGTGGCACTATTACTTCCCTTGATCTAGACACTATACTTCTATTGATACAGCCCAAAACCGCATTGGCCTTTTTAGCTGCCGCATCACACTAAATGAATTTCGTGTGTAGACTTGGATCCCATCACCACAATATCTCACTATGTATATGCAAGTACTCCAAAATAACTCTGGTCCCATGAATTTCCTATCAGGGAGACTCAACCTCTCTCTCTCCCCAGCATCAGAAGAATCCAAACTCCAGACTGCACTTGCTCCAAATATACACATTAGAAAGGAAAGGGAGACTTTGAGCTGCCTGGTCCACAGAAGGTCTATCCGCTCCACTGGGCTTGCTTGTAGGAGTCCAGCTGAACAACAGACAAACAAGGCAGACAAGAAAGGAACTGTCCTTTCCAAATCATGTAATATCTAACGCCTTTAATAGTGAGTCTGGAGCACCACACTGGAAGAATATTGAAGGAAAAGTGATTCACCTTAAATAGAGGAAGAGGAAAGAGTAGATGGCAAAAAACCACATGAACTGGGAGTGGCTGGAAGGCATCGCATACTTCGAATGGACCGATGGATGCATTTCTGCACAAGGCCGTGTGAACACACTTACAACCACAGTTTGAGGTATAAAAGACCACAACTTTTATTTGATTACAGCTGTAGAAGGGCTGGCATGTATGGGATTGGGTCCATGTGTTAGCTGACCCACCTGCTGTCTGATAACTAAACTTGGCCCACTGAGTGCCACTGGAGTGGCAGAAATAAGATTTCTCATGGGTGAAAGCCTCTGTGTGGATCCTTGTCACCTAGAGGTGAGACTAGATCCCCCACCCCAGAGCTGGGCATGACCCAAGTTGTCCTCACCTCCAAAGCCCCCTAAGGGAACCCCCACTAGGGTGTGACCGGCACATAGGCCTCATCTTCCCTCAAACTAGATCTGATTCCATGACAAATCGCCCACCCCAAAAGTTGTAACAATTATTAATGATAGGCATTAACCCAAAAGTAAGGGAGGGAGGATGGGATGATAGCTGAAGACAAACTGAGGCTTGGTTGACCAGGGAGCTATATATACATCTCCCTGGCGACCCTGAGTGAAAACTTTGCCCTTTCTGTCCTGCCTCCAGAATAACCATGCCAACTCTGATTGGTCAGTTATTCCCACTTCTACTGCTGAAAGGAAGGCACCAGCAGAAAATGGCACCAAGCGACCACTCTCGCTGCAGACCATAAAATTCTCATTCTAGGTAAGGCTGGGGCCATTTCTTGTCCTGAGTATTTTTTTTTAATTTATTTATTTATACCCCGCTCTTCAGCCACAAGGTTATCAGAGCGGCTTACAAATTGTTTTAAGCAATAGCTATTTACACTGCATTAAACAGTTTCCAATGTGTGTTATCTAATTGCCCCCACAAGCTGGGTACTCAATTTACCAACCTACGAAAGGATGGAAGGCTGAGTGAACCTTGGAGCCCGCTGGAATCGAACTTGCAACGTGGTGACTTGCAGTACTGGCATTTAACCACTGCGCCACCAGGGCTCCTTTTGTATATGTTTTGTATATGTTACATATCAGGGCAATCAAATGTTGCGGCACACTCATTTCTTTTAGAACGATCCATAGTTTTTCATGAGCTATACAATCATGACTAAATACCCTTCCATTTGGAATAACCCTTTACATGTAAGTATATTGGGCATAATCATTTATTATGTTTAACACTTTACAAATTTTATCTATTTTAATGGGGGGAAATCCAAGGAATGTGAAAGTGCTGAGCTTGGGATTGTGTCTTCATTATTTTGCACAATATCTGACATTTGTTTGATAATCAGTATCTTTTTTTTTCTTTTTCTTTTTCTTTTTTTTGTGAACAGGAATTTCCTAATGTATGAGGGAATTTACATGTATGCAACAAAAACAATTCTGAAGCATTGTAAAACCTACTGAAATGGTAAATAAAATATTTTTTCAGTATTAGAGTACATTACCTTCTGCTGCAGGAAATACTCTACAATAAGTCCCCATAGGTCAGTGAAAGATACTTTTCGTCCAGCATTCTCCATTGCATTCAGCTCCTGGAAGTAATATTTCAGCCGTTCAGAGGAAAAAGCTGCTATTTTACTGCTGGATATTTTATCCCGGGCATTGATGATTGCACCTCTGAGATCTTTACATGACCATTCAGAATCTTGGTACAACATTGACATGCACCTGAGAAAATTTTCCAAACATAACAGATGGAACTTCTACATCAAATTTAACTGCTATATAATACTTATACAAGATCATTTAATCAACAGATGCATAAGAGCCTGAGAGTCAGAGACATGGAACCTTCTTGGGTGGAGATCCCTGGACAATTAACTCCAAGATTCATAAGCAAAGAGATTAACATTGCTATTGTGGAACTAAGATGATTTCAAAGAAGTATCTCAAAAGGTTCTGTTATTACACTACTGCTTGCTCTATATTCTTCACTTGCTATTGTGATTTTGGAATACATCTTTAACTCCTGAACTCTGAACCAGACTTACTATTTTCCATTATAACAATGCCGTATCTTGTGTACATGAGGTGTTCAGACTTTTACTTTGATCACATAGATGGATGCTGATTTTGAAATTTCCTCTCCTTAATCCCCAACCTTAAAACAGAGGCTGCTCAAGCTTTTTAAATCCAATCACCAGACATCAAGGATAGTTTGCAACACATTAGCATCATCCATACCTATTGTCAAGACCAGGAAACTCATTGTGCAATCCATGGAAGCTCATGGAATCTATTGTTCCAACCCATGAAGCATCCATTCCCCTCAGGCATATTTGGAGGTATAAATATGACCTCAAAATCTCCCTCATTTGCACACAGACAGTTATAGGGGAAACCCTGTCATTCTGTGTTAGCCACCAGATTCCTCCATCCACTCTGCCAGATTGACTAACGAATTCCAGACTACAGGACAGGTTGTAGCACCCCCAGCAAATCCTCTTCCTACCCTCTATACAAGTTTTTCCTACTGCCTTTCTATAGCCTGTGTGAATGCTTCTTGTGTGACTGTGTGTGTGTGTGAGAGAGAGAGAGAGATGTTATTTTTGAACTCTTTAATAAAAACCATAATTGATTTCACATGCGTGTGTATTCCATCCAGGCTAGTACTGGTATACAGAAGTTCAAGATTCCCTTGTTACCCCCTATCACATTGCTAAAGTCGAGTTGCTGCTAATTTCCCCAACATATTAAAAACTCGATATTTTCTTGGAATTTCCAAGGAGCATTTTGGATAACAGAAGGGCATCTGAAATTCTCAGCTAGAGAGCTCCTCTGGTGGCTCACCAAACTACAATCCCCAGGATTCCATAAGATGGGACCATGGCAGTTAAAGTGGAATCATAGCATTAAATTGTGTAGTGTGAAAGATCCCCATATCTGCTTGCTCCAAAATCTGCTGGCCTATTTCTACATGCCTTACTTCCATCTCAGTCATTGTGTCCACAGTCTTTTGTCTCCCACTGCCACAACCTATGTCACCATAGTGGGTACTTCCGGGTACAGAATGGACAGATGACATCTTCTCCACAGGGCTCTATGGAGGAGAATGTGGCAGCAGTGACAGGCATCAGTTTGGCGGCAACTTCCAACCAGTGCCTTTTCCCCCTAACAAGGGAGGAACATGGAGTGTGCCCATGAGTGTTTATAAAACCCACTAAGTCCCTGGAGGCTGTTACAGTCATCTGGGAATGAGGTGAGGAGGAGACCAAGGGACAAACCCATCATTTTTTCCTACTGCACATGAGACCTGATGGTCATTAAGCAGCAACCACTCTTTCTTTTTCAATATTATTCGATGAATAACCACATCTGGATTTAAGAGTAAAAATAAATCATTAGTCAATGCTTCGGTGAGTCTCCTGCCTTTCAAATTAACATGAGAAATGCTAAAGAGTGTATTTAAGTAACGTTAAGATTGTGGATTGAAAGCAAAGTTCACTCAGCCTTCCAGCCTTTCGTAGGTCAGTAAAATGAGTACCCGGCTTGTGGGGGCAATTAGCAAACACACATTGGAAACTGCTTAATGCAGTGTAGATGTGTAAATTGCTATTGCTTAAAACAATTTGTAAGCCGCTCTGATAGCCTTGTGGCTGAAGAGCGGGGTATAAATAAATAAATAAAGCCTTATAAAACTACATGAAAAAAGGGGACAAGAATAAAACTTCTGAGTGGATAAAGATGAAGAAATCTGAAATGATGAGAGGAATTCTTTAAAATTGGAGGATTGGTTGTTTCTGCATTCACATTTGCAACTAAACTTGGATTTAAAAATAAAAAGAGAATGGTCTGTTTTGAGAAAGGGGAGTTTGTTTTGACAGGGCATGGAAACAAGAGAAGTTAAACCTCTGATTGTGCCATTGCAATATTGTAAATGAGGAGCAACTATAGGAGCTGGCCGAAAGAGTTAACTCTCTATATGCCGGGATTTTGTTATATGAAACAAAATGTAGCCACTTGATAAAGAAAATGCAGCAGTGATTTGGCTAGAGATTTGGGGAAAAGTGAATTCACTGAAAAGCTATTTTAAGAAATATAGTTCGGAATGGTTTTTACTCTGGTGGATGACAAGACTGAAGACAGGGATTTGAAGGATGCAGTGGGAGAAGCAGAGGAACCAACTGGATCTCAGAAGAAGGATGGGAACAGAGGAGCTGATTCGTAATGCAAGGACATAGTACCAGGATGAGTTTTCCAGCCAAAATAGGAGTTAGATGGAGACCCAGAAAGGATTTTAGAGAATCAATCCAGGAAGAGTGCTGGGTGTATCATTGGAGTTACAGAGGAGGAGAACACCACCTAACTTAGAGGGGAGAAGGACATATGGCGAAGATTCTTGGAGAAAAAAAATTGGAGGTGTGGTATGTGCTGGATTTTTGGGAAAGGGGGAAAAAAGAAGAAATAAAAGTTAAGATTGACTGGAATGTCCTGTATGGAAGGATGTTTCCCCCTCAGTTCCTGTGTGGATTCCTGAAGAATATCCAAGGTTTGTGACTATGGGGGATCTGGCAGAAAAGTAAGGGTGAGAGTGAGATTTAAGTGGGAAAAAATGAGGATATAGGATTTGGCTCTTCTAGTTCAAGATATTAATGGGAGGTCCATTGCTTGATGATGTCTTACTTTAAAGAAAATGGTAAATAAAATTAAGTGCATGGATTTATGAAGCTATTTTTAAAAACAGATTATTAAGGATGACATATATTTAGAAGGGATATGAATATTATAATGGGACATATAGATAAATGAAAAGAGAGAGAGAGCAACAATGGATATCGTGATAGATGATTGTAAAATGGGAAAATGGAGGAGGCAATTTGTTTAATTTAATAGAAGAAGGTATAGTTAAGAGGCAAAGTGTTATATCTTTTGTTTAATTTAGACTAGGGGAGAATTAATAACAAATAGTTGATTGTTATTATTAAAGTATATTAATAATTTTAATGAGTTTATAGAAATGTTAGATTGTGTTTCTATATTCATTATATATATAATTATATGAACTTTAAGTTTGATTATTAATGATTACATTTTACATAAACCAAGTTGATGACATACTGTATTAGAGAAGCATTGACTTTTTTAAATAGATTAATATAGTAATAACCACTGTTGAGAAGATTGGAAGTAATTTTTATCTTTCTTTTTTCTTTTTTTTCTTTTTACATCTACCTTTTTTCTTTATTCTCTTGTCTTTTTTCTCTATTTCTTTTTATTATTAGTGCTATATTTTATATATTTGGAAAAGTTAATAAAAACATTTTTTAAAAGCTTATGTCAATATAGGTACACCAGAGTAGTGAGCCAGTATAATTCTAGTCCAATCATCCTATTTTAAAATACCTACTGAAAGAGTACAGCTTTACCTATAACAGAAGCTGAAGCTCATTGAAAGACTATGAGCTTTTTGGTAATTATCTATTTCATTAGCTACTAGAATGGAACATCATTTTAATGTCTCCAAAATGCAAGGCATGTTCCTATGACAAAAACTCATAACCCTGTCTCTTGCCAAGAGATCAGAACTACCATTATTACCTACCATGTTGAGCCTGAGATCCCAGTGAGATATGTGATACAATCCATAAGATTTAGCTGCTGAAGACCAAACAGACTACCATAAAATGAGGTCAATGCTCTTATTCCACCACCAGATCCTAGGACTGCTACAACAGGAACCTTTAACAAAAGGAAAAGGAAAGAAGAAGAATCCATATCAACAAAATTCAAAATATTATGTGTTAACAGACACAACACTATTTTTTATTGTACTAACTATGAGGTTCTGAACAGTTTCATAAGAATGTCATTTAAAAATTCAAAATGCCCAATTATTTTATTTCTACTGAATTGTGATCAAGTATGAACAGTTCTACATACCTCAGCAAACATGACCAGTGACTTACCTCATCTTCACCAGGATCCTCTCTCAGTTTCAGTGTCTTCTTTAGTGCCTGAGATACCATTTTCTTCCTTTCTTCCAAAAATCTTCGCTCTTCTTTACACAAATCAAAACCAAGACGCACATCAAGATCTCTTGTACTAATTTAGAGGGAAATGATAAAACAAATACACCAGTATTGGAAGAAGTTGCCTCAAGGTAACAGCTGTAAACGTTTAATGAAAAATAGATTGTAGGGAAGGGCTCTAAGCTTAGTGGTAGACCACATGCTATGCATGCAAAAGATCACAGGTTCAACCCCTGGCATTTCCAGGTATGGCTGGGAAATATTTCTGACTTAAATTTGAAGTTTAAGGGTCAAAACATCAAGAGTCACTTCCAATCAACATAGATAACATTGGACAAGATCAGTGTTATACAACCTTTTCAGCCCTGAGACATGATCTTGGCTGAGGTCTGCATGCTATTTCTTCAGATCCTTTTCTTCCAGATCCATCTTTATCACACATTGGGAAAGTTATTTTTGGATTACATGTCACAGAATGTAAAGGGATTCTAAGAGATGTAGTCCAAAAATAATTTTTCCAAGTTCTGGCCTTAACTGATGGATCTTGCTACTCCTATTAAACATGTACACAATGGAGAGCTTGGGAAAATTATTTTCTGATTACAATGCACAGAATGTAAGGGGATTCTGGGAGAAGTAGTCTATCACCTACATGCTTATTCAAAATACAGTCGTCCCTTCACATTCGCGGGGGTTAGGGTCACCAGACCCCCACGAATGTGAAAAAACCGTGAATAACAATCGCCCTCCCCAGGCTTTCGCTCTCCCTGCAAAGAGAGCGAAGGACCAGCAGAGGGGTGATTTAAGAGGCTTTTTCTCACCCTCTGTGCTTGTCTGTGTCTTCGTTCCTTTTAGAAAGGGAAGGGAAGACACAGACAAGCACTGAGGGTGAGGGAAAACCCCTAAAATCACCCCTCTGCTGGCAAAGGCACAGGAGAGGGGTGATTTAAGAGGCTTTTCCTCACCCTCTGTGCTTGTCTGTGTCTTCGCTCCTTTTAGCGTAGGGAAGGGATGACACAGACAAGCATGGAGGGTGAGACAAACCCGCGAATACTCAAAACCGTGAATGTCACATCCGCAAACGTTAAGGGACAACTGTATATACAATGCAATGCTTGAAATTTTGCTTTTATTATTTTATACACTGCTTGTTTCAATAAAGAGAGATTATCTCTTGGTCTATATTTAGTATTGTGTGGGATACACAGCTACCAATATCAGATCTCTAAGATTAATGTGTCACAGAGAGCTCCAAGCTCATGAGAAATAAGGGTTCTTTCTGGATACCAGAAATATTAAGCCAATAAAACTAATTGCCAGTAAAAAAACAAAACAGATTTATTATGAAACAAAATCCAGTACTTTTTTTTAATGGTTGTGATATAAGAATATCAAATACACAGTTGGCCCTCCATGATTGCAGGTTTAACTTTTGCAGATTTGATTATTTGCAGATTATTTGCTTCGGCTCCCATGGCTACCCTATGCCATTTTTAATAGGGACTGCAAGCCTTGAGAGGCTGCAAACGTGTAGTGAGTCTTGTAAAAATGGTGCAAGGCAGCAGTGGAGATGGCGACAAGCCCCTCCAGCCACCTGCTTCTGCCTTGCAAAGGAACCCTGCAGCCTTGAAGGCATCTGTGGTGGGTTGAAGCTTCAGATCACACTTTTATACGTGTGTTAAATATGGTTTGGGGAACCTAGAGATACTTGCAGCTTTTCCTGTGCCCCCTAACCCCAGCAAATGTGGAGGGCCAACTATGCAAACAGATGTGTATTTGCAATAAATTATAGCTACATGTATAGCTGGACTACTCTCTCATACATATTTGTTGTGGCACCTCTGACAACCAAAAAAAGACCTGAGCCACTTTTAAAACCAAATAATAATGGCTTGTCTCTCCTGCATGGAAAGTTTCTGCAGTGGGGAAAAAAAAACACTCTTGCTACATATATACAGTCATCCCTTCACATTCATGGGGGTTAGGGGCAGACAACCCCCATGAATGAAAAACCCGCAAATAAGAAATGAGCCTGCGGGCAAGCGGCTTTCCACCCCAGTCCCTTCCCAAAGCAGCGACGGGCTTTATGAGAAGCCCCTCACTGCCTTGAGAAGGGACTGGGGTGCAGAGCGGGTGGGAAGAAGGCTTCCCACCCCACCTTCCCAAGGCAGCGATGGGCTTTGTGAGAAGCCCCTCGCTGCCTTGGGAGGGGAGTGGGCTGAAGCGGGAGCGTGCCAGCTGCTTCCTACCCTGCCTTCCCAAAGCAGCGACGGACTTCGTGAGAAGCCCCTCGCTGCCTTGGGAAGGGACTGGGGTGGATCGTGAGCACGCCAGCAGCTTCCCACCCTGCCTTCCCAGGGCAGCGATGGGCTAAGCCCTTTGCTGCCTTGGAAAGGGATGGGGTGTTGAGCGGCGGGGGGGGCGGCTTTCCGTGAATAATTGAAACCGCAGAATATGAAAGTCACGAATGTGGAGGGGCAACTGTATGTGTTCCCCTTGAATCGCAGCTATACATCCAGTAAATAAAAATTACACCCCCAAAACAGCCTTCAAATGTGTTTTGTAAAAACAAGATAATCTTCATCTAAAAACGTAACTCACATTTGTTCAGCCTTCACACGCAGATCTACACTTAGCCCCTAAGAGGAAAGGTAACAGACAGTGAAAGAGAAGATGCAGGGAAAATACCCAGCTTTCTAAAGTCATGCCCTTTTGATTGGATAGTAAAATCAAGCTTCCTTTTAGGCTCTTAAAAACCCCACCATTTTCATCAGGAAATTAGAGACCCTAGTCTGGTCCAGTTTTTCAGGGTCTTACTCACAGAGCAAAAGAAATGAACAAAGCAGTAGGAACTTAGAATGCATCTTTGTGGGCATTCTTCCTATCTTAGCTGGTTAACTTAAGAAACATTGAAAGAAGGCAAGCAAACTGGGCTAGAGAATTCTTGTGCACATTTGCCTATTTGTATTACATGAGTGTGTGCATACAATATACAGAGCTTGGATTTGTTTGCTTGTTTACTACAAGTCTCAGAATTCCTCAGCCACCACTGCCAGTGGTTCTATACACATGTGATACTGATGAATATGTTAAGGCAGGCCTTTCAACACATGTGACCTATTAAGCCAAACACAGCCCATCAGATGCTGGACAATACGGTGGGAGCATTCAGCCAAATGGGACAATGTTGCAGAGATAAAAATGTTACCTTAGATAAAAAAGAATTTGTTGTGATCTTTGCCTCCACCCTTCCTCCAAGCCTGCCAGAAGCCACTATGTTCCAACCCCAATTTTGTCAGCCCAACCAAAGCTTCACGGGTTCACCCCAAAATCCTATCCAGGTACCAGAATTTCTGAAACAAAGAATGTATAATCCTATTACATCAAATGCGTGTTCATCTGCCTTTTGTTTGTATCATGTTTTAGGGATATTACTATCTGAAACATAATACCTTACACAGAGAGTTTCCCCTACAGTCCATCATTGAGTGCTATAATCAAGTCCAAAATATGTGTTACCTTTCCTAGTGAAACAGTCAAGTCAATTTCCTTTCCCAGAGGAAGTGAATGAAGTGGAATAGTCCCTGATCCAAGAACTGTGCTATGTTCTTCAACATCAGGACTCACTCCATCCTGAGGATAAACAGATAATATTTGATAAAGAAATCTAGTTCATAAGGCATTGAAAAAAGGGGTCACATGGCTATTTCTCACCTGAAGAACTGTAATAGTTCTCTCCAATTCCACACCCAGTTCTGAGCACATTCCTTTGCCAATGTGAAAGACAAATGGAACTCCACCACTCTGATCAGAATCTGGTTTGCAAGGGCTGCACAAATGCTTTTCATAGGCTCCTGGCAGTGAAAGCTTGAACTGATTGCTTCCTAAATATCACAGTTCAGTACACATGATGTTAGGACAAAAACCAGACAGTATGTAAGTAGAGAAGACAACTGAAAAGAACAGACCTACTGAAGTAAAACCAACAGGAAAATACCAATCTCTTTTATCATGGATAATAATTTAAACACTATTTAACTGATATCAATGATCTCAAATGTTCACTTTGGTTGAAGTCACAAGACACAAGTCTAGTTCACCCTCCGCACAATACTTTGTAGAGTGCATGTACCACATCTAACTAGTCAACAAAGCTGACTAAACACTCTTTAAATTCTTATATCCACACAGTGACAAATTTCCATATCATGTTTAAAAAATGTGAAGTTAAAAATGTACATTGGGCAAACAGATTTGGAGATTCTCCATGAAATAAAATAAATGGATCAGAGGTATCTAATTTCACTATATTATATTATATTGTCTTGTAATAATGCAGTTTCCATAAAGATAACACGTGCATTGCACCAGGAATGAGAAAAGAACAAGCTAGAAAGAGCAAGGTAACCAAGAGAAACAGAAGACAAATATTCCCTTCCCCACATCACAGACACATAGAGACTTACAGTAGTAGGGAACATGTGCAGTTCCAGATGTTGTTAGATTGCAAATCTCATGATTCCTCACCACTGACTATGATGGCAATGGCTGATGGGAGATGCAGTCCAACAAGCTCAGGGGCTGCTGACTAATACCAATGCCATACTTTCTTGTGGTTTCAAACAGAATTAAATATGTGTACAAATTTAACTGAGCACAGAGATGTAGACTACACAGTAAAGGTGCAAATTTTTGCCCACCTGTCCCCACCCTCTCCATACCTAGTTTGGGAAAATCCCCATAAACTGATAGACTAAACATACTCCACCTTGTTGACTTGTCTATGACCACAGTTTGATTGCTTAGCATTCCACTAGTGCATCTGAAAACCACTTGGCTTCTACTGAGACTTGAGTTCTCTTCTATGTAGAAGAGAAATCATGATTTCCTGCATGGCAGGGGGTTGGACCGGATGGCCCTCGTGGTCTCTTCCAACTCTGCAATTCTATGATTCTATGAACACAATGGGCCCTTGTTATCCACTGGGGTTTGGTTCCAAGACATGCCCCCCACCCCCATGGACACCAAAATCTATGGATGCTCAAGTCCCATTATATACAATGGCATAGTAAAATGGTGCCCCATATATAAAATGGCCAAGTCAAGGGTTGTTTTCTGGGTTTTTACTTTTTTGGAATACAGTATTTTCAAACCGTGGATAGTGGAATCCATGGATCTAGAATCTGTGGATATAGAGGGCTGACTGTACAGAGTTTGCCTCTTTTACTAATTCATTGAACACCCAAAACAAAGCCCAGCCACAGTTTCATCTACTCTGAAACTAATTTAAAGTATGAAAGAACAACAAAACAGACCTACCCTGTTCTCTCCACTTTGATTTTTCATCTTTCTTAATTATCCCTCGGAGGCAAAGACAAGGATAAGCCTACGTGGAAGTTTTTGAAAAAAAGCTGTCATTGGAAAATGCTTCTTGGAATGGATACATTTCAGTGAAGTCAATGTGTACATAATTTTCCAAAATCATATTTTGGCATTCAGTGTTATAATAAACATATCTCTTCATTGGCTAGGTAACTGAAACTAAAGAGAGGGATAAAAAAAATTGTCAACAATAGTAGCCATGTTGTCATTAGGAACTATCTATCTATATATATAATTCTCTTGGGTATGTTGTCATTTCCAGTGTGCTGACTGGCTGCTTAGGGACCTGACCACCCAATCACAGGTCTGGTAGGCAGCCAATCAGCACACTGGGGGTGGGACCATGTAGATCTGAAACATGGCTGGAGAGGGAGAGTGAGTAGCATGGAGGACAGGAGGAGTGTCGTAGGAGGAGGCAGGACGGGCAGCGAGGTGGGACGAGTGGCATGGGATGGGGCAAGATGGGCAGCATGGGGGGGATGAGCAGCATGGGGGGGCAGGACAGGCAGTGTAGGCAGTGTGGGAGGGGGGACAAGCGCATGGGTGGTGTGGGAGGGGGCTGGAAGGGCGGTGTGGGAGAGGGCTGGACGGGCGATGTGGGAGGGGCTCCACAGGTGGCATGGAACAGGGCTGGACAGGCGGCATGGGGGGACAGGTGGCGTGGAAGGGGGGACAAGCACACAGGCAGTGTGGGAGGGGGCTGGATGGGCGGCATGGGAGGGGGCAGGACAGGCAGCGTGGGGGGATGAGCGGCATGGAAGGGGGTAGGATGGGGGGGTGGGGGAGACAAGCGACATGGGAGGGGGCAGGATGGGTGGCGGGGGCAGGACCAGCATCATGGGAGGGGTCAGGATGAGCGGCATGGGGGGGCAGGACCAGCAGCATGGGAGAGGGCAGGACAGGCGGTGTGGGGGCGACTTAATCCCACCAGTCTACCTCAAAGGGTTGTCATGAAGTAGACTGGGCATTTTGGGGGGACTGTTTTAATGGCGTATGGTATGTCGGGTCCAGCTAATTGTCAATAGTTGTCCATCATTCATGCTGTACTTGAAAATCACAGTAACTACCAGAAGTAGAATACAATCCTTTTATTTGTTGTAGTTTCCAAGGTTCATATGCCTCAGTCAGCAGAAAGGAACCGAGTGGGGGGGGGGGTACACGTGACAAAAAATATAGGGGTTCCTCAGTGGGCAGGGGTGACCTTAATCACATACAGCAATAAAACTAAATACTGCTGAGAGATTCAGGACAGGTTTTTTTAAGTACTTATTCCCATGGCACATAGTTGAACTATAGAATATGTTAACAAACTAGACAGCTTTAAAGGTGGATAAGACAACTCATGGAGGATAAGGCTATCAATGGCTACTAGCAATGATGGAAATCAATATGGAATATGGATATTATTATTATTATTATTAGTGTTGGAAATTGCAATGATAACGGACGCCTCTTGCTAGAGTTCTGTACAGAACAACAGCTGACTATTACAAACACTATCTTTCAGCAGAAAGATAGCTTGAAGACAACCTGGATGCATCCCTGATCCAAACAACGGCACCTCATTGACTATGTTCTAGTCCACCAGAGAAACATTCGCGATGTACGTCATAATCGAGTGATGCCCAGTGCAGAATGCCAAACAGATCATCGCCTCATCAGATGTAAACTAAACCTTCAACTTAAGTTCAAACCTATGAGGGGTGGCATCTTAAAGAAGAGAGTCCAAGTCAACAATCTTCAACAAGCTACCATGAGAGACAACTTCCAGGCAAACCTGCAAACAAAACTTGAAGACCATCCTACAGATTCTTCTCCTACAGTGCTTTGGCAACGTATCAAAAACAGTATCCTCCAATCTGCAGAAGAATTCCTCGGGTTCTCCCACAAGAAAAATCAAGAGTGGTTTGATGAAAACAATCAAGAGATCCAGGAGCTGTTGGCAAAGAAGAGAACTGCACACCAGGCATACCTCGCCCAGCCAACTTGCCATGTAAGAAAACCAGCTTTCCATCTCACGTGTAGTAAAAACTCCGAGACATGCAGAACAAGTGGTGGATCAATATAGCAGAAAAGACCACAATGCTGTGCAGATCTGGGTGATCTTAGAGGATTTTATGAAGCTCTTACAGAAGTGTTTGGACCTACTTATCAGGTCCAAAGCTCCTTATACAGTACAGATCGTCAAACATTAATTACTGATAAAGCCTCCATCCTGAATTGATGGGCTGAACATTTTCAAAGTCTCTTTAGTGTCAACCGAGTAGTCCAAGGCTCAGCTATCCAATATATGATACAAAAACCGGTGAAAAATGAATTGGACATAGCTCCCACTTTGGAAGAGACACTTAAGGCCATACAGCAGATGAAAAACGGCAAAGCAGCTGGGATTGATGGAATTCCACCTGAAGTTTGGAAACATGGAGGTCATGTACTCCACAATAAATTCCATGGACTCCTTGTGAATTGCTGGGAAAAGGGGGAACTGCCATCAGATCTCTGAGATGCAGTCACCATCATCCTGTACAAGAAAAAAGGAGCAAAATCCAATTGCTCAAACTATCAAGCATAACACTGCTCTCTATTGCTGGAAAAATCCTTGCAAGGATACTCCTGAACAGATTAGTTCCTGCTATTGCAGAAGAACTCCTTCCTGAAAGCCAATGTGGCTTCAGAGCCAACAGGAGTACTACAGATATGGTATTTGCCCTTAGACAACTGCAAGAGAAATGTAGAGAGCAGAAGGACAGGTTGCTTACCTGTAACTATAGATCTTCGAGTGGTCTTCTGTGAATTCACACAGTGGGTTACTCCTGCACCTGCGCAAAGCATTCGGAACCATCTAGAATCGCTAGGCAGAACTGACTTTGCAACATTTTGGCGGTAACTCCGCCCATTCCTAACAGTCCCTATATAGGCATTCCCACCTAAATCCCCTCAGTTCCATAAAGGACACCGCAAAGAGCAGCATCAGAAACATTAAGCACATATGCCATAGCAGGACACAGAGGGGAGGATGGGCGGGTCTGTGTGAATTCACAGAAGACCACTCAAAGATCTATGGTTACAGGTAAGCAACCTGTCCATCTTCTTCATGGTCTCTGTGAATCTACACAGTGAGTAGATTAGCAAGCTTCACCTACAGGAGGAGGGTGTCATGCTAAGAGATTTGATGAGGACAGTCGAGCCAATGAGACAAGTCTTCTATCCCAATGAATATAATTAATCATCATAAGCCCTAGGAACATGAAGCTGCATAAGCACATTTCTTAAGGAGTTACCATGCAAGCATTTTTCTTAAACAGCTGCACTTAAACATAAGAGGCAAGTATTTATACCATAATACATGAGTCAAGAGTCAGTCAGTGAATGGTGGAGAGCAACACTGCCCTCCCAAAGGCCACCTCATTACGGGACCGAGTGTCCAGTCTATAGTGGGAAATGAAAGTCAACGGTGTGGACCAGGTGGCTGCTTTATATACATCCTCCAAGGGTATCCCTGAGAGGAAGGCAGCTGAGGTGGACACAGACCTCACAGAGTATCCTCAAACCCAAGAAGACAGGGGCTTCCGGGCAAGTTCGTAGCATAGGGATATAGAAGAAACAACCCACTTGGACAGTCTCTGTGGAGAGATGGCAGTTCCCAGTCTGGCCTCAGCATAAGATATGAAAAGTCTTGGAGATTTCCGGTGCTGTTCGTTGCACATAGAAGGCCAGTGCTCTCCTGGCATCCAAGGTGTGCAAGGCTTGTTCAAAATCATCCTTGGGATCCTGCATCAATGCAGGTAGTACAATGGACTGATTCAAGTGAAAACTGGTAACAACCTTGGGAAGGAAGGAAAGGTCAGGTTTTAGCACTACCTTATGTTTGTGGAACACAAGATAAGGTGTGTCAGACCAAAGGGCACAGAGCTCACCAGCCCAGCGTGCTGATGTGATGGCTACCAGGAACGCAGTTTTCCAAGACAAGAGTCTCAAATTGGTGGTGGCCATGGGTTCAAAAGGCCTCTTTGTGAGCTGTGACAATACCAGTTCGAGGCTCCAAGCTGGAGTGGGCTCGGCCACTGGAGGATGCATGTTGGTGTAACCTTTGAGGAACTTCTTGACAACTGGGTCTTTGAAGGGTGAGGGCCTACCCGGCGCCTGGAGTTCCACGGAGATCGCCGCCAGATAGCCCCGAATGGAGGAGATCAAGAGTCCTGAACTGGAGAGGTGCAGTAGAAACCAGAGGACTGTTGGTGTTGAGACAGAATCAATGGGGATATCAAGGTCGGAGAGGTAGGATTCGAACCGCCTCCACTTGTAGGAGTAGGATTGCCACGTCGACGGTCGAAGTGCGGCATCGATGACAGCCTGTACATCTAGTGGCAGCGGAGGGTCCGAACGTCTGTCCAATACTAATGGGATTCTTATGGCTGGATTCGCCATGCTGTCAGCCGGAGCGTCTCCAGATCCGGGTATCTGACCTTGCCATCTTGGAGAGTGAGGAGGTCTGGACGGTGTGGAAGGTGGAGGAAGCGACGATTTGCCAGCTGAAGAAGAGGGGCGAACCAGGCCTGGTGAGGCCACCATGGCGTTGGATCGATCCCAACGTAGCTTGGCCACCACCTGAGTGAGAAGCGGGAACGGCAGGAATAGGTACAGGAGAGGGACGGTCCAAAGGAATAGGAACGCATCGCCCTTCGACCCTTGATCCCAATGTCATGGTCAGCCAGGACTCTGAGGACACAGAAGGCGAGGAGGCTGAGCCAGTTGCAGAAGAGCTGGCTGAGTCTGAGTCTAGCCCTGAGGAACCCAGGGCCCAGCACAGGGTCCAAGCCTGGGAGACATAGTGGAGCAACAGCAAGAGCTAGAAGAGCAGGTACCTACCTTTAGCCAAAGAAGAGCAGAGAGGGCGTTACTTCATCGTTCCCGAAGATTAAGAGACAGAAGCTCATCAATCACCCAGCAGCTGGGAGTGGGAGCTGGGCCAACATAAGCAGCTGGGGGACGCTGAATTCCTTCTCTCAGGCTGTCTGTGTTTCCTGGAGGATGCCTCTGCCTTTGACTCTCCTGGCTCTTGGAACCTTGCTCTCTTGAAACCTCGGATATCTTGACCTTGGACTGTCTTCGCTGACCCACCTGCCGGAATGCTTTTGACCTTGGACTGCCTCTTCGTTCTTCGCTCTCTCTGGACTCCTGACCCTCTAGGACTGCTACTGACAAACCCAGGTACTGTGCTTGCGACTGAGTTGTTGTCGAGCTGGGCTGTCTTAGCTGTTTGACTTGGCGTCCCGACACCCAAGCCCAGACATAGCTCCCACTTCTGTTGCTGGACGTTGCAAACAGGTTGGTGCCCCATCGACGGAACAGGCTTCGAGTCACTGACCGATGAAGTCTCCATTCATGGACGGAGGAAGTAGAATGGCTCAGTTCATCTGCAAGAGTGTTCTCCTCTTCCAGAAGGTGGATGGACTGGAGGAGGATGTTCCTTTCGATGCACCAATCCCAGATTTCCATGGTGAGGAAGAGAAGAGACAGGGATTGGGTACCCCCTTGTTTGTTGAGGTAGTACATTACCATGGTGTTGTCTGTCACCACCAGGACCACACGACCCATCACTGAAACTTCGAAGGCTCTGAGCACTTTCTTGACCGCAAGGAGCTCCAACATGTTGATATGGAATGTCCTCTCTTCAGTGGACCACATCCCTTGTACGGAGCAGTCGTTGAGATGGGCCCCCCCAACCGAACATCGAGGCGTCTGTCATGAGGGAGACATGTGGTCGAGGAGGCTCAAATGGCATGCCCAACAGTACCATCTGAGGGTCCAGCCACCAGTTGAGGGAGTGTTGAATTGCTCGAAGCATAGTGAGGAGGGTCCCGGGAGGATCCTAGAGAGGGTTAAAGACACTCAGAAACCAGGATTGGAGAGGTCGCATCCGAAGCCGTGCGAACTGGGTGACAAGAGGTTGTGGCTGACATATGGCCAAGGATGGTCTGTACCGACAGTACAGATACCCTCCGGGATCGTCAGCGGTGATGGACGACAGCACAAAGAGAGGTGAAATGGTCTGTAAGCAGACAGGTGGTCGCTGATGTCGAATCCAGGCACACCCCTATAAACTGCAGGGAGCGAGCAGGCTGGAGATGGGACTTCTTGGTATTCACGGTCAGTCCAAGTGATGCTAGTAAATCCATTGTGAATTAGACATTGAGGGTCAGTTGGTGTCGAGTCTGTGCCGCTAGCAACCAGTCGTCGATGTAGGGGAAGATGACGATGTCCCGCTGCTGTAGGAAGGCTGCCACTGGTGCCATGCACTTGGTGAACACTCTCAGAGCCGTAGAAAGGCCGAAAGGGAGCACGCGGAACTGGAAAGGCTCGTTCCCTATCTGGAAGGCTAGGAACCACTTGTGGTCGGGGTGGATGCCAATGTGGAAGTATGCATCTTTGAGATCGATGGATGCAAACCAGTCGCCTTGTTGAAGAAGAGGCATAATTGTCCCTAGTCACCATTCTGAACTTCTTTGAAGGTATAAAGAAGTTCACTCCTCAGAGGTCCAGGATTGGTCGAAGTCCGCCTCCCCGTTTGGTTACTAGGAAGTACCTGGAGAAGAAGCAAAGGAGTCGGCTGGACAGAGATACACGTTTGATGGCACCCTTCTGAAGCAATGTTCAAAGGTGAAGGTCAAAGGAGTTGCAGTTGGGGATTGTGGTGCGCCCATCGGTATTGGGGCAGAGGCCGGTACAGATGAAGAAGGGGTCTTGTGTCTGGGCAAAGTATGTTTGACCTTCTTCTTCTAAGCCTTGTCCTTAGAGGAGGTGGGGGTAGTATGATCCTGGCTGGTTGTCGATGTTGAGGGTCGGTCCTGGCTCGACATCAAGGGTTTGACAAAGTCTTTCGTAGAGCCCGATGCCGTCAAATGCTTATGAGACCTCCGCACTGCCTCGGGGTCATAAGCCACAGCCTCTCGGTACTTAGGACTCAAGGCACAGTGGTGGTTTTACGAGGGGCTGACCCCAGGCGAATGCCCACGTCTTGGGCTTGACTGTTTCTTTGGAGGCACCGGGGACGGAGACCAGGCACTCTTACAAGGAGAGGCTGCACTCATTCATGCTGTGGTGGCCAGACACAGTGTCTTTTCATATAGGAAAGTCTTCAGCCTGGACAGGCATTGTTTACGAGCCTGAGGCATGAAGTTGCGGCAGTTGACACACGCGTCTACATTATGTGCCTCCCCAAGGCAAATGAGACATTTGGACTACCGTCTGATGCAGGTAGTTTTGCCTGGCAGACAGAGCACCATTAAAATCCTGCCAATTTCGAAGCCATTATTAAGCGAGGTCAAACCTTTTCAAGTCAAGGGTCCAAGTCCAAGCCCAAGTCAAGCCAAATCACAAGTGAAAGAATCGTCAAGCACAATCCAGGTCAACACAGTGAGACGCTAAGTCAAAATACAATCCAAGACAAATTCCGAGAGAAAAAACACAATTGAGAGGAAAAGCACTCACGAAAACGGTTCCTAACATACTGCTCGCGCGGCAGACAAAGGAACTGAGGGGATTTAGGCAGGAGTGCCTATATAGGGACCATTAGGAATGGGTGGAGTTACCACCAAAATGTTGCAAAGTCAGTTCTGCCTAGCGATTCTAGATGGTTCCGAACCCTCTGCGCAGGTGCAGGAGTAACCCAATATCTGGATTCACAGAGACCACAAAGAATATCAAGGGTCTCTATGTAACATTTGTTGACCTCACCAAAGCCTCCGACACTGTGAGTAGAAAAGATCTGTGGCAGATCCTGGAAAGACTAGGATGTCCCCCCAAATTCCTTAAAATGATTATCTTGCTACACGAGGGCCAGCACGGTCAAGTCAGATATGGCGATGCTCTTTCAGAGGCCTTTCTAATAACTAATGGAGTGAAGCAAGGTTGTGTTCTTGCTCCAACTTTATTTACAATCTTCTTCAGCATGAGGCTCCAAAGGGCTACAGCAGAGCTCAAAGAAGAAGGTGGCATCTTTATACGTTACCGTACTGATGGTAGCTTGTTTAACTTAAGCCATCTGAGGGCTCGCACTAAGACTCTAAACTATCTAGTTCACGAGCTGTTCTTCGCTGATGATGCTACCCTTGTTGCCCACACAGAAGCAGCTCTGCACCGCCTAACATCCTGCTTCGCAACAGCTGCAGAGCTCTTTGGGCTGGAAGTCAACCTGTAGAAAACGGAAGTTCTTTACCAGCCTGCGCCACAGGACGAACACCATCATCCCCACATTGCCATTGGCAAATCTGTGCTTAACTCCGTTCAGCAGTTCACCTACCTGGGAAGCATCATCTCCTCAGATGCCAAGATTGACTAGGGGTTGTTTACATGGCAGATTTATTGCGGCAACTTGCATTTTAATTTTTTTCCGCAGCTGTGCCAGTCAGGTTTTTTTTCTAATTATGCCGCTTTTTCATTCAAACTTGAAAAAGTGGGGGGGGGGCGTGGCCTCCCAAGCAGACAAAGGCTTTATGAGGAAGAGGCTAGATCGTGAGTGAAAGAATTTGAAGCCATGCATTTTTGAGCTAAAGAAAGGCTCACAGACTGCCAAAATAGCAGGGGGAAGATCAAAGAAGTGGCTTTGTCTCTGTCTCTCTCTAAATCTGCCTGTAAATGAACTCAGTTACTTCCCGAAGCAATCTCTGCTGAAAGACTTTGCTGCCATGCCGTGGATCCTAAGGTGAACCTATCACAAGTTTTTTCAGCATGATTTGTTTAGTCAGGATTCACAGACTTGCAAAATAGCAGAGGATTTTTGACTCTCCCTCCCTCAGTCCCCCTCCCTCCCCCAATCACAATGCAGCCCTTGGTGAAATGGTTTTTCTCTCTCTCTCTCTCTCTCTCGCTCTCTCGCTCTCTCCCTCCCCCAAGCAGAGCTGACCAGATGGGAACTTTATGACTGAAAGGTCTTGGGAATCCTTTTTCTTGGCAGACTTGCAAAATAGCAGAGAGGATTTTTCAAAGTTTCCTGAACGCTACTGAACTCAGTCCCCCTCTTTTAAACCCGCCCCTGCATCATAGCAACCAATCACAATGCAGATCTGCTGCAGCCCTTAACGGAATGGTAGTTTACACTGCCAATAATGCGCTACATTCAAATATACCGGCAAAAGTAGCAACATCCCTTGCCACGCTATATTTGGATGTTTTACCTTCCCCCCTTCTGAATGAGGCGATGCTGTGCCTCGACCCGTGTGAACTATGAGCTATATTAGCAGTATATTTAGAGGAATATTTGCCCATGTAAACCACCCCAAAGATTAATCTGAGATTGATCACAGATTAGCAAAGGCATATAGCGCATTTGGAAGACTTTACAAGAGTCTGGAGTGATAAACACCTGAGGCGAAGCACAAAAATCAGTGTATATAGAGCCATTGTACTGTCTATTCTCCTTTATGGGTCTGAAACGTGGGTCACCTATCGCCACCACTTACGACTCCTCGAACACTTTCATCAGCGCTGTATACGCACAATCCTAAATATATACTGGACTGACTATGTGACGAATGTTGCTGTCCTTGAGCAAGTAGGGATCACCAGCATTGAGGCCATGATACTGAGAACACAGCTGCACTGGGCAGGGCACGTTTCTAGGATGGAGGACCATCGCCTCCCAAAAACAGTACTCTACGGTGAACTTGCCATGGGTCAGCATAAGAGGGGTGCTCCAAAAAAGCGATACAAGGACCCCCTGAAACAACATCTCAGGCTCGGCCAAATTGATCACCAACAATGGTCCGTCCTGGCCTCACATCAGGAGACATGGAGACGCACTATCCACAATGCTGCAGCCTTATTTGAGAACTCATGCTGAACAAGTCTTGAAGAGAAACGACAACGCAGAAAGAATCACAACCCAGAAACATCACCCAAGGAGACCTTCTGCTGTGCTTTCTGCAACCAGATTGTTTATCTCAGATTGGCCTTTTTAGTCATCAGCGTGCTTGCAGACAGAGCGGGATAAGTTCTTCCTGAATCTTCGTTTGCGAAGAAAAGCCAGAGAGAGAGAGAGAGATGATGATGATGATGATTGCCACCACCACCACCAATATAGAACTGGGGAACATGAGTGGAGGCTACTATTTTCCTAATGCTGTTTGTGAGCTGCCATAGGCATCTGTCTGAAGACTGTAGAAACTAGGCAGATCTTGACAGGCCTTTAGCCTAATCCAGCAGAGCTCCTATGTGTTTATTTACTGGCGAACATGCAGATGAAAAATGCTTTGATTTTGAAAAGGATCTCACATCAGGAGTAAACACCCTATTTAACTATGGAAGCCCCATTATTACTTATAATTCCCAGACTTTCTGCTATCTGATTTTCCAAAAACTCACCACAAGGGCTCCATTTGTGACAACTTCACCAGGAGCATCTGAACTATAAAAGGAAAGTATTGCCATGAATAAAAATGTACACACATTACTCTGTCCCAATTTGAGCAATTCAATTTCTAGCTCATGAATAGGTAACACATGATCTTCATAATGCTGAGCTCCCAAACCCCATCAAGAAAATAAAACAGGATGCATCTTAAGAGAAGATAAACCCTGGCAGGAGAAAAAAAGAGCTCCAGTCCAGGCGCTCTCTGGAAGCATGTGGAAGCAGGTAATGTGATCCTTAATTATACAAAGGGAAGGAAATGGATCATAAGGTTTGTCTTCCCACTCTGTTTTGGTGCACTAACTCTGGGTAGCAGGGACAAAAATTGTGTGTGCGTGTGTGTGTGCGCACAAACAAGTTTTTTTAATCCCATTCGGGGGTAAAAATACTGTATATTCCGGCGTATAAGACGACTTTTGAGCACTCAAAAGTGCCCTCCAAAATTGACAGTCATCCTATACGCCGGACACACTTTGCTTCGCCCACCTGCCTATCTCCTGCCTCTTCGCAAACGGAGCGAAGAGGCAGGAGATGGGGCAGGGGGGTGAAGCAAAGTGTTTTGAAGATCATTCGCCCCCCTCCTCTGCCTTCTCCCCCTTTGGGGAGCAACGGAAGAAAGAGGAGGGGGGCGAACATTGCGGTTTGCCACAGCTGCCGCTCGAGCGCTTCTGCAGCGGCCGAGGCAAATCCGCGATTCGCCCCCCTCTCCCCACCTTCCAGGAAGGTGGGGAGAAGGGGCGAACGTGCCCCATTTGGCCGCACAGTCTGTGGATCCCCCTCCTGCGCTCCCTCCTGGAAGGGAGCGCAGGAGGGGCATGCAGAGGCTGCGCGGCCAAACCGCGATTCGCCCCTTCTCCCCACCTTCCTGGAAGGTGGGGAGAAGGGGCGAACGAGCCCGGTTTGGCCGTGCAGCCTCCGGATCCCCCTCCTGCGCTCTCTCCTGGAAGGGAGCGCAGGAGGGGCATGCAGAGGCTGCGCGGCCAAACCTGCGATTCGCCCCTTCTCCCCACCTTCCTGGAAGGTGGGGAGAAGGGGCGAACGTGCCCGGTTTGGCCGTACAGCCTCCGGATCCCCCTCCTGCGCTCTCTCCTGGAAGGGAGCGCAGGAGGGGCATGCAGAGGCTGTGCGGCCAAACCCGCGATTCGCCCCTTCTCCCCACCTTCCTGGAAGGTGGGAAGAATGGGTGAACGTGCCCCTTTTGGGCGCACAGCTTCCGCATCCTCCTCCTGCGCTCCCTCCTGGAAGGGAGCGCAGGAGGGGCATGCGGGGGCTATGCGTTGGAAGAGGGGGGTCGTCTTATAGGGCGAATATATCACAAACTCTGCATTTTTCCTTAAAAATTGGGGGGTCGTCTTATACGCCGGGTCGTCTTATACGCCGGAATATACGGTACTGTAAAGCAACCACTCTGCAGTATTGAAGAAAAGGTTGCTGCTGTCTATGCACACTGTGGCCTCACAACAGCCTGGCAGTGGCAGTAAAAGCATCCAGGTGTTTTTTGTTTGTTTTGTTTTGTTTTTGCCTGGGAATGTTCCCCTGTAAAGTGCTCCCCCAAGTTCCTGCTAAATGGCTTGAAATGCCACCTTTTTCATTTTTGATTAATCTTTAGTATTTTACAGTCTACAGCAATCATTCTGGCATTCTACTTTTCACACAGTTCTGTTTTAAATAAGGAAGCAAATGCCAGTTTAAACTTTGTCCCAACTTAGCATTAATCTAGCTTGTGATGTCATGAGTACTGCATAAATTTATGTAAGAGAAAATCTACAAATGTTCCTAGTTTGCTGTGGGAGGTGAATGGGGGGTTTTGTTCACCAAACTAATGATGATGACCAGAAATCTGTGTATCCAGTCTTTCATACAAGCAGAATACATTTTTATGTTTTAATGTAATTTTAAAACATTTTATATAAAAATACTTTAAAATTACATAAAAATATATATTCTATATGTCTGGAAATATATAAAATATATTCAATATATGTTAAAACGTTTATAAATTATTTTACATAAAAATGAGATTATTAATGTAGTAATAAGCTGTGCTAATTTATTTAGATGGAAGTTCCGTTAAATGGGACTCACATCCTAATATGTGTGTTTGTTGTTGCTGTATGCCTTCAAGTTGTTTCTGACTTATCGTGACCCTAAGGTGACGATGGGGTTTTCTTGGCAAGACTTGATCAGAGGGTTTGCCTTTATCTTCCACACTCAAACCACTATACCATGCTGGCTCGCTTGTGTGTTTAGGATTGCAAACATTTTCACACTGGAAAATACAGTATTCCTCACCTTTTTTCCAGAAAAAACTCTACATCCAGTTCTTCCCTATCCTACAAAATAAATAAATATCATATTAACACATCATATAAAAGCAGAAGAATAAAATTAAGACCAAACCCAGGACACAAGTTATATTTGTTGGGGTGTAGAAAGACGCGCTGTGTCCACCAAGACCACCTGCAGAGTTGTTCCACATCAACAGGACGCCAAGGAGAAGGTTTCTGGAGAGATTTTTGCAAAAGACTTCAGGCTGAGAAGGAAAAATTCCTTCACCCCAGCACACTGCCTTGAGCTCTGGCTTGCCAAATAAAGACAGCAACAAAGCCAGCCTTCACTCAACTTGAGGGCTTTAATTTCTGTTTGCAGTATATTTACAATATATATACAGAGTATAGGACAATCTCTCTTAAACCAACAAACTGCTTCACCAACCACCATCCACAACAAACCCACACTGGAGATAATTCCCATCTCCTTTTTATAGGCAGTTAAACAATGCCTGTTACATCAGACATCTCAGATGTGCATACTCTCAAGTGCTGACTCACACACACACCTGCCACTGGAGCTTAACTACACTAACTTTCATTACTAAGCTTACAGCTCCATCTTGTGGTCACATCCATGTCATTTCCTGACAATATTGCTTTAAATGTTGTTCTCACCTAAAAGATAGAGTAGACAACAGTTGCTTATCAACCATCAACTCCCTAAGCAGCAGGCTGGGCAAACTCACTTGTAACCTGGTCACAGTCTTTCCAACCATGATGAAATATATAATTCTGTTTAAATTATAGTTATCATTACTAAATTTGCAACTATATTTTTAAATTAGCATATGTTGATTATATGAAAATCTCTGCCCTCTGTTTTTTGGGTGGGGATGTATAAATAGCTGCCCCAAAGGTTAAAGCATCCAGAGCAGAGTTCAAAAAAGTTACTTTTAAATGGGAGTCACGCAATGTTTTATCATCCTAATGCATAACCTATACTATGGACAACAGGCCACTATCAGAATAGACTACAGAGAAACAGAATGGGTTCCAATTGGTAAAAGAGTTGAGACAAGGCTGTATTTTATCACCCTATCTGTTCCATTTATATGCAGACCATATCATATAAAAAACAGGATCAGACATGGTGAAAGAAAGTGTAAAAACTGGAGGAAGAAAAAACAATAATTTAAGATATGCAGATATACCATATATTAACAGAAACTTCAAAGACTTGGAACTCGTGAAAAGCAAGGTTACAACTAAATATTAAGAAAATTTTTAAAAATGACCACAAATGATTTATATAAGTTTGAAGTGAGTTACAAGGACACGAAAATTGTTAAAGATATTCTATACCTTGGGTCAGTCTTAATCAAAATGGATACTGTAGTCCAGAAATCAGAAGAAGACTAAGATTTGGCAAGCCAGCTACAAAGGAACTAGATAAGATCCTCAACTGTAAAGGTATATCATTGAATATCAAAGTCAATATCATCTATGCCATAATATTCCCAATTTCTGTGTAGGCACAGATGCATGTTGGAATCATCCAGGCCATAGTATTTCCAATTTCTATGTATGGGTGTGAAAGGTGAAGAAAACTGACAAGAAGCAAATTAACTCATCTGAAATATGTGCTGGAGGAGAGTTTTACAAATACTATGGAGTGTCAAAAAGACAATTAAGTGGGTCTGAGAGCAAATCAATCCCTAGGAGTCAAAATGACCAAACTGAGACTATTGTGCTTTGAACATACCATGAGATGACATGACTGTAAAAGATGATAACGCTTGATAAAGTAATGGTAGTAGGAAAAAGAGAGGCCACATTACAGGTGACTAGATTCAATCAAGGAAGCCACAGCTCTGAACCATGCCCAATACAAAAGTAAAATGGTAGTGAGAACATTTAAGCAAAGATCCTACAACCAAGATCCTTGCCCAGGCACATTAAATGGTATACAAGGCAGCATTCTGCACCAGGTGCAATTTCAAACTGACTTCAAATATAGCACCGTATTAAAAAAAAATTGAGGGATGGGACTAAGTTTAGGCAAGGCAAATACTTTAAATAAAGATGACTTCAGGTTCAGTCTCTGGAATTTCCAAGTACTGTAAACCATGATTTGCTGCTGGTTAGTAAATAGCAGCCTCCTGTATTTTACCTTACAGAGGCAGTGTGGTGTAGAGTCAGAAAGCTTGACTTGAATTTGGAAGATCCAGGTTTAAGTCACCACTGGATGACCTTGGGCCAGTTACTCTCTTTCTCAGCCTGACCTACCTCACATGTCTGTTGTGTGTACAAAACAGGGGGAGGGGGCTGGCCAAAATATATATGTACACTTCCTTGAGTGCATTTAAGGAAATGTGTGATATAAGTGTAACTAATAAATAAAATAAAAATATTACAAAATCCATCAGATGTAAACTATAAAAAGTGTTCCTGATCACACCCCACCCTAGGTATTCAGTTGTAAAGCCAGGCTCAAGGACATCACATCTGTAAACCTGATTTTAAAGGCACTGAACAGCAAAAGGACTAACCTCTTTCAGCTTGAATGTCTCTTTCAGAGGATGCCCTGCCTTAAGCCCTGTCACATCAAACACAAGAGATGTAAGTTCATCACTTAGGAGAACATCTTCATCAAAGAGCGTCAACTCCACAGTATTCTGAAAACAGAGAAAAAGGAGAGCTGAACAGCAAGCAAAGAACTGTGCCCAGTTAAATGTCTTATTCAAGGTACAAACTTAGGGAGCTGGGTATGTTTAGCCTGGAAAAAAGACGGTTAAGAGGCGATATGATGGCCCTGTTTAAGTATTTGAAGAGATGTCATGCTGAGGATGGAGCAGGCTTGTTTTCTGCTGCTCCAGAGACTGGAACACAGAGCAATGGATGCAAGCTCCAGGAACAGAGATTCCACCTCAACATTAGGAGGAACTTTTTGACAGTAAGAGCTGTTCGGCAGTGGAACAACTCCCTCGGAGCGTGCTGGGGTCTCCTTCCTTGGAGGTCTTTAAACAGAGGCTGGATTACCATCTGTCGGGGATGCTTTGATCAAGATTTCCTGCATGGCAGGGGGTTGGACTGGATGGCCCTCATGGTCTCTTCCAACTCTACAATTCTATGATTCTATGATTCTATGACCATTTTCAGATTAAAGATAAAGTTTAAAGCGGACACATTGGGCTTTCTATTCTTATAATACCTGCATTGTTCAGATTCTCCTCCACCTATTTGCAAACCAGCGTGGTTCATTAAAAGTCAACATAGCTTTTACTTTCTGAACTAGGACATCCAGATTGTTGGGCCAGCATGCTAGCAGTTGCACTTTTTCCAGGGTCATTTGGTAGTGGGAAGTAAAAAAGCAGACAAAATCTGCTGGCTCTGACTAGCCTGTTTCCCTAATGCCTTATTTCTCTCACAGCTGCAATGTCTGTTGCCTTTTTCCTCCTGTCTCCACCTCCCACACTGATATTGTTAAGCCAGTGTAGTGCACCAACAGGATTTTGTCCCTGCTCTGCTGGTAAGCAAACTTATGTCTTCTTGAACAAATCATTTGGATTTCCAGCATATTCCTATGCTTAAGATACAGGCCTAATAGAAACAGCCAACTTACCAAATGATAAGGTAGGAGCTCTTTTTCTGTATTATGAAAAATACAGTGGAATTTCTTTTCTTGCTACAAATTCTATAAACGTGTTATAACAATTTCCCCATATTTCACACTTCGTGAATTTTCTGTATTAGTAACCCATGGCAGATGACCAATGTCAGACGAAGATATTTTGCTGCATTAAAAAAGTTCCGCAGGCACCAATGAGCTATTCAAAAAATCTTGCTGCACCACCAATTTCAGAAACACGTTTCTTTCTTCAGCCTCATGATAAAGCTGGTCTAGCATCTGGCTATTTATTTGTTTATCACCTCTCAACCCACCAGGCCCCACTTCAAAAACATTTAAAAAATAATATTTAAAAATTACAACATCTACAGTTGCTAAAGCACTAAAAACCAATTAAAACTTCTCATGACCATCAATGAGGAAGAGTTATCTTTTAAGAAACAGGTTGTCTTCCCTGTATTTTCCAGATTTTAAGATTTCAAGTGTCTGTTTAAAAGATTGTTTATAGATTTTGAAATATATAAATATTTGCAGTTATCTGAGGTAACATTAAAATCTACATGCTTTATTTTGTTTAAGAAGCTTCTCTTTAACCAAAAAAACAAAAACAAAAACAGTAATCCTATCTCCAAATTTAGCCTTCTATTTGTACTTGTGCAGTGATATAGGAAGGTGGGAGAGTGAGGGTTTTTTACTGAGCTTGATTTAAAGGTGTAAGATAAACATTGTTTTCATTTCTATTTTTGTTGTTGTCGTTAGTTGTTGCAACTACAATGTGCATACACTGCAATCAGGCTTTTAAAAAAAGCAACACTTTGATAATGTAAAAAGGCATCTGAAGGTATCTATTGTGTGGAAACAGCAAGGCAACAGAAGTCTCTGAAAGTTTAAAAATCAGGAAAACTTATTTTTAAAAGCTGGAAGGAACTGTCTTTAAGAATAATTCCAAAGACAGGTGGAAATTTTTTTCTGACCTCTTTGAAACAACACTGTCATCAGTAAGTATAAACTTTTAAGATTACAATATCATATTAAACCATCTGCTTCCCTAAATTATTAACCAAGACATGGTGACAAAATTCTGCCACAATACATGAAAGAATATTTCTTCGCTCTGTACCAACCGTTTGATTAGTAATTAGGGATAGGCCAACAGAACTAGATTAATACTACACAGATAACCTAGCTTTATGTATTGCTGCCTTTTCTTTCACATGTTAGCACACACTTTTTAAATCACATGCTAAGTTTATCATCTGTATTCACCACTCCAGTAAAAACCCTCATTTGTACAAATAATAGTTTGGAAATGCTCAGAAAAAGTTCAGGTTGCTTTGTTATTTGATTCCACGCAGCTGCAGGTTTTATTGGACAAGGACTGAGCAACTTCTAATTTTGATATTTCAAAAAAATCCAACACATTATCATTATTTTCCCCTTGTTTAGCTCTGGATCACTTCAGAAATATAATAAAATCTGGGCTTTGAGATCACAGCAGACCAGAGTAGCAATTATTATGTGACTCACGAATAGCAAAACACTGCATCAGCATGAGATTAGGTCAACCAGGCATTTTGCTTCTCACCTGTTGGCTTGGAATATCTAAGCCACTAGGATTTTTTCCTTGAGAAAACAGCACAGGGCTATCAAAGTTGCTTACATTAGCAATGGTCTGGAACAGGTGCCAAGAACAACATTACAGGAGTAAAACAAGGGAAGAAGAAGAAAGAGGGAGAAGAGTTGCAAGAGAGAAGAGTTTGAATTTGGGTGGATGAGTGGCCACTGAGCAATGATCTCCAAGGCTAATTAAGGCTAACTTTTATTTGCCTATAAAGTATTTTTGTTTCCAGAAAATTAAGCCAATTTCATCCTTTCTAAGTTGAAGAACATTACCTAACTATCCTGTATCAAGAAATACCATCTTTTACCTTGACAGCATTATGAATTTTATAGTGGAAAGTTTCATTCCATTCTGGATCACTGGAGTTGTCAATAACTTGAGTTCGATAAGTAATTGGTGACGCAGTGGGAAGCCGCAGTTCCACGTAGCAATCTGCCTTGGATACTACAGGGAGAAGACAGAAATGTGACCAACTTCCAGTATGAGTTGGAATACTTTCTCCACATCTAGCTATAAGCTAGTAGGAAGAGGAGGGACACTTCAAAGTGGCTCACCTTCTAACAGTATCATATGCTTTTCACATGCATCCCCAACTTTTTCTATGAAATCAACATCTCCTTCCAATCTCCCCTGCAGGTGAACCATATAACCACTGTTAACCACACATGAGTGGAGACCTGCCAGGCCCTGTTAGGTATGCCTTAATATACTAATTTAGTGAGGCACTGTTCTAAGGACACGTCAAAGTCTCAGTGTAGGACACCGTGTAGATTCTCTAGTGTGTGTGTACATGCATAATGATTGTCCTTTCCCACATTCTCATCTGGGCCTCTAGAAATTACGTTGGCTTGTTGGGCCAAGCCTAAATCTTCAGTTTGCTTTCAAACATATAGAGCCCTACCGCTATTAATCCAACTTCTCCTTCTCTCTCCAGTGCATGACACAGATGACTACCTGCCAGCCACTTGTAACCCAACAGAATGAATGAATCATGTGCTAAATGGGTGGTGAAAACTGTTAGTTGTTCTCGACACAAGGGTTCTGTGCCATCCTGATTAGAAAGAGTATCATTCATCCTCTATTAAAGAAATCGCATTTGGATCCATTGTTTTAAATAATTTATGGTTTTTGTGTCAAAATTTCATTTTGTGGAGAGACACTAAGAAGGACATCAAGAACCTTACACACACCAAATCTAGAAACAAAACTACCACATTCCAGATGGATTGATTCAATGAAGGAAGCCACCGCCCAGAGTCTGCAAGACCTGAGCCAGGCTGTTGAGGATAGGGTGAGTTGGAGGTCTGCCATTCATAGGGTTGCGATAAGTATAAGTCGACTTGATGACAGTTAACAACAAAGAAGAATTTAAAAGACAGAACTGGCAGCCCTTGATCAAGAAGAAATAAAAACATCCCCAATCGTATTGAACAGCAAATCTTATGAGTAAAGAAATAAAAATTCAAATCTATTTTCCAGAGCTATTAAAAATCACAGACAATATAATTGTTGTTGTGGTTGTTGTGTGCCTTCAAGTTGTTTTTGACTTACGGTGACCCTAAGATGAACCTATCACAATGTTTTGTTGACAAGATTTGTTCAGAGGCGGTATGCCTTTGCCTTCCTCTGAGGCTAAAAGAGTATGACTTGCCCAAAGTCACCCAGTGGGTTTCAATGGATGAGGGTCTCCAGATTCATAGTCCAACCCTCAAACCACTACATCACATGGGCTCCTGGGAGACAATAATAAAGAACAGAATATTATACCCATAATCAGTTCCTCAAATTCCTTTTTAAACATCCCCTGATGAAATCTGTAATGAATTTTTATGTTTATATAAATCTATATATAACCCAAAATCAAATTTTAATGACTTTTTAACAAAATATCAAAAATGCAGTGAAAAGGGTTTTTCAAAAGGCAGGGAGGAAAGCTTCGGGATGATCTGTCTGGCAGGGTTGGCTGGTTTAAACCAAATGACTTTTGTTAAAAAAAAAAAAGCACTCCTTGTTTTTTTTAAACTGAGTATTCATTTTTTTTTAAAGTCTGGCTATTATTGCTATTTTCCAACCCTTTTACTGGAACAGCAGCAACTGGTTGAATTTAAACATTTTAACTTTAACAGTTCATTGGCAGTTGTTCATTATTAGACCAGTATCCAGTGTCAGTTGTTTCTTTTTAATCACTTTATTTTACAGTGTAAGAAATGGCATTCAGAAACAAATCCTTCAATTAACATAAGTTCAACCAAAACAACTTGCTTTAAAACAGCACTTTTTAAAGAACAATTATTATTTAAGACAGTGGCCATAACATCTGAACTGCATTTTGCTACTTGGTTTTCCGATTTAGTCCTATATTAGTTTTAATGCCAAAAAAAATGGTTTAAACAGCCAAAAAAACACAGTTTTAAAAAAAGGGGGGTTGGGTTTGTTTGTTTTTTAAACCCTTTTTCCCCCAACTCTGCTGTCTGAGAAATTTTATAAAATCTTTCATGTGGATCAAGATTAAGAATGCTTCTTAATAAAGCTCTGCAAGGAGACATGATATCCAGGAATTGGAGCAAAGGCAGGATAGTAGCCATACCCAAAGCCAGAGGATCCAACAAATATGGCAGCATACAGGCCATTCACAGTGCTCAGTCAAGATTTAAAGGCACTCATGTCTATTTTTACCAAATGAATTAACTCCTTTATAGGCAAATATATTTCCATGGATCAAGTGAGTTTCATGCCCAATTGGTAGCTTGTAGTATATGGAAGTAATTTCTTGGATTTGCATGGAAGAAGGGAAGGGGTATCATAATCATAATCTCATGCTTCTAGACAATGCTTCTTCATGTAGAATTTCTACATCAATAGATAACAATTTCAGAAGCAACTAGATTTTACTTTGGATGACATGGTCACACCTGTTCATACCACACCTCACACCTATATATTTCTTTCTACATACACTAATGCCAAAAATGGTGATGTGAAACAATAAAGGTTTAATGTATACATGGGATCTATTTAGTGGCTGTAACGTGAAACCAACAGATCAGCTGAAGGCACAATAAGAGGGGCTAGATATCTCATGGTCTGAATTAAGGCAGTTGTAAAATGTAGCAAACCAGTGGGTTAACAAGGCGGACGATATCAGAGGTCGGGGACAAACAGCAGAAGATAGATGCTGCCTTCATGTTCTGCTTATGGGCTTCCCGGAAATCACAAGGTTCATGCTAAGCACACAGTGGCTTTAGTGGCATGCATGTGTATAAGTGCAGACAAACATCCCTTTTTGGATAGGGCACAGGAGGCTATTCATTTGCCCTTGTACTACATCTCACCCACCACCAGCAGCTGCCACTGGTGTCTACTGGTGATGAGGAGGGAGGGGGAATGCAATTCAGAACATGAAGATACAACTGCTCTGGGCACCCAGTAGACGGTGGGGAAGGAGGGTGCACTTTATCCATGAGTGCGCCCTCATTTCTTCCTCCTACCCCAAACTGAGCTGATGATGAGAAATATGTTACGTTTTGAATGTATGTGTTTTATCAGTTTTCATAAGAACACAGTATGTCAATCAGCTGAAGGGACCGTCTTAACAACAACAGTAAGACCATATGAATTGAAAAGGCAGGATGAGACATGCAAAGGAAATCATAACCAAGTATCCAGATACTTACATAAATCTGTTCCTTTAATGTTTCTGGCTCGAAGGATTTTTACTGTGAGATTGTAGTAAGGGTGCTTCTCCCTCTGGAAAGATAAACAGCCCAAATACATTAAACTTTAACCAACTGTATTTGTTAAGCATGCAAAAAAATAAAAGCATGAACCACAAGCTTATCAAAGCTGCATGAGTAGCCATGGTTATGTTCTGACATGTTGATTATAAGCAGTAATCATGACAAATATAAAAGAAGTGATCCTGTTAGGTTTTTGTTACTGTATGAGGAATTACCAACAGGTTAATAAAGATAGCACCCCCTATATGTGAACTCCTTAGGGTTTATACAGAAGACAACTGAGAAAGCAGTTAACATTAGAACCTGCACAAATCAAGATGTGCTGCCTTGAAGAGGGGCTAATTATAGTACTAAAATTAAAATACAACTATGTAGACAAATCCTGCCAGTAACCTTCACATTCAGCCACCAAAGCAGTCAAGTCAGAGTCAATCGATCCTTCTTGACTCTGGTGTTCTTCCATCTTGCCATTCTTTACCTGGCACAGAAAGTGATTGTGTCACCCTATTTTTGTCTTAATTTGTCTGCCTGTTATTTGAGATGGTTTACTGTTTATTCTGCATATAACTGGACAGACCTGCCAAATGGATTTGGGCAAATATACAAATAACTCTCAGTGCTGGCACCGAGAATTATTCTATGATTTAAAAAAAAAATATGACCACAGGCCAGACCAGTGATAAGCTCTATTTTGTGAAGTCGAAGGCTTTCACGGCCAGCATCCATAGATTTTCCTTGGGTTTTTTCCCCAGGCTGTGAGGCCGTGATCTGGAATAGTTTCTTTCTGACGTTTCACCTGCATCTGTGGCTGGCATCTTCAGAGAATGGTTGGGTAGGAGTATATGTGGAGTTTATATGCTGTGAACCCCTGTTGGGGAGTATATGTAAACAGGAAAGGAGAAACCTTAAAAGTAAACAAAATCTGACTCCCAGTTTTGAAGAATAATAGAATCAAAACTCAACACTTACAAAGGAATACCACCCAGGGACAGGGGGAGTTCCAGCAGATAATGGCCCACCAACCAACCATTAGCCAAACAGACACTAACGAACCTTGCATTTCTATACCCAGAAACTAACCATTCACTTACACAAATTTACATATACAGTACTCCCCAACAGGGATTCACAGCATATAAACTCCACATACACTCCTACCCAACCATTCTCTGAAGATACCAGCCACAGATGCAGGCAAAACGTCAGAAAGAAACTATTCCAGAAAACGGTTTCACAGCCCGGGAAGAAACCAATGAAAATCTAAGCTCTACTTTGTCCAGCCTTAAGAAGCTGCGCCCTCAACACAACAAAGGAAAGTTGCTGCTAGTTTCTCTGTTTTTTCTACATGGCTGTAAAATGAAAGACTTATCTGGAAGAACCAACCCTCTGTTTACAAGGTGAACAGGCGACTGAAAAGGAGGAACAGAAGCATTAAAGAAGCAACAATCCTATTCCCACTCTCCTTTTACTTGTTCATTCTACATGGATGAAGTCACAAACAGTCAACTCAGTGTGGAGGATACCAGAGCTTTAAAAGCAGCTTTTAAAAAGTAATTAGTTGTACTTATACTCCAAAGCTTCCCACTAGTTAATTTTTATAATTGTTCATTAAAAATCAACACTCTACTTTCCTGGTTCTGAATAGTTATTGGAACTGAATACTTATTATAATTCATTTTTAAAAATGAGAAGACACTATGATACAAAACACACTCTCCTTCCCCCAATTACTTTGTAATTGCCTCTAAACCCAAAACAGAACACAATAAACCAGCATATGAGTCATGTAATAATCTACTATTTAGTAAGCCCCCCTTATAACTTTAAACGTAACTAAACATTACAGTGTGAAGTTATTCCTTGTTCAATTACAAATAATTTGAGTTAAGATACGTTGGTTATGCCTTCATTGTTAAGAAATGAAAAGAAAACACAAAACACTACTTTTGTGTAACTAGGTAATCCCATACTCCAGCAGGTTAAGGATTAAACTCATCTATTACAGAAGTAAATAAAAATTTTACACCATTTGCAGTGGAGTCTGTCAGTGCTAGCAATGCTTCCCAAAACTCTTATTTTTGAGCTTTCCTGGGTTGGGCTTCAAACAGGATATATACTATAATTCCTGTATATTTAATAGATGCCTAGGTAGATGGGCACTCATGAGTAGGTAGCTGCAGTTTCCGAACTTCCACAAACATTACCAGAAAGGCTTTCTTTCCTTCTCATCTTCTGTTGATATTGTTTAACTTCAAAATGTAAACTAAGATATCACACTATACTGTTATAGTGCTATTATTCCACTTTAAATGCTCTCGCTGTCTCCTGTGGAATCCTGGGATTTGCAGTTTAGGGAGGGGCATTTAGGACTTTCAGACAGAGAGCTCTTAGGCCTCACTAAACTACCAACCCCAGAATTCCACAGGAGGCAGCCTTAGCAGTTAAAGTGGAATAATAGCGCTATAACAGTATAGTGTGATAACCTCCTTTAAGACTAGAGCACCCAATGCTCAGCTAATTCAGAATAAGGCAGATTTTGAAACCAAAATGGAACATTTTATTTTATACTAGTGAAGTCTAGCCTAATATAACTTTATTTGTATGTGTTATTATTAAGTTTATGTACTATAACACTGTAGTGTGATAGGAGATTTTCACATGGGGCCAAAATGCCCCGTTACAGCCCCGCCACCTCCTCTCCCTTTCCTGCAACAGAATGGAGGTAAATGTTTGCACACTTACCTCTATTCCGCTGTGGGAATGGGCTCCCTCTCTCCTTGCTGACCAGCTGTAAATGCAGAGAGAACGGGCGGGAGGGAAATTCAAAAACACCCCCCCAACTGTCAAAGCAAGAAAGAAAATGCAAAAATATTTTTTTAAAAAATAAGTAACCTGGGGAAGGGGGGAAGGGGGCCACTTACCTGGATGTCCCATTCGTGGCCGGAAGTGCTCAGCACGGACTTCCTCCACAGTGCCTGTCACCTCGGAACAAGAACGGGGCTCTTTTCCCCATGTCACTGATTCCATGACAGACACGGGAGGGGTGTTCTATTCACAATGTTTCATTGTGAACAGAATATCCCAGGAGCAGGACGGAAGCAGGACGGGTCAACGTCATCAGAAAGGGAGCCCCTTTCTCGACCTTGTTCCATGCCTGCCCCGGAATATTGGCCCCATCTGAAAATCTCCATAAAGTCCACTCTCTGTAATGGGTGTGTAGAACAGGGGTGGGCAGAACATAGATGGGGATTTACTGAAATGCTGAATGATTTGCAGTAGATCAGCAATGGCTTCTAATGCCCAGTGCTTTAACAACAGAGACACAATAATGGCTTTTCCTCCCAAAATGAGGCTGCTGAAATAAAGCTTGGGATAGCCAAGTGTGAACTTGCCCCATCACACACGACCATGAGCTCAGTTCTGTTACTGAAAACAAACTCTTAGCCTTGGCATGTGCTTAGAGCCACCCTTGGGGGAAAAAATGTTCATATTTAACACTTGGCTCTATCAAGTGAATATTGGGACTCTAGTTTATTTTTTAAAGTAAGGGTAGATCAGACAAGTCTAAAGTCTAGCCACATCTGATCTAGAAGAATTTCAGAAGGTGTACTTTGGAGTTTGTCAGGTAAGCTACACCTGTTGATGTTCACTCCTTGGCTATTAAAAGTGCAGCAGCCTTGTCCTTCTTTTGCACCTGGCCACTCCGTGTGTGTATGTGCCTTCCAAGTTACCTGCTGACTGATGGCAAACCCATTAATTTCATAGGGTTTTCTTTGGCAAGGAATATTCAGAGCTGGTTTTGCCAGTTCCTTTCTCTGGAATAAAGCTTTGAGCACCTGGTATTCATTGGAGGTCTCCCATCCAAGTACTTACCAGAGCTGACCCTTCCAAGATCAGATAGGATATGGTGCCTTTAGGGTATTTAGGCCACTCTAAAAACAGGCAAACCAAGCCTCCTCTAAACTTCTTTGTTGGTCCTCTAGGCCTATGAGTTGTTGCAGTGGTTCTTAACCTTTTCTTTACCAGGGACCCCCTTTAAATGTCTTTTGTTCCCATGGACCCGCCAAGACTTAATTCAAGATTTAAGACACCACCCATTAAACCTTCCCTCAGAGGCACTGAAATGGGAGGGAAGACTTTTCTCCTGCAAGTTTGTGGCCGGAGTGGAATGAATGGCAATGTGCAGGCCCAGCCAGCCAGCCTTTGCCTTGGCTCCTGCCACATGGGCTGAGCAGCCTTCGTCTTCACGGACCCCCTGTCAGGACATTGAGGGGGGAGTCTAAGGACCACAGGTTAAGAACCACTGAGTTATTGAATCCCTTCTGCAGACTGCCCACCATGTCGTCGCTTTCCTCCGTATATTTGTTGGACTGCAGCCCCCAGAATCCCCCATAGTCTTTGTTTGTGCTAGCGCACTGGTGGAGAGGGGATTCTGGGAGTCGTAGTGCCAAGCAATCCTTCCGCCGGCCTTAAGAAGCTGCGCCCAGAAAGACACGAGAAAGGGACGCGGCTGCGTTTTCTCTCCTCCTTTTAAAATGACCTCCACTTGTTTCGAAGAAGTCAGCATTACCCGCCAGTGATAGAGGCCGGTCTCTTTCCTCTCCTTCCGTTGGAGCAGCAGGGCGGCCACGAGGGGCAACATGCGGGGCGACGGGTGGCTCAGAAAGACCTGGCGGAACATGAGGAGCCCCCCTTTTTTTTTCGAGCGCGGTTGGGAAGAGGCTTGTTTTTCAGTCCTCTGGCGACGACGGGCAGGTTTCGCTGATTCGTGCCTCGTCCCACTTTGTACAGAGCCTAATCTCGCCACAGACTTGCGGGGCGGGCGTGGCATAAATTACCTCAGGTGTACAGCCTGTCTGACAGGATTCGTTTCCTTCCTTGGAAAAGAGGCACGGAGAAAGCAGCTGAATATAAGGGTTTTGTTTTTTTTTTATTACACCATACCCGCCGTGGCTCTTAACCTTTTCTTTACAAGGGACCGCCTATAAATATTTTTTGTTCCCAGGGACCCCCAAAACTTAACTCAAGATTCAAAATAAAATAGTAATAATAATACAATTACACTATCCATTACACTTTCCTCAGAGACAGAGTCGTTCTTAATCTTTTCTTCTAGAGATCCCCTTTAAATGTCTTTTGTTCCCATGGACCCCCAAGACTTAATTCAAGATTTAAAATAACAACACAGTTACACCATCCATTACGTAAACGTTTCCTCAGAAGCACTGGAGGGGGGGAGACTTTTCTCCTGGTTCTTCCTGAAAGTTTGTGGCTGAAGTGGGTTGAATGGCAATGTGCAGGCCAAGACAGCCATCCTTTGGTTGGCTCCTGTCACATGACCGCTCCACTGCCTTTGTGGACCCCCTGTAGGGACATTCGCTAACCACAGGTTAAGAACCACTGGACCAGACTGAACACAGTTAAAGAATTTTCTGGTTTTGTTTTACACTTCCCTGCTTTTTAAATTCTCTTTCCCACTACGCCTACCACTTCGTACACCACATGTCCTTTCACTTTTTCTTCCTTCCCAAGAAATTTCGACTCACGACTCACGTAAGTACCTGTACAGTGAAATATCTCTCCAGGCAAAAGGTCAGATGTCATAGGAAGAGGACTGACAAGTGTGGGTTTAAAATGATGGAACGTTTAACGTTCAATAATTTTGAGCCCATGCTTGTCAGCCAGTAAAATTAGATTTATTCTCCAGCTCCTTTTTGTTTCTTCATAAGCCTTTGTGATTTTAAACTCCCTCATAAAAGGATAAGCACCTTGTCTGCAAAAAAATAAAACACACAAATAGGATTAAAGATGATGTGGCAGTGGCAAAAGAACACATGAACTGCCAGGGATATGAAGAATATTGGAAATGGTTTCAAATTAAAATTTTAAGTATATGGCATAATGTTGTTTAAAATTGATTTCATTCATATCCAGACAAAGGGGACAACCATTCCTGGCTAACATCCTCTAGCCAGGTTCTGTAAGAAAAGCACAGTTCTGAGACCACAAGCTCATGAACTTGTACTTCAACACATTAATTTCAAGCCACCATTGGTTACTACATACACAGGTAAACCTCCGTGTCCACATCTGAAAAAATATGTTCTCGCTAGGCACTTTTATGTCCTCCAGTGTGATTCTGTGGTCAACGTCCAGCATTTGTCTCATTAAAAATAGGTTTCCGTGGTTTTATCCATGGTTTCAGGTATCCAGGGGAGGGTGTGTCTTGGAACATATTTCTGGCAGATACGGGGTCAGCCTGTATTTCAAAATGGCTGTTGCCAACTTTAAAGTACTCCAGGGAGCCTGTAATCTGAAAATCTGGGGTACCTGAAGGAGCATTATCTCCCACACAAGCTATGTAGGAATGTAGCTACTAAAAATGACAATGGACAGTTTTGTCTGGAATGCTTTGATTCTGCCAAGAATGCTTTGATAGTTTATTCCTGCATGGCAGGGGGTGGGACTGGATGCCCTTTGTGGTCTATTCCAACTCTATGAGTCTATAAAACACATTTTGGTTATGTATAAACAAAATGGTAGGCAGAGCAGGGAAAGCAAAATGCCATTTAGTAAGAATGATTTCAAGAATGATGTGAAATGTATTCCTGCCTATGACAAAGATGCTGTCAGCTGTTCTGGTCTGTTGCTTAACTGTTTCCTTATTCTTATGCAAGTGATAATCAGATGCTGATTTAATCTGTAACTCTTGTACCTTCATATAATTGCCCATGACTAAATATTTCTACATAACCCATATTTCTGTTTCTGTCATATCTACCTGCTATTTAGCATGTACTTTTCATCTTGTACCTGCTATAAGGTATATAAATATGTTTCTTTTTTACAATTTTTAATTTATTTATTTATACCCTGCTCTTCAGCCACAAGGCTATCAGAGTGGCTTACAAATTGTTTTAAGCAATAGCAGTTTACACATCTACACTGCAATAAGCAGCTTCCAATGTGTGTTAGCTAATTGATAATAGTGTATGAACAATGATAATACTGTATTTATTATCAATCCAATTTGGATATTTCAAACATTAGTTTATAGGAAATGAATGTTACATCTGCCACATTTTGAATTTGGATGGAGAGGGAGTCAAAGGGATAGTTTGGAATAGTAACAAATAGGGAATAAGAAGCATCTTAATAAATGGCAATTCTTCCAAGCATGAAAAGTTTCAGTGTTTGCCATGATTGAATTTTGGTTTTCATCTATTTAGTTACAGGGTTATAGCTGCAAGGATTCAATTGTGATATATCCTTTGTGATTTTTAAGCCCACATAGGGAAATCAGGAAGGTTGCAGTTGTAAATTAGTAAGAGATTGCCAATACTTTTGTTGTGGGAGTGGAATGTTAAACACATGATTGTTGAATTCTAGAAACTGATCTTAAAACCTGAGTACATCCCAGTTTTCTGATGTTTTCTTCAGTGGCAGGAAGGATGTTCAAGGTTTTCCAAAAATTAAAAGGTCATCTGCATATAGAGTTATCCTATGATGGTGGCTGTACATTTGTGAGCCTAACATTTGGGGATCAGACCAATTTAGATTGGCTCAAAGTTTGTGCCTCTTTCAAGCTTGAGAGGGACTGAATCTAATCCATTAATTAAGACTGTTGTCTCTGAGTTTTCATAGAGATGTCTTAACTCTGTTATGATTTTGTAGCCAAAATTCATTTCCCAAAGCACCCCCAAAAGATATTGCCACTTCACCTTGTCAAACACATTCAGTGTGTTTAGAGGCAGAAGTGCTATCAGGGCTTTTGACAGGTTGGAATGGTGTATAACATTGAGCACTCTACCATGGGGTCTGCAAGGAGGTGACCTGACATAAAGCCAACTTGATCAGGGTCTATGTATTCTAAGGCAAATTCATTTCTCCTTTGGCCAGGACTGATGTAAAGTCTTTTTTTCATCTTGGTTAATTAGAGCTAAGAGTCAGAATACTGTACTTAAATAGATTAAGTAGATGGGGAGAGGCAATTCATTGTAAACTAGTTTTATATAAATTTCCCTGAGAAACCATCTGGGCGAGGGTTTTTCCTTGTATTTATAACCTTTTTGATTTCATCCAATTGCATGGGTTTATTTAGCAAAACAAAGTGTGGGGCTGCAAGTTTTGTTATCTTTAGGGGATTTTATAAATCCCTGATCCATATCTAAGGCAGGTGGTGTTTCAGTCGTGTACAACTTGGAGTAAAAATGCGTGAAATTCTTTTAACAATTTCCTTAGGGAAAGTTTCTAAAGTGCTTCTAGTAGTGGTAACGGAGGAGATAATTTTCTTATCTGCTTTTCTTTTTACTGCTCTTGCTAGAAGTCAAGATTTCTTTTTTCCAAACTGAAAATAATGTGCTTTGGTATAATAAAGTGAAGCTTGAATCATTCCGTTATCTAAAACCACCAATTCCACCTTTTAAAAAAGTTGATTGAGGACAGGATCAAAATTCAAAATGACCTGGATAGACTGGAGAGCTGGGCCTAAGCTAACAAAATGAAATTCAATACAGAGAAATATAAGGTACTGCACTTAGGGCAAAAAAATGAAAAGCATAGATATAGGATGGGGGAGACCTGGCTGAATGAGACTATGTGCGAAAGGGATCTAGGAGTCCTAGTAGACCACAAGCTGAACATGAGTCAACAGTGTGATGTGGCAGCTAAAAAGGCCAATGCGATTTTGGGCTGCATCAATAGAAGTATAGTGTCTAGATCAAGGGAACAGACACCCCCACGGATCCTAAAGAATGGTGGATCCGGGGGAGGTGTATTAATGATGAGCAGAGAGGCGAACCTATGGGCAGGCCTGGGCGTGGACACGCCCCGGCCGGGAGGAGTCGGGGGAGGCACCAAAGCAGGAGCTATTTCACTCAGTGCCTCCCCTGGTCTCCTCCTCTTTTCCAGCTGTTCGTCGGGAGGGCGGTTTCGTTGGACAAGGATAAGTTTCTTTTGTTCCTTTGTTTGTCTGTAGGTTGGGTGGGGGGTAGCATCCCTGAGCTCCTTTCTCCTTTTCCTTTCGAATCCTTTCTGCCTGCAGTTCTTTTGCTTGCTTTCTTGCAATTTCTTGCCATTTAGTTTAAGTCCCTAGGCGATTTAATTTCTGGTAATTTATTTGCCTTGAACTTATTTTATTTGAATTTATTGTCTTCCTACCTTTGAATTTTATTTTATTCCCCCCCCCCGTGCCTCTTGCTTTTTGGGCCTGTCCACCCTCTGTTTCCCAGGCCGACTGGGCCGTGCCTGTCTCGCCGCCCGCCTACCCCGCGGCTCGTCGCCACGCAGCCTTTTTGTTTGCTTGGCGCCCCCGGCTCGTCGCCACGCAGCCTTTTTTTTGTTTGCTTGGCGCCCCCGGCGCGGCTTCCCTAGGCCCCCCCCCGCGCGCCTGTTCGCCCTTAGTTTCCCAGGCCGTGCCTTTGTTTCCCCGGCGCTGCTCATCCCGCGGCTCCCCCGGCGCTGCTCATCCCGCGGCTCCCCTAGGCCGACTCCTTCCCAGGCCGACCGGGCCGGGCTTATCTCGCCGCGGCTTCCCTAGCCACGCATCTCGCCGCGGCTTGGCGCCCCCGGCGCGGCTTTCCTAGCCCCCCCCCGCGCGCCTGTTCGCCCTTTGTTTCCCAGGCCGTGCCTTTGTTTCCCCGGAGCTGCTCATCCCGCGGCTCCCCTAGGCCGACTCCTTCCCAGGCCGACCGGGCCGGGCTTATCTCGCCGCGGCTTCCCTAGCCACGCATCTCGCCGCGGCTTCCCTAGCCACGCATCTCGCCGCGGCTTAGGCCACCGTTGCTTGGGCCGCCGCACCGTTGCCCGTCCCGCCGCCCCCACCCGCCTTCCCTCCCGCCTACCTTCTCCGGCCCTTCTCCGCGCGGTTCATCCTGCGCCCCCCCCTTCTTCTTCTTGGGCTTGTCTGGCCTTTGCGGGCCTCGCACCACGTGGGCGCCCCCGGCCTGTCTGGCCTTCGCCCCCGGCCTGTCTGGCCTTTGCGGGCCTTGCGCCACTTGGGCGCCCCGGCATTTTGGGGCCTGGCCGGCCTTTGCGGGCCTCGCGTCACGTGGACGCCCTTCTCTAGGCCGCCCGCGCTGCTCATCCTGCGCCCCCTTTTGTTGCGCCCCCGCTCGGTGTGGGCTTCGCGCCACGTGGGCGCCCCCGACCTTTTAATCTTTTAATTAAAATAATTAAAATTATTAATAATTAAAATAATTCAAATAATTATATTCCTTTTAATTTGGTGATTTCAATTGATTAGTTACTTACACTTAATTTGTTTTGACACATTTAATTCATTTGGTTATATTTGCTGTTATTTGGTTGTATTTGCTGGCAATTTATTCGATTCATAATTGGTCTTTCTTGTCTTATTTACTTCAATTTAATTTTAGTTCCTTTTGGTTCATGCATTTCAATTGATGATTTGATTTACTTCAATTTAATTTGATGATTTGATTTACTTCAATTTAATTTTAGTTCCTTTTGGTTCATGCATTTCAATTGATGATTTGATGCAATTTAATTTGATGTAATTTAAGTAATTGTTTTGCTTTGCTTTGCTTTGTCGTTTGCTTACTGGTTGCTCTTGTATTCTTTTGTCCTTGCACTGGTAATTCTTTTGTCCTTGCAATTGGTAATTCTTTTGTCCTTGCATTGGTAATTCTTCCTTGGCCTTTACTTTGCCTTTATTGTCTTTATTATTTCGTATTGGTAATTCTTCATTAGCCTACTGGTTGCTCTTGTATTCTTTGTTCTTAATTCTTTTGTCCTTGCATTGGTAATTCTTCCTTGGCCTTTACTTTGCCTTTATTGTCTTTATTTGCATTTGCTCTTATTGCCTTTACTTTGCTGTTCCAATTTATTGCCTTTAATTTGCTGTTCCAATTTATTGCCTTTAATTTGCTGCTCTTGCCTTTATTTTGCTGCTCCAATTTCTTTGCCTTTATTTTGCTGTTAATTTGCAGTTCCAATTTCTTGTTCCAATTTCGTCGTTTCATCGGTTTATTTTGTATCCCCCAGGAATTATTCCGTACTTGTCATTTGCTGCAGCGTCATGCCCCCCAAGGCCAGGAAAGGTGGAAAGGGCAAGGTGCCAGCGGAACCAGCCCGCCCTCGGGATCCGGTCGAACCAGTCGTGCCTGCCCCCCCTAGTGACCCAGTTGATTCTGTACCGAGGGACAGGATTGAGAATGTGTTACAGCAAATCTTGGATCGCTTGCAGGCCTTGGAGGATGTTCGTCTCCCTAGGCCTCCAAAGCGTCCTGCCAGGGATAATGAGGGGGGCCTTTCTAGTGATGTAGCTAACCAACTTCTTGCTCGCATACAGGCTTTGGAAGATCAAGGGGATGCGGCGCCTCGTGACACCCAGGATGAGGATGAGTCTCTGGGTGAAGGTCCTAGCACTCAGCTGGCTTCGCTTCCTCAGAGTGAGTCTACTCAGGACACTAACAACAGTTACAACTCTCAGGCGTGGCCTTGGAGCCATCCTGACCCCCACGCCGAGCCCGGTGCTCAGGCGTTTGCTGCCTTCCCTGGAAGCCCGCCTAGCACCATGTTCGGCTGGTACCCGCCTATGCCCTTGGGGTCCCCCTACCCCGGGCACCCTCTGGCTTCGCCGCCCCCGGGGGGCCAGGCTACCATTGGCCTTCCTCACGTTCCTGTAGGCTTGGAGCAGGCCCCTGCTTTGGGCGAGCATTTAGCCCCTGCGACCAAGGAAAAAATCCTGAAGGGGGAGTATGTGGATATTTTTTCCTTACTTTTCCGAGAGCTGGAAAAGAAGGAGAAAGATGAGTTGGATGACAGGGAGAAGGAAAAAATTAGGAAGAGGCGGGTTGACAGGAATTGGTCCAACTGGTTAGCGGGCTTCCTCATTTATGCTGGAGTGGTCTCCCACAGCCAGCCACACAAATCTTATGCCCTTTTTAGGTACCTGGATATTATCTACAGAGCATATGTTGATTTCGCAGGCCCGGCTTGGCTTCAATACGACGAAGCCTTCCGGCAAATGGCTGCCTCTTCCCCTACTTTGAGGTGGGACATTATCAACTCGCACCTGTGGCTGCAAATTATGTCCCCCAGCCGGCCCATAGTGGGGGAACGGGCACAGAGCGGCCACCTGCTGCAGAATGCTCGTCCTGGCAGTTCTTCCCATCAGGCTGCTCAGCCTAATCAGCCGGTGACGCCCAATCGCCGGTTGTTATGCTGGGAGTTTGGTTACAGAGGAACTTGCTCCCGCCGCCCGTGTGCCTTTCGCCACGAATGTTCCATCTGCGGGGGCTCCCACTCGTTCCGCAATTGCCCTAAAGGGAGGGGACAGTTTGGCAGAGACCAACCAGGAGGTAAGAAAGGCCCCAACAACCCCACATCTCAGGGAAAAGGGGCCCAGCCCAATTAGGCTGGAGGTTCTGGCTGCCTGGCTTTATGTTTACCCGGATCAGTCGGCAGCTCAGTACCTCCGGGACGGGTTCCACGAGGGCTTTCGAATTCCCTATCAGGGTATCCGCAGGCCTTACTTGGCACCCAACCTTAAATCCGTGCGTGGCTTAGAACATGTTGTTAGACAAAAAATTCAGAAGGAGGTCGCGGAGGGTTGGGTCCTGGGCCCCTTTGAGCACCCACCCTCCTCGTGCTTGCGGGTCTCTCCTTTGGGTATTGTCCCAAAGAAGACACCGGGCGAATTTCGACTAATCCACCATCTGTCTTATCCGAGGGGCCAATCCATTAATGATTCCATTCCACAAGAATTGTGTACGGTTCACTACACCTCCTTTGACGCGGCTGTCAAGGTTGTTAAGCGATACGGCCTCGGTGCTGAACTTGCCAAGTGTGATATTAAATCTGCTTTCCGCCTGTTGCCGGTTCATCCGGACGATTTTGAGCTCCTGGGCTTCTCATTTGACGGCCTCTACTACATGGATCGTGCTATGCCTATGGGCTGTTCTGTCTCCTGTGCCGCCTTTGAGAAGTTCAGTACCTTTCTGGAGTGGGCAATTAAGCATCACACTGGGCATCAAGGGGTTGTACACTACCTCGACGACTTCCTCTTTGTGGGGCGGTTCGGCACGGGGGTCTGTCGCTCCCTTATGCAGCAATTCCAAGACCTTATGGAGGTCTTTGGGGTTCCTCTAGCCCAAGAAAAGATGGAGGGCCCGAGTCAACGATTGGCTTTTCTGGGTATCGAAATTGACACAGTGAATCAGTTTTGCCGCCTGCCCTCGGATAAGATAGATGATCTCCTGCTCAGGGTCATTGACTTCCTTCAACGCAACAAGGCCACCCTTAAAGAATTCCAGGAACTTATTGGTCACCTTAATTTTTCATGCAAGGTTATTGCCCCGGGCAGGGCCTTTCTCCGGCGCCTATGCGATGCCACCAAAGGTGTCGTATTGCCACATCACAGAATCCGGATCACCCGTGAAATTAAGCTGGATTTGGATGTCTGGTATAGCTTTCTTGAACAGTTTAATGGGATTTCCTTCTGGAGGGACGAATTGCGTTTGGGCGATGCCCTTAAGGTGTCCTCAGATGCCTCAGGATCTCTGGGATTTGGCGTTTACTT